>JAYKQN010000003.1:25770000-26370000 GCA_036785175.1 Eupleurogrammus muticus
GCGCATGGCTGAAGCATGTCACCGTTTTGTGCATGCTTCTGTGTGTGTGTGTGAGAGCAGACATTTATTGTGACTATACCATGTACTGATTATTACCTGTATGTGCTGAATTTAGTAGATGCTCCATGTCATAAATCAGTGTCTTTATAGAAATATTTTTTTTACAGTTTTTATCCTGCATTAAAATTGAGTTTATATATATTTTATTGTTACAGTCTTGTAAAACTTTATGAAAGCTGCAATGGTAAAAATATGATCTCTGCATGTGTGTGTGTGTGTGTGTGCGTGTGTGTGTTGTTCTTTGATCTGCAGATATAGTGTCAGATGTGGGGTCAGAATGCCTTCTACAGTGCTGAGGGGGGAAAAGGAACGCAGAAAGGAAAGAAAGGAAAAAGTTGTCAGATCTCAGATACGGAACCGTCCGCCTCCGAGACCAACAGATATATGTGAATGAAAGAGAAAGTTGTACAGATGTGTGAACACACACACACACACAGCAAATGAATCGAATCATGTTTAAAGACAGAGAGAGGTGGAGGAAGTTGTCAGATTTCAGATTACACCTCCTATATATTATGTTATTGGATAAAGATCACAGACTCTTTAAGTAGCATTTCCTGTTGAAGTTGGTTGAAATGAATTTACTTTGATAGGTAGCTTAATGCATCACAGCAGATGTAGCTATTAAATTAAAAAAAACAAAGAATAGAGTATATTATTTCTCTTTGAAATGAATTGAGCCCACAATTGTACATTACATTACTTAAGTTGGAACCGTGCGTGCGTCTTTTATAGATGTATTTGATGACTGGTCCAGAGTAGAAAGACTTAAAAAAAAAAAAAAAAAAAAAAAAAAGTTTGTAAGAGAAAGTTTAATGACAAACAGGCATCAGCTTGAAGCTGGAATCACTGTGGCAGGAAGAATTATGGCGCTATGAATAAACACTTTAAGTGTTTCTACTCAGAGAAGATGAGCCAAAGGTGATGATGGATCTTAACGTTTTACAGTAAAATAAAAAATATATATATTCCTATCCTAATAATTTATTTTAGTCGTCATCATTTTATATTACAGCGAGAAGTAATTTTTTTATTATTCGAAGCACTCTTTTATAATGGTATAATAGACTATAAAATACATTCTATTGTAATGTATTGTTTAATGTTGTAGCACCGATCGTGTTTCCCGCTCCCATCACTGTAAACCTCTCTGTGTGGTCCGCTGATTAATGGCACAATAAAGATGGACATTTCCGACAAGCGCGGTGACACGCGCGGCAGTAACGATGCCGTATGCAAATTCGCGGGGGGCAATCAATCTTGGCACAGAAGTGGTTAAGTTTCAGAGGGAGGTGGAACAAAAAGCCAGCCATATTGGCGGCGCCGTGTGCCAAGTGGTAGTCATGGCCCCTGCCCAGCCCTCCTATTACGAGGCTGGCAATAAGCTGGCCTGCCCGCTGGGGAAAACAGGGAGCTGACACCGGGAACATATGCAGCAACACCTGATTGCTGTGCCACCGCCGTGGACCTGGCTGCCAGACACACACACACGCACACACACACTCATGCGTGCATGCATGCATAAGCAAAACAATGCATGTGTTATAATGATACATCCATACAATCTGGCTGAATACCTGCAAACTCCCCCAGATTACAGTCAAATTTATCACATGATTGAACACGCAATCTTTCGCTCATCATCTCCTTCGCCCTATGCAAACATCACGTCCAATCCAGCGCAGACACACACACACACACACTCGCACACAGATTTACGGAGCAAAAACCCGTCGGGGATTAATTTCCTTATTCAGAGGGAGTGTGCGCATGCCAGGCTTGGCCGGCGTGCCAGTTGCCCGCGGTGCACCACACGCCGCCACGCTGTGCCAGCAAACAGCGCTGATGCCCTCCATTTGCAGTGTCACATATATCAAATGCATGCTGCTATCACTTAGCCCTTCTGTAGTACCCCGGCCTGGACGCCCCCCCACCACCCACCAGCCCCGCACGTCGGACGTGTTGGTGTTTAGCATCTGGTTTGATTGACGACAGCGCGGTTTAAACGCCGTGATTGATCGTGTGGAAATCAGAGTGAATAAAAATGTTTTCGGGATTATCTGTGACCAGGCGGTCACCCCCCCCCCCCCCCCCCTAAACTGACATTTGTTGGGATATTTTTTATTCATCTGAACTTTTCATACTGGCTCCAAACCTTCTTAGCAATCTCTTGTGAGCGCATGCACGTTTTAAAATCACAGATTTTTCCACCTTTGCAGCCAGAAAACTGTAGTCGGTGCATCGCTGTGTGGTAGGAGGAGGAGGAGGAGGTGGGGGGGGGGGGGGGGGAGGAGGTGGAGGTGGGGGAGTAGTTAGAGACCAGGCTCGCATTGTCTGCTCACTCTCAAAAGGTTTCACTGTTGTTCATGGTCACGTTCTGAACTGGATGCGACCCTACAGGTGTCCCTGCTCTCTAAATGTGTTCCTCAGACCCTTCACCAGCCCCCCCCCCCCCTCCCCCCCCCTCCCCTCTCAAGCCGCCCGTCTGTGATCCCTGACCCCGCGGACCCGGGGAAGTATGGGTAATGGCAGCCTTGTCAATAAAGTCCAGGGTCACTAATAGACTAGCTTTGTTGTGTGATGTCAGCTACCAAAAAGGAGAAAGACAAGGGGGGAAAAAAAAAAAACTCCCTCTAACCCACCATCTTTATAATGTATCCGGGCCTATTCAAATTAAAAATGGGCGCTTTTGAGTGTGAGCCCACCTTCCTTTCTCCTTCTCTTCTCCTCTCCTGCCTGCCCGCCTCTCCTCTCCACCTCTTCTCCTCGTCTTTAACTCCAAAGAGGTGCTTGTGCGCTTGGCTAAAAGGTCTTAATGTATCCGCATTCATGCGGGCGGAACACAGGAGGCAGTTTTTAACCCTGTTTACGGCCTCGCATCCATTTGGCCAAGAGTCCTTCACTCCTCGTCCCCCCCCCCCCCCCTCCATATTTCTCCTCTCGTTCTCCCTTCTCTCGCTCTCTTTCTCTCTTTCTCTCTTCCACCCACATCCCGTTTCCCTTTGTGATAGGATATGAATGCACTTTGCTAGTTGATAATTACACTCTCCTTGCCTGCCCTCCTCTCTCTTTCTGACAGTGGGATCCACAGGCAGTCCTTATTCAGCCAGTAATTTGCCTGTCCTCCTCATTCATTGAGAAGGTACAAATTATCCCTCACACGGGCACTGGCTATTCTCCCTCTCAGCCAGTGTGATGAGGACTGCACTAAAGAGAAAATAACCAAGAATATGCACTTTGTATTTGCTCTAAGTGTAATCTAAAAAAAAAAAGAGGTATGTGTGTCCATTCAGAAAGTACAGATTTCTAGTTAATATGGCAGGCAAATGGAAGGAAGTAATAATGAAGTCCCCTAATCGTCCGAGATTTTACAGTGAAAAAAGAAGATTATGATGATACAGGCATCTCCATAGAGTAGATTTCAAACGCTTTGTTTTGAGTATTTTTTTTCTTTTTAAAGTCGAGTAATTACAGCCACGAAAACACGATTCCTGGCATCGCGGCGTCCAGTCACGGGCGCTTTTTCTTTTTCTTTTTTTTTTTTTTTTCTTTCTGGATGTTGTGCGCTTCGTTCCCTTCTCAGCGACACCCGTGTCTGCGGCCTCACAGCCGACCCAACTGTGTTTAAGCCTGGTCCAGAATAGACACGCACGAGGAGGGGGGGGGAGAAAACACGGACGAACTGGCAAATTAAAGGATTCCACGACAAATTACTTGCAGGACGCCGGCTTCTTGTGTGTCTGCGGCCGTTTACGTCGCATGTATGAGGAGATCGTCCTTCCAACTTGTTTTTTTTAATCTTTCAGACCCAGGGTGGCTTCATTTCAGCATATCTGTGTGAATTTAATTACAAGTGCTTCGCTCGGTTGAGGAGGTCTGACAGCACCGCGGATCCGTTTTTTCGGTTATTTATTTACGGGACGCGCTGACAGGGCGGAGGAACCTCATTGGCCGAAACGAGCGATTACAGGGCAAACGTGACCACCGGACGGACGACCGAGCGGCCGGGAAGTCAACAGGAAATGTCCTTTTTCGGAGACCATAATCATGTTTTGTCTAAGTAATTACAGAACAGGGAGTGGGGAAAGAAGCACAAAAAAAACAACAATCATAGGGCGATAACACGACGCACGTTGATCATAAAACCCTGATGGCCGCTGAGGAACAAGGCGCCATTGTTCCGTGACTCGATGAACTATGTAGCTCGTTAGGTGGAGCTTCCCCGAGATTAAAGCGATGGATGCGAGCGGAGGAGTCGAGGCCCCGGGTTTGAACCGTGGGGGGTGGGGGGGGGGGGGCGAGAATCGACTACGGCTGCCACGGCGGAGATGATCCGACTCCCGAGTCCCTGACCTCACAGCGGGCTGCAGCCTTTGATTCCGCTCCTCCTCCTACTTCATCCCCACATCAAGAACACACTTTGTTTCATCTCTTTGCATATTATCAGACTCCACCCCGTCCTCCTCGTCGCTAATAAGGCGCGTCCCTCTTCTCCTGCCCCTCCGCTCTCCCTCTTCTTGTCCGTTGTCATCTTCCTCCCTGCGAGGGGTCCGTAATTGATGGATCTCATTGAAGGGTGTAGGTGTTGTATTGTATGTATATCTGCCAAAAGCATTACAGCATTGATATTCTCCCCCAGGCGAAGGAAGGGAAGAGGGAGACGAAGAAGGGGAGAGAGGTGACCCTGCTGGCTGAGTGGCAGTGGCCGTCATGCATAGCATCTCTAAAATGGAGGTGGTGGGGGTGGGGGAGGAGAAGGGGAGGGGGGGGGGGGGTGAATGTCACTTTCAAGTGTCTCCTTGGCACTCTCCCTTAATGAGAGATGGGTTCTGCTCCACAGACAGCCAAGGGGACGGAGGCAGCCCCCCCCCCCCCTCAGATCTCCAATCCTCCGAGGAGCTGACAGCTCCGAGATCCACAAGCCCCGCGTCTCCTCCACCTGCAACAACCTCATTTCCCCGTCATAACAACAACAACAACAACAATAAAAAGGTAGGAGGATCCTCGGCTCGCTCGCTTGCTAGCCGCCACGATATGACGCCGCCGCAACACGCCGCCGCAACACGCCGCCGCTCGTCGTCAGAGTGACCCCCCCCCACACCACCACCACCACCACCACCAGCTCATATTTGCGTCCGTGCCTCTCCTTTTCCTTAAAGTGAGGGACACACACACCTAACGCTATTTAAGCTAGCCTGGGCTCGCGATTCATCCATTCCGGCTGAAGGGAAAGGTGAGGAGGAGAGATCTCCCAGGACTCCTTGCAGCCCCCATCTGTCAGACGCACCCGGCCCGCTGATTTACATTTACCGCAAGGATTTATGGGACGCCCGCCACAAAAGGAGTCGAAGCAGCAAGAATCATGGGCCGGGAGACGGGAGCGGGGGGAAATTATTCAAAGCAGTGATTATTTTGGGACAGCCATTACGCATGCACACCTGATCAGGGGGTGTCACCCGTGACTCCCCCCATCCACCATGATGGAGAGGGGCCTCATCCGTGCTGCGCTCTTATTTTACCTGGCTTGCATAAAGGAGAATTCTCCTAGGCACCGGGAGAGCCTACTAAGGCTAAATTAGGCCCCCGGACAGGCAGAGGAGAAGGGAGAGAAGAGCAGATGAAGCAGTTATGTATGCACAGGGGAGCGGGATGAGGGATACTGGTCAAATTCACGATCAATCTTAAACCTATAGCGGCCGTATATATATCTACACGAGTAGCGTAGCCGCCGTGTTTCTGGAGCACGGCGCCGCAGCTCTCCCTTCACGCCGCGGCAAAACATACATTATTTGGATTTAAACTTGCAAATCGGTGGGAAAAACGAAAGTCCGGCGAATTATCATGAACGCACGCATCTCCCGTAGCCTCTTCCCGGGCAGATGACATTTCCGCGAGTCCGGGCCGCTCGCTCTGTAATTCAGAAGCCCGGAAAATGTCACGACGACGGCCCCTCTCCTCGCAGCGTGGCTCTTAGAGGGCCGCCCGCACGCCGCCTTTGGCGAGGATCATCACTTATAGTCATTACCTACAGCACTTTGCAGTCGGGGAGCTGGGAAAGGAGAGGAAAAAAAAAAAAGGGTTAGCGTAGCCAACTTTGGACGCCGGGGCATTCCGGCCGAGGTCAGCCCAGCCGTGCTCCTCCTCCTACCCCCCCCCAGGCTCCTCCCCTCCGCTCCCTGTCTCCTCGCCAAGTTCATTACCAGTGGCCCCCAGGAACGACCTGATTTCAATTCAGACGCACTTTGTTCAATTGCCCTACATGGGAGAAGTTGCCAGAATGGGGCCAGTTGATTACGCTCCGCCACCACCACTACGCTTATTTTATTTAACGCCCAAAAACAGCAGATCATTTTAAGAATGTAGGGCAACTAATCATCAGGATTTTTTTTCTTCTTCTTCTTTCCCTCCTTCTTTCATTTGCTACCTTCCATGTGTTTTATTTTATTTATTTTTTTAACACGCGCGCTGAAGGCGACACGCTGGAAATGCTTCATGGTACACTTAACAAGTGTCTGAGTGGTGTCAAAGAGCGGCGGAGAATTGGTGATTAGCCGTTAGCAATTAGCCGACCTCCGGATGAAAGGAGCGGGGGATAAGATCGCGGTTGTAGAGGCGAGGTCGGCGGCGCCCGACCCCCCGGTGCAGGTTTCCACCTTCACAACGATGAAAAGAGACTTCAAATCTGCTCCCGACGATAAGCAGCCATTAAAGTATAAGTGGCGAGTTGGCGGACAGACGCGGCGTTTTAAAGGCTGGTTGTTATTGAGTCACAGGCATTTTCCTTCTCTTTCATGTTTTCTCAGTGGTCTCATGAAACTTTGTGAGCCCGATGTGTTAAACGACAGCTACATCTTGATTTATACTTTTTGCACATCCCCACCCCCTCCCTGGATTTAATGTACTGTAAATCGAGCCTAGTTTGCTTTGTCCCGATGTGATGAAAGACATTTTTATTTGATTTTATCTCTTTAAACTCATTTAAACTCCTTCACGCCTAAAGGAAACCAACTTCTCCGAAAACAGAAGCACTTAATTAGGTGAAAAAAAAAACAACTTCTGTTTTACAGAATGTGTCGTAAAATGTAAAATGTGAATGCCTCAGTATATTTAGCATTTATTTCCGAGTATTTACAGCTTGTTACAAGATATTTTCCAGTGCTTTTCTATTGATTACATGACCAGCATCTTACCAATAATCCCTTCTTTTCAGTACCATTACGCTATTTCTCAACTGATTTTACCTTCATAAAATAATCGCTATGAGCCTAACCTTTACTCATACCTGTAGATTTTAACTATGTTGTGTTTTTTTCCAACATTTCTGGGTGTTTTACTCTCTGATCACAGCTGTGATCCCTGTACCTACAAGACACATTTACAGGCCTTTACAGAACTGGACAAAGTTCAACGCCGGGCAGGACGGTATTTCTGTTTTACTACGCTCTCTTTCCCCCCCCCCTCCTCATCTGCTGCCTGGACGCATATGAGGGTCTTTACTGAGATGAAAAGCAGACTGAGAGTCACTAGTTGAACACGATTCAAAGAGTCTTATTCGTCCTATGATAGTCTTTTTCCTGGCAGCGGACGGTCGGCCCCGCTGAAAACGGTCTGCTCCCCGTGCCAGCTGATCATGACTTGATGAGTCGTTTATGTGCGTCCAAAGGAAAGTTGATTTGCACCCAAAACGCAGAATCCTTTTTTTTTTTTTTTTACGCGGAACGATTGACCGTGGTCCATTCACGGAGAAAGAGGTGTGAGTGGTAGCTTAAAGAAGGGAGAGGGAGAAAAGCAGCTTGGACGGGAGCAAGCGGCGGACTAGGTGGGCAGATTAGTATCACGAGGATTCCTCAGGGGGATGAAGTGACGATGGAAAAACCTGCTCTGCATTATATATTCAAATGTTCCCACTGAGTTATGCTGAAAATCATCATGTTGGCTTGAGTAAAGGCAGTGTATTACTGCACAGAAAGCACAAGAATGCAAGGTTAAATTAGCAAAAAAAAAAAGAGTGTAATGGCTATTAATCATAATTAGCATACTCCGGCGCCCAGACACCTTTGTCTTTGCTGTTCATACGAGCCGGCGTTCATACGTGACGGCGTAACGTATGTGGGAAATATTCCGCGGCTTTTGTGGCGTGACGGAGGGGAAGCCGCCTAATCTTCGCCTTCAAAATCGAGGGTCTTGAAAGGCGCTGTCGAGTGGAAGGGGACAAAGGGGAACTCTTAATTTCTGGTGCGGCTTCGTCGCTTGTCAACCCGATTAACATATCAGGAGGGGGATCAGCTGTCAGAGCGAGACCTCAAGACAAAACCGGTATTGTCCCTGGAAGGAAATCTACATACTCTGGTCATACACATGGGTAGTAGGATAGGTAATTCACATGGGTAGGGGCACAGGTAATACACATGGGTAGGGGGATAGGTAATACGCAAGGGTAGGGGCACAGGTAATACACATGGGTAGGGGGATAGGTAATACACATGGGTAGGAGGATAGGTAATACACATGGGTAGGGGGATAGGTAATACGCATGGGTAGGGGGATAGGTAATACACATGGGTAGGGGCACAGGTAATACGCATGGGTAGGGGCACAGGTAATACACATGCGTAGGGGGTAGGTAATACGCATGGGTAGGGGCACAGGTAATACACATGGGTAGGGGGACAGGTAATACACATGGGTAGGGGCACAGGTAATACACATGGGTAGGGGGACAGGTAATACACATGGGTAGGGGGATAGGTAATACACATGGGTAGGGGCACAGGTAATACACATGGGTAGGGGGATAGGTAATACACATGGGTAGGGGCACAGGTAATACGCATGGGTAGGGGCACAGGTAATACGCATGGGTAGGGGCACAGGTAATACACATGCGTAGGGGATAGGTAATACACATGCGTAGGGGATAGGTAATACACATGGGTAGGGGGATAGGTAATACACATGGGTAGAAGGATAGGTAATACACATGGGTAGGGGGACAGGTAATACACATGGGTAGGGGGATAGGTAATACACATGGGTAGGGGGATAGGTAATACACATGGGTAGGGGGATAGGTAATACACATGGGTAGGGGCACAGGTAATACGCATGGGTAGGGGCACAGGTAATACACATGCGTAGGGGGTAGGTAATACACATGGGTAGGGGCACAGGTAATACACATGGGTAGGGGCACAGGTAATACACATGGGTAGGGGGATAGGTAATATACATGGGTAGGGGCACAGGTAATACGCATGGGTAGGGGCACAGGTAATACGCATGGGTAGGGGCACAGGTAATACACATGGGTAGGGGGATAGGTAATACACATGGTTAGGGGCACAGGTAATACACATGGGTAGGGGGGTAGGTAATACACATGGGTAGGGGGATAGGTAATACACATGGTTAGGGGCACAGGTAATACACATGGGTAGGGGGGTAGCTAATGCACATGGGTAGGGGGATAGGTAATACGCATGGGTAGGGGCACAGGTAATACACATGGGTAGGAGGATAGGTAATACACATGGGTAGGGGGGTAGGTAAAACACATGGGTAGGGGGATAGGTAAAATCCAACAGGGCTGTTTCTGTAGTCATACACACATAGGCAATGCATGTCTTTGGGTGTATCCTATGTATTTTCTCACACTCCTCTCATTTATGTCTGCAGCACACACACACACACACACACACACGACAGAGGCCGGTGTGCCGGCATTCGCAGCGGCGTTGAGGCTAAGCGCCGGTGACAAAGATGAGATGCCCGGAGGATTCCTCAAACGTCCATCCTCACGCGACATGAAGCGGACCAAACCTGCAGGGGTCTGCCAGTCTGAGCATATGTTACACAGGGACAAAGCACCGAGGATGGGGGGGTGGGGGGGGTTAACGCCGGGCATTAAGTGCACGACAAATGGACGGACAGGCGAGGAGACGGATGGATGGACGGCGGCGGCGGCGGAGGAGGAGGAGGAGGAGGAGAGGGATAAGGAGGGGCGGGGGGAGAGGCCGCGCGTGAAAAGGAAAGGAGGCGTGGGGGGAGAAGTTTGAAGTAAAGCCGTTGGGACGTGTGTGACATTAGGACATTGGGGCCCTGGCAGGAGTTGTGTCATTGGTCCATATGACTTGCGCGGGGGGGGGCCCGGGTGAGAGTAACGCGTTGCAACAGTGGCGGAATGGTCACTGTATGTCACTGCCCTTTCCATCACATGTAATGACATGTCAAAACATTTAGAGCGGGCGGGGCGCCGAAACGCCGATGACTAAATGTCCCTCGGCGGACGGAGATTCCTGCTTTGGTCAAAAGTGTGTTTTATAATTTAAACAATAATAAATCTGTCATTAAAAAAAACACAGGAAAAATAAGGAAATCTTGTCTCTTCGCGGCTTCTCTTCATGACGGAGGCCTATATGTGTTTAGTTGCCGCGGGCTGATGAGACTGAGCAGAGTCCTTCGGCCATATAAACAAAACCCCTCAGAAGAGAAAATGCCAGCGTACCCCGGACCCCCCCTCGAGAAGAGATCCGACTTGACAAGAAACAGACGCAGGTTCAAGCCTTGGCCTCCAGGCCCCCGCTGCATTCTTCACCAGGCCACGGAACACAAAGTGGTGCGGAAATCGCACCGTAAATTAATCACGTAAATGACAAAAAAAAAAGGTCATCTTGAATCGAAAAAAGTCACATCATATAGACGTAAATGACACGGATGTGTATGTTTATTCCACTCTGTCTCTGGCCGTTCGCCTTCATATGGAAATGTTTCGCATTAGCAAAGCAGTTTTCTAGGAAATGTATCAGCACACAGGTTATTTTATTATATTATATTACATCTAAAAACTTAGATTGCCTGTTTCCATTGTTATTTCTCACTTCATTCACAGCTAATGGACATCAAGATCTAATTAGAAGATTAGAAATATAGAAAGGTAATCAGGTAGGTAGATATTGAAATACACTATTACTGATGTATAAATATTATTGCATTGACATTTCATTCAAAGTAAAAGTTAATGTATCATGTATTCAGTTAGGTGTTTCTGGTTACTACTGGCTGTTCAATGCTGGGAAACGCGCTGATTTTGTCTAAATAATAAATGAATCGACGGGTTCTTATAAAAGAAGACCGTATTTAACAAAAGAAAACTTTGCTGAATTGATTCCTCTGCTCCTCCAGTATCGAAGCCTTTTGTCCTGCATTGTTCACAAACCAACAGTGTCAGATAAATGGAACTGGAGTTGTGTATTGTAAACTGACCTTGGGACACACAGTCAACCGAGGAATTTATCGTTCAGGGTTAAATATGAAGGGGGGGGGGACAAAATTAAACTGGAAGAAGTAAGCGAAAGATTGTAATAACTGGAGAGCACTCAGCGTTGGCCTTCGCCAGGATTAACTCTTCCTTCCCCAGAAACTTGGCGATCAATAAGGAGCACGTCTTTATTCACGCACGGCTCTGGTGCTACTCGAGACAAGAACAAAAAAAGAACAGAACCCCCCCTATTCTGTCCTTTCTGCATGCTTAAAACACAGCAATATTTCTGTCTGCCCTCCTTAATCTGGCCTGCATTCAAGTTGCCCTTCTCTACAGGGAGCATCTTATTCGTGTGTGTGTGTGTGTGTGTTAGGTTTTACGAACATATGCCACATCGGGTGAGCTGAGATCATGACACCTAACAGATTAGAAGCACTTCTGAAGTGTTTCAAAAGATATGCAAAATATATTTCTCTAATCTCACACTGTGCTCGCTGACATGACTTTTTTTTTTTAAGAGCAGGACAAACAAGTTGTTTAACAAAAAAAAAAAGTCGGGTGAAAGAAGCACTTTGAAATCACAGATAAGGGATGGGAACAACAATAGGAGCAGTGCACCAAACATGTGTTTGCGTCCATAATCCCGGGGCTTCGCTCCCACATCCTGGCTTCTTAAGGACTAATCCGACTGTAAACAAACAACAATCTTCGCAACACATCTAATTATTAGAAGAGAAAGAAAAAAAAAATATATATATGTCGGAATAGGAGAAACCGCGCGAGGAGAGGGCAGGAAAGAGAGAAAAACACAGTTAGCCTCTTAAAATGTGTGTCCTCATTCCTCCCTCCCGATGGTGGACTCCCACAGTCCTTAGGCCTTTGTGTCTGTCTCCTCTTTATGAATAGAGGCTTAACCATGGCCTGAAGCGATGCGTCTTCTGCTCCCTCATTGATAGCCAATGCATTATTCATTTATTTTCATCATATCATCAGATGTGCATAAGCCGCGCCCAGATATTTTTTTTTTTTTTGGGGGGGGGGGGGGGCAGCATTTATTGTGTTTTTTCTTCCCTTTCTCTACTCCTAACCCCCCCTGTGTTACCTCTCAGGGTCTCATGCCGCACATTCAACGCCTTTCAATCATTCATGGCCTCTCAACTTTATCAATGCCCCAGCCGGGGATGAAGGCTCGTCTTTATTATTGATTATCAGAGGGATTAGCTCCCCAGTGAAAGTTAAGGTTAGCCCCCCCCCCCCAGCGCCGCCGGTCAATGGCGGGAAGCCGCTGCTTTTTGTCGGAGAAAGTGTCGCTGCACGCTACCCTCTTATGTGCGGGGGTTAAAATGTGCTTTATGCAAAGACGAGAAATAATCCTCAAATCATACACGCATTCCTATTTATTCCCCATTTGGAGCATCCTGCACCGCACAAGCGATGAAAAAGCTTCTTTTTTCTTTTTTTTTTTCCTTCCATCTTCAGCCAGCAGACCAACACAAGCGGGCCAATAGGTAAGATGAGGAACAAAGAGTTTGAAACTCTATATCCTGTGTCCACAGCCCTGTGTGTAAGTCAGCGCCCTGGACCAATTATCCATAGCTCTTCCCCCCTACCTTTCTTTACTCAGGAATGAAAGACAAACAACAAAAAACCCAAAAAGCAGCTGGCCCGCCCGGCGCTTCCCTCTCTCTCGACCCGCTCTTCATCCCGTGCCCACAAGTCCCCAGCCTTGACCATACATTATCTTTCGGGCCTCGGCGTTCCTCTTCCTCCTCTCCTTTTTCTCCACCTCTCCAAGAATAAAGCACTCCTAATGACCGTGGGCTCTCAAGGGCCTGCTGGTGCCCGGGTACTCGTGCGGCGCCGTGGAAAAAGAAAAAAAAAAAAAGGGGGGCACCTCCTACTTCTCTTCCTACTCTTTTATCACAGGTGAAAATAGAAGGTCAAGAGGGGTTAATGTGCTGCTGTTGCACAGAGGTTTGGAGGTTTGGGCTATCACCATGGCAGCCAGCATGGCGAACAAACCGAGGTGTATTTTCCCTCCCTTTCCGAAAAGAGAGGTCTGTTTGTGATTTGTTTTTTTGGCCTTTGGGTTCGACTTCATTTTCAAATCGTGGGTTGAAAAGGTTCAGCTTTGACACTCTTGGGGGTGAGTTGAGGGTGAAGGAAACGCGGGTTTTAAATGAGAGAAAGCGGCTTCGGCCGAAGCCACGTCCACGTCCGGCTCGGCAGAGGGCCTTGCACACGTCTTTGTTTGAACACCGACACTTTGGTTCTTTTCCTGCAGCCGAACGAGGCCCGGAGCACATGACTGGATGGTCACCGGGGGTCAAGGGTCGAGGTCGACGGAGGGAAGATAACTGGCCGGTTGTTGCGGCACTGTAACTTTCACACGCTGTGAACGGCAGGAAAAAAAAAAAAACTTCTCCCTCGACACGTGTGGCACAGATACACTCGGCTTTAATTGTGGGGAGCAGTGGAATTGTTTTTGCACAGACCTGAGAAAATGAATCATTAAAACCCTGCAAGGCTCCGCATGCTCATTTAAATTCCACTTCTACAATAAATTAGCATGCTCCTTTATTCTTTCTCCCGCAAACTTGAAACAATTGCGGGCAAATCTAAAATAATTAATTTCAATGGGTGTGAATTAAAGGGAAAAAAAAAATCCTTCTAACCCTTCCGACGCAATTTGCATTTTGATTTCTGCGATTTCTGCACTTACTTTTATTATTTATTAATATATTTCTTTTACATATAGATATATCGCCTCCACGCACGCTCTTGTGTCTTCTCAAGGTTCGCTTTAATATCACTGTGGATCAAAAGCCTTTCATTAAGGTTTTCTGCACTCCTTCCAGCATTGTTTGGCTCCTAGGATAACAACAAAGTGCTTTCCCCCCTACTCCAGGGCCAGGTTAGCAGAGAAGAAAGGAACGGTTATTCCTGGGCTAAGTTCACATCAAACACAAGGGGCTCCGAGTGAGAGAAGATGAAAGCGCCAGGCCTGACCCGGAAGATTAGACCAACACTGCTGCCAGCTCCGCAGCACCCAGGGGCCATTCTCACTCCGGGATTCTACCCCTCCTCTTCATACGGCACAATGGACTTTAGAACAAGCCCAGAAGAAGAAGGAGAAGGAGGAGAACAGAGTGAAATATAGAGGGGAGAAGCAGATGAGGAAGCGTTTCAGAGCGAGAACAGAGAAGCAAAGATACAAAGGAGCAGGGAGAGGCGCACAAAAGAGGAGAGAGGGATAGCGGATGAGCATGAAAGACGGAGAAAGGAGGGAAAATGTAATATAATTTCAGCAGTGGAAAAAACTGCAGACTATCCCAACCTACTTTTCTCACCCGTGCTGCTGCCGCCGCCTCCTCCTCCTCCGACAGATAGCAACGAGGCTTGGAATAATGCCGATTATCATAATTGCTTAAAGTGTGTGTGAATATTCATGATTCGGTGCCAGCCTTATTATAGCCACAAATCCACACGACAATGACTGTAAACGCATCGCGCTTATTTTACATAGCATTATGTCCCCGTTTCTTCTTCCCCTTTTCTGTGTGTGTGTGTGTGTGTGTGTGTGTGTGTGTGTGTGTGTGTGTCTGGACTGCAGCTGCGGGTGTCAAGGTTGGGTGCTATCTCTCACTGGCCCTCATCACCGAGCCGTTCCCATGCATCACACACACACACACACACACACACAGAAGAGAGGAAGAGTGCAATGTTAAAGAAAGGAAGAAGTAAGATGGGCGGAGGGGGGGGGGAGAAGTGGGAAACGCGGGGTGAAAGACAATAAATTACAAAGAGAAGACTATGCAAGAAAGTTGTATCAGCCCATAACACAATGGGTCAGTGACAAATCACTGTTGGCAAGATGAGAAAAGTCATTTGTGGTCTGGTGAAGAAGAGTCGTACATTTTAAATATTTAATCCACCTAGAAACTAAAATAAGTTGATATGGTAGTGGACAGTTTTGGCCTTTTTCCCTTCTAACAGCCAATAATGTAATAACCGCTAAACATAATGAATTAGCCCCCTTTAAAATGTAATAGGCCAATAAAATGCCAATAATCCTATAACTTTAATTTATTTATTAACTTCTATTAACTACTTGCTTGCAAAAACCTTTTTCCTTCACCAGGCCGATAACGTAATAACCAGCTGATAATGTGAATTATTGATTGCGTTTATTGGCCAATAAGTTGTTACGCCATCGTTTCAGCTCTTGTATTTGGTTATCAGGGTGTTATTACACTATTGGCTTATTTTCATTTTTAAAGAAGGCGAGTTTTAGAATTAAAAAAAAAAAGGATTGATGAAAATGTGTATGGGATGTTAAGGTGCTGGATAGGAAGGGGTGGGGTTGTGCGTGTACATAGCGGTGGTATATCATGATAACCCCCCCCCCCCCCCCCCCCCCCCCTTTAAAACCACAGCCACACACTCTCGGTGCCCCCCCCCTCCCATTACTGTGCCATGCTTGTGAGGTGCCAGATGGCACAGGACAAACCCTCCTGAGGGGAAACAGCGTGGTGACCCCCCCTCCCTCCATCACCCATACTTTCTCACACATTGAAGACACATGGAAACAGAAGTGTGTGTGTGTGTGTGTGTGGGGGGGGGTTATCAGTGATGCCCGTCAAATACACACACACACACACACACACACACACAAGCTATGCATGTCTAACCCTGAGATGCAGCGATATGGAGGCATGCCTCGACATCTTCCGTGGCGGGGGAAGAATCTGCATAGCTTAAAAAAAACAAAAACTGGGTTAGGGTTAGGCCCTACATCAAACATTAGCTGCCCTCAGCCCGTCCACCAGCCGTGCCCCCGCTACATGAAAAAACACGACGGTCTCACCTCCACCTGCACGCCGCCTGACGATCCCGCCTCCCGCAACCCCGCCACTTCCTGTCCAGGGTTTACGGGCAGAAAGAGGAGATGGAGCAGATAGGAGGTTCTGGAATGAATGAGGGTCGCACTGGAAGAGCTGAGGCGTGTTGCTGTTGCTGGTGGGGGCCGTATTAATCACAGCGCCATCATGGCACACGTCACGCGGCTGTAGAACAGTTCTATCATTCACTAAATAAACAGGATAAATCAATGTTTGCCCTGCAGAAGTTTCAATGTTAAAAGCTTTAATATACAGATAATAGACAGTGGTAGAAAGTAACTAGAAATTAGGGGGAAACTTTTTACGTTTGCATGTTTAAGCTTTTAAAATACAACCTATTGTTAAAGATGCCAACTCTGTCTCATTTGTAAGTGGATAAAGCAGCAGTGTACAGTCACATGTGCATGAATGGGTATGGTAGAGGATAGTGGACCTGACTACAAGTACAAAAACAGCCCATGGACATCTTGATGTGTTTGGGGTTTTTACTCTGATGAATGAATGAATTAGTCTCTGTTTAATCAGTGTCTGGTGTCACATATATTGATGACACCATGAGAGAATGAGCTTTGTGCACACACTACTGTACTGGCTCTTCTGTGCAGCCATGTTATAGTCAATATAATCTAATCTGATTGTTTCTTAAACCCCCTATTCATGCTTGTTTATTATTTTGCTCTTGTGTTTCGTGCAATGGCGTGGATAGAGGCCCACTGACACTATACGGTATCCAAAAAGTACAAGTATGGTACAGCAACAAAATTAGCACTTTGAATATACAGTACGTTTATTTTGCAGCTAATATTTAAGCAGGACTTGTAATGGACTATTTTTACGTGATTACTTGATCTGACTATTTCTTCATTTGCTGCCTGCCTAAACAAAACCAAAAAAAAACATAAATTGAATTTGTCTGAATTAACTTAGCAGGATTAAAGTTGTCTCCTCGGCTGTAGCCTGGCCGCAGTGACAGGTCAACATCAGCGGCTGCAACTGATTTACCTTCAGCCACGGCTTTGATGAGCGACCCATGACTTCCTCGGGAAGGTTTTGTGTCAGCACTTACTCACGTTTCGCACCGTGCGTTCTCCCGCCTGGTCTACGCGGCATTAACCGTGCATATAAATGTGGAAATTTGAATTCTAAATACAATATTACAGATTGAATATTACCTTTACAGTAGTTACACTATTTCCAAATTTAATGTGACAGCCCTAATCTCTTCTGAACTGGAAAAAAATATATATTTATATATATTTTTTGCCACAGTTTCATCCAAAATTCGTCTGTCTCTCCACGGCTGAGGGCCTATTTGATTTCACTCCTCTGGAAAGGGCCGAGCCATCCCAACGGGCTCCACCACTTATCACCAGCCTTCTGAGATTCCACCAAGATTCACCCCCTTATGAATAATCTCACCCACCGGCACAATGGAGCATTGGAAAGGAGGAGGAGGAGGAGGAGGAGGAGGAGGAGGAAGGGGGGGACAAGGGACAGATTATTTAGAAAGACACAGGGAGGGTTGGGGATAGTTTGAGGGGGAATGAGAAAGCAAGAGAATGAGGAGGAAAAGGGGGAGAGACGAGAGAGAGAGAGAGAGAGAGAGTGGTGGAACGGAGAGAATAAAGGGCGATGGAGGGCGGAGGGGACGACTGGTAGCGAGGGGGAAACCTTTTGATGTGTCTCGGGCATCGGGGCGGACGGCGGAATCCGAGGCCGGCCTGCCGCCGCTCGGAGGGACCGGCTGGTTTATTAAAACGCTCCCGCTGCCACCCCCACCCACCCCCATGCCTCCGAGCATGATGGGATTAATGCTGGCATAACCCTTTACTTAATTCATTACAGGGGGACGCCGGCTAATTTGATTTGATATTATTTTAATAAAGTTCTGTGATGATTCGGAAGATTGTTTCAGGCTATCAGAAATAATTTTCCAGTTATTACCGCCATTCAGGCAAGTCCTTTGATAGCGGCAGTCAGTCTCGCTGCGTGCGGAATACATTAGCCGTAAGTGCGAGTGCTTTAGCTACAAAGCTACTGAGGAAACGCTAATAACGAGGCCGCCGAGTGTCGCCAAACGACGCGCTGCGTGCAAGCGGCATGTAGGACAAACGTGACAGAAACCGAAGAAGAAGAAGAAGAAGAGGAGGAGAGATATTTTGTATGCATTGAGCTTACACATGTCACCATTGTTAAATCTCCTAGGGATACATGGTTGCCTTTCAGAGGAGCTGCAGCGCTTTGTGTTATTCATGTGGTTAGTGAAGAGTCTGCTGCGAGCGTGGGTGTCTCGGGGAACAAAAAAAAAAAAAAAGACGGACCGTTTTCTCTTATTTTTTTTTTTTTTAATGGCTTGTGGATTTTGTTCGTCGATAACGATATCACCGTGTGATCGCCTTTTTTGGGGAAAAAATCGTGAGGTGAATCTCATATAATCCAGCCGGGTTCTGCCACATTACTGATGTCTATTTCTTCACATGGACTTGACATAGAAAGGAAATCACGTTTCTCACTATCCCACTATCCTATGTGTTTAATCCCAATCCTAAACTAGGTTCTTAACAATAATAAAGTGCAGTAGCTTAAGGCTACTTTTACCTAGTGAGTACCCCAAGCCCACTACTCACTTATATATTTTATATATATATACACGTTTGCTGGGTTTGTGCAGGGTTTTTTTTTTCATATGAAGTTTTTAAAAAGTCCCAGTGAAAGTGCTGGTTGCCTCTTGTGTTGGGAATAATCCTGTTTTCCAGCGGGCCTTTTGTCCACCTCATGTCATGAGCCGCTGCCAGTCGCAAATAATCCCGCCACTGTCTCCTCGCTTATTTACATATTGCTGCCAGATAATTGGAGACACTGTAGATGTCTCACACTATTTCCCCCCGTGAGCTCCGCCAGTTTTAGACGAAAGAAGAAGAAGAAGCAGGGTTTTTTGTTTTTTTTCGGGGAGGGGGTCGAACTGTACGGTTTAGTGACAATGTTTTTGTTTTGCTTTTTCCTTAAACCCCAAATGACACACATTTCCCTCTGAAAAGATAAGCCCTCAGTCAAAGGCCGCGGGAGATGTCTGGGACCCTGTGAAAGAAGTGGGGGAATTACCTACCAGGGGTCTGGCATGAAGGGAGGGGGGGGGGGGAGAGGTGCAGGGGGGGTTACCCTTATTCATTAGTCCGTCTGGGGTCCAAGGCGGGGTCACACAATGTGACGGTTGTTCTCCAGACCCCCAGACCCCAGCAGACACGTTTAATGGCCACCGTTTCCTCTCCAGACAGAGAGAGGGGGGGTGGGACGGAGATGGGGGGAGGGGGGGGGGAGGTTGGAGTGAAGGTGACAGGGGGGGGGGTGGACTTTAGGAGACTAAAGAGGAGAGTGATGAAGAAAAAGGAAAAAAGGTTGAGACAGAAAGTGAAATCACTAAAGAAAGAGAAGAGGAGGAATAAAGGGGGGGGGGTTTAGGTGGACTCTCAGTCCAGATGCTTTTTTTTTTTGGGTCATCGCGGGTCTCGCTCGGAACATGTGAGTACCTGCTCCGAACGGATGAGCATTCCACCTCCGGACGCCTCCTCCTCGGCCTTTTTCACAAGCTCCCGAAGGTTCAGGGGTCACAATTTAGAACAATTATTGGGGTCAGGGTTCACGGTTATCGTGGGTAAGTGGAATCACACAAATGGGGAATTTCACAGTCCATAACAAACATTTCTCAGAAGAAAGAGAGAAAAAAAGAAAAAAAAACTCCCGAAAGTGGAGGATTTCCCTTTTCCATAAATACTTCAACAGCACTCGACGTAAACGTCGTAAAACAGAATAGAAAAGTTTCTGCGAATCGACGCTCAAATCGATGCAAAATCCATGCAAATCAGACGTGTAGCACGCTCTGTTTTTGTGCCACATGTGCGCTTTAACCGAGACATTTGATAATGTCAAAATGTCAGGGGTTTCAGTAATAGCAAGCTTTTTCTTTTTTAAGTTCATTATATCCGCCGAGGTTCCGCTCGCACCGGGTTCAGCGGCGTGGCCCCGGGCGGAAATCAATGTCTGCAAAAATAAAAAATAAAAAAAGGTTTTCTGATATCACGGCGAAGTAATCAAGGTTACAGAAAAAGGGCGCGCATTAACACGATTTCGCCGAAATATGCAGAGTTCATGTGCATATGTTGCGGCGTTAAATCAAAACCTCAAATGTCAAGTGTAAACGCGCGTGTGGATCCCTGCAAACGGGGCGCGGCGCCTGCTGCTGACACTGACACTGCAATTCTCAGCAAGGACTCCGGTTAAGGAATGACTAACGCTTCAACGCCAAAGCTCTCTGCAAAACAATTATTACATTAACCATCGGTTATACAGACATAAATGCCATGACAATTTGGAAATGAATTTGTGGCCCCGAAAGCAGAAAGAACCGACTCTTTAATGTCGTGAAAATACATAATAACGGCAAATGATTTTTTTTTTTTTTAATCTAATGGGCTGTTTTTTTTTTCTTCCACTTACAATATGGTGTAAGATGGAATTAAAAGATATAACATTAACTACCTGGGTATCCTTCTCTACATCCATCTCTGGAGGTTCCCTCTTAGTCCCTGGTGTGAAAGGTAGTAATTTGTCACTTTACGCCGGCACCAATTAGATTAATTGCATTAGACAGGCCTGTTTAGTGAAACCCCCTCCTCTGGAGCTAAGAGACATGGCTTCTCAGTCTTCTTTTCTTCTCGCTGTCCTTTATATGCTGCTTTTTTTTTTTTATCCCCACAGGCTTTAGCTGTGATCTTGAAAGATTTGGTGATCCACTGGTGTGGATTGACACACTGTGAATAGAAGCAGGCGAGAGGAGGAATCATTGTGTGTGCATGACAAGTGCGTCAACTATGAAAAATCCATCTATGTGCCTGCACACGCTTTCTAAAAACACATGTTGATCCCGCCCAAACGTTCGTTAGCATGTTTTTTTCGCCAGCGCTGACGAGAGCGGGAAGATTAGGGGTCGTGTCAGCCCCAGATTATTGGAGGGTTTTACATTTATAAACCTGTGCCGGCTCTAATTTAACTGCACCTTCAGGGACCTTAAAACGCGGCCCGCGATGAGAGAAACAGATGTGCGGCTGTGTTAATGGGGAAATAGCAGCGCTGGGATGGCCCCGCAGTCACTAGAAAAGGAGGGAGGTGGGGGTGGAGGGGGGGGGGGGGGACTGGACACAAAGACCAGGCCAGACAGGCCTGTCTTCCCCCTTTGTCGCTTTTTTCCCCTCTCTCTTTGCCTCTTCCTCTGGCCGTGCCCTTTCATACCCTCGGATCCTCGTCTTCTCAGGTGGAGCTTTTGCGAAAACCGGCCTGTTTTTTTTTGTTTGGTTTTTTTCCCCTGCCAAGCTCCCAGGCATCCAGGGATACGCTCGCCTGGCACCGGCCTGCTGGCCGCGGCCCAGGTCTCTGGTCAGCTGGCAGAGCAGCTGAAAGTTAAACACCTTGGACTGTGAAATCAAAGGCATCGCAGCGATTTGACTCGTACGATCTCTCTGCAGAATGTTACGTCACCGAGGCCTGAAAAGGGAGAGGGGTTATGTGGATGTGAGATATTCTATAGCCGCGCTTTTAGCCATGGGACTAGTTCCATCTCTGCAGGGAATTTGAAACTGACCTGAAAGAAAGTGAGAGCGAGTGAAAATGTAAGATTTATTGGAGGTATGCGTGTGTGTGTGTGTGTGTGTGTGTGTGTGTGTTGGCTGTGTAACTGATTGATTGTGCTTTTGTAACGCTGAACACTAATATTTCGGTGACTCCTTTTCCCCCTCATCTTCTCAAACCTCTCCTCCTCAGTCTGTCCGAGTTCTAAAACCCAGACCCCCGACCCCCAGCTCAACCGAATTGACATGAGGCCTTATTGTTACAGTTATATATATATATATGTTAAGGTTATTTGCTTTGGAAGAACTTTCTCACACACAAAAATCAAGGACGACGACAGCTAGTCATTTATCTGTATGGTAAACAGCAATACATAATGACAAGTTCACTAGAATCATTTAATACTGATGCAAAATAATAAATGATTAGAACGCCTGCAAATTTGACTGTGATGATATTTGATTCATGTATTGATTACTTGAAAGGATTTATAGATTAGTTCATTGGTTCTGTGGATGCAACCTAAATAAACAGTGAAACCACAACCCAAAGATTATCAGTTTACTGTTTGTAGACTAGACCGCCTAAACTTACACCAACAAGATTTTTCTTCAGATTTGTTCAGTTTTCTAGACACTAAATGTAATGTTCAGTCAATCAAAAGGAGGGTGAGGTAGACGCTTTTGATGATGGGTCTGTTTCTTTTTGCATATTTGTTCACACACCTGGTTGAATTTACTGTTAAATGACAATATATATATAAAAATGGGCTAATGATGAAGGAAGTGCTGCTGATTTCAGTGCGATCTGATGCTAAATGAAACTTGATTGATTGATTGTTGAGCTGTCAGTCGGCTGCACAGTGTTTCCTCTGTAAAGGCTGGAGCTGCTATATCTGTCTCATCTATTTAGACACACTTTCTGTCTTCTCTGTGTGTTTCTCTAGTTTTTTTTGCCATCAGAGTGCATTTATAAATGTATTTTTCAAATCAAGTACAACATCACTCGGTCACCGCTATTGAAAGGGATTTAAATGGCCTTTTCATCCCACTTGTGTTTCATAATTAATAATAATAAATATCAAAAGAACAGATATGTAGTTACTGCTGACATGAGGCAGATGTTCAGGTGTGTTTCTAAGCTGGAAAAAATAAATTGTAGTTGATCTATATACTCAATAGGGGATTTCCAGGCAGCGTTATTTGCTCATAAGTGTTATGCGTTGATTTCAGGAATTGCGCTGTGATTAACCCTGAAAGGGGAACAGAGCCCAGCTGGGGAAAGTATCGCCAAAAAAAAAAAAAAAAGTCCCACGCCGGATCCTCGTCACTGCTCGTTTTCACAGAGGTGAGTTAAATATTCTTCTCATTTGAAGCGTTCATTCTCGCCCCCCCTCCCCTCACTCAGGGAGCCCGGGTGCCGACCCCTCAGCCAATTAAAACAGGTGATATTTAAAGGCAAATACTCTGTTTATTTGAGCTTTTATATGTTCTTTTAATATCAATAGTTTTGCTGCCCGTTCACATGTTATAATTAACAGGTTTACATTTACAAAAGTGCATAAAATGTTATTTTCCCTATCTCACACACACACACACACACACACACACACTCCATCCCTTCATACAGTGGTATAAAAAAGGGGCACAGCGGCGCCTTGTCAGTGCTCCTGTTCCATATGGCGCCGATCGGGAGGCATCACATGCTGTAGCCGGGCTCCCCGGTCCCGCTGCCAGACAGGCCTGTTAATTGGGCGACAAGATCAGAGGCAATATTACAAGCCAATTAAAGCGATCGGGACAGATTGCCAAGTGATGAGCTCCACTGCGTAATTGAGAGTGTGAAGTGCTTGTCGGCTCGCTCTCTGCCTCCCTCTATATGTGTCTCCCCCCCCTCCCTCTCTCTCTCTCTCTCTCTCTCTCTCTGGGTCCATCTGAATAAGTGATGAGACTGCGGAGGATTGGAACTAGTTAGCGCATTAGTGATGTCACTCGAGGCCCCTTCACCGTTGCTCTTAGAGAGCGGGACGCGGCGGATCCGCCTCGCCTCAGTCGTTAGCAAAAACGGGCCTAAAGGCGCTGATAAGCCGGCGTCAGACGTTTCCCGACGCCCAACCATTCTAGTCTGTTGTTTTTCCTGAGTCTCGGCTTGTTTGATTTCTGCCACTCTCTTGTGATTTGAGATCGGCCGTGTCATTAGAGAGAGAGAGAGAGACTGATCCATACGACAGCTCCTTTAATTTGTTCTGGGAATATTGTTGTAACGGTGCGGTCCACTGGGTAGCACCCGCATGCCAAGTTTGCTTAATCATGCAAAAAAAAAAAAAAGGGAACAGAAAAATGCATTACAGACGTCAGACTGCATCCCGACAGAGACGGGAGATGTTGACAAGCACCTTCGAAACTCGGGAGAAAAACCTGCACGAGATTCATTGTTTTGGTTTGGTTCAGGTAGATCCATCAGTCCTGCACTGATATTTATACTTTATTAATTATTACGATCTGTCCTGCTCTTTGGTTTTCATGCATAGGGACGAGACCTAATAGAAGATGTAAAAAAAAAAATAAAAATAGAGATGTTTAGATGAAATTTCAAACGCAGAAAGTAAATGCGGATGAAGCCAAGTCATATATTCATATATTCTAGCTAACGATGACAAATAAACTGATCCTCCTGTGTGAAATCAATGAACGCTCCATTACTAGAGTCTGTATTTCACTTTCAGAATCATTATGTGGGACATCGCAAAGAATTTACGACGCTGTACCTCACACAGGCTCCAATCCCCAAATCCCTTCCCCTGGCTGCTTATTTGTCTATTCGCCGCTAATTTCCAATTAGCGTCTTCATTTGTGCCAATAATCCCCCCCCCCCTCCTCGCCCGACCACATCTGCAGGCTAGCGACGACCGGGGAGAGATCTGGTTCGCCCCCGCGAGATCCTCTCTGATTCCACCGAACCTCGAGACAAATTACAAACCTTTGCCTGGTTGGAAACCGACGGAGAAACGTCAGGAACGCGAGAGGAGCGGCGGCCTTCTGGATCTGATCGAGAGTCTTTATCCGAAAACAGCTGATGAAACAGTAGTTTCTGAGATGTGTTTTGATTAAAAAAAACACACACACACATTGGCAACGGAGCTCATTTAAGCTGCGTGTGATTATGTTATGACAGTTCTGACATTGAAGACTTGTCTTTGGCGATAGCTCCGTGTCACGTGTGGTTTCTGAGGCGGCTCGTATTCGGCGCAGCTCGTAACCGGAGTCTGTGGCCTCTGCTCTCCGTCTCTCTCTCTCTCTCGGCCTCTCCCACATCCCCAGCCCTTTAATATCCAACGGCTGTGATTATCCAGTCAAGTCGGAGATTTGCTCTGATATTCTCGTCTGATTTTTCGCTAACTAATGGGGTGTCGCTGCGTGTTTTTTTCGTGGATGATATACTTTTTTAACGGGGTTGCCGGGGCTCCTTCCGAAGGCTCGGAGCCGTTCCAAATGGCGGCTAATGCTAGACTCGCCTGCCTTTGTTTGTTTTACAGAGGGGAGAGTGACATTTAGTGGCTAACCGAGGGGCGAGGGAGCGAACATGAAAGTGAAAGTTTTGTTTTTTTTTTCAAGAAAAGAAAATGCCAGCCTTAGGTTTCTGTTACGGGCAGGTTGTCGCACCACGCACACCCTCCCAAACCGCACGCATACGCACGTGCGCAGACGTAACAAGCGCGTTTTCAGTTCCCCCCCCCCCTCCCTCCTCGCCCCCACCCACCCTCCATCAATCTGAATGTCCTGCAAGGTGCATCCTTGTCACACTTAAGCACACTTCTCTTTAAACGGGCCATAACTTTAAAAAGGGAGTCGACACCAACTTCCCATTACAAAACAGTTACGACTTTCACAACCGTTTTTTACGAGCTTTATTGACAGCCCCCCCCCAGCGACACGGAGCGGGGTGGCGGTTCAATAGCCCCCCCCCCCCTCTCTCTGCTCTTCTGCCTGCGCTCGTACTGATGTTGTTCTAGGGCGACTCGGGGAATAAGAGACCCCATACTATGGGGACTTGTAAAACCACTGTCATGTTGATGTGGATGGGGGGGGGGGGGGCGCTCTCTGTGTGTGTGTGTGTGTGTGTCTTTGGATGCGGGTATGAGCACACTTCAGAGACCAGTAAAACGCTGTCTGAATGAAGTCCCAGTGCAGCAGTGGTGAGTAGTGTTTGATGGCCATGTGATTTGTTTGTTCAGCCCCAATGGCCTTTTCTCCCAGCTGAGAGAGAGAGAGGGAGGGAGGGCCGATCGCTTCACACCTTCTCCCCTCCTAGCCCCACCAATGAACCATTTAATCCTCCTTCCTACAGCTAAACCAACACCTCTCTCACACACACACACACTCCGAGCTGCGACTGTCTGTGTTGGAACCTCTTCACTTAAAAACTGCTTTTTTTTCTCCATGTTGGTATCAGGACACAGTCCTCCTGCCTAATGGACACGTGTCACTTCAAGATTCAATAAGACGCCCCTTCACGGACAGTGAACACCGATTTCACTGTCATCGAAGCTTCTTCAAAAAGTTTTCAATTCCTCCAACGATGGAAAAAAAAAAGAGTTTGCAAGAAAGCAAACAACTGGATGAAGAGCTTTCGCGCACAGTGGGTGACTGAGACATGGTGATAATAGACAGAGAGAGAGAGAGAGAAAGGCCGAAAGCATCAGAGGAAAAGAGAGATATGCGGGGAGAGTATGGAAGGCCTTTGATGGGTACTATAGCTTGTGGGCGGTACATTTAGCGCGGTGTGGTAATTGTGTCTCTGGGGTGAGGTCCTTGGACTTGATCCTGGCTGAGATCAGAGAGCGAGGCAGATCACTGCAGAAAGAGAAGGAGAAAAAAGTGAAAGAGGAGAGACACAGAGAGAGAGAGAGAAAGCTGCATAAAGGCTGGTGTCATTTTCCATGTGAATCATTGCATGTGCACACTGTATTTTTTATATTTTATAATGATCAGGAACAATAACGGGATGGATCACAGTAAGCCCTGCACAGCATAAACCACAGGAGCAACACACTAATAACCTGTAGCCTTAACGCATATTATTATGAACCAGGTTGTAAATGAAAATGAAAATGAAATCCTACCATGATCTAATACAATTCAATACAAGCACAGAAATGTATGAAGATGTACAGTGGATGCACAGTTTTTTCTTTTGCATGTTTGTCGCACGTCGTAGACATTTCAGATCAAACTCATGTTAATATTAATCAAAGACAACACAAGTACGCACAAAATCAAAGGAATCGAAATTATGTTTCTCACTATCCCACTATCATATGCGTTTACATGTACAACAACATTAAAGTGCAATTGTGCAAGACGAGATCCTAAACTAGGTTATTAGCAATAATAAAGTGCAGTAGCTTAAGGCTACTTTTACATAGTGTTGCTAAACTTAAAACAAAAAACAGGTATGACAAGACAAGACATAGGTACCTCAAGCCCACTACTCACATTAGCAGGGAACGACAAGAAATGCAAAATGCAGTTTTTAAATGACTTTTTACCATTAAAGCAGAAAAATAGGATCCAGACCTGCAGGGCCCCTAAACCTAATAACCGGTCGGGCCCTTAGCAGCAAACGCTTGACAGCAACTGCAATTAAGCGTTTGCAATAACTTCCAACGAGTCTCTGACAGCACTGTGAAGGAATTTTGGCCAACTCTGAATTTCTTGTAATTCCGCCACATTGGAGGGTTTTTCAAGCATGAGCCGCCTTTTTAAGGTCATCCCACAGCATCTCAGTAGGATTCAGGTCAGGACTTTGCCTAGGCCGCTCTTCTAGAATTGGACCTGCTGGTGTGTTTTGGATCATTGTCCAAATTCGTTTCAGCTTAAGGTCGTGAATGGATGGCTTGACGTTATCCTTCAGGATGTTTTGGTAGACGGCAGAATTCATGGTTCCATTTATCACAGCAGGTTCTGCAGATCCTGCAGCAAAACAGCCCCAGACCACCACGCTTACGCCATAGTTTACCCTCGCTACGATGTTCTTTTTTCTGAAATGTGGCGTTACTTTTTTCGCAGGATGTAACGGGACACTTTTGTCTCGTCAGACCACAGAGTATTTTCCCAAAAAGGTCAAGATGTTTTCTGGCAAAAATCAGATCGATCCTTACTGTTCTCTCTTTGCTCAGCGATGGTTTTCGTGTTGGAAATCTGCCATGCAGCCATTTCTGACTCTTTCTTATGGTGGAGTCATGAACACGGAGGCATGTGAGGCCTGCAGTTCTTCGTATGTTTGTCGAGGGGGGGTCTTCTCTGACCTCTCAGATGAGTCGTCGCTGCTCTTGGGGTAACTGTGGGGAAGGTTCACCGCTTCCCCGTTTCGATCATTTGTGGATAATGGCTCTCAGTGTGGTTTTCCTTGAGTCCCAATGCTTTATACCCTTTCGTAGACAGATAGATCTCAGGTAATTTCTTTCTCATTTGTTTATAAATGTCTTTAGATCTTGGCATGATGTCCTATGCATTTTTTTTCACACAGGGTCAAGTTAGGATTTCTATTATCCCATAAAGATAAAACCAAACCTACATTTAAAAACTGCATTGTGCATAATGTTTGCCCTTGTGATGTGTGTAGTGACTGCATTAAGCACTTCTACCACTCCGAAGGTCAAATTACAGAAGCCCTGTCACGCCACGAGATGCCAAAATGAACAAATTGTTTTTCCAGGAAAGGTATCCGGGTGCGTTTTCTTGCCGCGAGATCGTTCCAGGTCTCAACAGTAGTTGCTTTGGTGAGCGCGGTGTTGTCCTAACAGATAGAAACGATGTCCGCAAACCGGGGGAAAAAAAAGGAAGACGGAGTAAATTATCCCTTCGCAGGAACAAAGAGTGGGTGTTCGTAGATAAGCTAATTAAATAGATCCCGTTACACGCCACACCCACGGCAGGCATGCAGCAGATAATGCAGAGAATCAACAGATTAATTACCTGTGCTCGTCGCATGTGAAATAAACATTTTTTTCGTGCGGATCACGTATTTCCGTGCGGCTAATGTGTGAAGAGCTGTTCTTGGCTGTTTTGTTGCACACCGGTGTGCGGTGTGGGGGGGGGGGGGCGCTACTTTGCTCCCCGCTGAAAGACCAACATACTCTCATGTGAAACACCTCCTTATCTCCCTCTCCCAGAATGACCAGGTTTGTTTCCCTGCAGGCCCGCCAGCATTCACACACACACACACACGCACACACACACACACACACGCACCACCCAGGGAGCCTGCAAAACTGATGCACACACAAAAATGTGTACGCACTCTGACAAATTCGACAAACACAGTTGTACGTACCCCCCCCCCCCTCCTCCCCCCTCTGTGTGTGTGTGTGTGTGTGTGTGTGTGTGTGTGTCTCTCTCTGGTGACAGCAAGAGAGCGAGGGGGGAAACGTGAGCGTTGGCGGTCCAAGTGCCTTGGTGTCGACTGACAGATATAATTACAGGAGCGGTCTCTAAAACCTACCCCCCCCCTTACCCCCCACCTCCCTCCTCCGACTCCCCCACCCCTTCTTTTCCTCTTCCTACCCCTGTGCAACCCCCCCCCCCCACCCCTCCAACGCCACTCTTACCCCCTCGGCCCTAACCATTATTTATTTTAGCAGCTCCAGCCCGCTTCAGAGGGCTCAGCAGCACTCACAGGGCCCCTGCCAAAAAGTGGCTTTCTGACTGAAAGCTTTCCAAACAAGCTCCGCTGGTCCATTTGGCCGCGATCCAACGCTGTGCGGTCTCCCTACTACCGAAAGAGGGAGAGAGAGAGAGTCTGGTTTGCATTAGGATGAATATGTCTGTGTGTGTGTGCGTGTGTGTGTGTGTGTGTTTCTGGCGATCTGACCCAGGCCCAGGAGTGATGGTCCCTGGAACCTGAAGCCACACCGCGCTGTATAAACAACGAGCGGCGTATTTACACAGAGCTGAGAGAGCGGCGGACTGCGGCTGCTTCCAGCGCGTCGCGGCAGAGCCACGTCTCTGATACTACGCAGACGACCCGCACCTTTCCTCCGGTCCTGCCGCGCTCGCTGGGTATCTTATCACTGTCTGCGAGGCGGAGTGGTACGGGGAGAAGCTGCTATAAGAGCCCCCGAGATAAGTGTGTGTGTGTGTGTGTGTGCGAGTTGGGCCGATAACGCGTGATTAGATTTTTTTTTTAAGTTGGTCAGGTACTAGAATATAATAAGTTCCATAGGCTACTGCTGCCAGTCAAGTGCTTTAGTGTGATACAAGTGCTGATAGGAGGCCTTTGAATACTTGAAAGGCCCCGTACGGAACTTTTCCACATTAAAATAGGCTTATGTTATATGTTTAGTTTTGTATTTACATTATCCTGGATGTTCCCAACATCTTTCAAACCTAGAAAATCCAAAATCTTTATGGAGGTAACAGTCTGCTCCATTAGGTCTCCTGTCAGCAGCTTCATATCCTCTTTAACATCTTTCAAAGACTTTTTATTTGGTTATAAGGCACAAGCTTTTAGAACTTGGCCGTTTCTAACTATATCTTTGAACACTGAAGGAACTGGGAGACATTAGGACCACAAGTCCCATGATCCCACACTGCTTCATGACATTATCAAAACCCATGTATTGTAGTTGTCTTGATTGAGAGAAATTTACAAATTCCTCTTGTAAATGTTTGTTTCATTCAAAAAAAGAAGGCACAGTTCTCTATCTCTGAACTATCAGATCAAGGAATTTATAAGAAAGTTTATTGATCTGGACATTGATTTGACACTAATTGAGGTTTCACTACTTGGCAGCAAAAAAAAAATCATCCTCATGAGACGAGACAGACGTGTGTGAAATCTGCATGTGCTTCTAATTTCTAATGAACTGCATAGAAAAGTAGCTTTATAGAGTAAAGTGTGTGTATGTGTGTGTGTGTGTGTGTGTGTGTGTGTGTGTGTGTGTGTTTGCGCCTTGTGCACGATGTCGCAGCTGTCCACTCTTCCAGGAACCAGACCCAAACTCACCTGACCTCCCATGAGTACTGGAGTGCGACCGAAAACACGCACATGTACAGTATTCACACACACACACACACACACACACACACACACACACTCACACATGCAAACAAGCCCCAGAGGAACAGAGCAACAGGACACACACTCTTCCCCAGGCCAGCAGAGAGGAAGGAAGTAAGGGCTGGTGGTCACACGGCACCAACGGTAAGCTGCCTGTCACACGCTGCCGCCTCCTTTCAGGCCGTAACCTCACAATAAAGGCTGTTGTCGGGGACATGTGTGGAGTTATTGATTAGTTTTATCACAGCAAAAACATCCTCGACAATGCAGCGCAGCCTAGCTTAAAATCACCCAAACAGTGTGTGTGTGTGTATATGTATATATATTTATAGTGAAAGTTGTGCAAGCCTTGAACTTGCACTCAATAATTTAGTCAACGTAGTAGAAAAATGTTGGAATAAGCTGCTATTATAGGAAATATTCAAAATCATAAATCCACAACACAAAAATGGGTCACTATTGCATTTGTGTCATTTCATATTTTGTGATTAATTCACTTTTTAGTTAAATTTGTTAAATCTCTGATCACTTCTAGTTTCATATGAATTTGAGGCCTTTATTGTGACTTATATTTACGCTCCTGTTATAATATAATGTCACACATCAGATTTGATATAGTTTCTCTACTGCAGTATATTTGAGTTTTTAATGAAGGGGAAAAAAAAGCTGAACATCCTAATTATTTTAATTTTAATTTTTCATGCCTTTTTTCATTCTAAGGTAAAACTGCAAAACTAAAACTAACTGAAAATGTTCTTAAAAAAATTGTAGTTATGCACCTTTATTATTTGTATTTTCAACCCCCTTATGTATTCTATAGTTTTTTTTTAACATGAAAAGCAGTTGTATGAAACATTTAATGGTACAGTATATTTCCTGAATGAAACACTGCAAATTTGCTGGTTCGCTCTCTGTTCAGAAAACTATAAACGCCTTTCCAAAATGACCGACTAGTTTAATGACGCCGACGGCAAATCCTACAAAACTGGAAACAGCTACTTTTATGTGCGTGGACACGATATCCGTGTTAATTACACGCGTTTTTTTTTTTTTTCTTCTTTTTTTTTTACGGGAGCAGCGGCCGAGCGATGTCGCGGAACAGAGAAGTGATTGTTCAGCTAGTTGGTTTTTGCAGTTGCTGTTTATCAGGGAGGTCAAGGCCGGCGGTTATTGTTTGAGTGCAGCCACCGGTCCTCCGCTGCACGTCCACGACTGTAATGAGCAAAAGGTTGCCCCCGCTGATAACTGTCAGCGAACCGCCGTGTCACCGGTTACATCAATCATTGCCGCGGCTGCTCAATTCAACCCTTTGTGTCCGTTCTTTCTTCCTCTCTTTCCTCCATTTTAGTTCTTTTTATTTTTTTTCAATCTTTTTATTACCCTGCAATTACAGCTTATCTGCAGTGGTAAACTTGGCCCCTCCACTTCCTTATCTCTGCGCGGCTGGGCAGACCAAGGCTCTCTTGAGTAAGAAAGACAGGGAGGACGCAAAGAGGAGGAAGAGAAGCAGAGGAGGGAGAAAAGAAAAAAAAACGTGAGCAAATGAATGGGCGAGTTTCTGAAAGGAAGCGGCATTTCATCTTTTTTTTTTTTTTCAACTTTGCGCGTCAGAAAAACTTTTTTTCCGTTGCTCCATTCACGCTGAAAAGAGAGAAAAGTTGCTCTTTATTAACTTTTCTGTGTAGTTCATTTATATTTGCATACTCAAATATTAACTCACGTTTTTACCAGCGACTCCATGTGTCTATTCAGTCCTTTTTCCTTCCACCCTCCCCCATTATCCCATTCTTTCACTGCCTTTCACCCCCTCCCCTGTCTGTGGTCAGTGTGTGTGTGTGTGTGTGTGTGTGTGTGTGTGTGTCTGAAAAGGCCATTGGGGTTAGGGAGTAGACCTTGGCCTTGTGGTCTGACCCCAGAGAAGAGACTGGTGTCTGGGTCTGAATGCCCTGTCTGACCTTACTGACACAGCCTGTGTGTGTGTGTGTGTGTGTGTGTGTGTGTGTGTGTGTGTGTGACAGGCTGCTTTGTGTCTATATCTATGCTCTGTGTATTTGTGCATTTTTGTATGCATGTGCTCTCTTATGTGGATCATATGCAGGTGTGGCGTATTAATTATTTATATTTAACTATTTGCATGTGTGCATGCATGCATGAGAATATCTCTGCATCTATGTGTGTGTGTGTTTGTGTGTGTGTGTGTGTGCGTGCATCGCCAAGCCCTCCCACTGTGTGCTGGGGGGAGCAGGGCTCTGGCCAGACAAGACACAAGTGACAGGTATTGATCATCGTTGTTCCAGGCAAGCAAAGGCCCTCTCAGGCTTGTGTGCTTTGGGGAGAGTCCTGTCTGCGTCTGGGGAGGGAGCGGGACAACCACAATCAATGTCTGATCCTCCTCTCACAGCGGCGGGGTCATTCTGGATGTACCTCTCCTCTGTGGCTTGACTGACAGCAGTAAAATAAGAAATGTCACAAAAAAAAGCATCAAAATATGAAGATGTATAATAAGCGAATAGGAGAAACAACACTGTGGGAAAATAAAATCCTTCCTCACATAAGTCTGTGACGTCGTAGTCGCTGTTATTTGGACTTTGGTGCTCGAAATGTGTTAACAGAAAATCACTGGCAGCTAATTGGCCTTGCTGAGAACCTCCTCGTTTGAAACAAACAATGCAAAAGAGGGGAGAGAGGCTATGAAATTGTTTTTTCGGGAGGGAGAGTTGCATACCTCGGGCTTTCACCGAGTCGTCCTCAGCGCTCCACACACCCCCCGCCCCCCTTCCCCCCGTCCCACCTCCTTGCCCTCACCCCCTTCCACAGACAAATTAATTTGCAAGGGTCCAGAGCTGGCGAGCCCTCAGAGCACCACCTTTTTTGCATACAGAGCGCTGCGGGGATAGCACAATGACTCGGTCCAACAAAAGACGAGAGGAGCGAGGGATGAGGAGAGAGGGAGCAGGAGAGGGAGAGGGGGAGGTTTTTTTTTTTTTTGCATGGGTGGTGGGTGTTTGCGGGTGGGGGTTGGTCGCACCAGGCCAAACTCAGCAGGACAGGGAGAACTGACTGGTTCAAGGGTCCATGGTATCAACTAACACACACGCACACACACACACACACACACACACACACAGAAAGAGCTTGCAGATTTGCTTACACGCACACGGAAAATAAGCACACATGTGCACAGCCTCGCACACACACACACACACACACACACACACACACACACTGTGTGTGCCCTCATGCCCTCAGCCCCCCCTCCTTGTCCCTTTATCCCTGTCTGGTTGGAAAGGTCAGTGCATGTCTGGGAAAAGGGGTCCCAGGATCCCCAAACCCCTCCATCTCACACACACAACCTCTCACACTAAAACACACACACACACACACACACACACACACACACACACACACACACACACACACTTAGATACACATGTTCATTCATTTTTATGGAAATGCATCAATGTTCATCAATACCGTACACGTTGACAGATAAAATACTTGTACAGTGTTTTTGGTAAATGTGGGTCTGAAAGATTTATGGGTGCTGGTCAGCATCAGCTGAGGGCCCCCTTCAGACAGTGGACCCCCGCCACCACTCCCCCCAAACCCCTGTTAACTCCAGCCCCCCGACCCCCCCCCCACAGACCTGAAAGAAGAGAGCCAACACATTCAAATGGAAAACATAGTCCATTGTGAGCGATGTTTCGTCTCCTTGCGATGTAAATAGCTGCACTGGCCAGCAAACGGAGCTGTGCAATAGTCGCAGCGGTAGATAACAACGCTTTCTCTGTTAGTGATGTCATCGACTGTCACATGACTTGCTTTAGTACGACCTGTGCAACACGACTTTACAGTGGAAACATGTATATGTGCGTCCATGTGCTTCTAATTTCTATCAAGTCGTGCGATTTCTGCGTTAGGAGTAGTTGTTTATACAGAATAAAGGTTAAACGCGTATGTCTGCATGTGTGTGTGTGTGTGTAGTCATGCATTTTTGGGCGTGTGGTGAGATGATCTTCTGTCTGGTTCTCTTCCTTTTCCCCTAATGCCCCTGAGACACTGCCCCATACACGCACGCACACACACACACACACACACACACACACACACACACACGCACACACACACACACACACACACACACACACACACACACAGTGTCTAGAGTAGTGAGGGAAACCCTCTATATCTTTCATGAACCTCCTGACCTGGAGCCCCATACAGCCCACCAGGACAGGGAGGTAAAGAGGGAGAGATGGGGGTAAAGGAGGTTGCGAGGAGGGGAGAGGCTGTGGGCCCAGCTGGGGTGGGGGGAGGAAAACCGAAACCTTCCCCTTCTCCCTTTTCTGCCTCACCTCACCCCGTGCTCTCTGACCTGCTGCGAGAAGAAGGGCCGGCCATGACGGGTCCTCCGCAGGTCTGTGCATGAGCTGTGGAACGGCACGTTTCTGGTTCTTGAAGCCAAACGTATTCATTCTGCTCAACTAAATTCTCATGATTTGCCGTAGCATAATAATATATGGTGACATGACCCTAAAGGCTTTTCAGCTTGGTGCGGGGGGCTAACAGGAGTCTCTACATGCATTGCTTTGATTTATAGATCATTGTCAGATTTCACTATATTTCACACCAAACAGGTGTAATGTATGTGATCACACCTTAATTACATTCCCATATTCTCAGGCAGCAGAGGGTCTGCATTCTCTCTTTACTGAATATGAGACTTTTCTGTTGCTTTATTCACTTTAAATGTATGCAGTCCCCATATGTTATCCTCATAGCCACTGTAGTCCTGTGCAAAACATTTTTTTATGCATTGTCCACTTATACCAAAACACCCAACATGATCGTATTGTCTAACTTACATTTCGCCTAAATGTGAAAGCATAGAGCTGCACATATTCCTGAATGTGGATTCAGCGCTCATGGTTACATACATATTAAAAAAACTCACTTTAGAAAGATATTTGTTGCATAGTATTTGTTATGATAATAGATAAGGGCCTATAAAATTAGGCCCATTGCACGATGTCATGGTCCTAAACCCCAGATCCTGTAGAAGTCAATGTAATTTGACTTGTTTTTAACTGATTTTGACATGTGTGCATTCATTCATGTACTGTAAACCCAAACTTTGCCTGAACCTTGCAGTTTTACATACGTTAATGAATAATTGTTGCTCAGTCAGGCTTCATTCATGCTGCTTCAGTCTTCCGTCTGTCGAAGTGGGTCATTGACTCAACAAAGTGGCTGGACGTTGTTTAAAATTTAATCAACTCACCAGGTAGCATTGGGATAAGAATTGTCTGGATTCCTGTCTTTATTTGTTTCACATTCAGTGACACAGCAGCGTTTCTTTGCATTTTTCTTTATGTTTCGCGTGTTATTTGAAGGCGATTCTTCTCAAATTGACCCGACGTTTATTAACTTTAAAATTCCCTTACATGTTTTTGCTGTGGGGCACATATGATGAAAAGCAAGAGCCGGCGAAACGGAGAATGATTTTTATACGCTACAGTGTGTACCGTTAATATTCCGCGGCAGATCGGAATGAGCGGCCCGATCAAAGCCGCCGCGAATCAGCTGAGGGGGAATTTCTGAGAAAAAAACAAACCCTGGGCTACCAGGTAATGAGCGAGGCAGGTCATCCTCACCTGATCTCCCGCGGAATAGCCGAGGACACCGGCAGTAGGAAATGTCACGGCACGCTAGGAAGGGGAAGAAAAAAAAAATGTGTATAGAGCGCACGGGGCTACCTCGCACAAACGCGCATCAACACACACGGAGGGTTTGTGCGTCTCGGTCGCCGTTTCTCGCTGTGATCTCGCGGCTGAAAGCAGCTGCCTGGAGGGAGAGACGCACAGACAAAACACTGCAGCGGGGACCCGTGTCAAGGACAAAATACACAGATAAGTCACAAAGAAAGAACATCAGAGCGCGAGGGAAGGTGAAGGCTGTATTATGTCTGATGCTTAGGCTGTGTCTGCATGTTCGTCACGTGTAAATCTATTTTTTTTGTTTTATTTTAACGTCAAGGGGTCATTGTTCTCATGGTCAATCGTCCACTAGGTGCTTTACACACACACACACACACACATAGACACACAAACACGCTCTATGAGGATTTCTGCTGGTCCTGCCCCTGATCTGGGTCAGGGGAGACTCCATTCAGGTCCATTCCATCCCCCAGAACCCCCTGCTGCTTCCGCGCTCCATCCCCGTCGCCGCCGCCCCCCCCCCCCCCCCCCCCCCCCTCGCTCCTCCGTGCCCGGGATTGTTTCCAAAGATTAGACTTAATATGAATATCCATAAACAGAATGGGACTCCCAGACTGTGAAAGCTATCAAAGACATATTTGCATCTAATCCTCAAAGAGCCCCCCCCCCCCCCACCACCGCCACCCACCGCCCCCACACCCTTACAGAGAGCCCGCTACCCCCTTTCGGCCCCCCGAAAAGATCCTACAAAACCTCCCCCCCCCCCTCAAACCTGCCATCCCCCCAGCCCCAGAAACCCTCCCCTCTTGCCCCCCGGACCATCCCATCCATTCCCCAACCGTTGGGCCAGACAAGACCAGACCAATTCTGTTGGGGATTATTTGGCTTAGTGATGAATAATGGATGACCATCTCCCCTCTGGCTCTCACCACAGCAGCACCTCTCAATCGGCCTTGGCATGGAGCCATCCACCGGCCCGGCTCGGTGGCGGCCCGGTCGGCCAGCGCGACCCGGGGGATCTAGATTGTGATTGGAATATTGGAAAAGTATGGACGGAATATTAGTTATGAACGCTGGAATATTAAAAAAAAAAAAAAAAAAAAAGCTGTAGGCGTGATTCGAGGTGTGGAGCCGTTCTAAATTGAATAAGACCTTCACACACACACACACACACACACGCGAATTCGAAGATATACACGCTGCATAACTAAAATACTAAAATATTACGCGATGGTTGGCGGACGCCATGTGGACCACGGGGGCAGAGGCGGCGTTGTGCGGAGCGTGGGAGAAAGGCCCGAACATTGTCCTTGTCCTGAAAAGCAAGGAAGCCACTCTCCTTTTATACGTCCTCTCATCCTTGTTTTGCACTTTATCTCTTTTCATCCGCTGCCGCTCTCTCCGTCTTATTTTCAATGGAGCACTTGGGGCCAAAGAGATGTCAGTGCTGCGGATACGCACGCACACACACACACACACACACACAGACAAGGACACACCTGGGCATAAGAGCGTCAGCTGAATGGAGACAAGTTCATCCAAAGGGCCTGGCCAACAGTAACGCAGGAGGGGCCAAGTCCCTTTGTGCCCCCCCCCCCCCCCCCCTCCTCCCCTCAGAAGCTTCTTACCCCTCACTCTTCCTGAAGACGGGCTCCCAAGGTGCATTTCGACAAGATGGTTTTTGTACACTCATTATTTGTGACCCCCTCTCTTTTTGTCTTTCATTTTCTTGTTTTACGGCTTTGTTTGTTTGTTTCTTTCAGCCCGGGGTAGAGTAGCCTTTGGGCCTTTTGACGACAGCTGTGCTGCCCGAGCGCCGCATAGAAACAACGCAAGTTCAGCACAATGACTGACAAGCGCTTTGTAGGACAGGAGGCCCACAATGAATGTGTCCCCCCCCCACTAAAGACCACCGGTTGGCCCCATAAAGACCACAATATCAGAGGCTGCCTGGTCCAGGAGAGTTGACTGCACCCCTGCGGCCCCCTGCGCCGTGTGCAGGACGAGTGCAGGCATCCTGCAGGATGCTAAGGTCCGTCAGAATGAAATGCTAACGGCACAGGCTAATCGAAGAAGTAAAGAAGGACAGAAAGGAAAGACATGTGTCCCAACTCACACACTTCTCCTACAACTTGACAGTTTTTTGTGTTAGAATCTGTGTTTTTTCAAGACATTCATGGTGATATCAGTCCTGCAGACGCCTCCATGATTGCTGCTTCTGTCTTTCACTATCTTCTGATAGTTACGCATGTTCCCATTAGGTCACTCCCGAGAGTAGAAAGTGTCCACAACGATCCACAATCAGAATTCTGACCACTCGGGTGCACCGAGCACGCGTGCACAGTGCAGCTACATTTTCACACACGGTGTAGTGTGAATGCACTTATGTGTGCATGTAAAATATTAAGTGTGTTTGCGGTTTGGGACACAGCGAGAGTAGGGTGTAAAAGCAGAAACAGAAATAGCAGGAAGAGAGAGAGTGAGACACACACACGCATGGATCTGGACGTTCCTCATAAACTTATAAACATATCACATGGAGACTGTAACTACTGCGGGGAGGAGAAGGAAGTATGTGCTTCATGTAATAGGGTCAGTCCGGCAGGTCAAGCATGTGACCGTGGCCCTGCAGCCCCCCCACCCCCCGCCCCTTCCTCCCTCCCTCGCCGCTCTCTTTGACCCCCCCGGGCCTCAGGAATGAACCAGAAGTGAACCAGGAGTGGCGCAGCAATTCTCAGAACTTCGCAGAGTCCCTCTCACCTTTCGACCTCGGCCGGTCTTAGCCTCTGTCAACCCTGCAGCAGCTGGAGTGGCTCAAAGGGCTGCGCTGGCCCCGGGGGGGGGGGGGGTAACTACACCCGTATACACCTTTAATACACACAAACACAGAAGGGGGACACATGATAATACATATTAGGCAAATATAGATGAGAAAAAAAAGAATCGCACACATGAACAGGATACGGCCGGGGCTCGTCGCCAGGAGAACTTTCAAATCCTGTGGCCAAACAAGAACGGCAATATTTGACAATTCCGCCAAACCCTGGAATACATTCAATGACGATGTTTTTAAAATGCTCACTGACTAAATTGGCAACGACAGCAGGCCTATGTTTACGGTTAGGGGAAGATAGTGGTTAAAAAAAGCCTCACCACAACAACATCCTATAATTTAACCTCATTATGTACTGTTTAGGGCACACTACCACCTGCCATGGTGCTGAGCGTTCCACACACACTGCGAGGTGCGGATTCTCCCAATATGGATGTAATTACTAAGGATATTTGGCTGTCACCCGCTTCACTCCACCCCCAGAGACATTTCAGATTAGCCATCAGAAAATGTGTAAAATTGTATTATATAATTAAAAGCTTAAAGAAAACTAAACCCCAAAACCACTTTTGTTCATGTCAAAACCAGCGTATATGGGAATTTAGGAATGTCAGGCCAAACGCTTGACATTTCAATAGTAGAGTATTTAGATTCTACATATTTTGGTATAAACATGGACGGCTCATGACTTCTATATGTTAACGCTTGACTATTGTGATTGATTTTTTTATTGGTGTTTGTACTGTTAGCTGATTAATAGCTTGTTTTTCCCATTATGGTGGATGAGGAAAAAGGCCTTTTGGGCCTAATAGCGTCACATGACCGACGCCATACTTGTAATTCCATGGTGTGGCCACTACTGAAATTGAAATTTGTTACTGGATTAATTACGCAATCATATTTTCATAAAGAATTTGTATATGAAAAGAATGCGTTGGAGAACTGGAAAAAAATTGTTGATTGCTACCATGCTGATGGTCGGCTACAAATACCATGAATAATGGTCACTGCTTGCAGTCTGTTAGCCTAGCTTAGCATAGAGATTGAAAACAGGGGGTAAACAGCTAGCCTGACTGTCGGAAGGTAAAATAATCCACCGTCCAACACCTCTGTGGCTCACTAACAGACCCCCTTTTTTTTTTCCACGGCGGCCATATTGACCTGAAATAGGGAAACACAGGTGTTAGCAATGATACTAATTAAGGTTCAGTTGCATTCAGGTCAACCGGAGTCAGGCTGCTGTGATTGTGCAGGTTGGTTCACTGGTAAAAAGGCTCCGCCGCGCTAAATGGAACAGAACCTTAATTATTGTTATTGGTAACACCTGTGTTTACCTGCTATTTCAGGTCAATACGGCTCCGGTGAAAAAGGACTATTAACGCAATATATTTCATTTGTTTAATTGGCTATTTTTTGGCTGGGAGCAGAAAGTGTTATCTCCACTCTGAGCTAATGACCAGCTGTGGCTGTATGGCATTTAATATACCAGGTATTTCTTTTTTTTGCTAATTCCTGGCAAGAAGGCAAATAAGCATTTTTTTTTTTCAAATGGTCAAACTATTTCTTTGAAAAGGTATAGGTAAAAGAAGAACTGACCTTTTAAAAAACAGAACGGCATGTACAGAGCAAAGGACGTGACCCCATGTGCTCAGTATCCTGGACAAAACATGCCAAACATCCAGAGAAAAGGCAGTTCCTATATGTTTAAGTTATATATCAGCCAAAATCAATCACTCCGGGAATCCAAAACTGTCACGGACAACATAGTTTACAGGCCATAAATCATGTGTTTGCTGAATTACTGTCCGGCCTTAACTGACACTGAAATATAGTGGCATAAAGAGGCCAGAGGATGAACTTTGCCTCTTTATTCACAGGACAGTAAACAGGCACCCTGCTGTCTCCCGCTGCACACGCGCCGCTCAGCTCGCACATAGACACACATGCAGGTGCAACGCAGAGCACGGAGTGGTACTGATAATATGACCCTGTTTTACTGGTCGTATAAATTCTGCTGGCAGCGTTGCACCTGGAGAACACACACACACACACACACACACACCTACCCAACGCGTAAATATGACCATACGCATACAGGAAAATCCGGTTATATGCGGACAGATGCATGCGAGTAGGTACATGTATACATGTGTCACGTCCACATGTAACGGAGCATGGCGTGTGGTTGGAGCGCGAAGGATCTGACGGTGCACGCAACGCAACCCGGCCCCGCGGGGGTCAAGGTCAGATCGGGCGGCCTCTGGAATCCGGCCCCTGCTCCCACCTCCCTGACCCCCCAGCCCTGCAGCCCTGTGTTCATGAATGAGCCGCACAAACACTCAGGACACTGGAAAATACTAATAAAGAGCGGGGATGTGCGGTAATAGCGATATGGTGAGGCTCCCATTATGATCGGACGCTGTGAAAGCACGGGTCCAGTCGCTCATGAGCGGCACTGTATTCAAGGCATTCCTACCCCCTCGCCCCTCGCCCCCCCCCTTCGGGTCAAAGTTTTCACCTTATCTGGAAGCCATCAGCAGTACCAGTCCCACCTCTGTGACTCATTTAGTCGAAACTGTTGCACGTCGTTAAAAATCCTCTCCAGGACGGAGCGGGGGGGGAAAAAAAAAGAAACGCACACACACACACACACACTCCCACACAGACATTTAAAGCAATACTTCACAAGCGAGGTAATCCGGGTCTGTGCCAAGATTTTCACTGCCAGTTACAGCACATATTGTCTAGCGGGCAGACTACGACTCAGATGTTGCGAAGGGGGAGGAGGAGGAGGAGGAGATGAGGGGGATGTGGGGTGATGGGGGGGTGGTGGTGGTGGGGGGGTTCTGCTGTGATCCAGTTTACTATTTTGGCTGGGGCTTTCTTCTCGCTGTGTGGTCATGGGGGAGATCGGCGCAGCCAGCGGGCTCTGAGGACACTGGCTGGCCGCAGCCCGACACAGAAGCCACATGGCCAGAGAGAGAGAGAAGGAGAGAAAGAGAGGCGGGTTAGGAGAGGGGTGAGGTATGAGCGGCGAGGAGCGAGCGGAGCTTCGGTGTGAAGAATGTGGGTGAGGTTATTCTGGTTTTCTCTTTTATGTTCTCACATTTTCTCGCTCTCTCCGCGGCCCGTCTCCTCTACCTCTCCCCCCCAGGCCTCTCGAACACTTCCTCCTCGCTCTTGCACTTCAACTTCAGCCTGACCAAACTCCGACTCGGGCCTCGTCCCTCCATCCATCCCTCCGCCCCCCCCACCCCCACCCTCTCGCTCCTCAGACAGACACGGCTACCCTCCTGGACGTTTCCTTTCTGCCGGCCTGCCCCAACAAAGGTGCTCAGTCATGTGAAACCTAATCTCCAGCCCCCCAAAACCTGACCCTTGACCCCTTCAGTCTTCACACAGCCAGAGGGGGAGGGGAGCCGGGGCAGGAAAGGGAGGCTTTTGGGAAAAGGTCACATTCCCGAAGACACTTTTGTGTACGCACGTGTGTGTGTGCGCCTATGTGTGTGTGTGTGTGCGCACATGCGTGTGTGAGAGCGTGCATGCACCCGATCCATTATGTGGTTTGTGCTCCGGCATCAGCATGTGTGTTTGATTCTTTGTGTGAAGGGGAAGTTTGCGTGTGTTTTCTGTCTTTAACTGCCTTCTTTTACATTTTAGGCAATTATTTGTGCATGCATGCATGTACGTGTGTTTTACTGTAGGCGTGTGTGTGTGAGTGCATGTGTGCATGTTTGTGTGAAAGCACTTTCAGCCCCGGAGCGTTGCTGCCCATAGACAAAACACAGACTTTGTTTTCTAGCCGGGCCAGACCTGTAAGTCTTGTCTGGGCAGAGCTCCTCTCCTTCCACCCTATACTGGCAATCCTCAGATCTTTGTGTGTGTGTGTGTGTGTGAGAGAGAAGCACAGTGTGTATATGTGTGAGGCGCTGGGTGTCAGCTGTCCTGGGTGATTAGTGCTTTTATATTGTTCCAAGGAGCCCGGACGAGGCCCCCTCTTCACTGCACCACAGCACAGCTGCAGTCTGCCTCTCCATCTCTGCTCTTCAGCCTTCTTCTACTCGCTGACACTCGTGAGGCAGGATCGGGCCCGAGGAACAAAAAAAAAAAAAAGAAAGAGGCAAGAATCAGTGGAAGAGGAACGGTTGAAAAAAAATAACAGGGTTGAATACAAGGAATGAAGAGAAGGAGGGATAGAGGAGATAAATCGGGATGATCCACCGACAGTGGACGCAAGGAGGAGACGAGCGACAGAAAGAAGGAAAGAAAGAAGGGAGGGGTGGGGGGGGGGGGCTGAGGAATGGAGGAAGAGCTGGGAACAGGGAGAAGTGGCATATTAGGAGGATTAGAGAGTCGATTCAACGCGTCGAGTCTCTCCTGGACAGGATTTCCCCAGCTATGCCTGGGAGGCCTCCCCTACTTTAAACACACAGGCAAGTCAGGACAGAGAAAGACGCAGAGAGAGGTGAAGCAGCAGAGGCCGCGGAGGCAGAGGGAGGGAATCTACTTCCTTTTAAGAGTGTTTGTGAACCAGTTTCGATTAGCATAATTAACTAATAAATTCTTGCCTTTCGACAGATGAACCCCCCCCCCTCCTCCAAGACCTGCCAGAAATCCGAAAAATAACACTTTTCATCTCCCCTGACTGCTCGTTTTACGAATTCAAGATACAAAAAAAAAGTCCGCTTGTTAAACAGAAACTATTCAAACAGGACTATAGGCGATCGCTCCCCGCGCGGCCAAACTTTTTAAGCCGCGAGAGTCGTGACTGCTGCCTTTTTTACGATTTAAGGACATGTGTCTATACAAGGAGGAGGACGCGGAGGGGGCAGGAGGTGGTCGGCAAGGGCCGAGAGTCTGCTATGGGAAAAGTATGTCTGCTATGCACGGGTTGTTTGGTGGCGGGATTTGTGGGCCCGAGTATTGTTACTCTCTTGACATTGAACTTGGGAGATCTAAGACGCGGTGGGGGTCGGGGTGGGGGGTGGGAATTATAAGTGTGTATATGTGCAAAGAACACACACACACGGGCTAACAATTCCTCTCTCCCAACAGCCGCCCCCACTTCCTTGCGACTCTGCTTTATCTTAACTGTCAACACCTGGCCTAAGCAGGAACCTCTCTCTATCTGTGAACTTTAATCTGGCCCTGCTAGGCAAACAGCGCCAGGCTCGGACAAGGAGAGCGATTAGTCTGTCACGTTGCCCTCCAGTGCTCCGGCAGGCAGAGAGAAAGAGAGAGAGGGGGGGGGAGGATATATAAAGTAAAAAAAAAAAAGACACATGAAGGAGACGCGGCAAGGCTGAGAGGGAGTGGTGTGGTAGAAATAAAAAGAGATGGGGGTCAAGACGGGGCAGGAGACAGGAGGAGATGGCAGGGTTGTTGGGAGATATAACACAGATGCGTAGGTGACCTGACAAGGCCACGGGGTAGAGATATGGTGATGAACTTCCACCCTCGTGAGCGGTGACTCACGCCGAGCCATGCAAACACATCTGGGTGCCATGCATTCAGACGAATGCGCTCACAGTGTAAACGTATAGGTGTTTTCTCGTCTGATGCGCCCATACTCACTGAGACAACGGATGACAAGGAAAAAAAGGACCAGAATCAGATATGTATGTAATACGTTTTATTTTTTTTTCAAGACAAAATGGCTGAGTGAAGAGAATAATGCAGACAACAGCTGAAAATAGAGTGGCATCTCCGTAACTGAAAAAAAAAAAAAAAAAAGATAACAACAGAAGTCTGTAGGTCGAGCGACAACTCATAAATGTTGTTCCATGACCTTTGGTCATCAAACAGAGAAAATTAAGCCGTCAGAATTCATCAGGAGGGAGAAACATTAACTGAATTGTTTTGCGGTGACTCCGTTCTGAACAGAGCGTGTGTGTGTGTGTGTGTGTGTGTGTGTGTGTATAGTCATAATAAATAATGTCGACATATGCCGTAGGTCAACTTCAAGTTCAGTTCAGAACAAATAGCTTGAGAGTAGAGTAAATACAGAACACAGGATGAAATCAGGCTGAAAACGTAAATGTACCTCAATACCATCAGCAATGATAACATGTACCAAACTTTTTTTTTTTCTTGTATTTCCATGATTTCAGTTATATTTAGAATATGCCTTGCATATGAGATGTACCATATTTAAATTATAAAGCACCATGGTTCTTTTGGCAATGAAAAACAAATAAATCAGAAATAAGAACAAAACAAACGGCAGCAAAAAAAAAAAAAAAAAAAGAAGAGAAGCTTTTTTTTTCAGATTGATGTTGGATTGATTGCATATGACAACAAAAGGTCTTTTTCAAAAAACGGCTGGAATGTTATCAGGTGGTACATGTTCACGGACAGTAAAAAGTTGGCTACCGAGAAAACCCAACAATAGCTTGTATTACTGCATATAAAATGGCAGGAGAGAAAAATATATAAAACAAACTAAAAGATATGTACAACCACCTGTTTTTACCTCAGTGTGGCCGCTCCGGCGGGACTGCCTGAAAAGGCCATTACATGACCTCTCACCCTTGAGGAACGCCACGACAATTTTTATTTTTCAAAAACATACTTATTTTCAAGCATACAAATTATTCACACTATATTATCCTGCCAAATTAAGAAAATATACGGTGGCAGCTTGTTGGGATTTTTTTTTTTCACTACAGAAAAAAAGGGTACATTGAAACCTTTAAAGAGTACAGGCAAAACAGTTAAAAATACAGGCTCCAACATAAATACTATAAGTGCCTACACTAAGTGAACATTAATTTCAAATACCATTCTAAATACAGGAAAAAAGTAGACCATAAATGTATTTTGAACATAGGAACTTACATGAGTGTGCATTTTCCTATGTGTTTTAAGTTCTCTCTATATATTTATATATCATAAATCTCTCCCCAAATGCAAATTTTTGTTCAACCTGAAGACTTGTGAATAGTAAAAAAAAAAAAAAGGCAAAAAAAAAAAGAGAAGACGAGAGACATGTTCATTACAATTCGTTTTACATAGTGATCGAGTCCCGGACGTCAGCCCAGACAGGAAATAGAGAAACAACGATAAACAATGAAAACAAATTAAAACCCAAAAAATTTAAATAAAGTTCTCCCCTAAAGATACTGATGTTATAAAAAAAAAAAAAAAAAATCAACAACACAATTCACTTCAAATTCGTAGAATTGTAATCTTGTACTGCGCAGTATATTTCTATAGTTGGTATGTAGCAGGATATTTCTATGGCGGTTCCTGCGTTGATACCCCCCCCCCCCCCCCCCCCCCCCCGTTCAAACCCACCCACAACAAGACCCGAACGGATGTGTGATTCCCAGGAGGAAACATGGCTGGCCACAGTTTCTAGTTCACTCTTTTTTTTTTCCTTTTTTTTCGTCTTTTGTGTGTGTGTGTGTGTGTGTGTGTTTAATGCGAAGCGATGACACCACAGTAATCTGTCAGCGTAAGAGCAAGTTTTTCCCTTGAGCGTTCCGACTGTAAACTGGGAAAATTGAACAGTGCACGTATAGGTAGTCCCGGATCAGGAAATCCGGTTCTCGTTTTATACTCAACCGACTGTACCCCCGATTAGAGAGACAGATACAGAATCCAAGGCAGAGTGACAAGTGCTATATCATCAACAATGATGGGGGGGGGGGGGGTGGAGATTTAAAAAGAATAAAAAACTACCATAATGAGATCTTGAGTGTTTTAACTCAATTTTACTTTAAGTTGTGTAGAGGGGACAAGTTGCTGGAATCAGATCCAATGTTATAATAAAGGAAAACATGTTCAGATTACTTAAGGATTTCTATGATCTAACGTGGTAAAGAGGAAAAAGAGCTAGAAGGAGATTTAGCTGAATTGTAGAGACACCTGGTCGACCCCCGCTACCCTGACCCTCACCCAAAAAAAGAATCTGTCTGGCTTAGAAAACAACTAAAACCCACTCTGTGGTCTTCAAGTTAACTGCTGGCTACGCTGCCTGCCCGGCCCCACACCGAAGAAACATAACTCTGTGCTACTTACAAAAAAACAAAAAAAAAAACCTGCAAACTTTTAATTTTCAAAGAAAACAAACACTGGAAAATTAAGAGCTTTACGTTGGTTAGGCCGACTTGTCAGAGTACCCTCTCAGTATGGTACACGTTGTACCGGAAAAACACCTAAACCCCGAAGAATCTACACACACCAAACTCCCCGTACTCCTCTTTTAGCATGTAACATGCCAGTAAACAGAATCATAATCTGGAGAATAACAATATACATGAGTCAGGCAGATAAATGATTTACCAGAGATACACATAATCTTTTTTTTTTTTTTTTTTTTTTTTTTTTCCCATTTTCGTTTCAGCTGGTTCCTTATGCTTCCGCCGAGTCGCCACACCATGGGGGGTCACACAGGTGCTTGATGCAAGGACCTGCTTGTTCCACGTGTGCACAAAAAAAAAATGTCCTGTAATCTTCTATAGCTGAAACTCCGAGCTTTTAGCAAAAAGGAGGATTAACTAATGCAGGTAAAATATCCAAGGCACTCTTTGTTGTCATTTCACACCATATTGTTAATTTCATTGCCGTTTGTAAAAGAAATATGTAATGGTGCTAGTGCCTAGCATTTCATAGGCAGCCCAATTTTATATATATATATATATGTATATGTATATATATCTCATCTCAATCTTGCATGGAAAATCTTTCACAAAGATCAGTTTTAAGTGTGACCCTGCTTGTCTTGATGTTTTGATAATATGACACCGTCCACTATGTTTGAACACAAAACTGTACATGATATGTAAAACAGTATGTACTGTATGCAGCATGGGTTCTCATAACTAACTTTTTTTTTTATGTTGAAGAAATCAAAAGTATCAACAGCAACACAAGTACAACCAAAACCCACCGGTCGAGGACAATTCTTTTTTTTTTTCTCTCTCTAAGTAGCCAAAAAACACACCGAGCATGCTGTCCAGTTACAAAAAATACAAAACGTGTAAATTATTGCACAATAGAAAGGCTCAAAAAGTTTTGCGTTTGATGCAATAGTATTGCCCCAATGGTGGATCATGCATTCAGCTTTTTTTACCAGTCTGGGATGATAACAGAGCTGTACTGGTGTCTAACCCTGTTGTCCTTTCCCCCCTCGCTTATCGGCTAGTCAGCCAGGGTCGCTTTTTTAGCCGGGGGGGGGGGGGCTGAGAGAGAGCTGCCAGCGAGCCGCTCGTTGCCTACTCAGTCTTAATGTCGTTGGCCAGAGGGCGGTCGCTGTGCCACTTCTTCATGTGTTTCTCCAGAGTGCTGTATACACTGAAAGGCATGTGGCAGATTTCACATTTGTAAACGTCCTTGCCCATCTGTCCGTGGGTCTTCATGTGGCGCGTGAGCTTGGAGCTCTGGGCGCAGGCGTAGCTGCACAGCTCGCACTTGTACGGCCGCTCGCCGGTGTGGCTGCGCCGGTGCACCGTCAGGTTGCTGCAGTTCTTGAACACCTTGCCGCAGTACTCGCAGGTGTCGCTGCGCCGGCTCTCCTTGGAGCTGGGCCGGCCGTTGCCGCTGCCGCCGTGCGGCGTGCTGGCCCCGCTGCCCGTGCCGCTGCGCCCCGAGGCGGCCCGCTCGCCGTCCAGCTCGCCGGGCGGCGTGGAGAAGCGCAGGCTGCCGTTCTCCGACGAGTGCTCCGACGAGGATGCGAAGGGCGATTGTCTGGAGTCCCCGCCCGTGAAGCTGAGGAAAGGGTCCTTGAGTTGCCGCGAGGCGGCGTAGCCGGCGAGCCACTGGGAGTAGACGTTCTCCGTGTTGGGGATGGTGGGCGTGGGGGGGTCCAGGTCCTTCTCCACCTTGATGCGCTTGGACAGGGGGCTGAGCGAGCCGGGGCTGACCCTGCCGCCCAGCAGCTTCCTGGACAGGCCGTCATTGGACAGCGGGCCCAGGCCGTTGACGGTGGGCGTGGTCCTGTCGTCCGCCCTGTCCGGCTCCATGGCCGAGTCCTCGTCCCCCGGGTCCCTGGAGGAGCTGCGGCGGTGGGGGTGCAGGGCGTCGCTGTTCTGGTGGTGGCGGGCCCCCTCCAGCCGCAGGCTGAAACGATAGTCATTCCTCTCCTCTTCTTCCCCGATCACGGGCTTACCCTCCATTTCCTCCTCCTCCCCTTCCTCCTCTTCCTCCTCCTCCTCTTCCTCCTCCTCCTCCTCCTCGTCCTCCTCTTCCTCCTCCTCCTCGTCCTCCTCCTCTTCGCCGTTTTCGGGCATCAGGCTGTTGTTCTCGCTCTTGAACTTTGCCACCACTGACTTCAGGGCGTCCGTGGCGCTGCCCATCAGCTCGCTGGTGCCGGGCTCGGGGGAGCTGGCGGTGGAGAGGCCGTCGTCCGACTTGGCGTTGAGCGCCGACGACTTGCTCTGACAGTGCGTCTTCATGTGTCGCTTCAGCTTGCTGGCCTGCGTGCAGGCGTGGTTGCACAGGTGACACTTGAATGGCTTCTCCCCCGTGTGGCTGCGCCGGTGGACTATCAGGTTGCTCTGGAACTTGAAGGTCTTCCCGCAGAACTCGCAGGACTTCGCCTTGAGCGGCGTGCCCGGCTGGGCGGCGTTGGACACGGGGTTGGGCGTGGACCGCGAGCCGGAAGGCGACTGGGAGGTGGAGAGAGGGGGCGTGGCTGAAAACGGAGGCTTGGAACCTGGCTGGAATGGCTGTAGCAGCCGTTGCATAGGGCTGGGCCTGTTGGGGGAGAGCGGCGGCGAGGCGCCCGTGGCGTTCCCGGCCAGCTCGCGTAACCGCCTGGAGAAGTCCATGCTGGGGGGCGGTTCCAGCGGTACCGAGTTGAGCCTCATCACCCGGTCGAAGGCGCTGGGGTGGTGGGTCGCCAGGGCCAGGTCGTCGGGGCTGAGGTGGTGGCGCGGCGGCGGGCTGAACAGCGGCGGCGTCCGCGGGTAGCGGCCCTCGCGAGGCGTGGACGCCGAGTCCTGACCGGACCCGGAGCCCGGCATCCTCAGCAGGCTGTAGGGGCTCCCGTCGGCCAGGTGGACGGCGTGGAGAGGGGGCTGGGAGGAGGCACAGTCACCCCCCATCCCGGGAGCAGCCGCCACGCGGGGGGTGAGGGGGCTGCCCGGCTCGCTCTCCAGGTAGATGCGGAAGCCGTGCGTGTTCTGGGCGTGTTGGAGCAGGAACCAGGCACTGGTGAAGGGCTGCTTGCAGGTCGTACACGTGTAACTGCTGGGCTCATCTTTATCTGGCAGGAAGGGACACAGAAAGGAATTCAATGTTATTTGACCTGTAAAAATATTATATTTTAATTAACAAGTTACACGACTCTGGTGGTTCTGATAATACGATATGTCCAATTTGAAAATCAAACCAACGTGAATGTAATAGCATATAGTCTAATTTAAACACACAGTGGATTCCTTCATCTTCATAAAAACACCTTAGTGGGTGAGAACAATTTTGACAACATATGGAAATTTTTTTTGTTGCTTGTGTGATCATTTTGGTTTAAATTCTTATGGTAAATGTGAGAGTCTGAACTGTGAAAAATGTACAAGACTGAAATTTGCATTCTATAATTATTTCCAACCGGCATTCAGTTCCGGGCTTGACAAAAAAGAATGCATAAAACACAATAATCTGAAATATCTCAGGCAGCAAATACACAAATTACACAGTCAGAGGGGCGCAGGAAAATTTCAAACTATAATTGACTTTCAATAGCACTTGCACGCTGACCTGAGATTTGCCTGACAATGCACGTCTAATCTCGTTAAACACACTCATCTCCTCTCCAATGCCTTGTTTACAGAATTAGCGAGGCTAAAGTGGGACATGTATCTGATGCTGCATATTAATGCCGAATACAAATAAGAGGTCACACGTTAATAAATTGCGCCGGCGTTTATCACGAAAAAACACACATTCACAGCGAAAAGCAGCAAAGGGGGAAATCGTGTGTGTTTGTGTGGGCGGGGAGGCGCCTATGAAAATGCATTTAATGCATTGCTTTTCTATTTCTGATATTTCATGCTTTATGGATTTATTCAAATCCTCTCAGGTGAATAGAAAAGGAGAAGAAGAGGAAAAGCAGAAGTAAGAGATATGCAAAATAAGAAGCATCCGCCTCTTGCAAATGTGCTCCCTCTTTCATCTTTTGTGTTTCTTATCCTTTTTTTCTCGTTTTTTTTTTTTTTCCCCACTGGAGGGCTTTTTTTTTTTTTCTGAAGTCATTTGCAAACACTGCATCCAAAACCATGGCCATGCTATGGTAGATACCGAGAACAAGGATGAGGGAGATGCTAAGATAGGCCGAGCATGTGTGTGTGTGTGTGTGTGTGTGTGTGTGTGTGTGATTGCAACTACGAGCGATCCCTAAGATGGTGGATGGACTGACGTGCATGTTTTAAGCCCGCTATGGCTAAGAGACAAAGGGGTGAAGAAGGGGCAGCGAGAGAAGACGGCTGCTGGGCGAAAAGAGGGATGTTGTGGATGAGCAATGGAGGGAACAGATTAGCGTTTTGTTGCTCTCTCTTTCTGTCTCATGTGTCCGCGGCCACCGTGGCCCCCTCCGAACAATCTCACTTAAAGACCAGGACACGGCATAAAATGTGCACCCAATCAAACCTCCACGCAAACCCTTTTCTCTTGGCTGAAAAGAGGTGGAAGGGGGGGGTACACTGGTAAATTATGGATCATTACAATCTGCAAAAATTACAGTTAATTGCTGCCACCTGCAAGGGGCTTTGACCCACCATGGAATTTTTCCATCTTAAAAAAGCCATTTGCCCGTGCACGTTTTTTTTTTTTTTTTGCTGCCTCTCTCATAAGTACAAATAAAATGTGCCCATTACGTTTCCTTTGACTATATGCATGTTTCCTGGTTATGCATGTTTTTTATGGCTTTAAATAGAAAGCTCTGCATCACTCGTAAAATGGTTGCAATAACCTGGCCTCTCCTGTTCATTTTGCTTTGATTTGCAGCCTATGCACACTTCCCTTCCTCAACCCTGTCTTAATGTGTGAACAATATATGCACGAGGAGGAAAATAGACATTTTTTTTCTGTTATTGTGAAGGACGAGAGAGAGAAAGAGGAGGGGGGGGGTTGGCTCGAATGTCGTCTTCTCCTCCGAGACACAGCCGTGTCTGTCAGTGGAAAGACGGCGAGGGTGGAAAGGGAGCGGGAGTCGGGAGAGAAGTGTGGCGTGAAGGGGACATTCCCTAATAACAGCCCAGCGCGTTGCTGAAGGACACAGGAGCCACAACACAGGCAGCCGGTTCATTTTCATGTTTATCAGAAACCAGCGCGCAATCACGGGCCCCGTCTCACGGACGTTGGGCAATCTGTGCTCGTATCACGGGCAGAAATGATAATTGTTATTTCCGTCTGGGGGACTGGACACGACGATGGGCATCAACAAGCCGGACCGACGCATGCCCAGATTCACGACAGCGAGCATAGAGAGTATCTAAATAAGCCCACCATTGTCCTTAATAGCTATCCTCAAAGGGATGGAAGGACAGTTTTTCAAAAGAAGAAAAGGCGTTCTGACAAGGCGTTTGATGGCCTTGAAGGGTTTTTTTCTCTCTCTCTCTACTATAGAAGAGCAGAGAAATGTGCGAGGGAGGAAGGATGATATTATAAACGAGTCTGTCCTCTAATGGAATAAAAGAGGGCTCCTGCTCGCTCTCTCTGCCCGTTTTTTCTTCTCCTTCCAGCAACTCTAAGTCTGTGGTGAGTTAGGACTGGAGAGCAAGGAGAGCCGGGGCTAATGCTGGATCTCCAGGTCCCTTTGAAATAGGATCAGCAGAAAGGAGAAACCACACTGACAACCCCTTAGCTGCCATTTCATGGCGAGGGCTGAGCGAGGGGACTTTTGGGGGAGAGAAAGACAGAGAGAGCCTATAGGAGGAGAGAAGAAGGAGAGAGGGAACGGGGATAAGGAGCCGGGAGAACCATAATCAGGAAAGAAAAGAAATATAAAGCGGCAGAGAACAGAGGAGAGATGTAGACCAGTCAGAAAGAGAGAAAGGGAGGGAGGGGGGGGGGTAACAACTCCTTCAAAGCCATTTCAGCGCATTGCAACACAAAGCAGGGGAAGGCTATTATGGTGTCTGACAGAAACACCGAACCGAGAATATGATCCGGGAGCACAAGGCCGACTGACGCTGGGGCAGAGGGGAGAACCGTGGCGCCCCCCCGGGGGGGCCGCCGATATGCTCCGTGTTCACGCCGCCGTCCCACACCAGACAAAGCAACGCGGTGCAGAGAGGGGCTGAGGCGTCATGTACACTTTGCCTATGCAGATTTCTCCATTGTTGGTGACCCAGCCCCCCCACACTCTGTGTCACACACACACACACACACACACACACACACAGCATCAAACCCCTTCACCCCCTTTATCTCATCAGACCAAACGCAGCCACAAACACATTTCTCAGTCAAACCTGTCGCCCTCAAACTTTCTAGCTTTTCAGAGCCAAAAGTTAGCCGCTGACCTCCGTTTTTTTATTTATTTTTTAAGTTTTGTCCTTCACCAACACTGATAGTGTAGCTGGGGCCGTCCTGGTGTGACCACGCAGCTCTCACTGATATTGGTCATTTAGCTAATGGAGGAGCAAGCTAACAGGATTAGCCCGCGGGGCCTTCCAAAAGGAGGAGGAGGAGGAGGCACGGGAGGGGGGGGGGCGCAGCGTGTCACCGCCATTCCCCAAAGTTATCAGCCGCCCCGGCTTCGGGAGCACTCGTGCACACCTGAAAAGTGATTATGCTAATAGCGGGTCTTTGCCAATATTCATAAGTGTTTATAGGTGTTGGAGTGAGTGGCTGGGGAAGACAGGGGGCTGTCAATACACTGGCTCCTCAGGACGCCACCGCCGTTAATGTGATTAGCGCTCTGTTTATGTCATTAGGGTATTCACAGTCAGGGATTGGACAGGGGTGAAGGGTGAAAGAGGAGAGGTCGAGGAAGGAGGTGGGGAAGAGAGAGGCGGGCTGCCATTAGAGCATCCGGCTTTTACAGATTCACTCTCTTCTGCTTGACTTTCAAATGACTTGGCTGCAAAAAATGTTGACAAATGGGGCTAAATTCTAACCATCGATCGTTTCATACTTTGGTGTTGTCCGGCGACCGACCCCAAAAAAACGTCTTATCCGTCTCAGCGTCTGCTGGTGTGTTAACGTACCTGCCGGAGCAGCTGCCCGGCCTGGACCTTCCTCCTCATTTCTTTATCTCCCTCGTTCTGTTTGCCTTGCGTTTTCTCCGCCACAGACGCACACACACACACCCATGCTCATACACTCCGCTCTTTGTCATGGGCCAGACTGGTTGCGGCGCACACACACACACACACACACAAAAGGCTTGTTTGACCAACACTTGTTTCTGAGACAAAGCCGGATGCAGGAAATACGGTTTACTAAAGAGAACGGAGCAGCCCTGAATCCCAGCCTTTTTTAACGACAAGGGGGGCCCTGCGACGCCGGCCGTTGTCGGGAGTCACACGTTACACGATTGGGAGAAGCTGACCACGAAACCGCCATGCAAACGCACACAGGGAGAAAGAAAAAAACAACATAGAAAGGAGACCTGGGAGAGCAAAATAAGTGGAAAGAGAGAGGTAGACCAGGAGGAGAAAAGCCGAGCTGGCACGAACAAGCAGGAGGAGGTGAAGGGGGGGGGGGGGCAGATCTCCAGATAAAGATGCATGGTGGTCCTTGAGGGCCTGTGCCCAGTATAAAGTAATCTGCTGGCTGTGGCTTTGTCTCCAATCAGACTTTCACACTTCTTACCTTTCCTCTCCCCTTCTCCTTCGCCTGAAAGTCGATAAGAGCAACAGTGGAACTGAGGCGTCTCTCCGAGCTACTGAGGAACCATTATGGACAGATGGCACCCACACTGGGGCCAGTGAATGCACAGACCGTACACAATGGACAAGCAATGTGTGTGTGTGTGTGTGTGTACAGTACGTGTGTAATGTATGTGTGTGTTTCAGCATTTTTTTTTCATATGCATGTTTGGATGACCGCATGACTGTGTCCATGTATCCGTGCATTTACGTATTTGTGTGTGTGTGTGTGTGTGTGTGTGTGCGTGTGCAACGTATGTAATGCACTTGCCACAATGATTTTAAAATTAGCATCGCTCCACGCTGTCTGTTTTCCTGCGTAACCTTACTCCCTTTCATCTTTTCTCGGTTGAACTGAGTTTGAACCGGCCATCCACCCATCCACCCATCCATCCATCCACCCACCCATCCACCCATCCATCCGTCTGTCCATCCATCTCGCCGTCCATCCTTCCATTCAGACTAAGCCCAGCTGGGCAGCTCCGCGCTCGCATGATGCTCGGTCCGGCGGACCTTATAATAGCCGGGGCCAGGCCGTGTCTCTGGTGCAGATCGTTATTTGCTCTGTGCTTACCAGTGACGGTGGGAGGCCGCGCGCTGTTATTTCTCATCCCCGCTCTAATGGTACGGTGAAAAAGACCTCTGGGCTTCTAAGCTTAACCAGTCTAATTAAGTGGACCATCGCTTATGCAAGCATCCGCGGAGATTATTTATTGAGTCGGGAATGCGCTTCGCGGGGATCAAACCGCCTGTCAACAAAAGTCAACGCTCGTCGAGACGGGTATTAAATAAAAGGAACGGAATCAAAGACACCGCAAACTGCCGATTGTCAGTTTAAGCTCACATATCCAGGTACATAAGAAGACTTAATCAAGCAGGAGTATTTTTGGACTCGGGCAATATCCCAGATGGGCAAGAAGTCTCTTAGCACATCAGAGGGGAAAATGTGAAGCGTTCTGTCATGGAAAAGATGTGTCTCAATAATTCAGCTTAAGGGAGGATGATAGAATAAAATAGGCCAATGCAGAATATATCAGACCAGAACAGAATTTTATGGAAAACAATGGAATTGGACATGATACGACGCGTAGCCTCCTTTTTCTATTAAAATACAGGTTGCAACATTCAGATGAGCGCATATGCTGTCTGTCCTTACAAGCTTCATCCCTGTTTGAAGTGCACAGACAAGATAGCCTCCCTAAGACATGAGGCCAGCAGCCCGAGCTCCGCTATCTCTGCATAGCTCAGCTTATGACAGGCCGGCGTCCCTGCAGAAAGGATAGAGGGGGACCGGGGAGGTCGACTAGCTGCACATTTCTGCATAAATCTCCAGATAGATAGCATCGGGAGAGGAGAAGCAGGGGAGGGGAGGCAGGCAAGCAGCGGAGGATGATAAGGCCCCTAGGGCAGGGCATTCGACACTGTCAAAACTGTTTCGTCTCCGGCTATTGGACGAGTGGAGCGCGTTATGAGCCTGCATACCATTTGCCAGTATGCGATTCGGCTTCACCGGAGCATACAGGGCCCTGTATCTGACCTCCCCTCTTTTCCCCTCTTCAGTCTCATGCAGGGAGATGGACAGCGCAGCACAAAACACCACATGGGGAAAAAAAAACTATAAAGATTTGAAGTAAACAGTTGCTTGTACGTCAAAGCGATCTGAAATAATTAACGGGAGTCACGAAATAAATTTTACAGACAGCAATGAAACTGATATTTAGCAGGGCTTTCTAAAGGACACTTCCTCCCCTCATCATGTTTCTTGTAAACATGATTAAACTTCTACGGGACGTTCTGTGACACCTTTTCACATCCTGCAATGCTCAAGGAACAAGAAGCTCTCCTTCCTTAGAAGAGTCACGTCCACCCTGTTGCTACCTGCATGTAAAGCGCTCCGATGAAAACCACAGATCTTGTTGTCGGTGCTGCCGTTATTTTGTCCACCCTACGTGCCTTTAGTCCCTTATTAAGTCCACTTAAGTGGACTAAATCAATGATGGATGTCTGGTCAAAGGGCTTTCATGCACTCCCAAATTGACTCGCACAAGCTGCCACGCACAACCCGCACTCAAAACGGCCAGAATAAAACAATCTTTCAGTGCGAGTAAAACACAAAATTGGAAAGAAAATAAAAATTGAGTTTAGATGGCACTCGTGAGCCCACTGTGTTGAATGACTGAGGCTCTGTTGAAAGAGTGGAGGGGGGTAGCGTGAGCCCGAGCCAGAGAGTAAAGACAGAGACGAGGCAAAGAAAGAGAGAAGGAGAGAAGAAAAGTTGAAGAGGAAGAGAGGGCAGTGAGGGTTAGAGACTTTGCCTCATTCTACAGGCACAGACCTGCAGTCAAAGTATCTCTGAACACACACACACACACACACACACACACACTGAATCTGTCTGGCCAGAGTAAACACTTCAACCCGTCTGGAGGATAGTCATTCTCTCTCTCCCTCATGCAGCCTGCATGCTCCTTCGTTACTGCTTCTTCCATCATGCTATTTCCTTAACACGCTCTGATGACAGCACTGAGAGAGGTTAAAGTGCCTTTAGAATCCATCCATCAGGCAAGTGTGTACAGGTACTTCTCCCCTGCATTCGCCTGCTGCTCCACTTTCACTGTAAAATAATATTTCTAAAAAGGAGCCGCATAGAACAGGCAGAAGGAGAGAGAGAGAGACAAAGGGGTTCAGAGGGTGTATGTGGCCCCAGACACATGGCGAAGAGGAAGCAGGGAGCCGTTAGGAGACACAAGTTACCACTGGAGTTGACCTCGGTTGTTTGTTCCTGAACACGCTCGCAGCTCTCAAGCATGGGCCGTCATTTGGATACCGCCGAACAAGGGCCGTTTTAAACATGCAGTTATTTTTCACCCTGTCCCACCACCTCGGGGTGAGAGGACCAGGGCATGTGAGCCCGGGCCAACCATAGCAGCTCGTTATGCATACGAGCCTCAAGGCATTGTGGAGGGACACGGCCCTCTGAAACAAGAGGGCCAGTGTGTTGGAGTGTCCCGTGGCCCTGGGCTGTGGAGGCTGAGGGTTTAACACGCGTCCCATCTGGTGTGTGTGACTGTGCACACGGTGGTCGAGTGGTTAAGGAAAGCATCAATAGCCGGACTCTTTAGATCGAGGGGTATCTCGGGGTCAGCTGTAGCTCGCAAATCCATTTTCTTTACAAATAAGGAAAAACAAAAAAAGTGCAAAGTCAAGACAGATGTGTGTGTGTGTACATTTCGGTTCCAGTTCAGTGTGTTTTTTTTTTTATATTCACTGCAACGTTATAATGGAATAAGGGCACGGCCGCAAGCAGGAAAGAACTCAGTGCCCCAACCCACCAACATCCATTCATCCAACCAACCCTTTTCCATTCCATTATTTATTCATCGGGGAGAAAACAGTGTTGGGCCACTTCTCAACCCAGACGCTTTCCAAACCCTGATTAAAATTGCAAAATAGCCTCCTGTTCAGCCCTAATTCAGCCCCTTGAAGACATTCTGACAGAAGCAGGAAGGGACTTGGCAGCGCGAGGAAGTGGTCACATATCCAAAGTGACCTACAAATGTTTCCTCTGCTCGGCACGAGAATTGACACGTTTTTAGCGAATCCACTGAAATTCTGTCAGATAAGTCCCATGCTGCACGAGGCGGCGAGTAGCCACGTCGAGGTGAGAGCCGGGCGGTGGCGGCCAGTTAATACGTACGCGTAACGTTTACCATCGATAACGGTCTCCGAGATGGATGGGCCATATGCTTGGCGATGGCAGGCCACGCTCCACGCTATTCTTCATCTGCGAGGCTCCCCGTACCAGATTCCTGCCGACTAATTGAAGACATGTGGTATGATCAGCCTCCATAGCAATGCAAGGGAGGCCAGTAAAATGGTGGACAGGACCTACTGTGGCTCAGCGAGTTAAGATCAGAAGCCTGCTGCTCTTTTTCATAGCCACAGGCAAATTATGCATTTATATCAGTGACATATATAACTTTGAAGCACTGGGTCGTTTCAGTCACATCCTGTGCGACACCCATCAGTGTTAAAAATCCAGCATGTGGAGCCTTCCGCCGCTTTCTCCCCGATTTTTCCCCGGAGGTGTGTCAGCAACATGCATAGGTCCAAGCAGTAGCGAGTGTGATATTAATTAAGGTAGCCAACCTGTAGGTTCTTTTGTGCCCAGCTGTAGAGCATAAATCAGGCTTTTAACGAGGCTAGGGCCCTAAGATCTCAAACCGTGCTGGAATGCTACCTGCACAGCCATGCCAAAAATCTGTCTGGGTCTAGGGCTCCTATAGATCACTATGTTTATAAGGGGGGGGGGCTATAGCGACCTACCCCGGGGAGAGGAGGGAAGGGTGTGTGGAGCGGAGGAGCCGAAGACGAGGGTGGCAAAAGGGGGGCAAGAGCTATTTCTATTGGGTCATCGGGTTTAAGTAAACGTATGGAGTCAGTGTGGAAGCGGGAGAATATGCATCTGTGTTGCATGTTTTCCTCTGTATTAATGAAGGAAAAACTGATAAGACAGATGGAGCTCGTAGGAGATAATGCCTAGCAGGACAGCGGTAACAGGTAGGAACCTCGGCTCAGCTACAGCTTATCAGCAAAAACTGCAATAATGGATTTCTTCTCACCCTCATGATATACAGCGGTTAATACGTGTCAAAGAGAAAAGTTCAGACTTCAGAAAAAGTTGATGAGCAGGATATGTGTGGGGGGGGGGGAGCCTGTGTGCCTTTGGTGACAGAAGGATTTATTCACAGACAGCTGCAGGACAGGACACACGCATGTACAGACTGACTGACTGGTTGAGTCCATCGTTTCTGCAGAGAAAAAGGGTCCTGTGAACTCAAGACATTCCACAACAGGCAGTGGCAAGACATGCTCACACACACACACACACACGCGATAGGTACAGCCGAGACGTGGGCATGATACGAGCACACACACATTTACGCTCACAGCACTAGGTAGGCACACAAAGGGGTCAGAACTGCACTGAAGCAACACTGTGGTTTCTTGTGCATTAAATGGTACAGCAGTGCCTTTCCTGAACAGCTCACCATGTAACAAACCGTATATAAATAAGTCAGTGTGGAAGTGTGGAAATTTGGATTAATGGCTGATCAGGGGATGGGTAGAGCTGGTTTCTCAGAACGCTCTCTGCAGCACCACCTGAGATTTATGGACCAGATGTTTGTGCCATTGCTTCTCTGACGGACTATAAAACTTCATTTGCAGAAGGCAACACCGGGGTCTCCATATAAATTTTCTCCGTGTCCATGCAAATCTCAAATATACTTCAAATATGTAATTCACAAACAGCCTTCGTGATTGTGGATTCTTGTGCAAACCTGTAGGTTTCTTCTTTTTTTTTCCCCCCTCTCCCTTTTCTCTCTCTCTCTCATGTCACATCTACAATGACAACCCTGACAGGAATGTAACTCAACTCCCTGCCAACGTGAACTCAGGTTCTCAAGATCCTGCCTGTCATTTTTAAAAGGGGCTGATGACCCCTGACTGACGCAGGGGTCGTTGGAGAGTTGACCCCGGCGGATTGCTTGTGTTGCATTCCGAGAAGTGAACTTTGTAACTGTAAAGATCCTATGTGCTCGCTCCATACATGTCCAGCTGATACGGTGTATAGGCCCACAGAAACTCAGGGGAGGGCAAAGTGCCTAAGAGCGCTTTCTTGTGCACCTTTGACACTGCTGTGAAGAGAAGAGTAAAGACATAAAAAAGATATGTTTTGCTTTCAAACGAACAGGGCTTTATTGCTCTCGTCTGGTTTCATCACCTTTGCGGCGCATTGAGGTGTAGCCGATGAAAAGAGGAATTAAGGGCAGTGAAAGAACAAGAATATTATCTGGAGAGGAAGGCGTGTAGTTGAAGGGTGTCAGGAATGGCATAAAAAGCTGTGGAAAGGAGAAGAAGGGGGGAAAAAACAAAAGAGTGGTGGACAGCTTTACACTGCAGCACCCCATTCTAGATTACATTAGTGGCAGCTGCTTCCTTTGTGTGGTTTTATGGCCTGGCCCCAAGAAAAAGCTGCTAAAATTTCATTTAATCTGCTGCAGAAACTCAAGTGTCTGTCAGCCACTCAAACAAGGGGGCCTAAAAGCTCCGCGCTCTCGGATAACTGAGGCAAAATAACGCTCATAATATCTCTCTGCGTGGCCGTACGGGCAGACATTTTGCGTAACCAAAGAGGGCTTCGCCTGGGCCGCCGGTGCATGGGAAACTGGCCCAGTCTCCCCGTCCAGGGGCAGGCCCTTAATGGCGGGTGAGGGAGCCAGACAGCGTCCCCCTTCTTCCCTCTTTCTCTCCCCCTTTATCTCCACCTCCTGTTCATCCTTCCAAGTCATTAGCTTATGTTAATCGCTTAAACTACCAAGAGTGACCCCCAATTTCATTTAGTATGCCACTATACTTAACACCAGATGACGACGCAGCTGCTGCAACTGATTTATTGAGATAAAATAATTGTATGACTGAGCCTATATTTTGCGCTAATTTATATTGCTTGTCCACATCCTCAAACATTTACATGTTCAGATAAAAAAAAAAAAATCTAATTCTAATACAACTACACCATGTTTGATTTTTGCTTAGTCAGAACAATTACTTCAATCTGCATCATTCTGGAGGAAGGCCTGCCAACATTACTGAAGTCTGTGAGATGCCCGACAGTCTAATGGGATCTAAATTACAAGTAAACAAGTGATTGGGCAAAACGAGCCAAAAAAAAAAGTGTAAATGCCAGCGTTAACCTTCACAAACAGTCCCCATATTCCTGCTTAAACATCCCTCTCCCTTAAAAAAAAAACACCCAGATGCATTTCTCCGGCTCTGTTCGGCCTGACGCAGCGTTCTGACAGCGGTGGTAACTGACAGAAAGCAGCAGCACAGGCAGCTTCCTTCCTGGGCTTCGGCTTCACAAAGCGACATGTCCACATACAGTACACAGCCTTTATTCAGATATACCAGGGGGGGTAGAAAGCGACAGGGCTATTTCGCCATGTGATGCCGAAGCTTTAGCTCAAGGCAAGAGGAAGAGGAGGAGGAAGGGATGCAAGGGAGGCCCCCCCCTTCCCCTTTCCTTCGACCTCTCAGGATAATAGAATGGCAGGAGTGGATAGGGGGAGGAAGAGGTAACTGAGAGTAGCCGGGAAAAGGCCAAAGCGCGAGCAGAGGTAGACAGAGGAAGTTATAACAGGCCAGATCCACTCTCTCTACCAGATAATATATATATATATATATCCCACAGGAGAGACTCAGCCTCTAAGGTTTGGCTTAGGCTTATGAGGCCGACACTAGAATAACGACAACGAAGTATCACCTGAATGGGAACAGTCGTCAACCACCTTTCTTCCAAATGACCATGATTGGCACTTTTCTCTGTCTTCTCTTGTTATTCAGTTAATTCTAAGAATTATTGTAATGCTTGAATGTATGCTGCTACTTGTTGACCTAGAAATAAATTCTGAGACGGCATGGGAGCTTGGACTATTGATGCCAGCTAACTTAAAAAAAAAAAAGTAATTTTCTATACTTACTGCAAATTGTGTAACTAGAGAGGTGTTTTCACATTCCTCTTCTGTGCACGTCGTTCCCTACAATCTGAGATTCAAACATATCCTTGGCGAACGGAATTCTGCGGACGTTGCGAATGCAAAAAGCCGGTTTCTGCCTAACTTGAGCACGGCCACATAGCAGGTCGTGCATTTCCAGCAGTTAGCTTAATTAGCAGCGCTGCCGGCGCCCAACTCGTGGCGCACGGAGTCGGGTCGCGGGGCTCGGCCAGGTCCCGGTGGCGTTCCAGACTGCCAGGGAGCGGACAGGCTCCAACCGCCCCCGTTCCATGGCATCCATTTAGCATTTTTACTTAACGCAGCGCAGGCTCAGAGCAGAGAAGTCCGGACAGAACAGCCGCTAACGGAGCCAACTGCTAAGCTAATGGAGTAATAAGCTAACGAGGCTACACGAGAAACAGGAAGCAGCGGGCCAGCCTTGTTAATGGAGGGAAACAACGGTAAACAACATATTTATCATAGTAGTCTATTTTTTTACGTGATTTAAAATGTCTCTGGAGAATAATTCATCTTTATAAATACACATGTTCGCTTTTTGGCCAAGTTAGTGTTTGACGGTACATATAATGCTGTAGTCCAGAAGTTTAACATGTTGTGCGTCAATTTAATTTAAATTTTTTTTTTACTCTGGACAAAGACCAAAGCATGAAACCATCACATGGTTTTGTGTTATATGGCGGGCCACATCTTGGCCAGATGCAGTGACTTCCTGGATTCTGCCCTGGTTGCCTGGCAACCCTGCAGCGATGTCATACTCCAGTCTTAGCTCCACGCTAAGATAACTAGCTGCTGGCTGTAGCTCCATACTTAAAGCACAAATATTAGAATGGTATCAGTTAGTTTCATCTGTTTCCCCAAAATGTCACAACTATACCTTTAATCATCCGGTAGGTTCTGATAAAGTGACAAAGAACTAAAGAAAAGGAAAGAAAACATTTAAAAGAAATGCAAGACGGAGACACAAATGAGTCTTAATGAAGGCATAGCAAGCTGGATAAGTCGGAGGGGGTGAAATGGGCGAGGACAAATTAACCTTTTTAATTGGAGAGTGGTAGCCCTCTTTGGACCCTGCAGTTGAATCCAGAGTGCTGACAGATGATGAGAGGGAAATAACAGGCCTATTACAGGCAATCTGGCCCCGCAACTTGGCAGACCGCGGCGGTACCAGAGCCTGGGGAGAACGGGGCATGTCCAGCATGGAGAGCGCTCGCTGCCAGGCCAGGCTCGCTGGCAGAGGAGGGATCGCCTCAATAAAGGTATAAATAGGGAATGGTTATCTTGGCACTTTGAACCGCGGGGTAAAGGGTTGTCGTAAGGGAGTCTGGTTTCTCGTCTGATAACAAAATACTACCTGGTCCGAGGAAAAAGGAGAAGGGCTTTGCCTTTTCATGAAAGACAGAGCGAACCAGTCCGACGGGTCTGAATGGCCGGAGAGAGGGAGGCGCGGAGGTGGAGAAACACACACACACACACGAGGAAATTCACACACCATTTAGGCCCACATGAATTTGTACTCATACAGCCGCTCTCAACCCCCCCACCCCCAATACGTTTGCCTGGTGTTCACCGAAAAGGAGCCAGATGCAAGAGAAAGACATCAGAGAGGATGACTTCCTGTCTGTCTGCGTGTCTGGATGCGAGAGCCATGTTTATGTCTGGGGATACAAGGAAAACAAACATCAAGGTCAGAGAAGCTGGAGTCTGTCCAAGCGATAGATAGCCGCTTCTTAACAGGGCCGCAGGCCTTTTTTTTTTACATACAGCCCCTGGGGGACAGCGGGATTTAAACAGAACCCTAAGGCGGGAGTCTTGACGCCCTCACAGTTATTTACTCAAGATGAGGACTCTTCATCACACGTCTGACGAACGACGTCATGGTGTCTGTGTTTCGCACGCACTGCACATATCTTCAGGACGTGTCCTCTCCGCTTACGACAACTAGTTCATTTATTGTCTACTGTCCAGCAAGCTGTTGGCGTAAACATAATCCTGACGCCTGGTCTTTAATGCTGACCCCATTCGACAGCCGTTCATGGACATCTCTAGGTCATTACCATTAAAACAAAGAATCACCACTGTTCCCCTCACGCGCCGCTTCCCCCCCGGACCCGCACCTTCTTCTCCTTTTGCCGCCTTCCCCTGCCTCTGTGTTGCATTATGAATTGTAATGCATCTCAGAACAAGTCACGGGCAACTTAGCAGACCACACTGGGTCTCTTTTAGTCACGTTATGCAGATCCGTCCGAGGAATGCTACGTGGAAGTGTGTGAGCCTGCAGAGTCCCGCACGCTTTACATGAACGCCCATGTGTGCCTGCTCTCTCTCTCTCTCTGCACCTCATGCTCACAAACTCTCTCTCTTGCAAATTTCTCCCTCACTCCCTCTGTCTTTGTATCTGTGTCTGTCCATAAACACACACACAAATAGACACCAGACACATGGCCGAAGAGAGCAGACTACCATCTGGGAGTAGTGGCCGGCTTTGTCTGGGGGGGTGGGGGGTTGAAAGCACCAACACGACCCCCCCTTCAACACACACACACACACACACACACACACACATAAACCATGCACACAACCCTTGCAACAGCCCCCTTCGCCCTCCCCATCCAACTGCCCTAAGTGTGAGAGCTCTTCTCACACAATCTGCACATATACATATGCAAATTTGCAGGGGGGCATTATAAAAACAGCCATCATCACACACACACACACACACACACAGACACACAAGATTTTTATTTGGCTCCAGCACCAAGAGTTTTGGAAAAGAAAACACATTTTTGGAAAAATAGAGCAAGCGTTAGAAGAGGAAAACTGCACAGAATAGGGAAGAATGAAAAAGAAACCTTCATAAATAAGAAATTAATGTGAGCATGTGTTAAACACATGCAAATGCGATTGCATGCATTTACATGGACATACACACACACATAAGCGACACACACACGCAGACAAGCAAACATACATTAACCATGTTTACCCTGCAGCATGCATGTGATGAATTTCAAAATAAAGTCACACTCAAATCAGTCACAAGATGTATCGCAACTGTCCTCAGCTACACGTATAATGATTTTTTGGCAGGTAGACATACAACCATCCCATCAACTAAAGTAGAGGGATGATATTCTTACAAAAAAACGCCTTCATCTTTAGAGAAGAAATAAAGATTGTAAAATTGTTGTACCTTGGTTTTCATTTTACAATTGGCAATTCCTCATGGTGTTATTATTAAATAAACTTTGCTTTAATGTTAGGAAAGTCTCCCTATCTAAGCATTTGCTGCCAAACATTTGATGCTTGACACCTTCAGGTAACCGGACTTTGATTCATAACGAACTACAAAGAACAATAATGAACTGGAGATATTCGATACAAGATGAATCATCTTCTCTGCAGCGTGCACTTGAAGTAGAGGTCTTTTGTCTGGCGTGCATTAGTCATATTTAAAGACCACAAGGCCCTGAGCGAGGAGAGAAGACGACAGAAGCAGAAGCAGAGAGGCAGAGACCCGCAGCACCTGTTTGCTGCAGAGGGACACCTAATCCTGAACCCCCTCCTCATCGCTCCACATGCAAAGTTTCACACTTTTCCACAGATCACACCCCCCTACTCTTCTGCAGTTTCGTTTTAAAGTGCAGAATCGGGTACTTTTATTTGATGTTTCAACCGTCCGTGTCCGCAAACTTGTCAGCGTTGAAATCAATCAACAAAAACGACTTCATCAAGATGACAGACGTAGGAGAAGTGAGCGCGAATTAAAAATAAAAAAAAAAACTACAATCCTGCAGAGATAAAACTCCCAGTCCCTCGAAAATTCCTCAGATGTTGGTGATGTGACAGCGCTTTCTGATCTGCCATCTCCGCGCAGCGTACGAGCTGAAAGCATTTGAAGTGGAATAGCGAACAGCCTGCTCTGAAAACTCAAGGGACACATCCTAGTCGTAATTAGGAGGGGAGCTGTGTCTATATTTCATGGAACGAACAGACACAAACACATTTCACAGACATGATTTCCATTACTGTCACATGTATTCATTTATATATAAATATATATATATATGGATCCGTGGATATATTTGTAAAGCTGACACACATAGAAGGTGCTCTCACCCACACAGCACAACAGGCCATTATGTACATCTTCCATATCAAATTCTCCCCACAGTTTTTCACTGCTCTCATGTTTGCTGTAATGTTTTCAGTACACAATAGCAGCAGCGGTGTTAAGCTCATGTTGCCCCATCAGGAGGGAAAAAAGCACCAACAACAACCAAACACTTTTCCCTCCTCTTCCCACCCTGTTTACGACCGGATCCATTCGCCTCTCACTTTGTTCCCACGCTCACTCGCTCCTTTTTTTCCCCTCTCTCCTCTGCATTGTCCTGTGCCCTCAGGTTAGAGGTTTCGTTCTGTTTCCTCCTTTCTGCAGCCTGGAAAACGAGAATGGAGGACGAGAATGGAGAGGGGGGTTGACCAGGCCTGTCCGTCTGCCTGCTCCGGCCGCGCTGGATAACCGGTCTGAACTGGTTCTGACATAGGTGAACCAGAGACGTGTCCTTTTTCGCCCCTGGACAAAAAGGAACCATGGTGGCATTCCATCGACCGTCAGCAGGTACCAGGGAAGCGTGCATCCATGTGTGTGTGTGTGTGTGTGTGTCTGACTGAGTGTGTGTGTGTGTCTGACTGAGTGTATGTGTGTGTTACTGTGTGTGTGTGTGTGCCTGTCTCCCAAGACCTTTGAGGCCTGGACCATTGCCAAGTTCATCTGTTAATGGACAGCTACTAGGAAAGCTGCCCCATCCCCCCCCCACCCTTTCCCCTCCCCTCTGTCTCTCTCCGGCAGCCTTGCCTGCTCACGACCCCCCCTTAACCTCCCCAACCCCCAGCCAGGCCTGCCCAGATACAGGCCCTCTCTCCCTCCACCTCCGCTCCCTTTCTCTCCCTCTCCCTGAAAGCTATATCATTCCCTTTCTCCTCCTCCTCCTCCTCCTCCTCCTTCACGCCCCCCCCCCCCCCCCCCCCCAAACACTCTGTGCTTCTCCTATTCAAGATAAACAGAGTGCTTCAAGTTCAGGGGACACCCTGGGACCCTTTAACAAAGCCATCTATCATGCTGTCTGCCTGAGACTCCTTTGGCCATACCGGGCTTTGCTGCTGCTACGTCTCTTTCTCACTCTCAATCTGTATGTGTGTGTGTGTGTGTTCACACACTCACACACACACACACAAGCTGGACATAGACCAGCCAGCTAACCCCGGCTAGCTACGTGCTCTAGCTGATCCCGAGCCTGGACAATTACCCCATTGTGTCTCTGGCCCCCCTGGCCCCCTCCAAGACCAGAGCAAAGACAGATACTCCCACCACCCCCACCCCCCGTCCCTTTACCAATGACACGCCACGGAGCGGAGAACAGCACGTAGACGCACTTTTCTCCCGGAGCCTGACTCCGCTGACCCCTTCGCCGGTTCTTCTGAAGTCAAACTGTGGGACGATTAAGCAAACTGTCAACATGCTTAATAGTCTGGGAATAAGAGACTGACGGTGGACGTGGGAGCTGTGGATAAACACTATGGAGATTATGAATGGTGCACGTACACGTGAGAGAAAGACAGAGACAGAGACAGAGAGAGGGAAAAGGTCACACAAGGATCCTGCAACATCTACGACTTCACTCATCTAGGCAAGGGTTCTCATTCAAACAAAAGGTCCGCTATGTGGAAATATTCTTTCCCCACATGATCTAGCACTCCTTCCATTATTTGTCTGCTAATTACAGGTGGCTGATGTTCAGATTAAATGCAGTTGTCAACCCCGTTCATATCAGTGAGCGTAGACTACTTGTAGTATTTTTTACAGGTAAGTAATTGCTGTAAGTAGTACATGGAAAAACAACTTCAGCTCCTTCAGCTTCCCACATAACTCTGACAAGGACTACTGCAGGAATACTCATAAGTTAAAGTGCATGTACCCAAAGGGCCGGAGAGTTTTTTTTTTTTTCCTGGCTAACAATTGTGACAAGTGCTGGCTAATCAACTCTTGACACCGCAAGTTCACTCGAGGCATGAGAGGAGGACTAGCAGTCGTGCCACACAAAAACCATTTCCTTTCTCCCGTTTTCTCCCTCTTTCTCTCCCTTCCCTTCCTCCTCTTTTCTCCACAGCAGCAGCCCCCGAAAAGCCCGGCAGCTGCTGTCCTCTCCAGCCTTTCCAGAGACAGAGGGCGGGGGGGGGGGGGACCAGCCTGCCGGTTTTTAAGAGCGCTAAATTATCCATTAGATGTTATCAAGTTGTAGCAGGGCAATGCCATTCTGCTCGGAGCCATCAATCTTTCATAAGTCCCGGGCAAGGCGCGCATTGGGATGCACTAGCAGAACCTCCTCTACCACTCCCAGAACACCGCCGACCCCATCCGACTCGCTAGATTGCACTCAAACGTGGACATGTACACACAGTCAGGCGGACATCCACACACACACACACACACACGGTCAACAAATACACATGCTGACATAAATGCAGCCAGGTACACGCTCTTGCACTCAGGCTCTGCAGGAACAAGCTGGACGGAGCTTGTTTAGGGAACATCCCGTTCCGCCATTCTTTTGCCCCGCGTCTTTCATTCTTGTTTCCTCCCTAAACAAAGCTAACATTTCGAGCCAAGCATCAAAATTTACACCGCTTAAACCGTGTTTCACTTCCCCCTTCATACTCGCCCGCCCCCCTTTCTTTTTTTTTTTTCTTCCTCCTCCCCTCCTCGTCCCTCCCTCCCTCCCTCTGTTTCTTGCCGTGGCCTGGCAGGCAGGCAGGGCAGACATGTTCAGAATGCGCTCCGGTAATGGGCTAATCAAAAATGCAAAACAATTGGCAATTACCGCGCAGGGCCCTAATGGTCATTAGAATTTACAACAAGGTAATGAACTGAGAGTCAGCTCAGACCATGCATATTCATAAAGCAATCAGGCCTTTGAAGATTAAAGAAGCGCTTCAAATTTAAATGAGGGCGCCAGCATGTTATCAGTGAGATTCAGCCTGCAAAAGTAAAGGGTGCCTGGGACAGGAGTGTGCATTTATGAGTGTGTGTGTGTGTGTGCGGTGAGGGTTGGGGGTCAGTTTGGTGTGGGGGGATGGAGTGGAAGTGGAAGTATGTGTGTGTGTGTGTGTATGCAGGCGTGCATAAGTGGTCACTGTGTGTGTGTGTGTGTGTGTTGGTCTCATTGGTGTGCCAGCTTGTGCCTGCAAGCTTTTGTGCATCAATGAAAGCGAACCACACCAAAAACCCAACATATAGCCTAAAGTGATTCTAATAACCGAATTAACGCTCTCTTAAAAAATGAATGGAGGCTCCATGCGCTGATCACCGTTTAAATGACGTGGGATTTGAATCTAAGATCAAATGTACAGTTAACTTGAGCTATTAGGAGGCAATGAGCTTCTGAACACCCCCCCCACCCCCACCCCCGAGGAATACAGCAACCTATTAGTATACATTTATGAAATGGTGCAGTGGCAGCGATGGTTTCTATGCACATGTACACGCTAGAGCACTCTGAGGCCCTGTGGGCTGTGAGTGTGTAACGTCACACACACACACACACACACACACACACACATACACGGGGGGCCGTCTTTGTCCCATATCTCTCTGGTGCAGATAAGACCGACGAGACGCGGTTGTAGATGACCACCCACCCCCCCACTACCAGCCCCCCCACAGACAAGGAACAAATAGACCCACACACACACACACATACACACAAACATATATATACATTATCACTCACACGCACAGACATGCACAGTCAAGGCAGGCCAAGCCCAGCGCTGGGACTTGCAGAAAGACAGATAGCAGAGGAAGAAACACTAGAGAGAGGGAGGGAGGGAGATAGTGATAGTGACCAGGATCAGCGGGTTCAGACTAACATGACACCCTCGTCACCGCCGCTCTCCCGTGGCCTCAGTATTATCGCCATGGGGTGTGAGAAAGACAAAGCAATGAGGCTGCAGCTCCACAGCCTCAGAACACCACAGTCACAATATGAACGGCGGAGGTTGAGCTGACATGCTCATGACTGGTGATACGGGATGTGAGGATGTGATACCGAGTCTCACTGACATCATATGATGGTTCAAAGAAACGGATCAAGATCGATCAATGACCTCAGTTATTCTTCTTTGGTAGAACAGAATTATTTAAAATGGAAATGACTTTGTCGAAAATCTCTTGTTTCTGTTTCAACCCCAAACTAGCTACTTCCTAAAACACAGCGTCTGTCCTCCTCTCGCTCTCATCTGCCACTTCCTGAGCTACAGCTGTATCAAAGACACCTTTTCTTCTCTGTTTCTGTTCCGTCTAAAAATAAAGTCATTAACCTGCAGGTGGTGAAGCCAGCGGCTGGCGTGACAGGCCCCGACGCTGTCAGACGACCCCTGACCCCGAGATCTGACTGCCTGCCACGCTATTGACAGGACAGCGGCAGGACATGCTCATTTCTGAGGTTACATTTTCATCACGTGTGACGCGGCCGTGGACAAACAAGGTTGTTTCTGTCGTATGGCTTCGTTTTGATAGTGGGGGTGGAAAGAGGCTGTGTGTGTGTGTGTGTGTGTGTGTGTGTGTGTGCATGCATGTGTGTCTGTGTGTCTTCTGGCCCGCTCTGCGGCCAAAATCTGTGAGAGTGCGAATGAGCTCTAGAGTGGATGTTGGAAGCCTTTAAGAGGTGCAGACACACTAATGTAGCCAAAACTTAGAGTTTCCAGTCCCTGGAGACAAACTACTGGAGCGATGCGTGGAGAGAGAGAGAGTGAGTGAGTGAGAGAGAAAGGAAAGGAGGGAGATGGAGGGAGGGGGCTGAATAAGGATCATATGTTTCTGACAGATCTCATCAGCTCACAACACATCACAGGGCCTCTGCCACAACACATTTATTACAAAAAAACACAGGTTCACAGGAGGGGTTCACATTGTACATATGTGTGTGTGTGTGTGTGTGTCTGTAAAGGAGGAGGGGAGGCTCTGTTGTGTTCATAAAACAGGTGTGTGTTTGTCTTTGGCTCTTCTTGTGTGTGTGTGTGTGTGTGTGTGTGTGTGTGTGTGTGTGTGCATACTTCAACTAGCCTCCACCTGAATGGCCTGAGGCTGTAGTACCAGGGTTGTTAGAAGACAAACAGAGACACAGGAAGCCCAAGCCAGGAGCCCTGAGGACAGCACACACACACATATACACACAAACACACATACGCCACACACACACTTTACTGCATACCTAACCTTAAGTACACACACACACACACTCTTCTGCTGTCTGTCACACACATACCCGCCATCTCACCATAGGTTCTGCTTCCCGAAACCCACAAAACACATACTTTAACACACAGATACACCTCCTCTACCTTCCTCTCACGCACTCACACACACACACACACACACACACACACACACATACGTTTAGGCCCGGCCCGTCCCTCAGGCCTAGCGCTCCGTGCCAAGTCTGGCCTGGCATGGTCCGCAGAGGGGTGTCCTCAGGCGAGGCTTGCCAAGTCAAAGACCCTTTCATGTTCAGCCTGCACACCCAGGGTAGTAAAGCCTTAACAAACAGCCCAACACACACACACACACACACACACAGAAAGCTATAAACAGTTTAAGTGGTGAAAACCATGCTGCGCACACACATACACACACATCCATACATGAGCTTAACGCCGTGTCCACACACACTCGAGATGTAAACATCCACTATTCTTCAGCACTTGAATGCAGCCCGAGCCACTAACACTCAACCCGACAACAAAGGATGACGAATCTCCGTCGACAACATTTGTGGGTATTTAGAGCTTGGCTACGGAATACAAAAAATGTCCTCCATGAAAAATTCATCCTAAAAAACATTCCTGTTCACCTTCATTAAAACTTAGTGGAGCCCACAGCCAAAAATAGGACCAATTTTATCAGAGCCCAGAGCGACTGTAGAATCAAATTAGAGTCAGTTTTTACAGACAATGGAGTGTGCGTATGTTGAAAATATTAGCTGGTGTCCAATAATTATAATAGCATGCATCTGTGCCTTTTCAGTATCAATTAAAGTGATCACCGAAACAAAAGGCACACACACACACACACTGCACGAGAACTTGCAGGGAGCGACCCATCTGCACACACACACACACACTGGCCACAGGAAAAAGATATCACTACCAAGGAGCCTCTCGCCCCCCCACCGCTCACACACTCCCCAGGCTCTGCCCAGCCCCCCAGTTCTGCCTGACAGAAACCCAGCGTGTATATGTGTATGCTTATGAAGAGGAGGGAGGGTGGAGTGTGTGTGGGGGGTAGTTTGGAGAAAGGTGGCGCGGTGCCAACACAGAGCCTGCTAAATACCTTTGTCTCCACAACACACACACACACACACACACACACACACACACAGGGACAAACAGGACAGGCAAGCTGCTGCAGGAAGACACACACACACACACCACAGCCACTGCAAGAAATACCACTCCCGTTTGTGTTAGAATGTTTTCCTTCTCGCAAGACGAACGGGAAAAAAAAGGGGGAAAGGTGGCCGCGATAATTAACTCAGTATTGATTCGTAGTGCAGGTTTACAATGGAGGCAGGGAGAGCGCTGGAAGAGATGCAGAAGTGTGAGATGGTGGTCGATTTCAGCCTCATTAACACACGCGGCTGCGCAGGTGAGAACGCGAGAGGCGCTAATGCCGGGACAGATGGATTCAGGCCGCTGTAACGTAGCAGAGCAGGCTCGAGAATGTGGCACTAATGTATTGAAGAGAAATGTTTTGTAAAAAACAAAAAAAAAAGGGACGTGATATACAGTTGTGTGGTTGCGTATCCTAAATCAAAACACTGAAAAGCATCTTGCTCCAGTTATTCAGTAAAGAAAGACCAAAGCCATCGTTTATCACACTAATCACAGTCACATTTAGTTTGGGGCGTAATGAATGTAAACAACAATGTTTAATAGTGATTATATCGCCGCAACAGACCAACATAAGTTGCTGTGAGAAACAGTCATCTGCTCTTTTTTTTTTTTCTAGGCCATCCATAGTCTGGAGACAAGCTACGTTGTGTCCCTATGCATATCTTAAATTGTTTATCATGCAAATGACGGCACGCAGGCTGCTGCTGCCCTCTCCTAACGGCCCCTGGGCTCCAGACTGCAGACCCCGGCCCCAGCTGCAGCATGAGGCTCCCAGACGGCCTCAGCTGTCCCGTAATCGGTGACAGGGAGGCATCCTCTCCAGAGCTGTGGGTGCGCTACCCACACCCCCACCCATGCACCCACCCACGCACCCACCCATGCACCCACTCATGCACCCACCCAGCACTACTGCATTAGACGAAGGCCGACATCAGACCAGCAGGACACAGAGAAGCTTCAGGAGTATAAACGTGTTATGTTATACCCCCCCCCTTAGTATAAAGTGGACATGACAGAGATACAGCGCGTGGGGACAGTATGTATTGAGACGCCTCGTCGCCATGTCAGCCTCTAACTGAGCGGGGCGAGGGAACATGGCAGCTAGCATATGGGGTACGGGGTGGCGCGCTGGCACTGCCAGGCCGCATCCATCAATCTTGTGTGAGGGGAAAACAGAGGTGCTGCTGGGTAGGGATGGGGAGGGGGGGGCGGCAGGCTATTTTATGCGTAAACCTCCTTTGCCTGTTCATCGTTTTTCCTCATACGTGCACTCACCTCTCGAAAGGGGAGGTTTTAAACACGAGACAGTGGTACGGCGGGGGATCATAGCAGAATGGTGAGGGGGTGTCACGGCACAGAACGCGCCGAGCGGAGCGTCTGTTCCATAAGGTCCAGAGACATAAGATCTATAAATAATGCTCCGCTCACAATGCTGACCTTATGATATCATGTGAACTCCGCTGCATGATGATCCAAATAAGCAAAGAAAAGCATGTTCCAACAGCTGACAAGGCCAAGAGGCATGTGGGGTTTGCATGTGCGTGTGTGTGTGCGTGTGTGTGTGTGTGTGTGTGTGTGTGCTCATGGAGAGGGCAGATGTTTAACAAACTGCACACTAATGAACAGTGGTCATTCAGTATGACATGAGGGCTAACTAGCTAACAGCAGATAACAGTAGTGCCTTTAAAATGCCATCTGCAGGGCTGCAGCGCTGACTAATACAGTACAGTAGTGCACATTGTTGAGTGCGGCTCTCCGTGCATTTAGCCTGAATTGGCTTCAAATTAAATCACAACTGCCCAGACAATCGGCTCAATCTGGCGAGCGATATTGGATCCGCTAAAGGAAACGAATAAACATTCAAATAAGGCTACGCCGCTCTGATTCAAAACCCATACTCCAGTGAGTCCGGGTCTGGAGCTTGCACGGGCCCCCGCGCTTTTCACTACGGCCTCGTTCAGACCAACGAGCAACGAACTGGCCGGGCCGCCTTAAGAAGTCCTTAATTACTCAAATCAGGGGAAACACTGACAATTAGTGGCCGTAGGATCCTTCAAATAAGCGCCGCTTCCCTGACAGTTCAGCGTAATTACATTCTTTTCTATCTTTTTTTTTAATTTTAGCATCAGCGTGAGCCTTCACAGGCGCATATTTGAGGGCAGGAGAGAGATATGGCGGGCGCAGCGAGCCGGGGAAGGGATAGGGAGACATCTCTCGCCGCCACATGAGAGGCAACGCGGAGGCCACAGGCTCCGAGCACATCTGTGATGCAGCAACAAACCAAGAGCAACTGTTTTTCTTTCTCTTCTTTTTTTTTTTTTCTTTTTGGGGAATAATCTGTTTCTTTGTCTGTCTCTCTGTGTCTGTGTGTGTGTGTGTCATTATTCTACTGTCTGCGACGTTTCCTTTTATTTCTCACAATCATTTTCTCGGTTCTTCCCGGCGGGCTCGTGAGCTTGGGGAGCATCGCGACGGATATTTCACACCCCGGTCTTATGCAGATTGGACGCCTCCCCTCTACCAGTACCAGGGGAATCCGCTTGAACGTGACGCCCCTATGGGGACTTCAGATCTGACGTCACGTGACCAAAAGACTTTGCCCACATGTCCCTCCCTGCGCGGCGGCCATCTTGACCTCCCTCCTGTAGGGTTTACCTGTGATGTTCTCCTGCTTGGGGATTATTCCTCGCAAAGGCGCAGATAAACAATCCTCGTCCTGCGGCGACACCTGCACGGCCACCTCCACGGGGTTGCACGCCTGCCGCGGGTGCTGCTGGTGGCCTCGCGAGTGCGAGGAGGACGACGTGGAGAGCGGCGAGGCCAGCGGCGAGGACGGCGGCCTGTCCAGAGGCTTGTCCGCGCACGGGCCGCCGTGGCACTGCCGCCGCTTGTGCTCGATGAACAGCAGGATGTCGGCCAGGGGGAAGCGGGAGTGGCACTGGCCGCAGGTCAGCAGGTCCTGGTCCCCTTTCAGGGGCTCACCCTGGGCCACTCCCAGCCTGGGGGAGTCCTGAGCGGCTTCTTCCGGTAAAACGCCTGACAGCGGCTCAGCTGGACGGGAGCAGAAAAGGAGGGAGGTGAGCTACAAACAAACAGACAGCGGGCGTCTCACGTTGCTGCAACGCGCGTCGACGGGAATAAGGTCAGCTCGCGGAAAATGTGTATGAAATATTTTTAGAAGAGAGTGAAGGAAAGAAAGAGCACACAGGCTCCTTCGATAAGGACTGACATGTTCAGCTCGCAGGCAGCAGCCAAACGATTAAGTTGCTTGACCCTCTTTATTGTGCTGCCAATCTCGCTTTTTTAATGAACCTAACACCTCTGAGAATCAAAAAATAGATTCTAATTTGAGTTCAAGATGATTGGACCCCATTTCGTTAAAAGTGCTGGGATCTTGTGAACCAAGGTTAGACATTGAGGGGTTGGATGTGGAGTAGGTCCCTGAAGTACTGACAGAGAGAGAGAGAGAGAGAGAGAGAGAATGGAGAGAGCATTTTAAAAGGAGTAATCTCGCCACATGGTAAACGACATTGGGATAAGATCTGATGAATTCCTGCTGCCGGTTCAATCTTTAATTCCATGTGGGGTCAGATGAGAAGCTGCTGAGGGACTATGCCAGATATTCCGTGTTACCTGTATGTTCAGCTGCCGTAAGGAGGAGGGAAATGGCCCCTGTTCTCACTGGAGCTTATTCTAACCTGTTTACTCCATAAACACACAGGTGAGGTGTCATCAGCACAGGATAATCTAATATCTTTACACCGACGTGAATAACTTTGGAATCTAAAAAAAAAGAATCCTACAGCTAAAAGTGGTTTCGAGCCAGTGTTTCCCACCAGGCTGCAGGACCATGGGCCAGTTCTGACCATTATAACTCACTGCGGATCAATAATTTCGGATAATCAGGCCTGGTATTCCTTTGATTTGACAAAGGAAAACCTTAAATATTCCAGGCGTTCCCAGGCCGATTTCTTCTCTTCCAGAATAAATTTGTAATAAAGTCTTTAGCGGTCCCTGGATGACAGATCATCACTTGCCCCCCCAAAATAAAATCATGCAAAGTGGTGATTATGCAGCCTGGAATATCTTATTCTATTTATTAACCTGAACATGCTTTTTAAAACAAACGCAATTATTTAGCCCAAACAAATTTTACAACCCAAATATCCCCAGTCAATTTTATGAATGATCAAATCTCTAGTAGTGTAAAAAAACTATATATATATGTATATATGTATTTTTGTGAATAGTTCCAGTCTTTAAACAATCACACCCTGTTATTTAGGCTTCTGTTGCAAAGGGGACACAATCAGTAATTTCTATTTAAGCAATCCTCCGCAGTGCTTGGTCAGGCAGCGTATTAACTGGATCAAGTTCAAGTTCATAAAAGTGGCCCACAGGAGAACAATCACGGTGCGCCCCCCACCGGCAAAGCCGCTGACAGATCGCACACGGATGGTGTTGCAGGAGGGGGGGGGGGGATTGGCTTCAATCGGAAGGGGATCAGCAAATGAATGATAGTTAAAGGGGTTTAAATGTTATAATGATAATAATGAAATGGCTGAATGATCGCCACTTTAAAGGCGGAATCATAGAAAGCGCACATTCGGAGGCGTTTCCACGTCGGTGGACGCGCGTGAGGGCGCAGATAAACGCTGGTCCTGCTGCCGAGGAGGAAAAAAGGAGAGAAATAAAAACTCATCAGAACGCGTATCACCGCCGCGTTTTTAAAGCCGCGCCGCGCGACGCGAATGAACGCGCCGCGGTGCCACGCGCCGCGCGTAAAAACCACAAGCCTGCTTTTTTAAGACATTATCTTTTCGCCAAACAGGAGGATCACGCACGGACGGGGTTTCTTGTGGAATTCACGCGTCGTGTTTAAACACAACAACAGCAATAAAACACGCACACACACGCATACGCACGCACGCACGCAGCGGCACAGGACCTATAGAAGCTGCTCGGTAAACGCACACACGAGGTCTGTGCGCTGAGGACAAGTGGGTATGTAAACAGCACTTCCCTGTGACCAGACCAGCTCAAAGCTGTAAATACATTCCCACGGCAGAGAAGGGGAAAGAGAAACGCTCGCTCGCTGTGGCCGTGGATTTTTTTGTTTTGTTGTTTTTTTACAGGCGACACCTGAGAACTTGCAGCAGCGGGATCAGGAGGATCGGGCTGGTTCATATAGGCAAAGGTCCGTGGCCATAAAGCCCATGCATGCCCTTTAATGGCGTTACACAACGCGTTAGAACCCACGCGAGCCGCCGCCACGACGTTTTTAACCCCCCAGAAAAAACTTTCCCCTCCGGAATCATTGGGATCAGCCGCGGGTTGTGGGTCTGCTCCGGCACAGGAGGCTCCGTGCGCGGCCGTGGTCTACCTACTGACCCCCCCCCTCCCCGCCGAGGAAATTAGTTGGAGGGGGGGTAAAAGAACGCGTTCGGAAAAGGAGGATTTGAGGCAAAATGCGGTCTGTGTCTGTGTGTGTGTGTGTGTGTGCGTCCACTTACGCGAAAACTCCCGTTTGCTCAAATGCTGGGGTTTGCCTTGCTTGCGGCGAGACATGTCGGGTTCGGTGGCGGCTCTTCAGCTGAGTTCACATTGGGAAATCCGTCCCTACAAGGTAGACTCCAAATTGAAATATCTTCATTGAGGCGTCTGACATCCAAAAAGAGAGAAGAAGAAGAAGAAGGAGAAGAAGAAGGAAGAAGGAAAGAAAAAAAAAAAAAGGAGAAAAGCAAAGTGAAGCGCGGCTCACACGGCGGCTGGAGCGGTGCGCGCTGCGGGCTGTGCGGAGCTCTGCATGACTTTTTTCGCAAAGAGAGAGTGATGGGGGTACGGCGGAGCCCCCCTGAGCTGCAAGTTCAAGTGCGGACGTGACGTTCCTGCGAACTTGAACGTCAGGAGATGGACGGACTTCTACAAAACATGGGCAGGGCGAAGCCGGCCAGTGGGAGGGGGACAGGCCATAATAAAAACCAATGGACACTCATTATGGACTACCTATGGAAGGCAGGAAAAAAAAAAAAAAAAAAAAAAAAAAAGAGAAGAGAGACCCTGAAGACACCAATGGACAGAGGGGATCAAGGGGGCTGGGCTAAGAGAGAGAGAGAGAGAGAGAGAGAGAGAGGGGGGGGTTGTCTAAGGAAGTGGAGCAGCAGAAAGCGCGCATACAGCAGATCCTCAGCTTCACCGTGCCATACGTATATACATGTGTATATATATATATATATGGAAATAAATGATACTGTTCAGCGTTTTTTATTATAACGATTATTATAATAAAGACCTGTGATGACAGCAGGAAACAGCAGCGTGTTTCCATATTTATCATTTACTGCTTATTGTGTTCAGTCGCGTCACATTACATCATAGTGAGGTTGGCTGCTGACCAATGAGAAATTAGTTGTTGTTTTTTTCTTTAAGCTTTCACTTTTTTTTTTTTTCCACATATGAGCTTTTCACATTTCTGTGACAAATCCTCGTTGGAAAGAAACTTTTATTTTGGATATTATGGTTAAAATATTGTGTTGACTCAGCAGATAATACAGCTGATCTACAGGAGAATAAATAGGTGAAAGCATTACAGAGCTGTTATGTTTGTTGTATTATATATGGCGTGTGACCTGTTGCCTGAGTTTTGTTTATTTCTCAACGTGGATAAAGACGTAAACACTATGAATTGGTGCAGAAAAGACTCAACTCGGTGCAAAAATAAAATTAAATGCAAGAAAGAAATACCAAATACATTTTATTATAGGCGAATTAAGAAATGTTTAAGTGGTAAATGTTGGGGTGCAGACTTTTCAGTTTATTTCATACAGGAATAAATGTAAAACATGTATCTTACCTTATCCAGTAGATTTGATTTGGGCTCCAGCCTCACTCAGCGTGTTCAAACGTGTGAAGCTAGTTCTCCACAACCTGAGTCTGCACTATTCCAGTCAAATGTAGCCCAGAAACTATGAAGGGAAAAGGGTGATTTGTCTTGTTCGCTTATCTTAATGTTTTCCTCTGACAGGTAGTTAATGCGAGAGATAAAACACAGACATTTCTGTAACAGACAGGCAAAAAAAAAAAATTGTGATGACAAATAAAAACCATATTCAAGCTTAAAGCTATATGGGAACTAATAGGGAAACACACAGTTGATAAGGACATTAAAATATTCTTTGTTATATAAGATATATTAAATCTTCACTGAGATTTTATTGTTTTATTGTAGGTTTGTACAGGAGCACAAAGGTGTGACAGCGTAATGACAAACAGTAAAAAAATATCTCATGCATCCAGGAACATGATTTGATTTTTGCAAAATATATCAAATTATTTGCCCAAGTTATTCATTGTGATAACATCGTTAATTATGTTTTTTTTGCTAAAGCTACAAACCATTATGCAAACATAAAAAATGGATTCATGAAAATGTTGTAATGCTTTAGAGAGAACCTGCACAAAAACCCATGTAGGATCCATGCAGCCATAATATGTGATGCATTTAAAACAACAGGCTAATTATTATCATCATCATGCAGCTGCAGACGGGCGTCCAGCTGAAGAAATGTCAGCCCTGCGTGGACGCGTACAGTATGGTCTTCACCTGGGCCCTGTTTCTACTACATGTCAAAAAACAACTTTATATTATATGTGTATATGTATTATATGTATTATATATCACAATGAAAATGACAGAATATATTGCACAGGTTATAAAAATGACTCTAAACCGATTAAGTGTGATTATGTGCTACAAGCTACCAGATCAAGCTTCACATAACACATATTTAATGTGGCTTTTTAAACCGACTGACCCTGGTTATGTTTTATTTGATATATTATCATGTAGTCATGTCGTAATGCGCTGATGTTATTAATACTGTTGGTGGCATTGAAGCCTTATAATTGATCAGCCTCTATGGCTGTGTCCTGAACCCTCATCCACAGCAAAGTGCTCTGATGCCATCTAGTGTTTCAACTCCACATCAAACTGTAAATTCAAATCACAATGCAACTCTAAAGACCAAATATAACCATACAGCATTGAAGTCGCCTGTAGATACATACATACATATATACATAAATACATATGTACATAAATGCATACATGCATATACACACACAAGCATACATACGCACACAGACATACACTCGTGCATACATACATACATACATGCATGCTTACATAGATATGCCTACATACACATTTCCATACACACACATGCATACAGGCATACATACAAACACATGCATACATACATATACACACATATACATACATACATACATACATACATTCACATGCATGCATGCATATGCACACATAAATTCTCACAAATGCATATATATATATATATATATATATATATATATATATATATATATATATATAATATATACACACACGCATGCATATACATACATGCATACATATACACATACATATACACATGCATAAACACATACTTATACACATACATTCTCACAAATGCATATATATATATACACACATGCATGCATATACATACGCACATACATATACACACATGCATACATACATACATATACACACATATACATACAGACATGCATGCATATACACACAGAAATTCTCACTCATGCATATATATATATATATATATATACACATGCATACACACATACATACACAGACATACATACAAAGCTGTTTTTTAAATTTGGATTTTAATTCAGGTATATTAGTTATTAATACATTAGCAATCGCAGTTATACAACATCAAATTTCTAATTTTTTTATTATTATTGTACCAGACCTACATCCCAACATCATTATTTAATAGCCTACAGGAATACACCAACATACCATTAGAGCATTTTAAATGAACAACAATAGCACACGTGATGCTCCAATATTGCTGCTATATTGGGGACCGTGTATCCACAGTCACAGCTGCTCATATGGGCCACTCACGGTTCGCTGTCAGTAAATTATTACATAACCATATGTGCCTCTCTCAGTGAGCGTCCAGCGCCACCGCGCGGCCAAGACGCGTCAGCGGCAGCGGCAGCGGCAGCAGGGTGCGGGCTGGGCGGCTCGGTTACAGCAGCAGCAGCAGTGCTGCTCATAAATCCTCCCTGGTCTGTAATATCGGATGCTGATTAGCCGCAGAGCACCTGGTAAGTGACATTTATGTTCCTCGGTTCGTGTGTTGTTTTTTTGTCCTGGTAGCGTCCGGCCCTGACGCCTCCTGCTGCTTCCTCAGCCGCGGGGATGGAGGCGGCGGAATGAGCATCGCGACAAAAAAAAAAAAAAAGGAGCCTTATAATGGGAGAGACTTGGCCGCACATTAGCACACGAGCTGATTCCGTGTGTTTTAAAAAGAAGCACGTGATGATTGTTACTCCGCGTAAATTAGCCAGTATTTGGATTAAAGCGCGCGCGTAAACGACGAGGAGGGATATAAAGCGTCCAGGATCGCTGCCCACAGATGTCAGGTCTGTGGTGATAATAATCAGTGGCTCCACATGTATATAATCCTCTACACGTTTACCCTCATAGCCCCTTATAAAACGCCGGACATGGCCTAAGCAGCGGCTCATTCTCTATCTGAGTACATGGATCCGCGCGTGGTCAAGCGTCAAAGGAGGAAATCTGGGCCAGCGGCCGCTGACAGGGTTAACCCGTGCATCCCTCAGGGTGTGTGTGTGTGTGTGTGTGTGTGTGTGTGTGAGGGGGGATGTCAGGAGGCATGATGCACAACACAGGAGCCCCAGATATGACATGAGTGTGTCCCACTAATTCACCCCATGGCTTCTTCAAGAGCGTGAGTCAGCAAGGCCTGTATGATGATGATGATGATGATGATGATGATGATGATGATGATGGTGGTGGTGATGATGATGCTCCCTGCAGAGGGAGGAACCGGCTGCTTGTTTTTTTTTATTTTCCCTTTTACTGAAAAGAGCTGTTGTGTTGCTTTTTATACACTGCACGCAGATCATATGAGAGTATGGTGGGGACCAGAGATGTTAGGTTTTCAAGGAAAGACATTACCGCTCGCTGACTTCCTGCCTCTCACAGGCCTCCTCTGTGCGTGCATGTGTGTGTGTGTGTGTGTTAATGTGTGTGTGTGTGTGTGCGTGCTCTTGCCTGACTTCCCACACAGCACAGCCAACTTAATTAGCTCTCCTGTCTTTCTGGATGTCATGTCTCATAATTGTGAGGTGCATACTTCTCTTTGTAAAATATCCTCCTCTCTCCTCCTCTTTCTGCAGAGTCGACTTCACTTTGGGAGTTCAGAAGGATGCATCTAGTTCTGTAAGCTGTTTTCCTCTTATTTTTTTTACACATTTGCAAGCTGCACTTCAGTAACAGATAAACATATCAATGTCCCCGGGTGATACCGAAATAGACGTTGCACATATGACAGATAACGAAGTAATTAGTTTACTGTTAAAAAAAAAGCGTCTCATTCACGCTTGTTTGAGCAGCGTAAGAACTGATCTTTTTATTGATCGAGGCATGACCGGCGCATCGGCTCGTCTTAACGCGGTTGCCGTTTTCAGCGGGGAGCACTGAGGGTCAAAGGTGAGCCGGCGAGATGAGTCTGACTTCCTGGTTCCTGGTGAGCAGCGGGGGGACGCGCCACCGCCTGCCCAGGGAGATGATCTTCGTGGGGAGGGACGACTGCGAGCTCATGCTGCAGGTAGGTCCTTCTGGATTATCATACGAAGCCCCAAGATTAGAAAGGATTACAGCGATCGACTGGATTCTGTGTGATTCAGTCCCGTAGTGTGGACAAACAACACGCCGTCATCAACTACGAGGTGAACACGGACGAGCATAAAGTCAAGGACCTGGGCAGCTTGAACGGGGTGAGTGTGTCTCATCTTCTGTGTATTTAGCTTCAGATTTAGGAGGAAAAATGTCTCATATTGCTTTATAACCTGAATCTTGATGCTTTTAAACATAGATCATTATGTCTTTTTAACACGTTTGTTCATCAAGCATTAAGCTGTTCTCTGTCTGTTATTAAAAAAAACATTTTATTTATTACACTTTTGTTCATTAGTAAATTTGGGTGATTTCATTTTTAATATTAGGCCTGACTGATTTATCATTCTACATCATCATGTTCTGTATCATCATGTTCTTTAGATTTTTTTATTGCTCCTTTCCTTACCCAGGATTAGTTCATTAACTATTTTACACGTTATGCTTCCTCCCTGATCTTGCACTATTTCAAGTTAAAAGATTTTTTCTACTACATAACGTTAGACATAGATGCTCTTTTAGTTCTTAAGCACTTGACGTAGCCTATAAATAGCATGTTTCTAGTTAAAATAGGATCACATTTGAAATCTTATTTTTAGGTTTGGATTTATTTGGAAGAAAATTGTGAATAAAATTGCTGGCGTTGATTTGATTCTCAGGTTTTGAACAATACCTTTGCTGCTGTTTTCATCATAATAAACGTGTTTTTACTAAATAAGAATAAAAAACAAAGCAATTTTAATATTGTTAAAATTAGGATAGATTTCAGGAAATCTCTATTTTAAGTGAATAAATAAAAATAATTCAACAAAAGTAGGATTGAACAAATATTTAGTCCAAACCTTTGGTAACTGAAGGTTTTCAGTATATATACTGAATTAACAGATAATCTCATTTGTTCTTAACAACATTTTGTGTGTTTTTGCAGACATTTGTCAATGAAGTCAGAATCCAGGAGCAAGTGTATGTCACTCTGAAGATCGACGACAAGCTGAGGTTCGGCTATGATATCCTTTCAGCACGGTCGAGCCCACATGACGCACAGCACAAGGTCAGCGACCGTGGACAACGCTGTAATTGTATCTGTCGTTGAATAGCTTTGCTCATTGCACTCTGCCTGCTGCATAATGAATAAGGATATCAGTGCGTGGTTGTGGCCCGTGCAGAGAGCTCCCTGTTGTTGTTGTTGTTGGTTTTTACCTTAACCTGCCTCACATACCAACCTGTTCACCGTGCTGCGAGGAGAGCTGCTCATTCCGGAGGAAGCCCTCAAGGTCAGACAGCCGCCTCAAAACGGCACACGCAGAAACTTTCTTGTATTTTTTTAAACATTTTTTTTTATCAGATTGTAAAAACAGAGACAAAGATAGGATTGATCCTGAAAGTAGCGCGTATTGTTCACTTTTCCTGCGCTTGTTTGGAGGTTTGGATATCGATATATTTGTGGTTTTAAGAATGGAAAATCATCTCAGTGTAGTTTTATGGTTTCACATCTCCTCTCTCCAGCATCTCTCTGGAGCTCCTGATAAAACAAGTTCTTTTGTGTGTTTCTAATATTAATGAGTAATAATATGAGGGGGTGTGACTGTATAGTTGTGACATCGCAACTTCACAGAAGTCCTGACAGCTGGTTTTAAGACATAGTTTTTATACATGGGACAGTAATTAAATACACCCTGAACCTTATGATAATAAAAGCTAAATTTTTCTGATATGGGACCTTTAAGGAACCAGATGAAGTTCAGCAAAATCATCTAGAATGCCTCTTTAATTAAATGCTACGACTGCGATAAGAAACATAAAGAAGTGTACATCCTGTATAAAAACAACCAAACAGAATGTGTGTGCGCCACATGCTCCCCAGTTTGACCTGTTTGGCCTGCGCCCCTCTGAACCCTCCTTTGTTGCTGTTGTCTCGTAAATCAGCATGAGAAGTTCAGCAGCCAGCTCCAGCTGAACCAGAAGAGGCCTGCGGAGGGGGAGTCGTCTAAACCCGAGGTGAAAGCTTCTGACCCAGCAGCAGCAGCGGCGGCAGCGCCGGTGTGTGAGGGAGCCACGGCCAGACCCGCCGAGGCCAGCAGGGCAGACGAAAAGACGCCAGGTGACGAGAACAAACCCGGGGACGAGACACGGGTCACGACCTCGCTGTCGTCTTCTTTAGGCCGTCCCCTCCCAAACCTATCTCAGTCCAAATCACTCACCAAAAACAGATTGTAATGTATAAGCTGTTGTTTTTCCTTATTTAATATTGTTTTTTGTCATTACTGTGCTTTATATACGCTGTGCATATGTCTTATGTTTTATAGTGTCTTTGATTACCTTGAAAAACGCTTATTATTATTACAGTTAATAGTGTTTGAGCAAGTTGCTGCATGTCCTGCATGGCACAAACCACCAGGAGCTTCAGCGTAAAATTATATACAGTCGGTGCTTGGTTATAGAGCTGAGAAGTTTTAGTAGATGTATTATATTTTTTTTTTAGCGGATGTGGCGCTGTTGCACCGGGGAACGCCCCTCTATGGCCAGCCTGCCTGGTGGGGAGATGGAGACACTGATGACCAGCAGCCCGGGAGGCCCGAAGAGAAGAAGCGAGAAAAAGCAGAGACAGGTATTCACTGCTCCGCAAACATGCACTACTATATGTATTCACGTACGACTATTTCCCTAATGTTTAGCGTTTAGTATGATGGGTTAATGGGGTCATATGTTTTATTCATTAAAAATTATTTAAAGGTAAAATGTAAAATATTGATATAAAAATTGAAAAACAAATATTTGAATAAATTCAAATTTCAAATATTTTTCATTTTAGATTTGAGTTTTTTCAGTTTCAAGTTACTTTTTTAATTTTGGCTTGAAAGTTGAACGACACAGGAGCTGTCAATCATTGTGACCACGCCCCCTCCCTCTGTCAGCCCGCCCACACACAAAATGATGGTCAAAAAAATGTACCTGAAGCTGAATGAATGAGACTTGTAACTAAAAAAAATGCATTAAAACAGATAATTTATTCAATTAACAATATTATTTTTTTTCAAATTTCAATAGCAAAACTTGGAATTTGACTTTCAAATCACTTTTTCGAATGAATAAAACATATGACCTGAATTAAGCACCATATTTAGTAGCTAAAACACTAAATGCATACCTTTGGTCTCATTGTGGCAGACACCAAGAAAAGTGCAGAGATCCCAAGACCTGCCCTGCCAACATCCGCCAATCAGGAGCCGAGCTATTTCGAGATCCCAACCAAGGACACCCCCTCAGCAGGTAAAGTGAGTGGCGAGGCCCCCTCACGAGAGCAAGAGGCCGCTGCCGCTTCTGCTGAGCCCGCCCATGGCCATGCCTCTTTCACCATTGAGTTTGACCCCGGTGCAGGTAAAGTGAAAGAGCGGGCGGCCAAGGTGGGCCCGGAGACCAGGCCGCGTCCCAAAAGGGGCGTGGGGGAGGAGCTGAGTCCGCTTCAGACGGCCATGGTGGCGGCGGAGGTAAAAGTGGCCGACTGGTTGGCCCAGAACGAGCTGCCGCTGGCTCTCAAGGAGACGGTTGCAGAGGATGACGGGGAAAGTGTAAAAAGTGATGTCCCGGTGCAGCTGAGGAGTCTTAAAGGTGCGTTTGTCGCGTATTTATCATACAATAAGTGCTTTGCAGCCTTTCCTATCTCTTTCTTTTCACCGTGAACTCATCACCTCCTGCTGCGCCCCGCCTATGTCAGACAGTAAACATGAGGACGGCACCCAGAGCGACTCGGAGAACGCCCTTGGCGAGCAGCGCCGGGCCGCGGCTCTGGAGGAGCGCCCGTGGGGGCTCTGGGGAAACACCGGGATGAAGATCAGGGAGGGCCGCGCCAACGTGCCGGAGGGCCTCTTCGCCGAGGAGGACAGTCCCGCGCGCCGGCGCAAGTCCTCAACCTCCAAGGTCGCGGGCGGGTTCGCGGAGCGGCGGCGCGGCTCGGCACCGCATCAGCAGAGCAGTCGTGACGAGTCCTATCAACATGGAGATGACTTCAGCGACAGGGGGACCTACACCATCGAGCTAGAGAACGGAGATCACGAGGAGGAAGAGGCCAGGAAAATGATTGACAAGGTGGGAAAGAAGGCTTTTCTATATGTAGACAGATTCTAATTACATGTATGTTTCACTCGTGTGTATGTGTGTATGCGTCAGGTGTTTGGTGTGGATGAGCAGGAGGCCGTGTGTGTGTCCAGGCTGGGCAGTGACCAAAGAGAGAGGCTGACCACCCAGAGGTCTGGGACCAGAGGAAAACCAGGACGTGTGGAGACTGAGGTGCAAAACCACTATGTGGTGACTGGCAGTTGAAAATTAGCAATCTGAAATTTCTCATCTCAGGCTATTTCCTTCACTCTATCTTTGTCCAGGTTCTGTCTGAGGAATTGGTGGTGGGGGGTCCCCGCTGGGTCTCGCAGTGGGCCACTCTGGCTGCCAGCCACATTAGGACGGACCCTGAGGGATCAGGCGGTGAGAGTCACCCCATGGTCACAGAGGACAGAGGTACATATCCAGAATGTTGCACCTTCCTTTGTCAGGATTCACATTAATATTGCAATAACCTCTGGATTCATTGAATTTATATTGTTTGAAAGAAAAGAGAATATTTTTTCACCTATTTGCACAGCACAGGTTGCTACCAGTGCATTGATTCTAGTAACATACCATCGATATAAAATATGTCCATGTGAGTAAATCACTCACCTAATAATACATTTTCTGTAATTGCAGCTGAAATAAGTGAATCCGGCCATTCCTTCGCCTCGTCTAGCTATGCCGACCGTAAGAGGAGGACCCTTCCCCAGCTGCCTGGTGAGGAGGTTGCCCTGGGGAGGAGGACTCCGGGTTCAGGCCTGCGCACCGATATGGAGAAACAGGACACGGAGCTCCAAGAGAAGGAGAGCCAGGGGGAGAGGCCGGCCAGAGGGAGGACTCGACCTGGTCACGGCGCGGGTGGGGCGGGCAGCCCGAGTCGCTCATCGCCGGCCAAGTCGCAGGGCAGCGGTGGCGGGAAAACAGGCCCCCCAGGTGTGCTGACCAAGCTCCCACCCCGCCCAATGACCAGCGGGGAGAGGAGAATGGAGGAGGCGCGGAGGAGGAAAAAAGAGGAGGCCAAGGAAAGTAGCGGGAAGCCGCTGCTCAGGCAGGAGAGTTTTACCGTGGACAAACCCAGCTCCAACGTGCCCATCGAGCTCATACCACACATCGATGCGCTCACAGGCAGCAGAACTCAGATCAGGGAGACCGGCGTCGATGGCGCGACGCTGCAGAAGGACTCGGAGGCCGTCGCCGCCTTCTTAGAGACCACCGTATCGGACCAGGGTGACCCACCGAGTCAGTCCATCGAAGGCTCCATGTCGCCGGAGTCGGATGTGGACACGACCAGCACGGTGAGCCAGGCCGACGGAGCGAGGAAAGTGGTCCAGAAACGCCGGACGCTCGCAGCGCAGCAGAAGGAGAGGACGGTGCTGTGCTCGTCCAGCAAAGGTTCCACCGTCAGCCGAGAAGCCCATGACAGGAGGGTCAAGACTAGAACAGCCGGTCCCCAGCAGCCCGGCCGTCCCTGGACGTCTCTGGACCTTACGGACGACGACATCAACTCCAACTCCCTCTTCTCGGACTCCCAGACCACCTCCATACAGGAATCCAGGAGCTCTCATGCCAGATCTCAGACCCCAACAGTAGGGGCCAGCACCAAATCCAGTCGGGCTAAGATCACCCAGGCCCCTGCTTCCTCTGCGGCAGGTAAAGCCGCCAGTGCCCCCAAGCCCAGGCCCACCAGGGCGTCCCTGCTGAGGAGAGCCAGGTTGGGGGAATCGTCCGACACCGAACCCGCCGATTTTGACCGGATGTCCGTGGCCTCTGAGGCCTCCACCGCGAGTTCAACGTCCAGGACAGGGATGGCAAGAAGGGGCATGTCCAGAATAGAGGCTCTGGCACAGCCCAGGAGGCCAAGAGTAGGATCCCCGTCGGCCCAGAGCGACTCAGAGGCCACCGTGGCCAGAAGCAGAGGTCTGGGGGCCCGCAGTGTTGCGGGGGATTATGCCGTCCGACAAGGTCTAAGAGGGTCCAATGTGATGACTGGACCCAGAGCCAGGGCTAACAGTGCCTCCAAGCTACCTGATAAAAGTAAAGGCGCCTCTTCATATGGACATGTCACACCTGCATGTAAGTAAAACAGCTCCTATACCCTTGTTTCATAAATCTAATCAACATCCTATTGACATATTTAAAGCACCATCAAAGCGAAAACACACCAGATTCTACTAATGAAGGTTAGTAGTAGTAATTAGTAGAATCAGGTGTGTTACTGCTAGGTTGGAACGAAAACCTGCACCCACACCTGCCATTCTGGACCAGGATTGCCCATCCCTGATCTAAGCCGACCATTGATTCTTTCCTTTAGCTGGTACCCGGTGGCGCCGTGTACCCATGGAGTACGCCTCCACCTCGGAGGACGAGTACGGCTCCAATCGCCACCTATCCAAACAGGACAGCACGCGGCCTTTCCCGTCCACCCGGGTAGCCCAGCTCGGAGGTTCAGCCCCGGCCACGCCCAGTCCTACAGGACTCGCTGCCCTGAAGCAGAACTCCAGGGAACAGGACGAATATATGAAGGACTGGACAGCACACAGTGAGGAAATAGCCAGGTACATAGGTGGAACAGTATTTTGTTTAGAGATTTAAGGCCCTTAATAAATTGTTAGCCATGCTAGCTGTAGCTAGTAGTTGGTTCACCACTATGGTCCACATTAAAATATCTAAACAACTCTTGGATTGTTTAGATATTGGATGGATTGCCATTAAATTCTGTACTGATATTTATGGTCCCCAAGAGGATAAACCCAAGTGAAATGAGTCAATGCATTGCTATCCTCGTTTTCTGCAAACATTTACATTCCCTTCAAAATGAAACTTAAGGGGTATGAATTGGTCATATCCTTCAACTTTCCATGCAGCATACTACCATCATCAAGTCAGTATGTTATCTGGTTTATGACTCTGGCCTCTCAGAGCCAGCAGCAGCAGTCTAGTTAGACATGATTTATTGTTTGGGTTTGCCTTGCAGTGCTTTCAAATTGATGGTTATGAGTTCTTTCTACAGTTAATAAAATGCAGATCATATGTTGATGGTTGCAGGATTAATGGTTATTTCATATTTGGTGTTTCCTCTTCCAGGATTAGCCAGGACCTAGCCAAAGACCTAGCCATGCTTGCACGAGAGATTCATGATGTAGCCGGAGAGATTGACTCAGTCAGCCCTGCAGCCACTGACCCCGGAGCCATGGTATGTCCGAAACATTATATAACACCACTAAGTACGGTTTCTCCAGCATGATTCTCTTTTTTTTTTGCTGCAACGTGGATCAAATTAGCTCTTAAAAAACAGAGATTTAACAATTATGTAGAAAGAAGGGAGAAAACGTACGATCCGATTGAAATAACATTCCTTCTGCGTGGGTTTTAATACTGTTTCAGTTGGAGGAGCGTGTCTTTGAGGACCTGGGTGGTCCCCCCACAGACGCAACCAACGGGCAGGCCGTGGAGCTCCGACCCAGGGGCTCCGGCGGTCAGGGGTCGCGCTCCATCCGCCGGCAGACATGGAACAGAGATGATGTGAGTTCCTCTTTCGATATTAAAAAAAATCATCCAGTCCTCAAAACGCACATAGGCTCCCACGGATGTTTTACATTATGAATATGAACAAAAATGTGGTCTTGTTATTATATCACCTAAAACTACATATGATCAGAATTATTATCACAATACACGTCAGTTTGTCAACTGATTAGTTGTTAATTTATTTAAACACGTTATATCATATCATCAACACTAGAGGGAGCTGCATGCACGCTAACTCAAATGCTTCAAATGTAAAATTATTAAAAGGAACCATTAAGTAAGGAAATAGTCATCTGCTGCCTCATTACGACCTACATAAGGAACGAGAGCATCAGCAAATAAAAGTGAGTTTACTCATTCTAAATGCCACGGGGATTCCCAACAATTCCAGACAAAGTGATTTGCAGCACACAGAACTAAAGAGCTTATGTTTGCATTAACTTTCTGTAGTTATCTTCATTTGTTGAAATTAAAATTCACTGACTGATTAGAGAGCACAAATGCATGAGGCAGTGGCATACAATGACATTTCTACATGTTCCTTGCACCAGGCAGCTGACACTGCTGTGTTTCCATATTTCATCCATCAGATGGTGCTGGACAGTTTACTGATAGCATCCGTGAACCAACTCTCCACCAGGATACGTCAGTCTGTGGACAAAACCACCTGCAAAATCAGGTGAGGATCAGCCCGCGTCAGACTCACGTTACGGCCACGTCGCTGGTTGAAGGGACGGTGACGTGTTGTGTGAGTTTGTCCGGTGCGATACTCAGAAAAATAGCAGGAGAGCTATAAATAGCATATTGTTATTCCTTTTTTTTAATGTAGAAAGAAGGCCAACCTGCAAAATTTCAGCAGCGCATCTCAGGATGACAACTCAAAGGACTTTTTTGTTTTATTCCAAATGTAAAGACCTTTTATTTTCATGTATTTTATATTAATCTATTTTTGCAACCAGGATCCTTTTCAAGGATAAAGAACGGAAATGGGAAGAGATTGAGAGCAAACTGCAGGCAGAGCACGACTCCTTACTACTCAGGAGCTCCAACCAGGTGATGGGACTTTTCTCCTTCGTCCACCAGTTTTATTATTGGGGTCTGATGGGGATTTCACTTCAAGGTTAAAAAAAAATGAAGTAAAAACCTCAGTTCATAAAAATCTGATGGTGTTAATCACGGCTTAAGGAAAAAGGTCACAGTAAAAAGAGTCAACATGTGCATGTTTGTGTTGGAGTGTGGCTTTTCTGACGTTATGATTACTGGACAGTCATGATTTTTGCACGTGTAAAGATGTACGACACGCTTCGCAGCTGTAAAGCATTTAAACAGCCGTCAAACGGGAATTCCGGGGCGGTTTAATCAGTGTAATGTTTGCTGTTTGGCACTACTTTGGCATAAATTAATACGAAAAGAAAAAAAAAGCTATTTGTTCGCTCCACTGATAAAATACTTTGCCACGGAATTCATTCACGCCAGTAATCCATTAGCTTTTCACTGAGCGGGATTAATGACATAAAATCCACTCTCTGTCTTCGTAGCCGTGCAAATTAAGAAATATGTGATTACTTACTGAAGCAATCGCAGTGAGTGCTGACAGTCGGCCAGGACGGCTGCTCAGGTGATCAGATCAGAAATGCTCCACATGCCATCAAGATTAGCATGTCTAATTCCTATTTGAGGGACGAGAGCGCACCGTGTTTGATTGGATGGAGAGGGGAGGGAGTTATGAGCTGCTATTGTATAAAAGTTCTAAAAAAGTACTGCCTCGCTCAGGTCCGTAAATCCTGGGTTTAACCCTAAGCACCTAATTTTTTTCTTTTAATTCACGTTCTTTTAATAGGAGATTTCAACCATTATTCAAGATCTGAAGAGAGTGGAAAGACAACTGCTTGGTATGGATGAGCCGCTTCTACTTATTATTTATTTCAAATAACAATGGATCAAATGACTGTGATCAATGTCAGTCATAATGATGAAACTATATAGAAATATGCTTAGACTCAGAGTGTGATAGCTTCTCTGCAATTCTGATGCTGCTATATACGTTATATGGATTATTTTACTATGGTGGTGATGGTATAGTTCAACTTAAAGGTCCCACATTTACAGTTGACAGTTTAGTGGAGGATTTTTAGTACTTAGGGTCAACAGCGGTCCAGAGCGATGGAGAGTGTGAGGACAAGAGGTGAAGACGAGACAGCGTCACTGAGGAAATGACAGGAGGCAGAGCTGGAGGGAGGCGAGAGGATGCTGAGGTTTTCTATCTGTGAGCGACAGGATCAGGAACGAGTCCATCAGAGGGACGGCACATGTTGGAGGGGCTTTTCAGACTGAGACAGTTAGTGAGAATAATAGAAGAGGGATGCTGAGTTCTGAACTGCCAGGGACCAAAGAGGAGTATGATGCACGTAGTAGAAGAGGACAGGAATTTATTTTATTAATTGGCGTAGACGAAACAGATTCAGTGTGATGACCCCTGTAGGGAAAAAGAGAAGATTGCATGCATTTGGAAGCATCTTAAAATCAACAGTACTGACTTTGAGTGTTCGTTGTGCTCCGACCGACCAGTCATTGACATGATGGTGGACCCAGACGGCACCCTGGACGCCCTGTCCAGCCTGTGCCTGAGCGGCCATCTGAGCGACCAGAAGCTCAGCCCCGGGTCCCAGCAGGGGGCGTCTGCGCTGCACCCCGGAGCAGAAGCTTCCTCTGCAGCCTCCAGGCATGAGGAACCCGCCGCTGAGCCACAGGGGCCGCCGTCGGACCGCGTACAGGTGGCGGAGCAGGACACCGAGCCAAAACACAGCCCCAGATCCTGTAACTAACACAACGCGGGGATTTAAAATGCATCCTGTGTGTGGGAAACACCCTGAAGCCCTGTTGGTTTCAGATGGAGTGAAGGAGGTGGAGCGATGTCTATTCCATGGGAATGCCTGATTTCCCTCTATATCAATCAAACTGATTCATGAACACTTCTACAATAACACTTCTCGGAATGTCAGTATGAAACCCTTAAAGTATTACATGGTCCGCTTCTGGAGAAACTACGGACGAATTGAAACAATATACAATAACTCATGTGTGTTTTTGTGTTGCAGAACATTCTTATTCTCCGTTATCCTTAAAGACTTATGAGAAAAAAAAAAGAACACGGGACAAAACAAGGTACATGTTTTTTATAATTCTCGTTTGCATTCTTATACTAGGTTTTATTCTGAAAATCCGAGCTTGTGTGACTTCCTGTCAGTCAGCTGACCCCTGCCAGAGCAGAAACCCAAAACTAGGAAGGTGCAACGGTGTCAAAAATGAAAGGATGCAGCGGAGTAGTGTGTGAAAAATGTTCTTCTATCCTGCCACAGACCTAATAAAACAGATCAACATGTCGTTGGCCTGCTGCGATTCCAGAGCAAAGCTCAGCAGAAATAGGCTGGGTACGTACAGTATATACCTGTGTCAATGTTTATTATAGTTCAATCAAAAAAACCTTCAATCCATGCCTTTTTTTATTTCTCGTGGCGATGTCATTTGAAACCGGTGTAATCAAAGATAGACAATGTGTATTAGTCGATATATTCAAATAGAAAAATCCAAATGTAGCTCCCACAAAGGTTTCCTTCCTCTTCCAAATGTATTTTGTCACAAGTGCCCTGGATCCAACAATCATTACCGTCGGAAAGCAGAGCTGTTAGCGTATAGGAGATAGAGCGAGGGAAGGGAAATGAATGGGTTTTTTTGCACATTTCAAAGCTGATATATGTTAATATTCACCTGTGGAGGACCATGACAGCATGAAGCCCTGCGACGCCTCCTCATCAGGTCAATGTCCTCCAACCAAAATCGAAGCAGGGTTGACATCCGGCTGTGACGGAGCGTTTTTGTCGCGTTATTTCCCGAAACCACAAACGGAGTTTTGTGCTCTAACCAGCATAGACAGGGGCTACCTCCGAGTCCTGCGAGGATGGACAGTGTGACCACTGTAGCTTCTCCAATGTTTTGCCTCATACCAATGTTTACACATGAATGTAACCTGATCCGAACTGTTAAAAAGAGAAAAAAGAAAAAAAAAAAAAGGTTTTAGCCAAAACGACTTTAATAAAGATGAATTAATAGCATTTTGTTCTCCGCACCTACTGTGCTTTGTCTTTTTTTTTGTTTGAGCATTTTGGGGATTTTTTTTTTTGTTCGTATGTTTTTTGTATAAAGTTCTTTTTTTTTTCTTTGTAATGATATTAGGTTCAATGTTGACCTTGCAATACCTGTGTATTGTTTGTCTCATTTCCAATAAAATGCACGATAATCATGAGCATTTTCTAATTTTTTACATTAATTCCAGTGCATATTTATGCTAAAATGATTTGTGATGTTTGAGCTACTTCGATTCAACGCCTCTTACCTAGTGGAAAATATGTTAATGGAGTTATGGTTAGCAATTTGCATATTTACATTTTACATGCAAAACATACTTAGGTTATAAAATATGAGGCATTCTTAGCTTAAATGACAAATTAGCAAATTAGAAAATAGTTAAATGACATAACAACCTGCCCCACGATTGGCTGGCGACCATCTGGGGTGTATCCCCCTGCCTCTCGCCATAAAATGCGCTGGGATAGGCTCCAGCAGACCCCTGCGACCCCGAAAGGGAATAAGCGGGATAGAAAATGGATGGATGGATGGACATAACAACCAGTTATAACATTAAATAATAATAATAATTTAATACATTATGTTATATGGAATAGTGTAATGTAGTGATATGACAATCTTTTATTTTGATACTAAATTTTAAAAGCATGATCATGCTGTTACTTGTAATGGTGTATTTTTTTAGCAAAAATTAAACTACCTCAATACTTCTTCCACCACAAATTTGGCGATTATTTCCCCTGCCACAGAAACGTCTCCCTGTTGCCATCCCTCCATCCCAGCTCCTTCCTCCTTCCAGCAGCCCATCCTCGCCTGTCGATTTCTGGCCTCTGTCGCTCTGCAGAGGCAAGCGCACGCGACAAATTAGTTTTTAGTGACTGCACTGCCGGAGCGGCAGCACCACTAATTGTGCTTCTCCACATATTCTGCTCCACTTCCTTAATCCGTAAAGCTGTGTCAGGGTTTTTCTCCCTCGCCGGCGACATTCGTGGCCGCCGGTGCACTTTAACGCTCGTGCAGGTGTTCACCTGAGTGGGAAGAGTTTGGGCTTGACTGTTCCCATTTAGTTTTATTAAGTTCAGCTTCCCTGTAGGCGTCGTTACTGCACTCTCACTGTTGGCTCTTTTTTTTTTGCATGAGTATAAAATATTCATTTCGCTGCAGCTTTAGCTCCGAGTTGTCAGTCTGGGTTTTCTTAAAACAAGATGGATGTGTTTATTCGCTCATGTTGACGTATTAAACATTTATGTGTACGTAGAATCGCTGCCAGGTGATGGGCATCTGCCCTATGATTTAGTGCCTATACGGCCTCGCAGTGAAAAAGACGTATGATGCTATAGTCTGTGCATGCAGGATACACGAGACATTTACATATTCTGAACCTCCTCATTGAGGAACCATCATTTCTATGGGCTTTGGAGAATGAGAGGCAAAGGCAAAAAAAATCCTTCATCAGCAAAAATGGGTTTTCCACACCCACTGGTGCTTAATACAGAACTGGTGCACAAAAGTAAGGTCGGTGCAATCTGGCAAAATTGACTGAAGACATGTCAATCATCTCGCATTTCCTTCACCAGACTAGACTGTGACAATGCTCGCTGTGATATTTTTTTTTAAATGCCTAACACGAACCCCCGAATGAATAAATGTGAACCATTACTTACAGTAAGTCCGCTGGTAACGACTCAGTGGCTGCCGCAAAGTCGATTTGTCTTACACAAGCACCTTTTTGTATCCATAACGTGAATTGCGCAGGCTATAAAAACCTGCAGTCATTTTGTTTGTGTGTGTGCATGTGTGTGTGTGTGTGTGTGTGTGTGTGCCCCCATTTCACAGAAGGCTTATGGCACCTTTCTTGACCGAAAGCAAAAAGGTTTCCTAAGGTGAAGATAGCTCGGTACATTCTGTCTCTTCACATCAATATTCTGTACGTGAGGTGCAAATGAGGTAAATTAGATTTCCTGTAGGGTGTGTGTGTGTGCCTGTGTGTGTGTGTGTGTGTGTGTGTGAGAGAGAGAGAATCCTCTCACATGTGTTTTCTCAATCAGATTACTCTCATTCACTTACTGCTGCTGCTCTCTGTCTGGTCCTGTTGCACATCAGAAGCCCACCGCATACCCCTCCCACCCCCATCCCGCCTGCATCGGAGACCCACTGCACATGTAAAAGAGTGTGAGGACGCACCGGTGCTCCGGCTACGACAGGGTGGAGACTGTAGCTCAGATGGCACGGCGATAACAAGGCGCAGGAAAAGCAATAGTGGCTGATTCAGCTACGTGAGTTAGAGAGGAAAGAGAAGAGGGGAGTGACAGCATCTGTGTGTGTGTGTGTGTGTAACGGCAGACTGTGCCAGCACATAGGTCATCAATGGAGCTGTCAGATGATCCAAGGTCGGGGGGGCAGGCGGAGGCCCCCCCCGCTCTGCTGGCCTGTCTGTCCCAGATGAAGAGCAGCAGCGGCGGCGGTGGTGGCGGTGGTGGTGGCGGTGGTGGTGGCGTCCAGCAGCAGCAGGGAGACTCTGCCCTCAACTTCCTCCAACAACGCAAAGACAAGCCGGAACAGGTGAGCCGCACACGTTGAGGCCTTGAGTGATTTGTAACCCATTGACACGTCCAGCACAATCTAACGGTGATTTAATAGTGACGTTAAACACCAGTCAATGAATTTAAAAGCATCCATATACACGTGAAGCCATATACAGAAGGAGTCATCCAGCAGCCACGTGGGCTGATATGCCATATGTCATCCCAGGAAAAAACGTGGTTTCATCAACTGGGAACTCATCCATTCTGCAGGTGGTGCATCAGAGGGGGGGGTCTAAGGGTTGGGTGTGTGCAGCTGGGCTTTGTTGCCTCGGAGGAGAATTGATTATCACTTTCTTCACCTCTGGCACAGATAGTCCACACGCACCAACTGCCTTTTATTTTATGTTTTCGATAGATGCAGGCCCCAGTGTGTAATCCTTCACTTCCAGCCTTTGCTGTGGAGTTTTCACCGGTAAATTCATATCGTAGCACAATGTGCTGCTGCAGATTAAATACCTTTCCGCTTTATTTACTCGCTGCTTATTTACAACGGATCAATAGCCTGTTTGCTCGCCGCAAATGTGGGTCAGGTTTGATCCTGAACGGTGCAGCAGTTATTCTTCCTTGTATCAGAAGCGTGAATGATGGAGGAGGAGGCGGAGGAGAGGGTGTGTAACCAGAATTACTCCAGGGCTGATGAAAAATATATATGCGGTGCTGCTGATGTGAAATGTGGGGCTTTATGATGTTTCATGTTTGTCTGTAGAGCTACAAGATGATCATTTTTCAAAAAGACAACTAAGAGTAAACTAGAAATACACTGGAGAACGCAGATCTCTGCCAAATATACTGTGGCTCGAACCCAGCGTTGTTGTCCACTACTCTGCAGGTGCACCTGTCTGAAGGCCCATTTGGTAAAAGAATTCAAAGTGATCCAGAAACCAGGAATTTATCTGGATCATTACCAAAATTTAGCCACCTGTTTATGGTACTATTGCCAATATTTTCTGAAAATTTGATGAAAATCCGGCCAGAATTTTTTGAGTTATTTTGCTAGCAATCAGACAAACAGATGCCAGCGACAACCCAAACTAACAAGAGCTGCCTCCACTTTAGCTCAATATGACCCTTTTTAATTTGCTTTCTATCCATGTGACATATTAGGCAAATTTAGCAGAAAGTTAATGTGGAAAAGAAAAATAGAAAAAAGTAGAAAAATAATTATATAGTGTAAATATTTACTCCGCCTAGAATATAACATATATATTTATATATAATGTAATATAGCATTTGAAAAAACTTTTTAAGAGAGATAAACTATCTGGTACTAAGTTTTTGACCTTTTTGACATTTTTCCATTTTTCCTTTACTACTCTGTTTTTTGGGATATTTATCCGTCCAATCAGCGAACAGTGGGCGTGGCTAAGAACAGTGACATTAGCTATTTTACTACCATAGTTTGAGTTGTAGTCTTGTGGTTGTAGTTCATTAATGTTGCCATCGTTCATTCTGTTATTAACTTAATGATGGAATATTAATCAGTCTGTCAGGTGATTTGTTGTTTTTTTGTTGATCAAATAAACATACATGTTCCATCACTGTCCTGGAGTGTTGATATCACACTATAGCATGTGAGGATTAGTAGATGGAGTTTGTACAGTTGTTGATGGAGTTAAGGAACACATGGTTCTGAATGACGAAGTCTAAGTAAAAATAACGATCGCTGCAGCTGAAATGCCTCTTTCACATCCTTCTACATGAACTCCTATAATTCTTAAAGCGTCGCTCCAGTATTGATTTTTTACAACAATCATACAAACCTTCCTCCATCTTATACCCGTGCACAGCGGCGCCGTTGCTTTAGATGAACAGGCCCAACAAACAGGTCCAGTGCTCTGCTGTGGACAGACACTCCCGCTGATGGATTCCTGAATGAGACGGCCTTTGCGGGCTCGTTTTTTCAGTGCTGCCGGATCCCGATCCGCACCCCATCCACAGTCCCTCTGGCCCGCGGCCCGGCCGTCTCCCTCCCCGTGGCGTTACGCCCAGTCAGCTTTCACTCAGCACATATCACTCGCAGGATGACGCTGTGGCCTGAAAGCAAAAAAAGAAAAAACACCGGGTTCTGTGCACGCAAGGAAACCTGCTGCTGATCGTGTGAAGGTGAAACACCCACGTTGGATGTCCTTCACAGGGTGTGTTTGGACGGGAGGAGGCTTGGCTTAATTCATGCATAATTAAATAGTGACAGTAAGTTCAGGTAATAGAACATCCAGGCATTTAGTCTAAGAAAAAGTTCATTTTCCAGGTTTTTGTTTAAATTATTTTTGCATGAAGTTATAAAAATGTCGTTGGAACAACTTAATATGATGGAGGGTCCCATTGCTGTGTGGCTGTATGTATAATTAGTTGGACTAGAGGCCACGGTGACCTATGACCTGTGATATGTGACCTGCGCTGCTCCGAACAAAGTCTGCACATCATCTGGAAACGAAAAACAACGAGTAGGCATTTTTACACGAGACCTTTCAACATCGCATTCACACAAATGCCTCAAATTAAATTAAACATCGTAGTTCTGGGAATTAGCTTACGTCAGCGGTTTCTGTCGATTTACATTCATTACTCAGGTAGAAGTAGAGATACTAGGATTTAGGAATACTTCTGTGAGGCTAAAGTATCAATTGAAGGTTTTTAACTTAGCGTACAGGTTTCAAAACTAGTTTAATTATAAAAGTTAAAGTATTGAAAGAAAACCTGCTGCCTGTCAGTCAAACTGTGTGATCTGTAATCACTTTTGACAGAGATTATGTGTTGTATTATCCCTTTAATTATGCATTTTGATAGGTAATAGTGAGTGAGTGAGCTGAAACCCATTAAATATAAGATAAGATATGACGTTATTGATCCCACAACGGGGAAATTTGTCTGTTACTGCAGCGTACAGAGTAAAGAAAATAAAATAAAAGCTAAAGAAGATAAAAGCTATAAAAAATAAAAATACACAACACTATGTACAAAATTCGTAGAATTTGTTGATCTGCATACACAGTATGCATTATGGACATAAGAATGGAAAAAAATACTAATAAATAGTAAGAAAAAAGAAAAAAGTATGCATAAGCAAAGCATATATACATACATACATGCACGTACATACCTACATACATACACATGCACGCATATTTACATATTTGCATATATATACGCACATACACACATGTACACGTACATAGCTAATGCACACTTAAGGTGCAGGATGTGTGTGTAGAGTAAAGATATAACACTCAGGAAAGTTAATTTTAGGCGAATAGGAACTTTAACTCGAAATTTCACTTTTTAGCAAGAGAAAAATACTGATTTATGCTTAGTATTGTATTGAAAACTGGTTATATTGTTGGGCACAGAGCAGGTCAAATAATGCACTTTTTGGTTTGAAAGTTGTCATGAAAACAAGCTAGAAGGAAACAGGAGCAACAGGGATATTTTAAAACGTAAAAAGTAGAAAGTACGGATGATTGCATTAAAATATAAAGAGTGGAAGTAAAAGCACGGCTGAAAAATGAATGCTACAGTAGAGTACAGATACCAGTGTAGACGTTGGTCACTCAACACCTCTGCCGCCCAGGATAAGGATGAAATCCGCCTCGTGCTTCTGTCACGTCTGAAAACCGCTTCTCTGGTCTCTTTTGTTCTGTTTTTCCATCCTTCCTGTTCAAAAGCCTGTTTGTTTGACCCCGCGTGTGAAGCTTTAGGAACGTTTCCCCGTCTCCTGGGAAGCGTCCCCTCCACGTCTCGCCCTCCCTCGCTCTCTCAGAGAGGCTGACGTGCAGAGGTCGTCTGCCCCCGCCACGCACGGCAGGCCTCGCTGCAGTCGCCCGTCTCCAGCTGTTTCATTGACGGAGTTATTATCTTTTTTTTATGGCAAGGACGAGCGTCCTGTTACGAGGCACTTGTGTAATGGCAATATCTCTCTGCCTACCTATTAGGTTTAGCATTTTTTTTTGCTTTTAAGGAAGTCTGGCATCGCTTCCCTCATCAGGCTCTTCTACCTTAACACACACACACACAGTGTTGGACTCATAAACAGCAGCACGCGTTGTTTTGTGCTATTACGCGACTGTAAAGTCGTCTGTGAGCGAATGGCTGCAGGCGTTTGCATGTTTGCAGTTTATTTTATTTCTTTCTTCGATGTGGCTGTGCAACAGACAGAGACAGAGAGGCAGAGCTCCAGACAAATCTGTGAATTACTGGGAAGCAAAAAATGATTTAAAGAGCTGGGATTAAAGCTGCTATGTCATTACCTGAACTTATTAATGGGAGCTATAGAGCTATTTTAAATTCTTTTGTCTGTGTGAGTGTGTGTGTGTGTGTGTGTGTGTGCATCTTGTGTCCAGTGTAATTTGGAGTTTCTTCCCCTATGAGCCAAGCCCAAGTGCTTTCTGCCGAATGAGTTTTTGTTCACAAGGTGGAGAAAAGTGGGAGGTGGAGAGGAGAGAGGAAGAAGAGGAGGAGGAGTGTGTGTGTGTGTGTGTGTGTGTAGGGGGGGTTGCTGGGGCTTGGATCCACAGCTCTGTATTGGCCGTTTGAACGAGAGGGGCTGGTCCGTCTCCATCCCTCCTCCATCGCCTCGGTACTGAGTCTGTGTGGAGAAGCAGAGAGAGAGCAGCACCAGTACTGCTCTGTCTCTCTCTCACACACACACACACACTTATATATAAACACACACGAACACGAGAGGTTGGGAGCAAACATGCCAGGACGCCGGGCGGATCAGGACCTGAGGTGGACGCACACACACCTCCTGGGACAGTGAGGCATCGGTAGGATGAGGACGGGGTGAGAGCCTGAGCCGCCGTTTCCCATCTGTCAGAGAAGTTCTGCTGCTCTCATGGCGGGACCAGGCGCACAGGAACCTGTGAAGGTGACACCTGCCGACCCCGACCACACACACACACACACACACACGTTCTGTGTTAACGTGTCATGTTGGAGGCGTTTTAGTGCATGTTGTGCAACGCAATTTTGCTTCCGTTCCATTACTCTGTAGTTAATTAAATCGAGTGGAGCCTTTAAAATCATTACGGTAATGTGTTTGGACTCTGCTCTACATAAAGAAGAAGAAAAAGAAATTAAATTAACTCAGGCTGCAACTCACAGTTATCTTCATCATGTATTATTTAAATTGTTTAATTTGTTCAGAAATAGTAAAAAAAATGTTAAGTTATATCAGAACCCAAGGGAACATCTTCAAATTCCAAGAATAACTCAAAACACATTTAATTATTATTACAGTTTCCCTTTTAATCAAATAATTGTTTCAGTGCTCAACTCGATGCAAGTTCACTCTGCGTAACTGTGTTTTTTTAGAAGTGAACAGAAAGCACGTCTTATATCGTCTGTAACAGCGACCCGCCTCGCGCTGTCAGACGTGCTCTGTATCAGGAGGCTTGATGTGCTCCTCCACAAAATGTGATGGAGAACTCTGAGGTCTCGGTGGACAACGTTGGGTTGTGTGGTGCACACGACGAGACAGAGAGCAGGCGAGGGAGAGACAGCGGTCTCTGCAACGTGGAAAAATATATATATATATATTATATATATATTTTATGTTCCATTCTCAGCTTGAAGTCAGGATGCTGATTCTTGTAGAATTCTTAACGGAATCACCCTCATTAGCCTAATGATATTCTGTAAGTCTAAGACACAATGTGACTTCAGTTTCATAAAAGCAATTAGTTTGTTTTTAATTAGAATTTTGGAATAAATCCACAAAAAAAGATAGATTTTACAATTAAATTTTTTCAGTTCTGAGAAAAAAAAGTCAGGATTTTAAGTATACAGTAGGAAAAATTGACCCCTTCAAATAATGTTCTCGGTGATCTCAGAATTCAGAGAAAAAAGTCGGAATTGGGCCTTTTCTATTTGAGAATAAAAAGAAAAACATTTACACCTTCAAATTAATTATTCAGTGGTCCTAATCCATGTGGTTATTCCACTGATTTATCTTGACTAAAATATGGCCTTAACAAAATATAATTTTCCTAAAAGCAGTTGCAGCGAAATTAAGAATCACGTCAAACTCTCTGAGAAAATATGATTGTAATAAACTTTTCTCTAGCGTCCATTTTTCTGAAAGTCTGAAAAGTCAGTGGCACATTCTCAGCCTAGATGAACACACAAAGTCTTCCAGCAAAATCCATTAGTGTAATTAAAACGGAGAAAATGATGACTCAAACATTGACTAAAACTTTTAATTGGCTTCACTGAGTAAATATCGACAACCAAACAAAAAGATTCAAATCTAACTAAATATCTTGTTAATGTAGGCCACTAACACTAAATCCTTACAACATTACCAGTGTGACACGCTGCTGAATAGTGTTCCTGTTTCGTAATAGTCAAAAGAGTAAAAAAAAATACTGCTTACTCGACCAAACACATCCAATTCTTTTGATTGATCAAAAGCACAAAAGAGAGAATATCTAATGCAGCGTGTTGACAGCTCACAGAACTGACAAAGCCAAAAAAAAAAAAAAAAAAACAAGGCCGCGAACGAGATGGTGAGAATCTGTCGTCGTAAGCAAAGCAGAAATGCCCGACGGCACTTTTAAAACAGAGGAAATCAGGGCTGCATCGAGACAACAAGGCCGCTGGCTGCTCCCGCTGCCAGTCAGCGCTCATTATGAGCTGGAATATGCCCGATGCGGCGCAAACACACAAATATAGAAGAAGTCGTGAGAGGAAGTCAGGTCATTAAACTCACATCCAGCACAAACCAATGCTTTTCTAATCCTCCCTTCAGTTTTAAAATGTCACACTTGGCTTGGCCTCATCCCTCCAGCTTCGTCCAAATGAAAAAGTTTTCTACAGTTGGAATGAGGCGCAGGCTTATGTCATCGTATCGACCCCCCGAAGCCCGACCTCTGATCGATGCTATCGACTGGGGGGATTTAGCATTTGGAGGCTGGTGATTTCCCCGGGTTGCACGGCCTCTTTGCACGGCCTCCTAACTGCTTCCTCCGCGTTCTACGCTCGTCCTTCCAGACCCAGCAGAAGTGCGTGGCCGTCTTCGCGCTCCTGTGCTGCTCCGCCGTGCTGCTGGTGCTCATCTTCTCGTCGGTGGACGTCTGGGGGGACGACGAGGACGGCATCACGGAGGAGAACTGCAGCAGCGACTGTCGGTGAGACGCCCCTCCACTGGGATTCATTTCACACTTTATACATAGAAAGCATGCAACAACCTGGCAGCACGATAACTGTCTATTGTTACTTTTCTTAATGCAGTATATGTAAAATATGGATTTTTAACATTTAGTCTTTAACATTATCTTCTTTTAACCCATAAGGACCCATCATGACACCGGTGTAACAAGAACTTCCTTATGAGGTTTTATGTCTGAATTTAACTCATTAAGTCCCAAAGTGACATTTAATCATCCTAATATGGAATATGTTTACCACTAATGCCCAATGTTACATATATGTCAAAATACAGATCTTTGGGAATAAAAAGTTTTATTCTGAAAATAAACATGTTCCATGTGGCCCACCTGGTCTATGGTATCACCCATATAATTTGCCTTTAAGGATAAATGGGTCTGGGTTTTTATGGGTTAAATGAGTTCAGATTTGCTCGAGTCAAATTCCCAGTGTTGATTTTCTCAGCCATTTCTTTAATTTTTAAGTTTCAGTCTTGGTCTTGTGTCAAATGCCCATATTAGTTCTGGTTGATTAAAGTTGAATTGTATTCAGTTTTGTTTAGATGCATTTTAGTCGTGTTTTTTGATCTAGTTTAAGGTGACCAAAATGTGAAGAACAGTATTTTGGTCTAGCTTTAGGTAATAGTCTTTCTTTAGTAGCAGCTTTATTATGACAAAGATCCCCTCTGTTTCAGTAAGAATATGAAACACAGGTTAAACACCTGAATATAGATTGACAGCTGCTATTAAGTTTTTATTGAATACAGTAGATTTCATCATCATTTTTTATTACAAAAAAATAAATTTGTATTTCATCAGTAGTCAGCGGTTAAGGCTTTGATTTGATCCTGGTTTGTCTCATTTTTGTAATCAAATAAACATCACATTTCAGAGTCTCGTCTGACCACATTAACTCTGTTTGGCACAAACTTGGCGGCCGAAGCTGAAACTAATTCTGTCTCTGATGTTTCCACACACACCATATGTGTCCCGCTCAGCATCGTACTCGTGGAGAATATTCCGGACGACCTTGCTCTCCTCCGGGACGCCAGGCCCCGCCTCCCCCTCTCCGCCGGCCTCCACGTCCTGCTGGATCAGGCCCGGCACTCGGTGGAGGTGGTGTCCCCCGTCTGGGACCTGAACTCCTGGGACCAGGAAACGACGGCCAGCGCAGCCAAACAGGTACGGAGTCAGGAAAACCCTGAAAACCCTGAAAACCCTGCAACCAGCAACTTTTCTTGGGTGCAATTATTTTCAACTTTTTTTTTATAAGTAGATGTTAATTACCTTAACGTGGCCCCTTTTTAAGACACATCCGCAAATAGCCGCTCTAATGTCCTGGTGGGTACGATGCACCAGCTCCAGTAATTGAGAGCATGGCTCTCTTCCTCAGGGTCAGCTTCTGTTCCAGCGGCTGCTCGGCCTCAAGTCTCGCGGGGTGAAACTGAAGATCACCAGCGGTGTGACTAACTCTGCCGAGCTGAAGACCCTGTCAGCGCACGGTGAGCCACTGTCACGTTCATGTTTTATCAGAGCAATTTGTTGTGCTGCTGTACCAGATTCATATCTCCTGACAACATCTCCCTGTATGATAAAAAACACCACTCTTCAAAGAAGCTTCCGCTGTGTCCGACGACAAATTTATTCTCCTTTTTTAGTCCAGCGACGCTGTATTTTTGCATAATTACAGACAGCCGCTGCATCTCTGAGGTGTCTCAAGGAAAACAGATGCAGATTCATTTAATCCGGCGTGGGGGGGGCATCACAACATCACCCCTCATCAAGGTCGGCCGTGGATGCAAATGGCGCCGGTTTGCTGTCACGGCCTTTTTGCCTCGCGTGTCCCCGTTGGACCCTACTGGCAATTACCCATGATCCCCTGCTGTCTGGTTCTTCTCTGACTTTTCACACTTGTGTCTCCCGCCTGCAGATGCCGAGGTTCACTTCGTGAACATGACGGCTCTGACCAGAGGAGGACTGCATTCGTCCTTCTGGATCGTGGATCGGAAGCACATCTACATCGGCAGCGCCGCCATGGACTGGAGGTCGCTCTCCAAAGTAAAAGACAACATTTTACAACATTTTTAATTTTAAAAAAGGGGACAAGTGACACCAGAACAGGGGGATTAAATAGGCAGTTGCTTTAATTAAATACTCATCTTTGCACCTCATAGGGACGTAAACCTGCTGTTACACCTTTTAGATGCAACTCTTAACACACGTCACGACCAGGAAGGGCCGAGAAAAGCAAAAATTAGAAATTAGCATTCCAATCTGCATTTTTTATCTAATTCCCAACACAAAAAGAACGTGAGCATTAGCATTCTGTGACTCAAAGTGATTACATTGCTGATCTGGAGGAAGAGCTACTGTTGAGTGTGATTTACCAGGACTGGAGGCATACTGAATGTGTGTGTGTGTGTGTGTGTGTGTGTGTGTGTGTGTGTAGACAAGCACTAAAAGAATCTCAGAATCTCTACTTCATAAAATATAAAATATACAACAGAACTATATATTCAGAACAATCTTTGCTCTTGCTTGAAACAACCTGACCCTCTGCCGCGCTTTAAAATCGCCACAGCATCATTTCTCTGTGTTTTTCATCTAACCCCAAAGCGTGTCCGCCCGCCAGCACGTTTCTGCTGCGTCACCCTCACCCTATGTGTCTCCTGTTTCTTTTTTTTTTTTTGACAACCCCCCCCCCCCAGAGGAAAGAGCTGGGCCTGGTGGTGTATAACTGCAGCTGTCTGGCTCTGGACCTCCACCGAGTCTTCTCCTTTTACTGGCAGCTCCACGAGCGCGACTACATCCCCTCCATCTGGTCGAAGAGAGTTACGGCCCTCTACGGGAAACACAACGCCCTGGAGCTGCGGCTCAACGCCACCCAGGCCACCGCCTACGTGTCTGTGAGCGATGGGTTTGTTGTGTTACGGCGTGAAGCCCGAAAAGCAAGGGGGGGGGGGGGGGGAACCTGAATCCCCGACTGGTTCATGCTCCTCTTAAGGCGCGTTTCCTGATGCTGGGACAGACAGCGGGCGGGTTAATAAAAGTTTCATTACTTCTCATAACAGGCACGCGCAGGGGGGAGATTAATCATGTTAATATCACGCCGAGGAGCATCTTGAGTCCTAATTTGACAGTAATGAATCTTGTTGCCCTCTGAGCGACAAGATCCTTATCAGCTGCATTTAAGGCATTTATCATCCTATAGAGCTAATGGAGTTAATGCTACAGGCTGCTGGCGACTCCTCTTTTTAGCTATTACTCTTTCAAGGTGTCTGATATTTTTTGCAAAACTGTAGGTCACTAGCATCTTGTATTCAGCAGTAAAACACCTCTTTTTTTGGTCTCCATCGTGTGCGAACCTGTGAACAGTGATGCGTTTGTTTCCAGCAGACCTCTCCTGAACTCTTCTGCTCTAAAGATCGCACCAAAGACATAGACGCCATCTATCAGGTCATCCAGAGCGCGAAGACATTCGTCTTCATATCTGTGACGGACTACCTCCCCCTGGTGAGCCGGAGTTTCAGGGGAACCTCTGTCACCAGGTACGAGAGGCCGCCGCCGAAACCGCCGCGCACATTCCAGAGCGTCCAGGCGCGTTGTTTGACAGGATCCCTGTGTCGGTTGGTGTTCTCTAGGTACTGGTCGCCGATCGATGAGATGATCAGGGAGGCCGTGGTTCTGAGGGGGGTCCGGGTTTGCCTGCTCATTAGTTTCTGGAGGAAGACGCACCCGCTCACCTTCAACTTCGTGACGTCCCTCAAGTCGCTGTGCATGCACCTGCGCAACTGTTCCCTGGAGGTGGTGGGTGAAACAACAATAATAAGAATGCACCACAGCGGGGGAGGTCTCAGTAGAAGTAGCAGGACGTTCTCTGTAAAAGTCAAAGTTGTGCATTAAACATTTTACATAAGCAGTAAAATATACAAAACTGTCTGTATATATTGTGTATAACTCTGAATAGTAGTATTAATTCTTTAATGTGTAGCTATTTTAACACAAATTTTATTATATTCTACACCTATAAAAATAAATATATCATAGACATGTTGTACATATACAATTTTGAAAAGTACCTAATGGATTTAGCTATGCAAAAAAAAAAAAAATAACTGTCTCCAAACGTGTCTGTAGTTCGCTGTGTTTGTTGACCTTCCAGTATTGCGAATGTTAAATGCAGGTATTTCATGCGGCGAGGAGGTATGAGGTATTTCCGTATACTGATTGCGTTTTCGTGAAATATCTTGCAGAAGTTCTTCAGTCACAAAGAGCAGAAGGACGACGTTCAACATGGACTCAACCACAACAAGTACATGGTGACCGACAATGCACTTTACATCGGTAGGCGACGCATCGTTTTTAACCAATATTCCTATTCCTATATTCAGATTTGCACATTTGCAGGACATCTTTAAAGACATCTTCAGTACTTTTCTTTATAGGGAACATCTTTTTACATAAGAATGATGCTGAATTACACCATCCAGCGTCTTCTAACTGTCACTAATTTAGATGTTATATCTCATTTTTATAATATCTTCAAGAACGTAAGTGTAAAGGTTACAAAGAGTTATGTGCTAGATGAATTTTGGAGAGATGTAGTGGCTGAGGATAGATCCTACTGCCAAGCTCCTGGTCATAAAGTAACTTTGAATACACATTCTGTATGAGAGCGGTATCTATCTTCTCATCTAATCCTCAGCAAGAAACAAACAAGTATATTTCCCAAGATGTCAACAGCGAACTATGAATATCTTTGCACACACAGACATAAAGAGAATGATATACTAGGCTACTGTGACTCAGTGTCATATTTCTTTTTCAGGATAACACAGACACGTCTTTCTTTTTCTCCTCAGGGAACCATGACTGGGTAGGCAGCGATTTCGCCATTAATGCAGGAGTTGGACTGGTGGTCAAGATGAATAATAGCCTCGCAGACAGCGGAGCGTCAATCCTGGAGCAGGTCAAAGCGGCTTTTGAAAGAGACTGGAGGTCGCCTTATGCCAAGAGCCTGCAAGGAAGCAAAGATCAGGACGGCAAATACAGGAACCTGCAACAGGCGAGAATTCATATGGAGATAAAGGAGGAAAAAGAGTGGAAAAACCTTTTATCATTATAAACTCAGACTGTCTGTCTATATCCTACAGCCTCATATGCCTGAATATGCATTTTACACAACATGTACACAATATAGGAATATAAACTATTAGACCTGACTTTTGTGATGTTATTTTAATACGCAACAAAGACAAAGAGGATGCAAGTCAGAGTGATAGTATTGAACTGTGTAATTCGTTGTTGACTGTTAGAGGAGCATGTAATGCTGCATGAACATTCAAAGCAATATTCAGATTCAAACTACGTATATACTTCAAAGATGAGCAACATAATGAATCCATATTCTCCATGAAGGCTAAAATTTATTTAAATGCATATAAACCTCCCATCAAACTCACCAGACTTTCAAATCACTACATTTATTATTTAATGATAATGCACTATTTATTTTTGTTAAGCATTTTAATAGGTATTTTGTAAACTTTTTTACTACTTTTGGATTTGCATACCATCTACGATTTGTAATGCTACACCTATTTGTCTGAAATTTCTTGAATGACACACAGGCTTGTGCAGTAGCTTTATGACTGTTTATCATCACATTGAGACTTTCATCCTAATAAAAATATACTTTTTCCCTACTTCTCATTGTGTTTATTTTTAACATCACTGAGACATGAAAGGAAAACATTTACACCCATTACAGTGACTATTTTTGTCTGAGGGCCAGAATTCTACCGGACAGTCACCTTGGGGGCCAGAACCTCAAATAAAAATAAAATTTAAAAAAAAGCATATTATACTACGATATAAGTATACTATAGTATGTGGTTCAAAAAAGGTCATATTATACCATATCGCTCAAAAACGGTCATAATATAGTATTCTGCACTAAAAAAGGCCATGCCTTAGCATATTACAGAAAAAAGGTCACACTATAGTATGTGGCTCAAAAAGGTCATATTATACTATATCACTCAAAAAAGGTCATACTATTGTATGTGGTTAAAAAACGTCATACTATAGTATGTGGTTCAAAAAAGGTCATATCATACTATATCACTCAAAAAAGGTCATATTATACCATATCACTCAAAAACGGTCATACTATAGTATTCCGCACTAAAAAAGGCCATGCCTTAGCATATTGCAGAAAAAAGGTCACACTATAGTATGTGGCTCAAAAAGGTCATACTATAGTATGTGGTTCAAAAAAGGTCATATTATACTATATCACTCAAAAAAGGTCATACTATTGTATGTGGTTAAAAAACGTCATACTATAGTATGTGGTTCAAAAAAGGTCATATCATACTATATCACTCAAAAAAGGTCATATTATACCATATCACTCAAAAACGGTCATACTATAGTATTCCGCACTGAAAAAGGCCATGCCTTAGCATATTGCAGAAAAAAGGTCATACTATAGTATATGGCTCAAAAACGTCATACTATAGTATGCGGTTCAAAAAAGGTCATATTATACTATATCACTCAAAAAGGGTCATATTATACCATATCACTCAAAAACGGTCATACTATAGTATTCCGCACTAAAAAAGGCCATGCCTTAGCATATTGCAGAAAAAAAGTCATACTATAATATGTGGTTCAAAAAAGGTCATATTATACTATATCACTCAAAAAGGGTCATATTATACCATATCACTCAAAAACGGTCATACTATAGTATTCTGCACTGAAAAAGGCCATGCCTTAGCATATTGCAGAAAAAAGGTCATACTATAGTATGTGGCTCAAAAAGGTCATACTATAGTATGTGGTTCAAAAAAGGTCATATTATACTATATCATTCAAAAAAGGTCATATTATACCATATCACTCAAAAACGGTCATAATATAGTATTCTGCACTGAAAAAGGCCATGCCTTAGCATATTGCAGAAAAAAGGTCATACTATAGTATGTGGCTCAAAAAGGTCATACTATAGTATGTGGTTCAAAAAAGGTCATATTATACTATATCACTTAATATATGTGGTTAAAAAACGTCATACTATAGTATGTGGTTCAGAAAAGGTCATATCATACTATATCACTCAAAAAAGGTCATATTATACCATATCACTCAAAAACGGTCATACTATAGTATTCCGCACTAAAAAAGGCCATGCCTTAGCATATTGCAGAAAAAAGGTCATACTATAGTATGTGGTTCAAAAAAGGTCATATTATACTATATCATTCAAAAACGGTCATACTATAGTATGTGGTTAAAAAACGTCATACTATAGTATGTGGTTCCAAAAAGGTCATATTATACTATATCACTCAAAAAAGGTCATATTATACAATATCACTCTAAAACGGTCATACTATAGTATTCCGCACTAAAAAAGGCCATTCCTTAGCATATCGCAGAAAAAAGGTCATACTATAGTATATGGCTCAAAAACGTCATACTATAGTATGTGGTTCAAAAAAGGTCATATTATACTATATCATTCAAAAAAGGTCATATTATACCATATCACTCAAAAACGGTCATAATATAGTATTCCGCATTAAAAAGGCTGTGCCTTAGCACTTCGCAGAAAAAAGGTCATACTATAGTATATGGCTCAAAAAGGTATATGGCTCAAAAAGGTCATACTACAGTATGTGGTTCAAAAAAGGTCATATTATATTATATCACTCAAAAACGGTCATACTATAGTATTCCGCACTAAAAAAGGCCATGCCTTAGCATATTGCAGAAAAAAGGTCACACTATAGTATGTGGCTCAAAAAGGTCATACTATAGTATGCGGTTCAAAAAAGGTCATATTATACTATATCACTCAAAAAGGGTCATATTATACCATATCACTCAAAAACGGTCATACTATAGTATTCCGCACTAGAAAGGCCATGCCTTAGCATATTGCAGAAAAAAGGTCATACTATACTATATGGCTCAAAAACGTCATACTATAGTATGCGGTTCAAAAAAGGTCATAATATACTATATCACTCAAAAAGGGTCATATTATATCATATCACTCAAAAACGGTCATACTATAGTATTCCGCACTAAAAAAGGCCATGCCTTAGCATATTGCAGAAAAAAAGTCATACTATAGTATGTGGTTCAAAAAAGGTCATATTATACTATATCACTCAAAAAGGGTCATATTATACAATATCACTCTAAAACGGTCATACTATAGTATTCCGCACTAAAAAAGGCCATGCCTTAGCACATCGCAGAAAAAAGGTCATACTATAGTATATGGCTCAAAAACGTCATACTATAGTATGTGGTTCAAAAAAGGTCATACTATAGTATGTGGTTCAAAAAAGGTCATATTATACTATATCACTCAAAAAAGGTCATATTATACCATATCACTCAAAAATATCATACTATAGTATGTGGTTAAAAAACGTCATACTATAGTATGTGGTTCGAAAAAGGTCATATTATACTATATCAATCAAAAAAGGTCATATTATACCATATCACTCAAAAACGGTCATGCTATAGTATTCCGCACTGAAAAAGGCCATGCCTTAGCATATTGCAGAAAAAAGGTCACACTATAGTATGTGGCTCAAAAACGTCATATTATACTATATCATTTAAAAAAGGTCATATTATACCATATCACTCAAAAATAGTCATGATATAGTATTCCGCATTAAAAAAGGCCGTCCCTAAGCACATCGCAGAAAAAAGGTCACACTATAGTATATGGCTCAAAAACGTCATACTATAGTATGTGGTTCAAAAAAGGTCATATTATACTATATCACTCAAAAAGGGTCATATTATACCATATCACTCAAAAACGGTCATACTATAGTATTCCGCACTGAAAAAGGCCATGCCTTAGCATATCGCAGAAAAAAGGTCATACTATAGTATATGGCTCAAAAACGTCATACTATAGTATGTGGTTCAAAAAAGGTCATATTATACTATATCATTCAAAAAAGGTCCTATTATACCATATCACTCAAAAACGGTCATAATATAGTATTCCGCATTAAAAAGGCTGTGCCTTAGCACTTCGCAGAAAAAAGGTCATACTATACTATATGGCTCAAAAAGGTATATGGCTCAAAAAGGTCATACTACAGTATGTGGTTCAAAAAAGGTCATATTATATTATATCACTCAAAAACGGTCATACTATAGTATTCCGCACTAAAAAAGGCCATGCCTTAGCATATTGCAGAAAAAAGGTCACACTATAGTATGTGGCTCAAAAAGGTCATACTATAGTATGTGGCTCAAAAATGTCATACTATAGTATGTGGTTCAAAAAAGGTCATATTATACTATATCACTCAAAAAAGGTCATATTATACCATATCACTCAAAAACGGTCATACTATAGTATTCCGCACTGAAAAAGGCCATGCCTTAGCATATTGCAGAAAAAAGGTCATACTATACTATATGGCTCAAAAACGTCATACTATAGTATGCGGTTCAAAAAAGGTCATAATATACTATATCACTCAAAAAGGGTCATATTATACCATATCACTCAAAAACGGTCATACTATAGTATTCCGCACTAAAAAAGGCCATGCCTTAGCATATTGCAGAAAAAAAGTCATACTATAGTATGTGGTTCAAAAAAGGTCATATTATACTATATCACTCAAAAAGGGTCATATTATACCATATCACTCAAAAACGGTCATACTATAGTATTCCGCACTAAAAAAGGCCATGCCTTAGCACATCGCAGAAAAAAGGTCATACTATAGTATATGGCTCAAAAACGTCATACTATAGTATGTGGTTCAAAAGAGGTCATATTATACTATATCATTCAAAAAAGGTCATGTTATACCATATCACTCAAAAACGGTTATACTATAGTATTCCGCACTAAAAAAGGCCATGCCTTAGCATATTGCAGAAAAAAGGTCATACTATACTATGTGGTTCAAAAAAGGTCATACTATAGTATGTGGTTCAAAAAAGGTCATATTATACTATATCACTCAAAAAAGGTCATATTATACCATATCACTCAAAAATATCATACTATAGTATGTGGTTAAAAAACGTCATACTATAGTATGTGGTTCAAAAAAGGTCATATTATACTATATCATTCAAAAAAGGTCATATTATACCATATCACTCAAAAACGGTCATGCTATAGTATTCCGCACTGAAAAAGGCCATGCCTTAGCATATTGCAGAAAAAAGGTCACACTATATTATGTGGCTCAAAAACGTCATATTATACTATATCATTTAAAAAAGGTCATATTATACCATATCACTCAAAAATAGTCATGATATAGTATTCCGCATTAAAAAAGGCCGTCCCTAAGCACATCGCAGAAAAAAGGTCACACTATAGTATATGGCTCAAAAACGTCATACAAAAAAGGTCATATTATACTATATCACTCAAAAAAGGTCATATTATACCATATCACTCAAAAACGGTCATAATATAGTATTCTGCACTGAAAAAGGCCATGCCTTAGCATATTGCAGAAAAAAGGTCACACTATAGTATGTGGCTCAAAAAGGTCATACTATAGTATGTGGCTCAAAAAGGTCATACTATAGTATGTGGTTCAAAAAAGGTCATATTATACTATATAATTCAAAAACAGTCATACTATAGTATGTGGTTAAAAAACGTCATACTATAGTATGTGGTTCAAAAAAGGTCATATTATACTATATCACTCAAAAAAGGTCATATTATACCATATCACTCAAAAACGGTCATACTATAGTATTCCGCACTGAAAAAGGCCATGCCTTAGCATATTGCAGAAAAAAGGTCATACTATACTATATGGCTCAAAAAAGTCATACTATAGTATGCGGTTCAAAAAAGGTCATATTATACTATATCACTCAAAAAAGGTCATATTATACCATATCACTCAAAAACGGTCATAATATAGTATTCCGCACTGAAAAAGGCCATGCCTTAGCATATTGCAGAAAAAAGGTCATACTATAGTATGTGGCTCAAAAACGTCATACTATAGTATGCGGTTCAAAAAAGGTCATATTATACTATATCACTAAAAAAAGGTCATATTATACCATATCACCCAAAAACGGTCATAATATAGTATTCTGCACTGAAAAAGGCCATGCCTTAGCATATTGCAGAAAAAAGGTCATACTATAGTATGTGGCTCAAAAAGGTCATACTATAGTATGTGGTTCAAAAAAGGTCATATTATACTATATCACTCAAAAAAGGTCATATTATACCATATCACTCAAAAACGGTCATACTATAGTATTCCGCACTGAAAAAGGCCATGCCTTAGCATATTGCAGAAAAAAGGTCATACTATACTATATGGCTCAAAAACGTCATACTATAGTATGCGGTTCAAAAAAGGTCATAATATACTATATCACTCAAAAAGGGTCATATTATACCATATCACTCAAAAACGGTCATACTATAGTATTCCGCACTAAAAAAGGCCATGCCTTAGCATATTGCAGAAAAAAGGTCATACTATAGTATGTGGCTCAAAAACGTCATACTATAGTATGCGGTTCAAAAAAGGTCATAATATACTATATCACTCAAAAAGGGTCATATTATACCATATCACTCAAAAACGGTCATACTATAGTATTCCGCACTAAAAAAGGCCATGCCTTAGCATATCGCAGAAAAAAGGTCATACTATAGTATATGGCTCAAAAAGGTCATACGTCATACTATAGTATGTGGTTCAAAAAAGGTCATATTATACTATATCACTCAAAAAAGATCATTTTATACCATATCAATCAAAAAAGGTCATAATATAGTATTCCGCAATAAAAAAGGCCATGCCTTAGCACATCGCAGAAAAAAGGTCATACTATAGTATGTGGCTCAAAAAGGTCATACTATACTATATCACTCAAAAAAGGTCATATTATACCATATCACTCAAAAACGGTCATAACATAGTATTCCGCACTGAAAAAGGCCATGCCTTAGCATATTGCAGAAAAAAGGTCATACTATAGTATGTGGCTCAAAAACGTCATACTATAGTATGCGGTTCAAAAAAGGTCATATTATACTATATCACTAAAAAAAGGTCATATTATACCATATCACTCAAAAACGGTCATAATATAGTATTCTGCACTGAAAAAGGCCATGCCTTAGCATATTGCAGAAAAAAGGTCATACTATAGTATGTGGCTCAAAAAGGTCATATTATACTATATCACTCAAAAAAGGTCATATTATACCATATCACTCAAAAACGGTCATACTATAGTATTCCGCACTGAAAAAGGCCATGCCTTAGCATATTGCAGAAAAAAGGTCATACTATACTATATGGCTCAAAAACGTCATACTATAGTATGCGGTTCAAAAAAGGTCATAATATACTATATCACTCAAAAAGGGTCATATTATACCATATCACTCAAAAACGGTCATACTATAGTATTCCGCACTAAAAAAGGCCATGCCTTAGCATATTGCAGAAAAAAGGTCATACTATAGTATGTGGCTCAAAAACGTCATACTATAGTATGCGGTTCAAAAAAGGTCATAATATACTATATCACTCAAAAAGGGTCATATTATACCATATCACTCAAAAACGGTCATACTATAGTATTCCGCACTAAAAAAGGCCATGCCTTAGCATATCGCAGAAAAAAGGTCATACTATAGTATATGGCTCAAAAAGGTCATACGTCATACTATAGTATGTGGTTCAAAAAAGGTCATATTATACTATATCACTCAAAAAAGATCATTTCATACCATATCAATCAAAAAAGGTCATAATATAGTATTCCGCAATAAAAAAGGCCATGCCTTAGCACATCGCAGAAAAAAGGTCATACTATAGTATGTGGCTCAAAAAGGTCATACTATACTATATCACTCAAAAAAGGTCATATTATACCATATCACTCAAAAACGGTCATAATATAGTATTCCGCACTGAAAAAGGCCATGCCTTAGCATATTGCAGAAAAAAGGTCATACTATAGTATGTGGCTCAAAAACGTCATACTATAGTATGTGGTTCAATAAATGTCATATTATATTATATCATTCAAAAAAGGTCATATTATACCATATCACTCAAAAACGGTCATACTATAGTATTCCGCACTAAAAAGGCCATGCCCTAGCATATCGCAGAAAAAGGGTCATACTATAGTATGTGGTTCAAAAAAGGTCATACTATACTATATCATTCAAAAAAGATCATACTATACTATATCACTCAAAAACGTTTATACTATAGTATTCCGCACTAAAAAAGGCCATGCCTTAGCACATCGCAGAAAAAAGGTCATGCTCTGTATATGGCTCAAAAACGTCATACTATAGTATGTGGTTCAAAAAAGGTCATATTATACCATATCGCTCAAAAACGGTCATAATATAGTATTCCGCACTAAAAAAGGCCATGCCTTAGCATATCGCAGAAAAAAGGTCATACTATAGTATATGGCTCAAAAAGTTCATACTATATAGCAATGTGGTTCAAAAAAGGTCCTATTATACTATATCGCTCAAAAAAAGTCATACTATAGTATTCCGCACTGAAAAACGCCATGCCTTAGCACATCAGAGAAAAAAAGGTCATACTATAGTATGTGGCTCAAAAACGTCATACTTTAGTATGTGGTTCAAAAAAGGTCATATTATATCAATCAAAAAGGTCACACTATAGTATTCTGCATAACCTTAAGAATGCCTCAGGTGTGATTTGAACCAGTATCTTTGGTGTTTCAGGGTCAGAGACTAAACCACAGTACCACAAACTCTCTCCATATGATGCCACATTCTTTCGCACCTTTAAGCATTCTAACTTTTATATGTTGGTCTTTAAAACAGTGCCAGATTTATTCTCATGACTAATAAATTGCAGTCAGAATTATAACAAATTAACCTACCCAGACTGAAATTGTTGTTGAAGCTTCTTTGAGCTTTCATTCAACATTTGGGTTTTCAACAATGAAAGACATGAGAAGGGATTGAACCCACAACTTGTGAGCCTTCAAACCAGTATGTTACCTGCTGAGCCAAAGCTCACTAGCTCCAAGTCTAGTTTCCTTTTACAGTTTTCACTCTTTTCTCTTTGCTGTTGGATTTCAAAACCTGTGTCTTTATTAAACAGTGCAGCGAGCCTGTCCTCATTCCAGGATGTATAGAGTCAGAAATGGTGTGGATAACCGATGGTTAAGAGGCTCAGTTGAGACTGTTTTAGTTTCTTTAGTGTGGACCACATGATATTTTCTCTCTGAAACTCATACATATGAAATCCAATCAAACTATAGTATGTCACATAAAAAAGGTCATATTATAGCACATCTCTCAAAAAAGGCCATACTATAGTATGTTGCATAAAGAACATCATACTACATAATTTGCAAAAAGGGCCATATTATAGCATATACAAAAAGGTCAAACTAAAGTATGTGATTCCAAAATGGTCATACAATAGCATGTCAGTCAAAAAAGATCATATAGTATATCACTTAAAAAATCATACAATGGTATGTTGCTGAAAAAAAGTCTTATTATATCACTCAAAAATGGTCATATTATAGTATTTCGCATAACATCAAGCACATGTCAGAAGTGACTTGATACTGTAACTTTGGTGCTTTAGGGCCAGAAACTTAACCACAGTACCACAAGGCCTCTTCACATAATGCCACTTTCTTTAGCAGCTTTTAACATCTTAACTTTGTATGTTAATATGCTAAAAACACTCAACAAGATTTAAGCCATGACTAATAGCTTGCAGTCAGCCTTAAAACACACTAACCTCCCCAGTCTGACATGTTTGGAGAAGTTTCTTAGAGCTTTCACTCAACATTTGGGTTTATTTCTTTAAAAGTCAGGAGAAGGGACTGAACCAACAACTTATAAGTCACTAAACTAGTGTGTTACCTGCTGAGCCAAAGCTGATGTTTTGCAAGAGCAAATTTCCTTTACAGATTTCATTCTTTCCTCTTGCTGTTAGCCTTCAATACTTATGGGTTTATTAAATAGCGCAGTGAGCCTGTCCTCATTTCAGGATGTATTGAGTCAGAAATAGTGTGGTAAACTGATAGTTAAGAGGCTGAGTTCTGACTGTTTTAGTTTCTTTAGTGTGGACCACATGATATATATCACTCAAAAAAGCGCATATTAAACTATATCACTCAAAAAAGGTCATTCTATAGTATTCTCCACTAAAAAAGGCCATGCCTTAGCATATCACAGAAAAAAGGTCATACTATAGTATGTGGCTCAAAAACATCATACTATAGTATGTGGTTCAAAAAAGGTCATAATATAGCATATCACGCAAAAACGGTCATACTATAGTATTCCGCATTGGAAAAACACCATGCTTTAGCATATTGCAGAAAAAAGGTCATACTATAGTATGTAGCTCAAAAAGGTCATATTATAGTATGTGGTTCAAAAAAGGTCATATTATACTATATCACTCAAAAAAGGTCATATTATACCATATCACTCAAAAACGGTCATACTATAGTATTCTGCACTAAAAATGGCCATGTCTTAGCAAATCACAGAAAAAAGGTCATACTATAGTATATGGCTCAAAAAGGTCATACTATAGTATGCGGTTCAAAAAAGGTCATATTATACTATATCATTAAAAAAGGTCATATTATACCATATCACTCAAAAACGGTCATACTATAGTATTCCGCACTAAAGAAGGCCATGCCTTAGCATATCGCAGAAAAAAGGTCATACTATAGTATGTGGTTCAAAAAAGGTCATAATATACTATATCACTCAAAAATGGTCATATTATACTATATCACTCAAAAAAGGTCATATTATACTATATCACTCAAAAACGGTCATACTATAGTATTCTGCACTAAAAATGGCCATGTCTTAGCAAATCACAGAAAAAAGGTCATACTATAGTATGTGGTTCAAAAAAGGTCATATTATACTATATCACTCAAAAAAGGTCTATAGTATTATGCATAAGAAAAGGCCATGTCGCACATAAAATGTCATAATATACAATACCACTCGAAAAAGGTCATACTATAGTATTTTCATTAAAAAGGTCATACTATAGTTTGTCTCATAATAAGAACTAATTATAGCATGTTGCATAACGTTTTTTGAAAAGATTTTTGAAAAACAAAAGATTTTGTTTTGAAAATAAAACCGTTGCAATTTTGAATTTAATCAATCATTTATTTTACCTGATGTACAATTAATCATGATTGATTGCAGTGTTGATGGTAAACCATCAACCTTCTCAAATTCTTTACTGGACATTGCATTATGTCAATATGAAATTATTGTTTGCTACACTAAACATAGAAATAGACCAAATCATAAATTCAGTTTGATGTGTAATTGTATAGTGACATTAGTCCAAAGCATCAAACCTTTAATGCTGCATGTACCATATTTAGTCACATGGGGGCACTTTAACTCTAAAACAAGCTGACAGAAAAACTGAACAGAACCATCAGTAATAATAACACATCCAAAGTTAACACGAGTAGTATGAAACGTTTATTTTAGTGGACTATATGTTGCATGTTTTAAATAACAGAAGGTTATTTTTTTTCCATTATCCTAATTAATCATATGATTATCACTGGAAAGGTTTCATTTGCAACAAGCGTCAGTTTCCGTTCCAAACACAGAGTGGCGCTGCGGCGCCTTTACAGATTTGTATGGGCCCTATATATATATATATATATATATATATATATATATATATATATATATATATATATATATATATATGTATATGTGTGTGTGACAAGAATGCATTTAAAATATATTTTTATAATTACACTAAATGATAAAATAAAATGCAAATTATGAAATTGAAATATATATATGTATGTGTGTGTGTGTGTGTGTGTGTGTGTGTGTGTGTGTGTGTGTGTGTGTGTGTGTGTGTGTGTGTGTGTGTTTTGTGATAGAGAGGTGATGATGAGGAGGAGGAGGCGGGGAGGGGCGGGGGGAGCCGTCTCCATGGTAACAGATTAATTTCGGATCTCTCTATTAGCACAAACTGCTGCAGTGGACTCAAACTACCAATCCTCAACGTCAGCGAATCAGCGTTCTGCTGGATTTAGAATCGATTTTTTATTCTATTTTTAGAAAAAAAGAGTAGCATGTTGGGCTGAATTTCCACTTTTTTTTATCGATTATCCTCATTAGAAATCACACTCGTGCATCATCGCTAACTCTTTCTATGTAACGAGTAGTGAAGCTAGGAGGAGGAGGAGGAGGAAGAGGAGGAGGGGGAGGGAGAGGGGGAACTGACGGCAGATGCCTTTGCAGCAGAGGACCTGGGAGGATGTGCGTGGTGTTGCGGGACAAAATGCGGACTTGGCGACGGTTAAACTGTCACATCGCATGGATGTAGATGAGGCGTCTGCGGGGTGCGGCGGGGGAACGGAAAACGCATAAGGAGGGAAAATTGCACTTTAAAGCTGGGATGGACGGGATGCCAGGAGACCTGAATGCTGCACTTCTAACCAGGGGAATGTAGTTTGCGGGGCTGCTGCCATCCGCCTCGTATCGATCCACAAGCGCTGCGATATCGTGTTGAGATTTAACCCCGAAGCCCCGACCCAACATGGAGCGGGTGGTCTTCCTGCCCTGCCAGGATCAGTTCATGCTGAGTCCCCTGGTCACTTGGGTGAGTAGTGAACCAGGAGGCTGCGGGTTGCCTCCTGCGGGAGACCTGACACCGCAACTCATCCTGTACTTTCTCACTTATCCAGGTGGCGACGTTTCTGCCAAACGATGGAAGCGTCCAGATGGACTTTCCTGAGTTACTGGACGGAGTCTTTTTGAATGACATAATGAGCCAAATGTGAGTTGTGGCTCTTGTCACTTTTGTGTTTCATTTATCACATTTGCAGCTCAGGTTTTAAACAGGTTTCACGTTGACATTTGGATAAGTAGTGTCATTCTAGACCATGTATGGAAGTACATCAGTCTTAAAATTTAGTGAATTACTAGCATTAAACTATGGAAGTACATCAGTCTTAAAAGTAAGTGAATTACTAGCATTAATCTATGGAAGTACATCAGTCTTAAAAGTAAGTGAATTACTAGCATTAATCTATGGAAGTACATCAGTCTTAAAAGTAAGTGAATTACTAGCATTAATCTATGGAAGTACATCAGTCTTAAAAGTAAGTGAATTACTAGCATTAAACTATGGAAGTACATCAGTCTTAAAAGTAAGTGAATTACTAGCATTAATCTATGGAAGTACATCAGTCTTAAAAGTTAGTGAATTACTAGCATTAAACTATGGAAGTGCACCAGTATTAAAAGTTAGTGAATTACTAGCATTAAACTATGGAAGTACATCAGTCTTAAAAGTTAGTGAATTACTAGCATTAAACTATGGAAGTACATCAGTCTTAAAAGTTATTGAATTACTAGCATTAAATTATGGAAGTACATCAGTCTTAAAAATTAGCAAATTACTAGCACTAAACTAGTTTTATTTCGAAGGTTGCTTATATTTAAATACAATACATTCAGTTCGTTCATTTTCAGATTACATATTATTTTAAAAAACATTTTAAAGTTATTCAAATTTGATTCAGATTCAGGTTAAATTCCAGTTAAAACATTGGGATTAAACATCTGGGCCACTCATAGATGGGAATCCATTGTCTCCTAAATCCACCATCATCCTGCATCCAGCCAATCAAGTGACGCTCTGTTGGTCATGTGATACTCATTCTTAAAATTACAGGAAGGCGGTCAGATAATCTGGCTCTTTAAAGTCACATTTTAGAATCCGAATTTGAGCAACTGTAACATATGATTTAAATAGAACTAGAATTTTTGGGTAAAAAATTGTTTATTTAAAAAAAACAGAAGGGTGGGGGTTACAGACATATTCATAGACAGTTTCTTACAGTAGAAGAAGTAGAAGTACACAAAGAAATAACATCATATTGAAGGATCTTTCCTGCATATTAGTTGAATTCAGAGGCTTAAAATTTAGATGCATATGTTGATGCAGAAAAATTAGTGCTTGAAATTCAACAGTTTTTAAATTTAGAAACATGGTGAGGCAAGTCTTGTTGCGACAATTTCTCTCGATACCTTTTCCCCTCACGTCATCCGCCTGCCGACGTTCTCATCCAGCCGTCAACGGCGCTGTCTGTTCTACAGTAATGAAGAGGATCTTTGTCGTCTGCGTCAGCAACTTCTGCATGATTTACAGGTTAGGGTTTCCCTAAAAATTTAGACAGGACGCACGGCCGGATCTGCCGAGACATGAGAGGCCTTCATCATAGACGTCAAGATGCTACTTAAAAGATTATGATTTGAGGGCCGTATGTTCAGAGAAGAATTACCCATTACCCTCATGCTGAAAAAAACTCAAACCGATGGTCCTCACAGTCATCAGAAACTGCTGATGAGCTCTAGTTCGGCCTGTTAGCGTCAACCAACACGCCAGACACTGAGGGTAGAGTTGAAAATTGACGAGTGGCAAAAAAAAAGGGTTTAAAAATAAACTGATGACCCAATGCTCTTGTGGATAATGCTCGTCTAGCCACCCCCTACCTACCCCCCCCCCCCAAAGTCTACAGTATCCATTCATCCCACTTATTCCACACGGAAAACAATTCAGCGCCGATGGGAGGGGAAAGAGGCGGGATAATCTCTGGGATTGGGAGTCCCTCTGGGATTAGGGTTTTGTTGCTGGCGTTTAGTGGCACTGGGACACAGATGGGAGGAAAAGGAAGGGGGGGGGGGGGGGAAACACAATAAACAGCACTGAGACTCGTCCCATTGCCTACAAACCTACATCAAACCTACGTCAAACTTTATAGTCCAGTCATTCATTTCAATTCAATTCAATTTATTTGTATAGCCCAGAAGCACAAATCGCAGATTTGTTCCAATGGGCTTTACAGTTTGTACAACTTTTAACAGCAAAAATACCTCTTCCGGGATGGACAGGCTGCAGTAGATGATGTGTGCAGGTGGAAACAACACAAGAAAAGTTGGATATTACATTAAAACAGAATAACAGAAATGTAATGAATTGTGGTAAATGTGGAGGATGAGGCGACAGGATCCATCTCAACGTCCAGGTGGACCAGGACATCAGACCCTCCAACAGCCGAAGATCCCTCAATACCAGCTCAAATCACTGTAACCTGTACACAGCAAAGATATAAATTACTTGGCAATGAGAAAGGACACAGACTGACTTATATTTCTGTACCTAAATCCATAAAATGAAAAAAAAAACATATTATGTGGCAAATACTACAGTAGATCTGCACCAACAACTCAAGGGTCCAAATAAAGGATTTCTCCAGAGGTGGAAAGTCTTAATGCCACCGCCCCCCCCGTTTGGCTGAAAAACCGCTGAAACGGCTGAAGGGAATGACGTCACGCCGGCTAAAGTTAGAAAGGAACAGAGACCTCATACATGTTGTCATGGAATTCCTAAAACGTTCCAGCAGCTCTCGGCTCCCTCCCAACCCCAGTGACAGCCTTTCATTTGTTCTGTTTTTTTTTTGTTTTTTTTTACGTTGTGTCCCGTCCTCAGAAATCCCCCGGCCACACCTCAGGGTGCAAACAAGGTGAGCAGGGATCCGAGTCACAGGATCCAGAACCTGAGCTTCCTCGTCCAGCAGATCAAGGCGTATTATTTGGTGAGTGTGGGACGTTCCCTGCCCTGGTTTCTCAGACTGTATAATGCATCCAAGCTGCAGGCTGCTCAGCTCCATCTCGCTCAGCATCAGATTAGGATATGCAAAAACATTCGGGTTTTTCTACTCCGCCTCGTCTATCGCATCATGCACTCACTCACACTTTATGATTATAAACTATTTTAACAATGGGTTAAGTAAATCGAGTCATTTTTAAGAACAAATGTCCAAATTCTCTGGTTCCAGTTTTACAAATCCAGTTATTTTCTGGTTTCTTCAGTCTTCTATAGCACTAAATTGATGATCTTTAGGGTGTGGACTGTAGACAAAACAAAAAGACAATTTAGATTCTACATCTACATTTCACACGATTTTATGAATCAAAGGATTAATTGTTTGAATAATCGGTAGATTAATCAGAATAGTGGTTAGTTGCAGCCCCACAATCCCGAGTTAGTCGGTGGCACTCGCGTTGCAGCAGCTCGCCTCGCTCTTCTTAAGGACGCGTGGCCTAAATATCAATGGTGTCAACATCTGTGTAATCAGCACAGCAGCGAGGAGGGTGAAGCACGGGATCAGACGGCGTGGCGCAGGAATCAAGAGTTTTCTGTCTGTGGTGGAGCATTTTAGTACAATATGAGCAAAGCTTGAAGCATGAACTGATCATACACAGAATTAGAAATGACGTTTCTTGCTTGACAATCGGACATTAATTACAGTGAAGTGGTGAAGGAAGTATTCACATCCTTTACTTGAGTAATGCATTTTTGAATATTATTATTCTAAAGTTTATATTTACTCATTTTATTAATATTAGTGGTAGTATTTTCAGTAGTATCCTTACCGATCCTATTTCTAAGAGAAAATTAATTTGTTTTAGCCTCAACTGCAGCTGTTGTTTTGTTGCTCGCTGATTAGATTCGATTATCCTGATCTGATCTTGACAATACCCATAATCACACATATTGTGCTGTAAATGTGGACAAGGAGAGCCGTGACCAGTTGAATGTTTCAGCGGTCAGAGTCGCTGTCGCTGGAAAATGTGACTGGTGCAGCATCAAAGGCTAAATGATTCCAGTCAACTGTACTTCCTCTCACGGGGGAATCAGTAATAGTTTCCTGAACTTTAACAGGGTCATTGATCGTCATGAGGGAGCTATTAACAATCACAATTACACAAACACACACATACACACACTGTACATGCTCATGAACACGGGACACTTATACCTAAAAAAAACAAGCTGCACCAAACAGTTTTTGGGGATTTGACCGCTGCACCGGGGAAACTGGCTCCGTCGTCCACCCATTCAGAGCCCTCGCCCGTTTGTTGGCTCCGTTTCTATACATGCGTCTAAGCAGCTGCTATGTGCTGTACATACATACGTCCCCCTTCCATTCAGCCACTTTGTCTAGACCAGCAAGGAGGGTTTTATTCTGTCCTCGCCTCGGTTTTTTTTGGCCCAAACTGTGCTTATCTTCCCTTTTCTCCTCCCATCTCCCTCGTCCCTCTCTGTCTCTCTTTTCTTTCCTTTCACAGGATAATCTGAGACAACTGATAATAACCCCCTTGCCAAATGTGTTGCTGCTTGGCAGGACTCCTTACTGTGGTATGCTCTTTTTTTTTTTTTTAAGTCTTCGCCCTCTCTCCTCTCAAGCGGAGTTGCTAAGTCAGTCAATCGGAAGCTTGATTAGTTTGTTTGCTGATACTCAATACGCAACACATAGATTTTTCCACAATTAAACTAACAGGAAGACATGTGTAGTGTGGACCGGGATAATTTGCTGATTGCTCACATTAACAGATCTTAGACCTAATAATAATTCATCGTTCTGCATTTTATCCAAAAAAAAAATGGTTGAACAAAACTTTAAAAATGGTCACTCACAGTCTGTCTTGGTTCAGTCCTCTAATTCAATTTCACTCAATCAGCCTGATAACCACACTGGCATGTGATGTCGCGGCTTTGGTAACTGTTGACCCAAATTTACCATCCAGCGTTGTTCTACTTTAATCTACGCCAGCGGCCCTCGCCGCTTTTATCCGGTGTTTCACCTCAGATAACCAACTTCTGTCGCTGCTCCACAGAGCAGAGTTTGGAGGAGATGAAGAAGCTTTTGCTGTTACTGCTGGGATGCGCTGTCCAGGTAAACACTCGACCTGTCTGAAGGTTGGGTCCAATATGTAATGTACGGCAGAATAAACACTTGTTTTAAATTGTGGTTTTCAGTGTGAGAAGAAGGAAGAGTACATCGAGAGGATCCAGACGCTGGACTTTGATACGAAGGCAGCCATCGCTGTGCACATTCAGGAGGTATCTGATTTTTCTTCTTCCTGGAACAAACAAAAACCTCAAATCACAACCAATCATCTTTTCCAATAACATGATCCATATACTGTTACCTGCACCTACTGTAATCTGTGAAACATGCAGCTGCATCAGGAATATTATCATGCATTTGTGTGTTTGTGCATTATTTTATTTACTTATTTATAGAGTAAATAAGTAAGTAATAGTTTTATGTACTTTTAGGTAGTTTCATGGCTCTTACCCAGTACCTCCTGGGTAACAGCGACCTTACCCAGTGTTTCCTGGTGGGGCCTGCCTGCGCCGGGGGCTGCGTTCGGCCGTGGAGCGGGACGTCTCTGTCTCGTGGTGATCATCAGCTGGGCTCGGTGGGGGGTCTGAGGCCCCTCGCTGGCCTGTAGCTGGGTGGGCCCCCGAGTGGAGGCGTTCTGACCTGGGTCGGGGCGGCCCTTGGTGCACATGGCCTCCGGTGACAGGGTTTCCTGACTTGGCTCCTCTGTGTTCTGCCACATGTCTTTAGGTCCCAGGCCTATTTTTTTTTTCCAGTTTTCCTGCTTTAAATGAACTAAAATCTAATATCATTTGAATGTATCACGTATGTATTTAAACCTGGTATCAAACGAAATTCACACGTGAGGTGACTACAGAAGTGTCAGAATCAGTTTATGTAACATAAAGTTATATAACAGTTTAAAAAGCATAACTTAAAACTTGAAAACAAGCTGACCCAAATCAGGAGAAAAAACTTGACACGATCTGCAAAGCAAAGTTCAATGATTAATGTGACAGGATTTAAAGATCAATTATTTCTTCAGCAAAATCATAGAAATCACATTGATCATTACAGAACATGAAGATATTCTGTAAAATGTTTGGAAAAGGAGATTATAAGGGACTAGATAATTGGAGCGATTAAATAACCGCACAAAACAGCTCAAATCTAAATAAATGTCAAAATAGTGCTTAGTTGCAGCCTGATATTATATTAAATTATGTTCTCATTTTATTAATGATGTAGATATTGACGATATAGATTAATGCTGTAACATTATTGTGTTTTACTAGAGATAAACATTTTTAAAGTATGAACTTTGATATAAAGTTATCGCTATTATCAGACTCCCTTTTTCCCGTATCTTCCAGCTGACTCACAGTCAAGAGAACCTGCTGGATCTGCAGTGGTTGGAGTCCAGCGAAGTGAACCCAGATGAGCTGGAGGCCGCCGCCAGAAACATGGCCGCGCACCTCCGGCACCTGCTGGACCAGCGGGATGCACATCTGGAGGTGCTGGTCGTGTCCATCACTGATTATAATAGTTTAAAATGAATTGTTTGATGGTGATCCGGTCACCTGTTGAATCCCTCTGTCTCCCCTCCCTTTTCTGCAGACCATCGCCGAGCTAACACAGGAAAAGGAAGGCGTGGCGAGCCTGCTCGGCAGCCCGTCCAGCCCCCACTCGGCCAGCTACTCCCCCACCCTGCAGCAGCAGCAGCAGCAGCAGCAGGCCCGGACGCAGCAGCACCTGGCGGTGGAGCTGGCCGACTCCAAGGCCAAGATCAGACGACTGAGACAAGAGCTGTGAGTTCAGGTCACAGCTCTGGCTGGCTGTCACCAAAAAAAAAAAAAAAGCGTTCATTGATTATTTATGAGATGCAGTGTTTTTTTAAATAAAGCAGGAGAGCACCACACGTCACACATTGTTGGACGTGCAAATAAATGACTGTGTCCTACAATGCAGCCATTGATTGGCCAAAAAAGTGTGTCATTTCCCCCAAAACCGGTGGAGCTGAGGTTTACGAGAGTGAAATAACTGGGAGGGAAGTCATCTATTACATCAGCTCTTAGCATGGCATAAGTGGGTTGTTGGTAAAGAAGACGAGGTTTTCTCTTCTCTGGGGAACTTCCACTAAAGAGTGAATGAGAGAGAGAGAGAGAGAGAGAGAGAGAGAGAAATAGTACAGGATAAGCGATGCCCTGGGGGATTTTGGCCCACATTAATGCCTGCCTGGCAGGTTCCATGGCTGTGCTCTACCACTGACCCACATTGGCTCTGCGTTTGTGCGGATGCTGCCTGCAACACACATCAACCCCGATCCGATTTGAGAACTCAAGTCCCATCTTTTCTCTCCGTCCCCATCCCCTCCAGAGTGTTGCCCTCTTGCAAGAGATTAACAGGCCGCTCCTGAGCTATGGCAGTGTCACGCAGAGCACAAGCATGACTTGACTTTGCTTTTGACTTTTCTAAGCATCTGAAGAGCAACAACATATATTTATGTATCTGTCACGGGGGAAAGGCTTGTGCTGAAGAAATCTAGGTGTAGCATTTCAGATGTAATTTGTTCCTGAAATGTGGAAATGTGTACACTCAGTTTAACCATGTATAAAAGTTATAACAGGTCTCCACTGCACCAACAGGGAGGAGAAGAGTGAGCAGACGCTGGACTGCAGACACGAGCTGGAGAACCTGGAGGCCGAGCTGAAGAGGATCCAGCAGGAGGTTTGAAGTCAAACTCCGTCTGATAGCACAGTAACCTCCTGACCGCGCTGCAGATTATACACAGATTAATGCACGCCCGAGCAGCACTGCTTAACCACAGCAAAATTAAACCTCTGAACTGCGACTCAAAGGAACAAATGAAGCTTCTGTGGATTTATCTGAACAGTAGATCGCGGTTTGTATTTTATTTGTAAAAAAAAGCCTTGTGGTGCAGGCTGGCCGCAATAGATATAGTAGTTGATGAAAGTTGATATGCAGGATGTAGAAGTCAAACACTTTACACGTCCAGCACGCGTGCAGAAGCCATATTTGGTGTCACATCTGAAAATGATGCTGATCGAGGACAGTGAAGTTGTGAAACCAAAACAAAGTGCTTAAAGGTGCTTAAATGCAGAGTCATGTGAAATATCTCCGTAGGTTCATCACTACTTGGAACCCTGTTTCACACGCGTGATGATTTGATTGCTGCATCTCTAAATAGAGAACACCCCCTTCTCAGCCAAAAAAGATCTTTCCAAAGTAAAGTGCTGTGCAGAGTTACATTTATTTAGAGTTTTTGCTATAAATCCCGGCTCTCTGTCTTCACCAGAACTCCCAGTTGCTCGTGGACGCCCGTGCAGCCCGCACCTACCGCGACGAGCTGGACGCCCTCAGAGAGAGAGCCATCAAGGCGGACAAGCTGGAGAGCGAAGTGGGACGCTACAGGGAGCAACTGCACAAGATGGAGTTCTACAAGGCCAAAGTGGAGGTCGGTGCGCTGTAAACATTCAGCCACGTCGTCTTTGATCATATATGCTGAGTCGGACGCACCGATGTCAACGCTCGTTTTGCATCTCAGGAGCTGAAGGAGGATAACAGGGTGCTACAGGAGACCAAAGAGGTGCTGGAGGACCAGCTGGAAGGCTGGAGGGCGCGCTCGGATAAAATCCACCAGCTGGAGAAGCACGGCCTGCTGCTGAAGGCCCAGATCCACGACATGGAACAGGTCAGACAACCCCACACACCTCATCTCAGGTCGGCTGGACCTAAACACTTGGAGAATCCCAGGGACCAGGCCCCAGACGCGGGGTGACAGGGCCTTTTCCTCCCTCTGGAGCAGCCTCCCCACTGACTCTCTCACAACGGTTTCTCTCTTCTCGCTTCAGGAGCGGGAGGTTGACCGGAGGCGCATGGAGGAGCTGCAAGCAGAGAACCTGGCTCTGTGCCTGGCCCAGAGGAGGAGCATGGAGGAGTCCCAGCACCTGGGATGGGAGCTGGAGCAGCTCTCCATGACCACGGACAACTCTCAGGGTAAAGTCATGAACGATGGAGTCCCCACACCCCCAGAAGTCCTTCACCACTTAGAACCCAGGCCTCTGTTTCCCTGCTTTAAATGATATTAAATATGTAATATCTATAAACCTGGTATCAAACCAAATCTACAACATGTGAGGTGACTACAGAAGTATCGGAATCAGTTTATGTTGCTGTAACAGAGCAAGTATAGCTAGAATATTAAAAAAAAAAAAACTAACATTGTGCAAATCTTATAAATGACAATGAGGATGATTACAGATCATGAAAAATATATACTTTAAGAAGTTTAAATAAAGGAGATATTAAAAAATAGTAGAAACATCTCAAATCTAATTATATTAAATAGGGGGCTTCCACGACGATAATAATAATTTTTTACTATAATTCTATAAATTTGAACCTAATGACAGAACATATGACTATTTTGGTCATGTTTTGTAATAAAAGACCTCAGAGCTAAAATCCCATTCTTTCAGTCTACTTAGTGTCAGATCAGGTCCTTGATGTCAAAAAGTTTGAGAGCCCCAACATAGATGATTAAGGAGACGGTTATGTAAATTACAGACGGGTGTGCATACATAATGACCATCTGATAAATATTCGTTTGTTAAATGAATGGAGAACCAAGGTCGAATTACTTTTGACGTTTGCTCACAGAAAGATGAGCTTGTTTGCTGCAGGTTGGTTTGGTGCCGTCACTGGATGTGGGATCAGGAGCAGGTTAACTCGAATAAACAAAACCCTTCTGAGGAAGGATTTATTTTTTAATTGTATTTGTTAATTATATTACAATTGCATTTTCTCATTGAAGGATTATTAGAAGAATTATTATTTTCTTATATATCTGTGAATCTGTGTATAAAGGACCTACATTCATACGACATACATATTAGCAGAGACATATTTGCTTTTAAATGATCCCCAAATATGTTTCATATTGTTGATTTTTAAAGGTCAGCAGACTCTGAGCGAGGAGGTGAGCGAGAGGACGTGCAGCCGCCTGCTGAAGCTGGAGAGGGAGAACCAAAGCCTCCTGCAGACCATCGAGGATCTCCGCGCGTCCTCCCTGAAAGATGGCGACGTCACGCCCGAGCGAGGCCGCCGCCGTGAGTGCGACCGCGTCTGCCAGCTGGTCTGTTGCACCAACAGCTTCACCTCAGCAGCGAAAGACAAACCCGCCGAGTCACAAACCTGCACGAACACAGAAAGACGCTCCAACGTCTTCCCGCTCAGCACAGTAACACGCGACCTGTCTAACGGGGATTCGAAAAGCCGCCACGCAGAAGAGCTGGAGTGCGTCCAGAGCGGGATCCTCCTGGCGGACAGTTTCCAGCATCATGTCTGGGAGAAAGGACAGCTGGAGGACGGGGACGGCGGGGGGAACCTCAAAGAACTGATGTCCGAGCTGGAGGTGTTGGAGAACCGTCACAACCGGCGCCACTGTTTCGCCGGGTCACGTGACCACTCCCCCGGCTCGCAGAGCGGCAGCCCCCGCCGCGACGGCATCTTCACGGGTCTGCCGACGCGCTCCTCCTACGCCAGCAAGCACACGCAGAGGCTGGAGACCAAGTGCAGGGCCCTGGACACCGTGAATCAGCATCTGCAGACCTGCCTGGACAACACTGGTAGATGCTCTGCACTAAGACTCCACTGACTACCCCTCCCTCCCTTACACACTAAAGTTCATCGTCTTTTTTTTGTCTGTAGACCGCAAAGTCCAGCGTCTGGAGGCCGAGGTTCAGGAGCTGGAGGCTGAGAACCAGAGTCTTCAGGCCACGCTGGAGGAGCTGAGGATCTCCGCGCGACGCCTGGAGCAGTTAGAGGCAGAGAAGCTGAGCCTGGAGCAGGAGACCTCAGCCCTGGAGAAGGAGAAGAGGCAGCTGGAGAAAGAGAATCGACGCCTCCGGCAGCAGGTGGGCTCCAGTCGTCTCGGCGCGTATTGCACACCATGAAACATCCCCAACAGTTGAGCAACGAGAGCTGTGTTCCATCTTCTTCCCTCTCAGACTGAAATCCAGGAAGCCAACTTGGACCGAAGTAACGTCTGTACTGCGGGCCTGGAAAGGGAGATGCGCTTTCTGGTCAAGGAAGTGGAGCTGCTGAGGGAGACGGCCGAGAGGGTCAAAGGCCTGGAGAGAGACAAGCGAGAACTGACCAAGCAAGCGGCCATCGACCAGAGGACGCTGGCCACGCTCAGAGAGGTGAGGGCTGCTCAGTTCACAATCAGCCCTTTGACCTACTCTAAAATTTCCCTGATTACGCACCGTTTACCCTGGGATTATGTACAGCAGTTTAGCTGGATGGATTTATGGTGTTATGTCCTTTTTTTGTCCTTATGTGAACAAAATCTGTCACAAGAACATGAAAGACCTCATATCATTTCATATTGATATGAGCTCTGAGAACCATCCATACATATTGGGGGTGTAGTGTAAAACTCTTAAGCTGCGTTGAAAGATAAATTACCATCTACCACCATGTTGGATCCACAGTTATCACAAAGCTTCTGTGGGGAAAATTGGGTCCTTGGTGAGAAATTGACTGGCATGCAATGAAGGATGCGTTAGTGTCTCCCTCACAATAGAATGAATGTAATTGTTTAAATGTCTCTGCAGGAGCTGGTGAACGAGAAGCTGAAGACCCAGCAGAGAGACAATGAACTAGAGAGGCTGGTCCATGAGTTGGAGATGAAGATCCTGAACCAGGAGAATCTGCAGCATGCGGCGCAGGATGTGGACGCGGACAACAGGTGCTCGGGAATTTATATTATTTATATTAGAGTAAACTATGAAACTCTTGAGAGGCTTATGTTGAAGTTTGTGTCACAAAATCAAAGCATTCTCTGATCCAGCAGGTTCAAAATGCTGGAGTCGGAGCTGGAGTCGTCCCTAAAAAAGTCTCTTCAGATTAAAGATGACAAGATGGCCGCCCTGGAGGCCCGTCTGCAGGAGTCCTCTGCCCTCAACCAGCAGCTGCGCCAGGAGCTCAGGAATGTAAGTACAGCACGGTCCAGAACCGCAGGGCCTGTTCGTTCTTTTCCAGGTTTTAAATGCTTAACCCATTTCCATCGTGCAGGTGAGGCTGAGCTACGAGGCCCTGCAGCAGAGGCAGGAGGAGGAGTGGCCGGCGGCGAGCTTCACGCCGCCTAGAGACACCGGCAAGACCATGAGCGAATGGCTGCGTGAAAGCCAAGAGGCCACAAAGGAGCTGCTGAAGCTCAAAGACCGTCTCATCGAAGTGGAGCGGAATGTAAGTAATTCTGTATTGATTTTAAGGATGGCCCTCGTGGGATTAATCTCTGTGATTGATTCCTCAACACAACAGGATGCCAACCTAACGTTCTCCCCTCTCTCCTCCCAGAATGCAACGCTGGAGGCCGAGCGGCTGGCTATGCAGGCTCAGCTGAAGCAGCTGGACAGCCAGTCGGACAGCCAGCAGGCCCAGATCCTCTCCCTGCAGAGGCAGGCGGCCTCGCTGCAGGAGAACAACACAGCCCTGCAGACGCACAACGCCAACCTGCAGGTACCCAAGAAACACACTCCAGTTTCTATAGTGACCGTTGCAGGTCGAAGGTTTGCATCAGCGTTAACCCCTGAACCTTCCAGGTGGAGAAATCCACGCTGAACTCGCAGAGCGCCTCGCTCATGGCCCAGAACGCCCAGCTGCAGCAGCAGCAGTCGGGGACGGAGGGCGAGCGGGACGGCGCCGTGCGTGATCGCGAGGAGCTGCGCGGCGTCCACGAGCAGCTGCTGCGCGACCACGAGCGGCTGGCAGCCGTGCACGAGCGGCAGGCCACGGAGTACGAGGCCCTGATGGGCAAACACGGCTGCCTGAAGAACGCCCACCGCACCCTGGAGCTGGAGCATCGCACGCTGCAGGACAGGTGTAACTAAATGAATGCAATCAAATGAACCCTTTCAGCACATTTTTGACCACTGTATTTTTGTCAAACACAGACATTTTCAAGCACAATATCAACTTCAAATTTGCCATTTTTGTTGAATGTGCACTAAAAAAAAAATCCCCACCACGTGTTATTTAGGTATAACAGCATGTTGCAGCAGCGGACCAAGCTGGAAGACCTGGAGAAAGCCCTGAAGGAGGAGCAGATGAGGATGGCTCTGGAAAAGGAACAGCACCGGAGCACTGCTGCTGAATGCTGCAGGCTCCGCGACGAGAAGGACTGGTGAGAACGGAGCCACGAGCGTGCATGCACACGCGCAAAAGCGCGAATCTGTCACATTCAATTGACAAGAGCCCATGCATACACCTACGTCTCACATTGTCCGTATTTCCCAGGCTGAACCAGACGTACCGCCAACTTCTCAGCGACAACGAGTTGCTGAGGACGGATCACAAGCAGCTCAAGAGCCAGCTGAACGAAGCCAAGCTGGAGCACACATGGCTGGAGGCCGACTTCTCCAAGCTGAAAAAGGAATTTCAGCAGCTGGACATCACCTCCACGAAGCTCACCAACCAGTGTGAGGTATGGACATGTATCTGGTTGGATTTGTCCCTCGTCATTTGCCTCCTGGCATCACAGTCATTACAGTCTGCAAAAAATCTTTTCATCCCTTCATTGTCAGGGCTACATAGGATCAATTAACTGGCTTAATTATGTTTACTAGTGCAGTGCCCTTTTCATTTGAGGGTGTGTTGGATTGTTAAGTCTTAATGTACGTCAGGCAAGACATGGAAATACATCGAGATAAGCAGAGACATGCAAATATAGTTATTGTAAGAAAAAGGCTACAATTTATGTGAAAGTTCAGGTGTATGAGACTGTGTTGAGAGTCTTGATATTTTTCCTGTAGTGTAATGACCTGTGCACGCTACTGTTATATGTGATTCTAAATAAATGTATTAAAGCTGTTCCTTTAGGTGATAGTGCTGGGATTTCTTGAGGGTCTGAACGCGTGTTGGAGTAGGACCTGTGTTAGGGTGTTAGTGTGAGGAATAAATTAGCAGCTAAACCGGCTAATCTCTTAGGGTGTGGTTTTTGAGAGAAGGTACACTATTGTTACATTGGCTGCAGAATCGGCGCAGTAAGAAATGGAGCTTTGGATTATAATGAAAGCGCTGGGACGCAACATGAGGAAAAGCACCTCGATAGGGAGCTTTACACTGTAGCAGGATAGCGCTGTGATACATACATTCTTTTTTTAGATTTGTTTGTGACATAAATACCTGTTATACACTAGGACCTAATGGGGTGAGCCTTTAAAAATCCACAAAAAAAGATACACCCCTTCTTGCCATGAACAAGCTATATCTGAAATCTGAGGTTGATCTGACAGATACACAGACACTCCTAGATTTTATAGATAGATCAATAGACAAATAATACATGCATATACATCTGCAAGCTGCTTGTTCATTTGACGTTTAGTTGCTGAGCCAGTTGAAAGGAAACCTGGAAGAAGAGAACCGCCACCTGCTCAACCAGATCGAAACCCTGATGCTGCAGAACCGAACGTTGCTGGAGCAGACGATGGAGAGCAAGGATCTGTTTCACGTGGAGGAACGGCAGTATATGTAAGCCTGAATACACGTTATTATAGCAAAATGTGATCTACTGTGCTGTTAATCCTGCATCTGGGGAGGAAGATGAGTGGGTGAACACCAGGACAAGATTCATTTACATTAACTAGAAATCAATGTGTTAATTTACAATATTTTGTTCATGCGCAATCACATTTGTGCTTGTTGCTTGATACAGCTGGAAAAAACAGGATTATGACTGCAGATGTGTTCATCTTTTCTCTGTGTGGTTCAGTGACAAGCTTAATGATTTGAGGAGGCAGAAGGAAAAGCTGGAGGAAAAGATAATGGACCAGTATAAGTTCTATGAGCCTTCGCCTCCTCGCAGGTAAGCATGTTTTGTAGATGTATATGTTTGAATGACAGAAAATCAAATTATCGTTTAAGTAATTGTTTGAGCCAAAAAAAAAGTGCTGGTTGCAGCTTCTCAAAAGTGCGTTCATCAGGAACATAATATCTTTAGAATTTGCGATATTGATCAGAAAAGAAATAAGACGTTTGAAGATGCCGCCATCAGGAGCTCATTAATCAAGAGTAAAATTAGTGAAATTAGTTGCAGCCGTAGAGCGGCGATGGCTGGCCAAATGACTTCTCCACGAGCAGAAATAAGCGAGTAAATAAATGAACCAGAAAAAGCACTCCAGGAGTACAGAGCTCTGCCAAGCAGAGTGTGACTCCCGCTCAAAGTCTTCACACCAGCGTCTCTGCAAAAGGAAAATAATGACGCCTGTTTGAAGGTCCATTTACCGCAATGTTGCCAAACAACAAAAAATTCAAAGCAATCCAAAAAGTAGGATTTCTACCAGATCATTACCAAAATGTAACCATATATTCATGGTACCATTTCTGATATTTGTTGAAAATTTGATGGAAATCCAGCTGAAACATCACTTCCTAGGTGGCGGTAAATATCTGGTGTTAGCCATGACAGGATTGAGGATATTTCTCCTGCATATCTTCTGTTCCGCAGGCGTGGGAACTGGATCACGCTGAAGCTGAAGAAGTTGATCAAGTCCAATAGCCGCGAGCAGGGACCCGAGCGTCCGCCTACGCCGACGCACGGCGGCGGCAGCGGCGGCGAGCCACACCTCTGTCACGACAACGGCTCCTTCATCAGCTCGGACGGGTCTGGAGGCTCCGCCTCCACGTCAGCAGGTGACGCCGTGTCACCCCGGCGAAACAGCAGTGAGTACGAGCTTCTTGAATCTCCTGTAGACTTGACAGTGCACCAGAGTCCCTGCATCAACACTTTAGCCGTGAAACCAGGAAGCAAGAGCCGAGCCTTGTCTCCTACAGACGTGACCGCAACTGTCCAAGGTCGTACAGGAGCGTGTGCATGTAAAGCCCAGCGTGCAGCCAGTGGACAGAAAGACACGTCCACGCGTGTAGCTTCATTGCAACGATGGATATCTTCCTCGTATCTGACGAATCCCCCCTCTCCACCTCAGCATGGTGCAAGGAGGCACAAAAGACTATTCATTTTTAAGTAAAACCTGTTTCACCCTCGTCCTCATGTTCTCGTCTTTGTTGAGTCAAATCCATGGTACATGAGATCTTCTAAAAAAAAAAAGTCAGTGATGATTGTGTGTTAAAAAGAAAGCATATGTCGGTGTGTCATTCTTCCTGATGCATGACGTGTGTGTGAACTTTCCTCAGCGTCTCCCCCTGTGTGTTCTTCTCCTGTTAATGGATTTCTTCACCCCTTCCATCCCTCCTTCCCTTGTTTTTTTTCCCACCCTTCCTACACACCTTTCTTTCCTCCCTTCCTCTCCCTCTCTCTCTCTCTCTTTCTATCTCTCACTCTCTGCTCGCGTCCGTCACATCTCGTCCACTTGCTGTCATGTAGCCACACTGAAAATGTTTCCGCGTATGAGGAACAGGCTGAAGGACAAAGACAAAGTCAAGTCCCTCTTCCGCCGTTCCATGTGTAAGGAAGACTGTGGCCTCGTGTTTGAGCCCACCCCGGCTGTAGCCTTTTACTTCACTGCTAACTCATTAATATTAGTCATACCTGTGCTTTATGATGCCCATCACCTTCTACATGTCATGATGCTAAAGTAGGCTGAGCAAGGATGCTTCCCAGCATGTGTCTGGAATTTGTCCATTCATACCAAACATGTAACCACAATCACTTTAAAGGTCCCGCATCACAGAAAGTTGGATTTTTAATATCTTCCTGAATATAAGAAAGTCTCTATGTTCTATAAATACTGCCCCATGGTTAAAAAAACACTCAATCCACAGAGAAACACAGACAGCCTGCAGTCAGAAACGGCCTCAAAATAGAACAGAAGTGAATAAAAAAGAATAGATTTTATTGTTATTGGTTCAGGAGGTTCAAAAAAAGTTCAATAGACTCACATGCTGGGTTCAAAAACACTACAAACTATACACAACGCATACTACAACCTAATCCACCCTGTCATATTCATCACATCATTCACTCCATGCCACCATATGCCTTTAAAACTGAATAATAAAAAAGAGAATATCAAGTTTGCTGCATGAGGTAGAGTGTATAAGTGCATTGCATAAGAGAATGAATGATACAAGTGAAGTCATGATGTCGCAACTATGCTGTCACCGCCCATGCACCCATTCACAGCCATTAAAACCAGGCAGAGGAGAGGTTCGCTAATATTTATGAGGCTGACACAAAACGACCTCCTCCTCCCTTTTAGAGTTCCAGAGAGTAGCCAGAGAGTATAAAACTATTTTAAGTTCCAGTTCATGAAACTACAAATATATCTTGTCAGAGATCACAATTACGAATACACCTCAAGAAGAGAGTCAAATATAAATAAATAAATATGACATTACACTTTTAATGATTTTCCTGCAAAGTGGCTTCATTTTAAGACAAACTGGGATATTTTATTAGAGCAACAGAGGTCAAGGAATGCTGCATTGCAGAAGGGGGACCGGTGTCGCACCGTAGGGAAAGACGCAGAAATTATCCTCCGTATTACCCGGAGAATGCAAAAAAAAAAACCCTCATTCTCTCCATGACCGGTTCACCTGTCCCCCCCCCCCCCCCTCCTCGTCCACCTCCCTCTCGTCCACCGTGCAGCCCTGAGCAGCCTGGCGTGGCCCTCGGCCCCGGCTGGGGACAGGCTGTGGACAGACACAGAGGAGGACGGCAGCCACACGCTGACCCCATCCCTTAGCACATCCATCCTGTCCATCCTCCACCTCCATCCCACCACGCCGCCATCCGGCCACCCCCACGCCGCCGCAGACGCCACAGACGCCACAGACGCCGCCCCGGAGGCTTCTGAGCCGTGGGGGACAGGTAGACGCGTCCATGAGCCACTTCATCTGCATCCATAGAACAGAGAGCAGAGAAACGCATGCTTGTGCTTTTCTCGCTTTAACAGTGTAGACGCTCACATGATAAAACTCATTCGTACCCCAGGATTTCTCATTTTGCTTATGTTTCGTGTCCTGCAGACAAGGATTCTAACGATAGCGCGGTGCCATCTGGATTCGAGGATAACGACGAGCTGCAAAACCACGGTAAAGCCCCGCGGATACTCGTTCAGGGGATTCAGCCGGCATACAGATGTATTACCAGGAATTAAGAGTAAATCCATCAAATCGCAATCATGACCTTGTTTCGTATTAATCTGTATGCTGACCACAGAGGACTCTGCCGCCTCCTGTTGGTGAAGAGTTCTATGTCGATGTACCCTGATGTGAAATGGACCTTTAAGTCTGCTGTAAAGCGGGGATGTCAAACATGGGTCCAATCCAGTCCTCTAGATGACTGAAATAAATCAGACAAAAAGTTGGATCAGTTCCTATTTCTCTACAGAAATGTAAAGTCAGTGAGCAAGTTTAGGGCTCAAGGGATAAAATATTTACAGTTTTGATTTATTTTAGTTTGTGAGGCAGGAGATTACTTCACCTGCTGCTGAAAACTGTTAAAATCCAAAACCTCTTGATACAGGGGCAGCATTGATTTTTTTATATATATATATATATATATATATCGCATGAGGAATTCTCAGCTAAAGCTCTAAATTAAATATTTTTTATCTGTAGTAAAACGTGAAAAATATATTATCAATATCTATATCATTAATACAATAAAAAGAAAATCTTCCACTATATTATCAGTAGTAGGGCTGCAACTAACCACTGTTTTGATATTTAATTTAGATTTGATCTGATGCGATTAAATTAAATGGGTCCTTTATAATCTCCATTTCTATGATTTTATGGACAAATATTTGACCTTTTTTTTTTAACCACTGAAATCTGCGTTGCAGATGAGTATCGTTCAGTGAGGAAATATTTTGAATTGAAATCCATGAATATGGAATATCTGAGACATCATATGGTTTTAACTGCACTTTTTTCTTATGTTATCTCTTCTATTTCTTAAATTAAAGGTTATTCAATCCTGTACATTTTATAATGTATAATGTTATTATTCATGGTCATTTTCACTGATCCAATGTGGCCCGTGAACTACATTGTGTTTGACACCTCAGGTCCATAGAGAGGATTACTCTCTTTCTTTGCTTTCTTCAGGCCTTGGTGTGGTGCAGAGTCGAGCCCAGAGCGAGAGCAGCGGCGAGTTCAGCCTGAGCCTAGAAAACGAGCCCTGGTCTAACGGCAGCAGCCCCGTGCAGCAGCCCCCGTCACGCCGCTCCTCCGCCTCCTTCCAGCCCCCCAGTGACGCCTCCACCCCCCAGCATGCGCACAAGCAGCATCACATGGCGCACAGGGAGGCCCCCCTCGCCACTCACAGCCCAGACCTCCGACCCCCGCCCAAACACAAAGACCCCGGGTCAGCCCAGGACTTCTGGCTCATGAGGGGCACCAAGAGCATCAGGAGGGTGTCCAGAGGGAAAGTGACGCGTCGCTCGTCGGACTCGGGGGGCACGGTGGGGGGAGGGAACCCGCGGCTTAACGGGATCCACTCCAAACCGAGCCCCGGCAGAGCGGACACCCTCCGGGCCTCGGCCTGTTCGCCGATCACGGTGCTGTACGTCCAGGGGAAGTCGTCGTCCATGTCCGGCTGCCTCAACTGCTTCTCCACCCCCGTGGGGAAAGAGGTGCGGCTGAAGGGGCCCAGGTCCCCGCCCAGCCTGCCCCGCGCCAGCAGCGTCATCTCTACGGCCGAGGGCTCGTCCCGTCGCTGTAGCGTCAACAGCGACTGCAGGGGGGCGGCCAGGGTGGACCAGGCGCCCGCCAAGGTCACAGAGGGGGGCGGCGATCAGGGGCAGACACAGCAAGTGGACACTAAAGACAGAGAGCCCGAGTCAGGGCCTCCGCTCAAACCCCCCAGAGACCCAGGCGCCGCAGACCGCCCTGTGTCCCCGGTGCAGGAGCCTCTCTACGGCTCCCCCTTCACCTTCAACTCCGTCTTCTCCAACACCATCTTCAGCGATTCAGTAGTGACCACCACAGCGACGCCAGACACGCGCGAGGACAGGCAGACCTTCCTCTGCCTGAATCCGTCTCTGATGCAGAACTGCCCACTTTTGAGCCACGACGCGACGCAGACGCCGCTCGGCGCGGAAAACGAGCCAAGTGGGAACATAGAAATCACCGCAGGGCCGGAGGAGAAGGACACGCCGCTCACAATGTCATGAAAGCAGCTTTCACATTGTTTTTTTTGTACGTTGTGTTATTCATAATTAAGCAGGCAGCTGCGAGCCGTCACATCAGCACAAGCACACAGTTTTAGTCAATGTAATTTTGTATGTTTGCAGTTTATTCCACGGTATTAGTAAATAGTTCATTTGAAAAAAAATAAAAAGATTCTGCTTCTCGTTTCTCTCACTATAGTAACATTACACCTGACAGATCAAGTGACTTCTGCTCAGATTTGTTTGCTCAGGCTCTGCTTAATGTGCTAAATGTAGTCGGCCTGTGTATAGATTCTCTTTGCCTGTTAATAACTAGGTTGTTGTATCTTGAGCCTCTTTAGCTTTACTTTATCATACTGACAATCCTTTGTTTTGTATATTTGTGTTTGCCAAAACATTTTCATCATTGTATTGTTCCTCTGTTATGTCCTTAATGCTCAGGCAGTACTTTTAACTTATTATACTTTGGTTTCTGTGTCTCTTAGATTTGAATTTGATCATAGGGAATAAATGTGATGTTCATACTGTGACATAATGTGTAAATCTTGTAAAATATGACATGAACCTTGTTGCTTTTCCCTCTGAAATAAAAGAAACCTATGTTCAATGGCGGAAGAAGTTTTGAGATCTTAAACTTATTTATAAGTATTAATACTACAGCATAAAACTACACCACTACAAGTAAAAGCCCTGCATTCCAATAATATTAATTGAATGTATATGTGGATTAGTTGCAAAATGTTCTTAAAGTATTGCAAGTAGAAGTACATATTGTATTTAATTTGTGCCTGTTATGTATATAACGTGTTATATTTATTATATATATTGTGCCTGAAAACGTTTCTGGAATTTGTCATGTTTTGTTATTTTAAACATTTAACCAAAGATGAAAACAGATCTAATAACAAACAATATACAACACATCAGATTTACATGTGAAATAGCGGAAGGTAACTAGTAGATGGTGGGGAAGAAGTACACAGATCAGCAGAAATACTGTAGTCTGAAAATATTTAATAACTAGAAAAAGTCATGAATTCAAATGATTACTACACTAAAAGTACAGAAAGATTAAATATAAAAAGTAAAGATACTGGTTATGCCACATTTTAGAATATTATGCAACCGTAGTTTAATATGTTATTATTTTTTATCACTAACAAAGACACAGGACTGTATTTTTTTGTTTTAGTTTGTCAATATGGAGCCAATTGTATATACTTTGGTTATATTACAAGTTCTACTGTAGTATAATCAGAGTCATAATATAAGTATAGTGTGTGTTTTTATATAATAACAATAATACACTGCATTAAGTACTTTTAACACAAAGTACATTACATTTTTCGAAAAAAAAGAACAGAAAATTTAACAGAATATTAAAAAAGTATATTGTAAAGATCTCAATCAGAAAAGTGACTAATAAATAGAGGGGGTGGAATGGAAATATGAATTATGGAGAAAAGAAAAGACTAAAGTTAAGTGAGAAATATCTAAAAGAATGTATAAGTATACCTGCTCAAGTAAAAAGCGCACAGTCATGCTTTTATAAAGATGCGGGGACTTGTGCCCGCCCTGACTTCTCATTGGCTGTCACCCGCTGTCGTCATACGCAACGCGGAAGTGAATCGCTTTCCGTCGCAAAAACAAAACATTGGTGGGCAGGTGCGAAGTGTTTTTTTTTTTTTAAACTCTTTTTGTCGGTCGGCTCCGCTGGAGTGGTTCCGCCGCCTGTGTCGCGTAACCCGACGGTTGTTCCCGGACTCCGGCGCCATGCTGAACGCTTCGGCCGCGGACCGGAACAAGGAGCCGATCCTGTCGGTGCTGGCGGGCAGCGTGAACCCCGCCAGGCCCCTGCAGGCGCTGGAGGTCTCCTCCGGTACCGGGCAGCACGTCACGCACTTCGCCCGGGCCCTGCGGAACGTCACCTGGCAGCCGTCGGAGTACGACCGCCAGTCCCTGGCCAGGTAGCGGCCTTATCACGTCACACTGCGGGATCACGCGGATTTATTTGCGGGATACGATCAGAACTAACTGATTACGAACGGCGCATGCGCGCTTGTAAGGTTACTGCTTTTCTATCCCCGTTAACGATCACGTCCTTTGTGTCTATTCTCAGTATAGAAGCGTACAGGGCCCACTACCAGCTGGACAACGTGAAACCCGCAATCCACCTGGATGCGTCTTTGCCCCACGAGTACTGGGGAGGGGTCCAGCCCGAGAGTCTGGACCTGGTGGTCAACATCAATATGATCCACATATCTCCAATGGCTTGTACTCATGTATGTGTGTGTGTTTTATTATTATTATTTTACTCGATAAATCTAGTTGTGAAGGGGCCCTATTTTGTAATTTCTCCAGATTGAAGTTGTAATATGTAAAAACCTGCAGAACACCGACACCTGGTGTCTTAAAATCGTAATTACAGCACCACAAAAAATCCAGGTTTAACAACTAACATCAAGCGATCGTTTTTATATCTAAGTAACGTTGTTGAAGAGTAAATTTGACCGACAGGTAACGTGGTTTAACTCACCTGTCGAGGAGAAAAGTCGTCATTTCCGCATGCGCACGTTCCATCCGCCCAACACGTGCTTCACGGTTTTTTTTGCTCTTCTTGGGTCTATATATATAAATATATAGCATATTTTAATTTAAATTTCCAAATATAAAAATAAAAAATGTGCTTTTATGGTTCTCATGCCTTGTTCCATACCAAATATCACACCCCGAAGAGATGAGGTTGGTTGGAAATCGAAGAAATTTTAAATTGATTGGTCAATTATTTGATCTCTATAATTAAAAAAAAAATGATATTTTGTCTATAAATATCTTTGATATTCATCTTATCATCATAGAGGAATAAAGAAACCAGAAAAACTTTATTTTTAAGAAAAGAATTGACTTTTTTTTTTCCTTAAAACTATTCAGTGAGTTGGTGATTCGTTTAATAGTTGTCAACCGATTAATTATTGCAGCTTTAAGTTTTAGCCACTATAAAATTGAAATATTTGTAGCAGCTTTAAGTTTTAGCCACTATAAAATTGAGATATTTGTAGTAAAGTACATTTACTAGTTGTACTCAAACACAATGTTGAGGTACTTGTACTTTACTTACATGAAGTGTTTGTGAGATGTTACTTTTTTTGCTTTGTACGTTTTACTCCACTACATTTATCGACAGCTTTAGTTGCTTTTCGGATGAAAAATTGACATAACAAACCTCAAATACAACACTTTTAAAGATGAAACCAGTGACTCTTTGGTATTTTGATTTCTTACTAACAGTAGTGTGTAGGCAGGTCACATTTCACATGTCAGAGCAAATAATTTACAATAATACTTTTAACAGAATTTTGCTGCTATTACAGGTACAACTAATGTACTTTTACTTACATGTACTTTTACTGCAGGGAAGGATCTGAATACAATTAAATCCTCTAAACACTGAAGCCCGTCCTGCTTCATTCACCCTGTGCATGCACAATGTGACATTAGTGCCTCTTTTCTTCTTCCAGGGTTTATTTAAGGGGGCTGGAGCCGTACTGAAGCCACAAGGGCTGCTGTTGACGTACGGGGTGAGTGAAATTAAAAACATTCCGTGATATTCTACACATGCAAATGACACATCCGGGCCACACTAATATAACAAATCTAAACATGACCCTGTAAGAGTAAATGTTGCATTCGATTTTTTTGCTTTTTCCACTCAGCCCTACGCAGTGAACGGTCAGATCACACCACAGAGCAACGTTGATTTTGACTACAGCTTACGGCAGAGGTAAAGTCTATTCGGTTATTGTGTATTTGCATTCTTTCTTTTTTTTTTTTTGTGAGACGTTTTAAGAGCTGCATCTCTTTATCTCACAGGAACCCAGAGTGGGGCCTCAGGGATATCGCGTTATTAACGTCAATAGCACAAACAAATGGTTTATTCCTGGAGAAAGTAGTAAGTAATCAACTTACATGTTTAAAAGAAAAAGCCAATATAAACAATGCAATTATGGAAATATCGGTTGAACTAATGTGTGATTTAAATGTTTGTTTGTTTTTTAGGTGGACATGCCAGCGAACAACAAGTGTCTTCTGTTCAGGAAGGAGAGTTTGGTGTGAACGAAGCATCCTGTTGGTTTTCAGCAGCAGGAGGGTCCAACGCCTTAACTTACACTTGAAGCTCAGATACTTTGCCAATTTTTTCTGAACTGCAAAAATAATCATGCACCCCCCCCCCCCCCCCCCCCCATTCTATTACGCACAATGAAATAAAATGATTATAATTGTTATACTGCAATGTATTACACTGTATTCTGCAGTGCACACTTGAGTAAAATTGATGAATGAGACTTAACCTGTGTCCGTATTTGCCTCAATTACAGCATATAACTACCTGCTCTTTCTCTTTTTTATTCAGTTTGCAGAAAGTAAAACTAAGTTACAGCAGGAGAAGTGCTTTGTAGAGATGGATATTTAACAGAGAACATGCTGCACATTAGATCCTAACAAGAAGGGGAAAATGCATCAAACACTAGTGGAAACAACTAGAATAAAGACTCCACTAAAAAAATAAACTGAATACAATAAAAAAGAACACAACATAAAGGCAATATATGGGAAGTGACTATTTCTTTGGCCTCACAATGTACATTGTGTGGCTGCTATTCTGGCTACTATATTATTTTTCAGAATACTAACACATAAAATATATACGTCCAAAAATATCTATTATTTTAGTTATTTAAAAACAAGAATTTCAGAATTAAAGTCCCACAACACATCTGGAATGTAGTACAACCTGTGTGGTAATGAATATAGATATTGGACATATACAACTGCCTCTAATACCTTTCCGAACATAGATAAGATTCGATTAGAAAAGTACTGTTATTAAATATCAGCCTGAGTGCTAAAGGTCGTGGTGACCACAGACCCGTTTGTCAGTTTAGACGTCTGTGGTTCGACGAGGGTTAAGTCCCACAGGCCTTTTTGCCCACAGCGTCGCGCAGTTTCTTGAGCCTGCGTTCGGTTATGGCTCTGACGTAGCTGTCCGACTGGATGATGGCCATGCCGTCCTGCACCACGCCCATCACCAGCAGAGGGTTCTCCTCCATGGTGATGTTGGGGCAGGGGCAGCTCCAGTCGATCTTGGCGATCGTCACCTCCAGGTGTTTGGTGTTGAAGACGGCCAGCCCCATCTTCTCGTCCCTGAGCACCTCGTCCAAGCTGAACCGGGCCAGGCCGGAGTCCAGGTCCTCCACCAGCTCCGTCAGCCGCCCCACGATGGCGAAGTCGCTGCGGCACAGGCTGGGCACCATCTTCCCCTTCACCCGGCAGGTCTTGCAGGGCTTCCTCTTGGCCTGCGGGCAGTTGGTCTCGCACTCCTTCTGGGTGCGGAAGCTGTTTGCGTTCCCGTGGCAGCCACCGTAGGCGAAGGCCCGGCACACCTTCATGAGGGAGTTCCAGGCCCAGCGCACCTCCCAGGCCTTGCATGGGCCCTGGACGGCTGGCAGGGAGCAGACGCCTGTCCCCTCCCTCTGGCAGGACACCTTGCACTCCTCGTACGTCTCGAAGCGGTTGCGGCTGTCGTCGCAGCCGCCGTTGCTGAAGGCCACGCAGGAGCCCAGCTTGCTGTCGTAGTGCCAGTCCACGTGGCGCTCGCTGCTGCACACCCTCAGGTCGACCTCGGCCAGGCAGTCCGCCGGGGAGAAGGGCCGCCCCATGGGGATCTCAGGGTCTTCGGAGAAGTCGTCATCGGCCCTGCGGATGACGGACAGCGGGTAGTCGGCGCGCAGGACTCCCGCCGAGTTCCGCGCGATGCAGGTGTAGATCCCCGTGTCCCAGACCTGGGCGTTGTAAATGACCAGCTGCCCAATGTTGGTGATGACCACGTTGCCGTACATCTGGTCCGGCCTCATGACGAGGCGCTCCCGCCGCTCGCTCTGCTTCTCCCAGGTCACGTCGGGCCTGGGGACCCCTATGACATCACAGTGGAAGCTGACCGTGCCGCCGACATAGATGGACTGGTGGTGCGGGTTGGAGTACAGCGTGGGGGGCATGGGGTCCTCCTGGGAGGACGTTGGCGTGGGGTGGGCTGTGGTGTCCTGAGGCAGGGGGCTGGTGTGGGGTCCGGCGAGGTAGAAGCGGCACGCCACCACGGTCAGAGTGACCCCGCGGATGCAGGCCTCCCCGTCCATGTAGCAGCGGTTGAAGTAAGTGAGGCCGTCGGAGGCGCAGGTGAAGTTGGGCTCCTTCTCGCAGCGGTCCTGGCACTTGCAGATGGGCTGGCCGTCCCAGATGTCACAGGTGGCTCCCTGCTGGCTGCAGATGAAGCCGTCGCAGGTCGCCGCGGGGGCGGGGCTTCCTTTCCCCCCGCCCTGCACGTCTGGCTGCGCAGAGGTGCCATCAGAGAAACGTGCAGCCACACAGCTGTTGAGGCCACACACGTTGGTGCAACATTTCTCAAAGTCAGCGCAGTCCTGCACGGAAACAATGGACACAGTTGCAGATATGAAAGCAAATCGAATGTGCAAGATCGACCATGGCGCTCTGATTGTGTAGGAATAACATAAAACACATCACCTCATCGACGCTGCAGTCTCTCTCGCAGGTGCTTTGCGCGTCAACCCAGAGGTTTGAGTTGAGCTTGTTAGGACAGAGTCCTGCGTGTTCCGCTTTGGATCCCGCCACACTTGCACACAAAGAAAGTTCTGGTAACTCGCAGAGCAAGAGCGCCAACAGACACGCACGCATCCATCCCGGGTTCGGCGCGTGGCGCCACTTTGCGTCCTTTCTGCATCTCTGCTCCAGGAGTCGTGGAGGGATTTTATACATTATGCTTCTTTTGCACGAGTCGCCCCCCGAGTAATTCCATAACTCCTTCAAGTGTCCAAATAAGGAAGTAAGGCTGTGCTCGTTTCTTTTTTTTTTCCCCCTCAAAGGTGTTTGTCCGTTCCGTGCGTAAAAGCGCTGGAATCAAGAGTCCGATTGTTGAAGTTTTCCTAAAGATCAAGACGAGTTCCGGTGCGCACAAAGTACAACAAAGTATATCCCATGCGTGGTTTAAAAATAAGTTGCTGTAGCGTTGACATTAAAGCAGAAAATCCACGCAAGAATAGGCGCATTTTTTTTCTTCTTTTAAATCCAGCTCTCAATTTTCCGGAGCGGCGGAATACGCGAACGGAGCCGCACAATGAGAGAGAAAGACGCAACATCAGGCTTTCAGAGTGTGAATGGAGGTGGAAAGGGCAGCCCCCCCCCCCAGCTCCCTCTGACCGCCCCCATGCTCGTCCAGTGTCTGAAACTTTTATGAAGCAGCACCGTGCGCTGAGCAACTGGACAAACATCGTAAAAACATCAAAGGCGCGTCCACAAGCTGCGCCAACACCCGAGCCGCGCGCGTCCTGCGCCGCAGACGCCATTCATAAAAAAGATGCGTTTAAACCGGTTATTATGACACGTGTATGGAAATAGAATTGTTGTGGTCACTTTCAGGAATGACTAAGTCTGGAAAAGGGGAAAAGGATATAAAAAAGAATATTTGTGCTTCCAGATGATTCTGGATTGCCCCCCCCCTAAATGCATAAAAATGTCCCTGAAGCTTTCGTAACCAAACTAGTTTTTAAAAAAAGCTTAGTTGCTCAAAAGTTTAAAGTTATTTTAACAAAAAATAAAATGATCTAAATTATTGAGTACAATAAAGAACATGATCGGTCATTATGATCTGAAAAAAATCTAGTTAGAAATGGATCATGTGCAGGAGTCCTGCGTTTTTACGCAGCGCAAAACTGATGCTTTTCTTGCACAAATCAAAGGCGGAAATTGCCCCCCCCCTTATCCACCCCTCCCCTCCCAGGAAAAAAAAGCGGTACAAGGCGTGGTGTCGCTTCACGTGTTGGAAAACATGTTGTTTGCGTCCTTCTTGTCTAGACGTCGCCGCGTCCCTCATTCACACGCAGCTCAGAGATGCCGCGGTCAGGTGGGAAGACGTAAAGACACGTTTTCAATAGCGTGCGACCCATCTTTGTCCCGGCTCGGCCCCCCAAACCCCCCCTCCAGCCCCCTCCTCGGCCTTTCATTGCCACTGACCCTGGCGCAACCTTTGCGTGACTTTTGACCGCGCCGCATTCACAGCGCCGCACCGAAGTCCTGGTTTTCCAAAAAAAAAAAAAAAAACTGGCCAATGCCCAGAGAGCTGCTAATCAATTCAGCTCCCCCCACCGTGTTTAGAACTGCACCCCCCCCCCCAGACAAAAGGAGCAAGACCTGTTCCCACAATGACCTTGATAAGTGGTCTTGAAATGAAAAAGAAGTGGATTAAAAACGCACAAACACAGCAACCGGTGGAGTTTTGACCCTTTATTTTTTGATGGGTGACTTGATTTTCAATGTACTGGAGACGAAATAATATTGGATCCTGCATCCAAATCTTTTGAGGCACAACTCTTACCACAACAATCACGTGTTTTACTCAGGAGGAATGTCGAAGCGGGAATACAGGACATGTTAGAAAGGCAGACGACGCGGGGTTTCCCTAAAAGACGCACGGCTAACCTCACGCTGCAGTAATCCCCCTCCATCAGCACGTCTGACCCACTCAGTGTGTGGCGGTCAGTTCATTCCCGCCTGGATTTTCCACTTTCCCCATTGTGTTCGGTGGACAGGGATGCAGCAAAATGCACCGAAACACAGAAAAAGTAGAAAATCCAGGTGGATTAGAAACTCATCACCACACGTTTAGTGGTAACTGCTGCATGAGGTCAGGGATCACCTTTTAGGGAAATGCTGCGACCTCTACCTTCCATCAGAGGTGGAAAGGTGACAGTATTTGTGTAGATTATTCAATTATTCCAAAACGGACATTAAGAAAAAAGGGTCATAAATTAGTTTTGATTAAAAGACACTTTCTGAGGTCCTCCAAATTCATCTGACATTACGCGTTTTTTTGCAAATAATTTGTTCGGCCATCAAATGTCCAGAGTGAAGGGTTCACTGTAAAACATCATTGAAATCCCTTCTTAATATACACACACACGCGTTTTTAAGAATGTTGGAATATAAGAATGAATTCAGAAAGAAAAGATACACAAATACTCAGTAAATCGCCAACACTAAAATAATAATATAGTAACGGATTACATTCCACCTCTGATTCTCACAGTCCCACGTGCCATAATCCACAGAAAAATAGCAGATGAATATTGTTTTACATTCATAAATACGTAGCATATACAGAAAATTAAAATATTCCTCTCACCAATGTCCTGTGAGTTTACGCATTTCCTGTTAAGAACCAATCGCAGAAGTGTCTTAAGGCAGAGAAAAAAAAAAAAAAAAAAAAAAAACGCCGTAACGGAGCACGTAATCGTGACATCTCAAGTTTGTATGAGCTTTCCTCGCAGCACCGAGCGATCTCCGGATTGTCCCAGGAATTAACAGAATAAAATTTCCATCGGTGGATTAAAAAAAAAAATAAAAAATACAAATCTGATCATCCCAACAGAGGATGTGAGATTTAGAGGCGTTAAAATAGCGCAGGAGAGCGGACACGTAGCCGGACTCATGACGGACACTGGTCCAGCGAGTCGTGCTGGACAAAGGAGGTTTTTCAGTGAGTTGCTGTAATTCACGAATCCAGGAAACATTCACTCTCACTTAACCAATCTCACTTTTAAAAAGGTTGCAAAGAAGATTTTGAACTCTGGACAAAGGATATAAGACACACACACACACACACGTTAGAAATTAAAGCAGATCTCCTATGACATTTAAGACAAAACAGGCAAAAGGAGCCCCCCCCCCCACGAAGAACAATTACTGAAACAGCCAGCACATATAGTATATTTACAGCTTTAAATACCAAGAAATAATCATTTTTTCCCCAAATGAAACTACCCTACGTCCCTCCACTCTCCTCTCCTTTGTAGTGTAACCAGGTGAGTGAAAATCCTCCATTTACATCCTTTGGTCCCAGGGAAATCTTCTGTTCTGTTCGATCACAGTGAAGAGAACGGGGTAGACGGACAAGCAGTGGGAGAATGGAGCCGATGCAACTGTCCCGGCCAGTTCCCCAAAGGTCAATGTGAGCTTTACCCCTTCCCCCGATGAGGGGGGGGGGGTTTCCACGCTCGTCCGACCCGGTCTCGCGACCTCTCGGAGCAACAACCGCGATCAACACCGGTCCCGTGGAGGCGACCCGTCAGGTCCGCTCCTTTCACTACGAGATCTTACAATTCCCCTTGGAGGAGGAGGAGGAGGAGGAGGACGAGTCCTTCGGGGGGCTCTGCGGGGGCCTGAAGGACTTTGAGCGTTTGAGGCTGTTGGCTTTGCTGCTGCCGCCGCCCCCGCCCCCGCCCGCCGCCGTGCTGTTGGCCACGGAGTAGGAGCGCCCGTGCATCATGACCGCGTTCATGCCGTTGGCCATGGAGAAGGACTTGAGGTGGGACTTGATGGCGACGGGGAGGGGCAGTTTGTCAATGAGGTGCACCGGCGTGCAGGAGACGATGGAGCGGCAGCACAGATCCTGGAGGCTGAAGACTGGAGAGCAGAGGAGAGTGAACACGGCGGTTAGCGCCGTTTGCGTCACGTAGCCTCAAAGACGGGGAGACTTATTTATCCTAATCCTGTTTTAGGACTATGCCATACCTGTCATGTGGTGTAACACTAAAAACTCTGTGTCAGATAGTTGGATAGAGGTAGGATGATAATCTTTTTTGTAGATTATTCAATTATTTTAAAAAAGGACATTAGAAAAGGGTCACAAGTTAGTTTTGATTAAAAGCGATTTCTGAGATCTTCAAAATGCATCTGCAATTACATGTTTTCTGCAAATAGTTGGCTGTTGCATTATGTTATTATTCTTATTTATTCTAATTCTGTCTTAGGACAATTCAAAACCATGTGGTGTAACACTAAAAACTCTGTGTCAGATAGTTTAATTCTCTTAAAAAAGCTGATGCTATGAACCAGTTTTATATTTTAGGTGGATTAAATATTTAAAACTTATCATTCTTTTTCACCATTTGACATTTTAATGAGAAAGGTAAAAAAAAAGACGCTAACATAAAATGTACATTTCAAGAGACCTGATAAATAATTCTTTAAAACTTGATTTTCTCATCTTGCCAACCATGATTTATAGCTGACCCTTATTCTCAAAGTATATTTTACCTTGTTTGAGGTCTATTCTATTGTCAAGTGTGAAACCATTTTTTATTTTTTATAATACACGTGTACACACGGAAGTTTAACTGTAGATGCCTCCAGCCACAAACATTTTTCCCCCCTGTACATTTCTTATCAGTATACGGAAATTACTTTCTAAGGCCCTTCACAAGGTTTCCCGACAATAAAGTTGGAAATAGCTTCCATGGGTTTTTCTCTAATAGATCTAGATAAATTTAAATTGCCTTTACTAGACTGATGGACATTTTCCAAAAGGAGAAAATAACCACGTTTTGATGATATGGTCAATCCACCATGTGAGAAAAATTCTATTTTTGCTGCAATTGTACATACATCATTTTTATGTCATTGTCAGAAGTTAAATTACAGAAAATAATGTAACTTAATTTCCTGTTCACGTTTAAATTCAATTTCAGGACAGACAGCGAGTAAGAAATTAGTTCTCATCGGCTTTTTCTATAAATACCATCCAGGTTACTCTGGATATTTGCAGTAAGTGGATTTCATTGGATATAATTTACATCAAAGAAATAATACCAATGAGAACCATTGACAGGGAGATGGGTGGAATACTACAATTGCTTCTAGGGATTTACAATGATTTTGTGTTCAAATTAAACTCCATTCACATCCTCTGCATCAAGGGCATAAAAATATGTTCCATCATTCATGGCAACTGACCCCTTATCTACGATAAAAAGCAGATTGTCGTGGCTCACCTCTGTTGGGCCTCCAGAATTTCTCCATCCCATGCCTCATCAGGACAATGCGCGACAGCTCGGTGAAGGACTCGATGACGTTGAAGTTGCACAGAGGACTGACCTCAAAAAAAGTCATGCTGTTTTTCTCCGCGTAAGCCCGCGCCTGCTCCGTCGGGACCTGCCGCTTGAAAGCCAAGTGAAGCCGGTTCCCCACCAGGATCCTGGGAACACCGGGGGCGTGCTGATGGAAACGGAAGTGACAACATTTAGGTAACGGGATGGAAAGGGGACAGAGCATTTTAATGAACACTACAGATGTAAATATGACACATTATAGCTGTAGACTCATTTCCATCTCTAATCCTCTTGGCAAGTTGATATAAAAACATAGGAAAAATACACAACACTTAGGCAATACAGGCCACAGAAATCACTAAATATCAGAACTGAATGTAAGATGATTGCTTACTGCATTAAGGTGCTAATATAATGATGGGGTAGGCAACCCTGGTCCTGGAGGGCCACTGTTGGTGCAGGTTTTTGTTCCAACCAAGCAGTAACACAGAGATTCTACTAATGAGGGTCTGTAGCAAGGGCTCTAGTGGTAGAATCAGATGTGTAATTGCTTTGTTGTGAACAAATAATTGCAGCCACAGTTATTACAACCAGGTTTATCCACCTTTGGCTTATAACATTATACAAATTCCCAATACAAAATGTTGATAGAATTGCTAACTGATGTATTGCACATAGTACAAGTCTGGACAATAAAAGGCATTTTAGGTTGCATCTTCAGCTTTGGGAACCAGTGAACCAAACAACTAAATAATTACTCATACTATCACAATAGTCTTCAGTTGCGGCCTCATTCCCTTTTCTTTTTTTGTTAATCAGCCAGAAAAGGCATTTACCTCGTCAATTTCCCGGATCCAGCGATCGATGCCGTCGAACGACCAGTTGTTAGTGATGTCATATACGAGCAGGATGCCCTTTTTTCAGAAGAAAGACAAAACAAGTTCACGTATTTGCAGATTCGAACAGCCGAGCACCAAAGTCGCCCTCAGGTCCTCACCTGTGCCCCCCGGGAGTAAGACCTGAAGATGGTGCAGAACCTGCCCTGCCCGGATGTGTCCCTGTTGAAAACACAGAGGTTGTTATCAGAGCTGTGTGCTGTAGATCTGATCAGACTCTCCACATGTCAAACCGTGTAAAAAAACATTCTTACCATAACTCCAACTTCACTCGTCTCCCATCCAGGAGGATCGTGGTCGTCTTGTAATCGATCCCTAAGATTACACACGATCCAGATTGATTAATTGGTATGGTTATTGTGAAGGTAAGTTGGAAGTCAGCTGGAACCAACACACACATGCTGCCACTCACCGCTGCTGTAGGCGTAGGGAGACTCCACAGATCCGTCCTGTAGACTGTCCAGGATCTCCCCCTTTCCTACATCGCTGTCTCCCACCAGGAGGAATTTCAGTAGATAGTCGTAACTCTTGACAGGACTACTCTGGGCCCCCATCATCCCACGCATTGGATCTGGTTCACGGAGAGCTGTCGAAGCTCACCAGACCAGACGGTGGAGTTAGCCCCGCAAGCTAACTGGTTCACGAGCGTACATCCGATTTACATGGGACGGCGTGTGTTCCTTCCGTCGCTTATATCACAAAATAAATACTATCCCTAACCCAACAGGGACCGGGGAAACAACCCTCCGGTGTTTCAGCGCCGCACAGCCTCGCTCATCCGCCGTCGATGTAACGTTAAAACGTTCACGCGAAGAACCAAAACAACCGCAAGCTAGCTGTTAGCCTAGCTAGCTCACCAGCTAAAACTAACGTGTGTCACGCATTTGCAGCGCAGACGGGAACGATAAAGCAGCCGGAGGCTGTTCACTTTCCACGGGGATACGATACTCTAACAAACTAGTTAGGATGTTTCCACTTCGTCTAGAAAAAGGGTGGAAAAAAAAGCCAATGCGGGATTTCCAGCGACCGAACACAACGACTAACAGACAGTGTTGGAACTTCCTGGTGGTGACGTCACGAGATTCGTAATATCCGGTCTTTTGTTTAACTATAATAATGTATTAAACATTTTTAGCTCGTTATTAAAGTATTTCGAATAAGGCAGAATAGGTAGCTTTCATATTTCAATGCTAATATTAAATTATTATTTACCTTTAGGCACATAGCCCCCCATATACTGAAATTCTGGTCAAAGCTCATGAAATAAACATTACAAATGTAAAGAAAACATATATAAAAAAAAGTGAATAAATAAAAACATGGAAAGATGGACATGGAAACAAGATACTTCCTTATTGCTGTTTGCTACTATGTATGCCTAAATTATACATTTAAAAAAGTTCTAAATTAATACAGATACATGTTTATTTATTAGAAATAAATAATAATAATTATACATAGACCAGTGCAATACATTTATAATCATATTTATATATACCTGTATATATCTGTATATATCTGTATATTGTTTTTTAATTTAATTTTTTTAATTTTTTTCCTTTTTAAATTTGTAAAAACATTTTTGTAACTTTTCTAACTGCTGCTGTAGCACTGTGAATTTCCCCACTGTGGGACAATAAAGGAGCTATCTAATCTAATCTAATCTAATCTAATCTAATCTAATCTAATCTAATTTGAATCACTCTTGTGAATATAGGAAAAGTAAGAGCAAGTTCTAAGTTGTCATGAAACCTTTTCCCCTGAAACCAATAACTGAACATTTTTGTGTATTGTACTGTTTTTTAATGTTGTTTTGTCTATGTATTTCTGTCATGATATGTAAACATAAAAAGACCCATATATATATTTCCCTTTAAATGTATATTTTTCCTGTGATTTTGTCACATTTTGTACCTTAAAAGTGCTGACTCTATAAATGAATTGTGTTTTTCATTGTTCACTTACATTTTTAGGTGATCACATTGGTGACCTAAAAAATGAATAAGTCAAAGTCAAAGTCAATTTTATTGTCAATTTCTTCACATGTACTTGACAAACAAAGGAATTGAAATTGCATTTCTCACTATCCTATGTGTTTTACACACACATCAAAGTGCAGGTTTAAAATAATTCCTATCTACATCTATAGATTGCTATCTATGAAAATATAAACCATTAAAATACAAGCTATTGTTGGGATACTGATTTTAAATGGCAAATATAACTATGCCCATGGTGCTTGATTTTCTAAAAGATTGAGTATTTTTTTATATTTTTATAAAATCAATGCATTTGTTCTTCCGTGTTGCCGTGATTATGAAGAGAAATGTCTATTAGGTTTGATGGCAGGTGCTAATCATTGTTTAGCTCTCATTGGTTGCTCCTGATTGGCATCTGCAGCAGCTGTGGAATTGCTGCCTGCTTGCGGAGTATAAAAGCCAGATGAGGACCTGTATTCGTATGCCCAACCTGTTCAGCTTCTGTGGGGGTAGCTGATAGAACGAGAAAATGGGGCTGGTAAGTGCTGGGCTTTGCTTACTGCTGTGTTTTTCTGCCCATATTGGTGCTGGGTATGGCCTGTCTGTGCAAGATCCTGTTTCGGAGTGGGAGAGAATGGCGAAAGTGGTAGATGAAGAAATGACCAATGCCCCTGAACCCAGAGCCACTCCTGGATCCTCTTCTGGAGCCCCTAAAGCCAAGATGGTTCCTGAATACCAGATTGTCCGAGGATCCACAGATCTGACGAAGTATCTTAAGCCAGAAGAAGGTTACAGAGCGCTCCCTGAAAAAGTCCGTGAAATGTTGCTTGTGACCGCAGCCCCTAAAGCTGCAAGTGGACGTGCCAGTCAAAGCCAATCACCAGTTGAACTCTTGTGCCATGTTGACCGAATCTATGTGAGGGTCCTGAGGAGGTTCTTTCAGTATAGGGATGACTTTAAATACTTGAAACTAGGAACATGTCCTGTTAATCAAGCCACAAAAGATCACTACTACTTGCTGTACCTCCTGAGCACTGGCTGTGGATTCAAGTTTGAGGTTTGTAAAGATAATTTTCCTTAACATTTTTTCCAATTTCACCATTCAGCCTTGTTTCTGACACAAATGTTTGTTCAGAGTCTTCCAGATGCTTGGTCTGTCTCAATTGTGCTCCTCTACTCACGACCTGCACACAAATGCATTATGAGACAAATGAACTTCAAGGTTCCTCTGAACTGTCAGTATTACAGGTAATGTCTATTCATTAACAAATTTAAACTGAACCAACTAATGCTCTTAATGTATTCTGTAAAAGGACGGGTCATAACTCATTTAGTCCTAGCAGTTGTTAAAATCTTGAAGAGTTGGCTATTTGTAATTCTAACTTTATCTTTCTTGACTGCAGGTTTTTCCACTCCTATAAAGTTGGCTTCCTTCCCAAACTTCAGGGTGGCACCCTCTTTAAAGCACTCACCCCCAAAACTAGTTATATTCTCTCTTCTCAAGATGGTATGATTTCATTTTTGCGCAAACATTTCCCTTAATGCTATAGTCTTGAACAGCATAACTGGGCTTTAGTTGTGCTAAGCACACCTGTAAATGTAGATCTTGCATGCAGACTTAAGTTTGTTACATGCACCATGTGTCCCTTTCCACTTGCATGTGAAGCATCAAATTGTCCAGTGACTGGCTTCCTTTGCTTTGTCTCAGCATCAGGGAAAATTATCACTGGTGGCAAAACCTACCTGTTGGGAGAGCCAATGTACTTCTCAGCCAGCCGACCTGATGCAGGAAACCCCACTAATAAGAGGATGTACATCCACAATTGTTTCATGACTGCCTCCAAAAACCCCAACTCCAGTCCTAAATATACAATCATTGACAACTATGGGTAAAACTTAAAAAAAAAAAAGAAAAATCAGCATAATTGACTCTTCACTTTATGGTAGTTATAAGCCTTTTTTTTTTTTTTTCCAGGTGTATGGTTGACAGCAAGCTGAGCCCGAACTCAAAGTTCATCTCTTGTAAATCAAAGCTGATCCAGAAATTCATGGTCAGCGCCTTTGTTTTCAAGAACAAGCTCTCCAGTACCGCTCGCTCACAGGTATCTCAAGACTAACCAGTGGAGAGCTGTAGATTGTAATGGGGAAACAAGTAATCGTTTGTTCTGCAATCTGATTTCTTTCCAGCAAGTCTACTTGCACTGCAACATGGCGCTGGGGCCACTTACTCCAACAAAGACTTCAAAAGCTTGCAATTTCGACACTGTTACCAAGAAGTGAGTAACCTAGTCACTGGCAGGAGTTAGACCTACCTGCTGGTCAACATGACTTGCTCTGCTTTTGCCAAACTCTTCTGTTGCATATTCAGTAGTTCGGTTTCTAGCAACATGCTAAAAATGTGACCCTGTCTCTGGTGCCAGGTGGAAGGAGCTGTACGGACCAGACTCTGTGTGCACCTGCTGTGAAAAACCATCATCCTGCTCAGCCTCATCAAAGCCTAGAGGTAAGTATCAATGATTGTCATTATAGAAATCATTGTGTAAAACAGTTATTGTAGTAATGCATAGGCAATGACAAATCCAGTTTTAAAACCATTTAATTCACTCAAACTCAATCACTCTGTATTAAACGGTGCACTAAAGCTGCTTAACCATTAATTCTACTCCACAGCTACCACAGAAGTGGTTTCCAGTCACTCTTTGAACGTTGACATGAGCGACGTGGAAGAACCAGAGGAGCCTGTCCCACAATATAAATCCCCAACTACGGAGATGATTGTCTTGGAGGAGCCTGGTGAGGCAATGGAGGAAGACTTCCTGCAATGGGAGGATGAGGATTACTCAAGTGTTGTGTAAAAATGGCCCCGAATATTTTAAAAATAAAAAAATTGCTTCATCTTATATAAAAGTTGTCCTCTCATAATTGAAACTGTAAAGACAAGTCTCACATGGATTAAATGGTAACTCCTAATGTCACAGCAATCTCAAACAGTGCAGTTGGTCCTATCAACACTTAACATAATCCTGTATCAGCATGTCTGCATTTCTAAGAGTCTCCTGAAAATGCATCACTGCATTTTTGTAGATGCAGTTGTGCACCACAAGGGGATGGAAGAGATTCACTGGCTTTGCAGAAGTCAACTCAGCAGGGAGTTTAACACTTGGTCCCAAAGGTTTCCCAATGAGAACGTGGTGCAGCAGCTTTTGGTCAAGGCTTCTCTGTATAAAGGCCAGTAAGTCTTTAAGCCGGTGACACAGGTGACTTGGTTTCCACTGTGATGGGTCCTTGGTCAACAGCAGGTGCATCAGTGCAATTTTGAAATGAAAATCCTTCAGAAAGCTACTTCCCGACAGTGCGGTCTGTCTCTTGTGAAGGAAACATGCAATGTCAAGAGTCTGAATGTGGCATGAGTTCTCTGGAAGCTGTTTAGCGACGCTTTCTATGACTCGGTCTTCATAAACTGTCAAGGATAATGTCCAGAAGGTATCTGAGCTGTCTGGGGAGCAAGGGGTAATGTAGAAATGAGCATCAGAGTTAAATTTAACCACAGGGTTCAAGTTGAAGCTGATTTTCTTTCCGGATCTGAATCTAACAACCAGCGTGCCTGGTGTATCAATGTAGCGAATGCTGAGCTCAAACTCATACTTGTGTGAAATCTGTGTCCATGCTTGTCTTATAGTGCTCTGAAACCATCTGGTGACCTGTGATTTTGACAGAAACGGTGGGTTCTTCATGCAAAGACCATCATGAACATGTGTGACTTCTGTCTTCACGCTCTCGTTCCTGGCATCATGCAACAGGCAAACCACGTCGTCGGCTGCGTCTGAAGACTGACAGTGGCAACCCTCTGGAACTCGTTCATTTTCCACCAGCTTTATTTGACCACAGACTTGTGGGTTTTGCAGCAGGTCGATACCCTGGTAGTTGCAGGGCAGGCAGTGAAACCTATAGGGCTCTGGTGGGGTAAAAGGGACGATGATATCACACCCATTCAACATCTGAAATGCCTCAATCTTCATACCACCATTTCTGTTACAGACGTCCCGCATTGATTCCACCAGGTCTCTTGCAAACCCCTCCAAAAACTCACCCTCTTTCCACTTATTGAGTGAGACTTGAATACATTTTGAGTGAAAACGCTGCAGGGTGTTGCTGTCAGGCAAGAGAACTCGGAGGTTCCTGGCAGTAGCCGGTTTCGTTTGAGAATTTCCCCTGATGCATTTCCTGAAGAAACGGATCATGGAAATGATGGAGAGTGTGTTCCATATGTACCAGAGGTAATCCTTCTCCCAGTCAGCGACAGCCGTCTCTGAAGTTTCATTCTCTGACGTCTTGGTGTGTAGATGCGGCAGAGGTGCTTCTTGTTGCTTAGAGCTGGACATGTCATTGTTTATGTCCAGTTGTGAACTGCCCTTTACTTTTGGAACATCTGTTTCATCCTCAAGAGTGACTTCCATCTTCAGACCAGCATCAGTGTCACTCTTGGTTTTTTCTTCCTGCAAACCATGGTCGGTGCCGGGTGCATCTGGGACAGCAGCGTCTTTTTGTTCATTGTGGATGTTTTTTACGTCATCCAGCGACCCTTTATCTTTAGCGCGTGTCACTTCCTCATCGCCAGGTGCCATTTCCTGGTCCACTTTCCCCGCTTCTTTAGGCATCCACTCTTCGATCTCTGTCAAGGCTGCACCGCCCCATTCTTCAAGTCCGGGATCATCGCCTGGACGCATGATGAGACCCAGGGTGACCACGAAGACTTGCAGCAGAGTACCTTGCATTGTCAGTACAGCCTCTGGATGGATCAAACAGCATAGAGAATAGTCACAGATCTTTCAGTACTTTTGAAAAAAAAAACAGCATGAGTTCTATTCACTATGTATACAAAAAAAGCATTTAATGAAAGTTGTAACCCTAACCCTAACACTCCTGTCAGAATTGGCAGTGATGCAAAGCCAGAGACAAAACTAGCAACAGTACTTCCTTGATGGCCAGAAAGCATCTTCACCTCTTTACTCATTTCTGTGATCAAATTTGACACACACAACACAATTCATTAATGCATATTACATAAAATAAGAAGGAAAAATAATACGCACCACAGGCATCAATGATTAATTATCTTTATCCTGCAACAGGGCTTGTAATGTGTGAATAGATACAAAGGAGGAAGCAAGAGACTAACCTTGCTACAGCCACAAACTCAGCAGTCTCTTCCTATTTCAGATGTAGGTTGTCTTTCGTGACTTATTTCCTGCACACACCCTGTGCACGTGTGTTCTGCTGTGACATTTTCCTGCGCAATACACTGAAAGAACTGACAGCACAGACTTCCTGTAAGTTTAACGGCCCATGCACAACAACCTGAAAGTCTGAGTCACTGAAAAACACCACGATGTTAATGAGAGGAGAGTAAACTAGCACCAAGCAGCACTGCAAAAGTACAACAACTGTGTGTGGATAATAGCCTTTTATCCTCTGGTGGGCTTCTAACTGGTGTGTCAAACAGATCCTGTGGTGATATATCATATTTACAAAATGCATTGTTAAGTCTGTACAAAAGTGTCACCATCAGACAGATTTTTACCTCATACCGAGGGACTTTTATGTTTCGTTTTGTTGCATGTTTTTGCTGTTCTGAGGTTCTTTTTTTTTACCTGCTCAGTGACAACAGATGTGAATCAGCTGTTAGCAAAATCTGGTGCAATTACTTTCATCATGCGGTATCCCTGCAAAAAAATTAAAAAAAACAAACAATAAATTATATAGTCAATTAAATATTCCGCATTGCAGATATTGTCTCTTGATCTATTTTGTTCCAATCAAGCAAATGGAAACACATTATTTACCCTTCAGCTCTCAGACAACAATCCATTTTCCATCTAAAGCCACAGATATTTGAATGGTTTGAGGCCATTTTTGCATCTCAATAGGTTCAGCTAATGTTGAACTAAGCTGCTTCCCGGAGGCTCAGGTAGAATAAGGCACGGCGACTGCATACTGCATTCATCAAAAGAAAACATTAATGTGTGAATTAAGTAATGACCGACATACATGTACATGTCCTTTCTAGGGTTTCAGCAGGTTGACTTTTCATGTGCAGCTTAGTTGAGGATCTTTTGTCACATCACACTGAACACAGGTGGCTGTGAAGGGAGGGGCACGATGACACACGATGTGGTCGGCTTTGAACGTCCCCACACGGGCTTTCAGTCGGCGTAAGATACGAGATTTAAAAAGCAGATGGAGAACGGCAGCGTGTGACTTTTTTCCTTCTGCTTTTAAGAAGAGAGGTAAGCGTGCATGTGTCTGGTTACTTTCATAGCAATATCTATAGATGACTGATGTATTATACAGTTTGAAACAAAAGTCAATAAGTGATTAAACTACATGAGAAACATTTTAACATCTAGGCGACATTATGCAGGAACATTCTATAAATGGAAGGTTTGGGAATTAAATGTTCCGGGCTGGGTGATTAACTCACTACTCATAAACTGTTTTTAAAGGGTGACCAATCAGGAAGTGGCACCGCATGCCTTCCAAACCTTCCAATTAACGCAATTTACAAAACGCCGGAAAATGACTTCCTGCTGTGCTTCTCTTACACAGATTTAATCACTTTAGTTCCCAGAAGGTCCCCGGCACGTCTCTCTCCAGGATGGATAAGTTTCGTATGATGTTCCAGTTCCTCCAGTCCAACCAGGAATCCTTCATGAATGGGATCTGTGGCATCATGGCACTAGCGAGTGCACAGATGTACTCTGCCTTCGAGTTCAGCTGCCCCTGTATGCCAGAATACAACTACACCTATGGGGTTGGACTGCTTATTGTCCCCCCTATATGGTTCTTTGTATTGGGTTTTGTATTGAATAACAACGTGTCGGTGCTTGCTGAGGAGTGGAGGAGACCCACGGGGAAACGGAGGAAGGATCCGTCCATCCTCCGCTACATGTTTTGCTCAATCACACAGAGGTCTTTGATAGCACCTGCGGTGTGGGTGTCCGTCACCCTCATGGACGGGAAGAGCTTCCTGTGCGCTTTCAGCATCTACTTGGACATTGACAAGCTCGGTAATTACACTCTAGTAAAGGGAACGTCAGAGACAGAGAAGATTAAACTGCTGGCCAAAATCCCCTGCAAAGACCTGTTTGAGCATCAGGAAATAAGAGTGGCAGCGTCCCGGTATATCAAGTGTATATCACAGGTAGATGGCTGATTTCTTTTTTATTTCATATTTTTATGAATGCTTTTATTCTGAAGGGTCATTAGCTGTCAATTTTTGGAGCAATAGAGCAGAATCTTACTGCAGTATGGGTACATTCTAAAAGGCTGGTTCACTAACTAACTAACTAAAATTCAGCCTTTATTGGCAAAATATTTGCCACCAGAAACTGATTTGGAATCACATATATTTTAATTGCATTTTTTTATTTGAAAATGTATGCATGTATATTGTATGTTTTAATTTGAATCATTGAATCTGAATAGTATAATTTTAATTAGTTTGAAACTGCACTCTAATAAAACTTTGACATTTATTTTATAAACATATATATAGATGTATATCCTCATGTTGAGTTCTCACAATTCAAATTCACTTCTTAAAATTGAATTTCATTTTCTTGTAACAAAGAAGAAAGAGCAAATCTGGCCAATCAGCACCAAGAGGCAAACTACTATGCTTGAGAATGTAGGTGTTAATCTATAGAAGTTTAATTATTCTATATATAATATAGTTAAACATTTTAAATTTTGTAAGATTCCAGTTCCAAACTAATAAAAGTAATTTTTCAAGTTATACTATTCTGATTTCAAAAAGAAGTTGCTATTTCAAATTAAGTGATTCAAATTCAATTCAAGTAATTTAATGCCCTTATTAGGTTTTTCCTTTTTTTGGGATTTGGTTGATTTTAGAACCTGCTGGAGTTTACAAGCTAGGATTAAAATGTACACACGGTACTTTATTCATGTCAGTATTAAGACTCACTCTACATAGAGAATGGCTTTGAAACATTCAAACAAATCAAAAAAATAAGATAAATCTGAATATTTCAAGCTTTTTTGGAGACTTTCCTTGTCAGGCCGTTTGCTGGAAGGTCCCATGACCTCAGTATCTCTATAATTTTGGCTACACCCATGATTGTATTCTTCTCCTAACTCCTTTTTTAAACATTTAATTGTGTTATACAACATATTACTTCCTGACCTTTTAATTCCCAAGTCAAATGCCAGCTAATAATAACCAATTGTTTCCACAGACTTACCTATTGAATGTGTAATCATTTGATGAGAACCTGTGAACAGTTGCACAAAAGAAGGATTATATTCAGTTTCATTTGAGTATATAAATATATAACATTTTTGATTGTAAGATCAGTCAACCCATTTAAATACATAGACCTTGTTTTAATGCAAATAACACTTTCAGCAGGCAGTTTAAAACTGACTTAGCTGATTTAATTTTACTTTGTAGGTGAGAGATAGTCCAAACACTATTTTGGCCCTTTGTAAAAGGGGAGAATAATCTTTTCTTTTTTCTAAAAAACTGTGGTTAGTCTCTCTCCACTTGACTCCAACAATCCCTGAGCTCACTGAAGCTTTCCTGTTCGCTTATTAACGGGATAAATAAGCCTCTAAATTTATTATTCATGGAACGGAGACCTATTTCCATCTAAAAAAGCACCCGCACTGTTATTTAGCTCTTTGATCAGCCGAAGGGCAATTATACAGGCTTTAAAGTAACATGTCTCTCGAAATGTGTATTGATATACAGAAGATAATGATTCTGTTAATGAGCTATAAAACAATCGGGGAGCTGCCAAATGGGCTTTTCTTTCTATCAACTTTTCACTATTTATAAGAGTGACATATATATACCAACAGGCTAATAGGTGTTTATATTTCCCAGGCCTGTGGATGGATGTTTCTGCTCATGATAACCTTCACGGCCTTCCTGATCCGGGCCGTTCGACCCTGCTTCACCCAGGCCGCCTTCCTCAAGACCAAATACTGGTCCCACTACATAGACATCGAGCGCAAGCTGTTCGACGAGACGTGCAAGGAGCACGCCAAGAGCTTCGCCAAGGTCTGCATCCACCAGTACTTTGAGAACGTCAGCGGGGAGATGCGCAGCTTCCACCGCCGTCGCCGGGGCGACGGCTACAGCGACGACGACGACGATGAGGACAGGAAAAGAAGCGAGGAGGACAAGCTGCTGGGCATCAGGGCCCAGGAAGACATGAATACGATCCTGAGGAACTGGCACGACTGCAAACCGCCTCTGGCTCTGAGAAAAGAGCAAATGAACGGTGAAAGCAAAGGCGGGACGAATGGAGACGCCAGTGGAGCAGTAAACGGACACACCCATGGCGTGAAGAGAAAGGAATGGGCAGTGTATTACAGTAAGGTCTGAAGAGATCAAAGAGATACTACAAAGAAACGGGTCTTTTAGCTTCTACGTTTTCAGGAATTATTGTTTCCCAGAGAACTTTGTTAAGCAAGTTAGAAATATTGCTATAATGAATTAGATTTGTGCTTAATTGAAAATAATACCGGTGCCATAATAAACACAGTGAGAGTTTAGATTAATCAGGAGCTGTCTGGTTATTGGGTCCTGACCAAAGCGTGTTCATTCCACTGTTGTCACAATGTTTTATCCGTAAGCCGTGAACCAACTGTTGAAAACACGTTCTGCCACTGCTCTCTGAAGAGGGGGGGGGTCTGACATCTGTGTAAAATATAAGCTGCACACACAGAGAGAAACAGCACACTGGGAGACCTCATTGATAACACTAATACAGATTTGTGTTGTTCTCAAGTGCAGAGCCACCATAAATACACTCAGGTCATGAAACACAAACAAACATACTACTTATGTCTTGTCTTGGGGTACTCATGTCTTGTCCTGTCATACATGTTTGTTTGTTTCTAGTTTTTAGTTTAGCACTTTACCGTTGTTGTTGTATCGTAGTTTAGGATTGTCTCGTCTTGCGCACCTGCACTTTGATGTTGTTGTACATGTAAACACATAGGATAGTGAGAAACGCAATTTCGATTCCTTTGTATGTCAAGTACATGTGAAGAAATTGACAATAAAATTGACTTTGACTTTGACTTTGACTTGACAAACCGATAACACGAGTCCCATGACGGAAGGAGGGAGGGGGGAGAAAGATACGCTTACAGATCAACAGTTATATGAGTTATTGTTTAGAATCTTTGGATTCTGCAATGAGAGGTGTCAACAAGAATCCAAAGTTAATAGCATTCATCAGAATAAAACTTCAAACATGGGATTCATAGGATGATGAACTACTCTTTTTATTTTATCGCAGACATGTAAAAGATGTTGGTTTTACTCAACATGTTTTGACAGTCACCTTTTTTTTTTTTTGGATGAATAAATGAATTGGGCCTTCCAGTTAATTAGTATAATAATTTATTATGTCAAATGTATTAATGTTTTTTAGTCCACCCACAGACAACAAGTGTAACATTTATAGAGGCTGAATGCATCAATACAGGTGATGAATAAAAGAATTTATTCATCAGTATAACCTTATTTAATATAGATTAATAACCTATTCATGCTTTATTTTAAAATATTTTTGCTCATACACTTGCCAACTTGCATGAATAGTGTGCAGGACCCATTTGGTGCCACACCCCTATTACAAACACCTTCTCCTACATGCGTGGTCACGCGACATTGCGTTTCCAAACACATTTCTGCCTTTAAACCTCGCTGTGATCCGACAATCCAACAACGCCACCACGTTCCCCATCAGGCAAACCCAGGATTCATGCAGAAACAACAGGTTGCCACAGCCTCGTCTATTTACATGCCTCTGAGAAAACAAGGAGAACATTTGCATCTGTCTTGCTCCCATATCCTCCCTGATAAAACATGTCTCTCTGGGGCTTTGGGGAATTCTTCCACCGATATCTGTTCGTACAGTCGTGTGCAGAATAATAGTCGTGTGTTTGAAACCTGAGTGAAGACAAACGCCTTGTAGTAATTTTTATAGGAATCCATGATCCCTTGTCTTCGCACTAAGAGAATACGATTTGCTAAAGACTTGTGGAATAATGATGTGGAGATGTTTCTCCTGCTATGGCGTCGGGCCTGTTTATCACACACAAGGGATCATGGATCAGTTTTCCTGTATCAAAATAATTGATAAGAGGTCACGCTGCCTCATGCCGAAAGAGAAAACATCCTTGAAATGTGTGTTTCAACACAACAAAGACCCCAAACACGCCAGTAAACCAGCAGCATCTTGGTTCCAGACCAACAAAATTAAAGTTCCAGAGTGCCCAGTCCGATCCTCCAATGAAGACCTGTGGGGTGACGTCAAAAATGCAGTGTCTGAGTTTCTGAGGCAAAACTGAGAAAAGGCAGCGGAATCACAAGGCTGAAACAGCTTCTCATAGGAGCCAGATGTTGGTCGACATGCAACACGAAATCAAGCAGAAACTCTGCTTATCCAACTAATTATGGTATTCCTGGGAAAGCTAAATCCTGAAAGTTTCAGTTTATACAGTAAATAATTGGAGTTTGTAAATGAAAATGCAGACACAGGCAAATATTTTGATTTAGGACATAAAAAGAAATGTTTACAATGCATTTTGAGGGTGACGCTGCTGCCTTACAGCAAGAAGGTCATAGGGTCAAGGCCTAGAGCTGGTTTCCTTCCACAGTCAAAAGAACATTAGGTCAGTTTAAGACATTAAAATTCCAATAGGTATGAGTGTGTGAGTAGAAATGATACACCTGTCAGGGGTGTATGCCTGCCTTTCCCCTGCAGTATGCTTGGATTGGCTCCAGCAGACCCCCCCATGACAACTATTTACTCACGTTTTAACCCATAGAACCCAGACCCATTTATCCTTAAAGGGAATTTATGCGGGTTATACCATAGACCAAGTGGGCCACATGGAACACAAGTTTTTTCTTATTCTCTGTTTTCTGACATATATGTAACATTGGGCATTAGTTGTAAACATATTCTATATTAGGATGATTAGTATATGTCACTTCCAGACCTAATGAGTTAAAATCAGACATAAAGCCTCATAACAAGGGTCAGGGGCATCCAGAGTTCTTGTTACACTGTGGATCCATATGGGTGAAACTGTGTTTCAGGAAGCTGTCGATACGGTGGCGTTTTCACCATATTTCGCAAGAGGGCGTGCTGTCACCTCCTCCTTTTTTTCTTTTATTTTTTTGTGACTCTGAAACCTGTAAACACGCAGCGGTGAGTGCGGCGCGTTCACGCTCGGTCGCTCGCTCGCGCGCGCGCACGCGGATCCAGCTGTTCCCTCGGCATTCGGCAGTAATGTCATTACCGAAGGAGGAGGAGGAGGAGGAAGGGTGTGTGTGTGTGTGGGGGGGGGGGGGGGGGGGGGGGGGGGGGAATGAAAATGGCACTGATCCCATTGAAGTCCCCCCATCAGGGGGGGTGGTGGGGGGGATTAGCACTCCCCTTGACCGTCTCGCAGCTCAGCCGGTAGCCCAGCAGCTGTTCTCTCCTTCAGCAAATTGGCAGCCTGGGAGGGGGGGGGGGGGTCGGTGCGGGGGTGGACACGCACGAAACGTCTTTGTCCAGATTGTTCTCTCTGCGTGTCCCTTCTCTCGGTGTGATTTCCCTTCATATCTTACTTCCCCTCTATCTGCAAACACGCCCCCCCACCACCACCACCGTCCTTCCACTGCAAGAAATCTGAAATGTAAGAAAGCAATCGGTGCTTCCTCCAGATCAGGAAACACGATGTGAAGAAAAAGGGCAGATGCGTCGTTGGGGCACGCGCCACTCCTCCAATATAGTGCTGTAAATTATACAGTTAAAATCATCAGGTGTTTCCTGGTTGTGTATCGGTGGGTTTACAGGTTGGACTCTACAGGTTGCTCGAGTGGGAATCATGTTGTGTTCGCCATATTTAGCATTTTTTTTAAAGCAAAATCAAAGTTTGATATATCTATAAACATACAATCATATTCGTCCACTCACACTGTAAAGAGGGTTAAAAATGTGAAAAAAATCTCTTTAAGCTACATTTAGAACAGATTTAAACATTTGAGAATAAAATAAATAGTTTCTCAACCCCCCCTCCCCACGAGCTTTCACGTGGACGGCTTTTGTTTTGGTCGTCGGGACGTCGGCCGTGCGCGTGCCGCTGACCGGGGCCTTCCCTTGACTTTGCTGCAAGTCTCTCCCTCGCTCGTATCGCACGCGCGCGCGCGCGCACTCACAAACACACAGGCGCCGCGCGCGCCCTTTCGCGGGAGGCCTCCTATTCGCCAGCGTCTGGCCCGTTCTGCCTCCCTTCTGCCCGCTGATTGGAGGACGGCGGCGGCGGGGGCGGGGCCGACGGAGAGGAGCGTTGCGAGGCAAAACGGCTGGTCACATGAGCCGCGGATCTGTTTACAAACCAGAGGCAGGAGGCGAGGAGAGGAAACGGAGGAGGAAGAAAGACGAGTCGCAGCCTCTTCTCTTCTCTGAGCTCCATTATGGACTGACAGGGGGAAGAGGGGAGAGCCTGCCATGACAAAGCCAGCTGGAGGTGGGGGAGACTGAAAACGACGCACGCAGACACTCTTCTACACACACACACACACACACACCTCCTTTGTCTCAGATTTTTTTTTTCTCAATTGAAGGAGCAGATGGTTAGAGGGAGAGTAGGATCTCCCCCCTTAAACCCTAGCCCCCCCTGCCACCACCACCACCCCCTACGCAAACACACACACACATGCACTGACTGACACACACACACACCAGCAAAAAAACAGCAAAAAACAACCCAACCCAAGCTTTGCTGTGACTGCATGGAGCTGTCCTCACTTTGTTTGGGCTTTGAGGGGGAACACACCGAGGAGGACTCCCCCAGCTCCATCAGCGGATTGGAGCAGACAACAAGAGGACAGGAGAGGGGGATGAGACTCTGAAAATCAGCTTTGTTGGGGGTAAGACAAAGCACAAGACTAATGCCAGATAATTACCTTCAGTGGACAAGGGACTGTCATTTTTTTTGTGTGTGTGTGTGTGTGAACAGCGGATGTCATTGAAACTGGTGCGAGGACGACACCGCGGACGCTGAGTGGAGTCAAAGGGCTTCCTCTCTGCTGGAAACGTAAGTATTTCCTGTTACAAAGCAGCCTGTGTTGTTTGTTGCGACGCTGTGTGACTGAGTGAGATTCGGGCCTTATTCGACAATAACAACTCCTGAACAACACATGCTCATGAGGCAGCTGACAAACAATCCGGTCTACATAGATTTCTTTGTCTCTCTCTCTCTCTCTTTTGAGATGACATCATTGTCACTGGGATCCAGGAGCACTTGAGGTCTTTAGTCGCAGTCTGAACCCAAGTTCTGAATCTCCTAATTTTTCCTTTTTCCTAAACACAGAGCGGTTAATCCAGATTTTCGAGAGGAGGGGGGGGGGAAATACCAGGCAGGACCGGATTTGCTGAGCCACCTCTCGGAAAAGGTTCGAGGAATCCCAAAAAGCAAATCTGGAGAAGTTGACGCTTGTTTTTGGAGGAAACGAACTCGGCGCAGCGCGACTGATCCCAGGCTCCGAGCAGATTTCCGTGTCCAGGAGCTCCGGCCCACGAGTTTGGCTGCGGCCCAGAGGCTCAGCCGCCTTCTCCTGACGGGGCCTAGAAATCCACCGCCGGTGCCCTGGGAGTCAAATTTCATGCAACCATTCCAATGGTGTAACGGTAAGTAAAGTGGATTTCTTTGCCCCGTGCCAAATACACAAGTGGCGGCGGCAGCACATGCACCCGCCGCTATCTCATAACCCAGATACCTAGTTGTGGGCTGCGGGCTAATGGGATCCACATAATGGTTTGTGAAATGGAAAAAAAAAAATCACAGGGACCGGCAGGGTTTGTGTTCTGAGGAGGGCGGCGGGTCAGCTTACAATAAAAGCCACACTCAAGGTCAGGAGCATTTGAGGATGATTTCCTCCTTTATCACCAGAGTCCATTAGTATAGTTTTGCGTCTGTTGCATCGTATATCTCATTATCCCTGGTCTTCCCTTGTAAATCCCCCCCAACCCAACCCCCAGCCGTCAAATGATCCCACTCATACCTCCCGCAGCGTGCAAGCTGTACCCCTTCATTCACTCTAAAGAGAGACACATGGACATTTAGAGGCTGGCACGGAGCATCCCTTGCTGCAAATTAATAGGAACACATGCGTGTGTGTGTGTGTGTGTGGAAGTGGGGCTTCCTCATGCTATTGTTTCACCAAATGGTCCTTTTAGTCCCCGGAGTGTTTTTCTTTTTTCTTCTCTCTGTTCACTACACCCCCCACCCTCCCCCTCTATGCCCTGCCACCTGCAACACACACGTTTCCGTCTCAGAGAACACACACAGACAGACGCTAACGCGGGCCTACCCTTCCATCCCCCCCTCCGTGCTGACACACACACACACTCATCTGTATAGAGTCTGTAGAACAGATGGTGGTGTGGCAGAAGTGTGTGTGTGTGTCTCTGTCCTCCATGTTTGTTTTGTTCACATCCAGTCATCTCAGCCAGTCAGCGACCTGCATCCTGACGCCAGCCCTCAGATTTAAACCCCTCGCCAAAATATCGCGAACCGTGAACCTGTAGGGATGAGGCGAGGTAGTGCGCCCGCCCGCACACACACACACACACACACACACACACACACACACACACACACACACACACACTCCAGGGCCGCTGTCAAGCAAACACTGGAGTGTCCAGAGACTTCAGGTCTTATGATGTTGTTGTAATGTTAGACAGTTTCCTACAATTCTTATTTTATTTCTCTGTTAATTTAAAATAAATAAATATAGCAAAAAATACACCCCTTTAGAAACTCAAATGATATCACAGACCTCAGGAGCGTTTGACTGCTCTCTAAACTCCTACAAGAGCAATTGCCTGTTCAGCGACTAGTGTTTATGCAAACGAAGTTAGACTTGACACTGCCAAAGCTAACAACTGCATCCTGAACCCTTTGACGGGAACGGTCAAGATAGGTGCTCATAATGTGGAGGGGGGGGAGGGTAAACAATGGAGTTGCAAGACTGGATATTCCTTTTTTTTTTACATCCCCAGTAGGTTTCTATTTTGAGGAGGAAAACAGAGAGAAACGCTGTGGCTGTAAACACGCTTAAAATAGACGGAGCTATAATGAAAGAGGACTTGAGAGTCCAAAATAAGAGTCTTACAACATCTAAACACGAGATTTCCTGAGCCTATCTGAGCTAACCTGTTGAACACCTCCGTACAGTAACAACCACGCCGGTGTCTGTGCTTCCTGACAGGATGCCCGTGTGGTTTGGGTTCTCAGCACTCTGAACACTACTGCAGCATGACGCCGGTCTACCACCTCCCGCACGTGTACGTCATCGTGCTGGGCATCGGCCTCTTCGTCTTCATGCTCAGCCTCATCTTCTGCTGCTACCTGTTCAGGTACGGGCGCACGGGGGGCGTGGAGAAACCAGCAGCTTTAAAAAAGCATACAACGGGTTAAAATCTCTTCAGGACTCCTCTGGTAATAAATATGTAGATAACCTTGATTTATGAGGCACACTTCAGAGATACCATATATATATATATATTCAATATAAGCACTAGTATTTAATCGTAAATAATTCCGAAATTAACAGGAGGCCAGTGCAGAGTTGGTGAAACGGTGCAACCATCTGGTGTTAAAAAAACAAAAATAAAAAAAAAATAAAAAAATTGAACAGCGTGTGATGAGCTCAGAAATCGTTATAATCGTTTCGTAGGTTTTTGGAGTGTCGCCCCGAAGTTGCCGCCTGCAGCTTGTAATCGCTTGAAAATGGAAAATTAAAAACACATATCATCTAATAGAAAATTGTATAAGCATCATAGTTTGTCCAGCAGAGAGCACTTATAAAGTTTAACTGAAAGACCTATTGCTCCATATGCTGATGTTTATCCTTCAAAGTGGATCTAGTCAGTGTTTTCATGGATTGATTGACTCCCTGTATGTGAAAGGTGTAGCTCAGAACAACAACTTGTTGCAGCAGCTTTCATTAGCATATCTAAAAACTGAATATACCCCACCTGTCCAGCACCGAACTGCAATCAGGTCAAGTTAAGCACTCGCTGTGGCCGGATATTTATCTGAGGAGCTGGTGGAGAACAAAATGGGAGATAAAGGATGTTTTCAACTGGATGTGCAAATAGGCAAATATTGACTAATGTGTTCAGCATAAAGCAACATAACGTCTGCTGTGTGGAGTTTGTTCTGCCCTGAAGCAGCCAACAAATATATTCATGTTTAATCACCCAATATAAAGAATTATTATCGGCCTTAAACATAATAGGCAACATCATATACTGTACAAGATTATAAAATATCTATTAATCTAGACGGTGACAGGATTATAAACTGTAAAGTGATTTAAATGTCAATCATCAGGGATTGGGGGATACTGTTCGTGCTGTGGTGTGTTGTTGTTTGGGGCAATAATGCTGATTGATGATCGATACTGCTTTGTGGCAATACCGGATATTTATGTGACTTGTAGTAACCTTTTCAAGGTATTTATTTGCCGGATGAATCATTCACGCTTGGCGGCATTTATCCGTGAAGAAGTTACTATATCATCATGGTATAAAATGACCTATAGAAGAGAGGGGATCATATTCATTCATTGGCAGGAATAGGAGTGTGGATGAATTAGATTCCAGCTGTGATATTTCTAACATACAGATGTTATGTTTCTGTCCCCCCTTCAGGTTGAAACAACAAGGAACCAGAGAGCAGTTCAGCTACAACGAGGTATGTCACCAGCGCGGCGGCGGCTGCACGTTAACACCTGCTTCATAGGCAGGTTATAAATACCACCACAGCATTTCACACTGTTATCATCCACTGCGAAACCTGACGCTACCCTCTATAAATGACCTTGACTGTGCCGCGCGTTAATCCGGCTGCGGTGTGGAGAGGGCCTGGTTGTTGTATGCAGGTAGTAGGGTGTGTGTGTGTGTGTGTGTGTGTGTGTGTGTGTGTGTGTGTGTGTGTGTGTGTGTGGGTGGGTGGACAGCCTCAGGGAAGGTTGAGCCCCAGCTGCAATTATTTGTCTGGAATTCAGGATTTGACCGTTACGCATCAAGCGACAAAAAACAAACAAACAAGCGCACATCACTCTGATGGATATTTTTATATCGGTCACGTCGACGGTGAATCAATCCGAGCCTGTTTTACGCCGTAATAGTGCTGACACATCATTCACGTCACATGACACAATGCTTTCCTCTTTTCTTTTTTTCTCTCCCCCCCCCCCCCCCCGACTGTAGGTGGTTTTGAAGGGAGCCAGCAAGAAACTGAGCCTTCTAGGAGTGAGTATGTCTTTAATTACAAAAAAAAAAAGCCTTAATTGTTATATATGTTAGAAAAAACCCAGCGGCTGCACACGTTGTTTCATGTCCCCCCCACACTGAACTGCGTTACGTGCCAGCTCCAACCATCCATCATGAGCTGGGAGGGGTTTGGACGAGCAGCCGCTGGTTAGTTAACTCAATCAGTTTCCCTCCTCAGATGTGATTAGCGTGCTGCACGCACTCACAGTGGAGATATCCTAAAAATATCTCGCGTCTCAAAACGGAGCCATCAAAAAGACAAAAAAAAAAAAAAAGTCTGAGCGGCCGGCTTGGCTTCTGGGCTTGTAGCAGAAATTGCAGGACTCCAAGAATAACTGCGCTCATTCAAAATGCATTATAAAAAGACCTCTTCTCGGGCCTCTTGTGATTCCCATAAAGATTGCCATTCTAAGTTGTTTCCATTTTCCCAAAGCAGTGGTGCAGGTCAAGGGTCATTCCAATATCCACAGAGTGCCAGGGAGCTCACAATGTGCTAGTTATTTGAACACATACTTAAAATGTAAAAAAAAAAGTTATACTTTTGTTGTGTGAAATCTATGTATATTACTTTGCCATCTCAAATGTACTAAATGTTCTTGGCTGTGTGGAGGTCACAGATTGTATGAATACAAGCCTGTTGTTGAAAAGAGGCAAGAAGGAGATTAATTATACACAAACTATCCTCACTGTTACTGTTGTTGTTGTTGCAGCAAACCTGCGCGGTGTGTCTGGAAGAGTTCAGGACCAGAGATGAACTGGGAGTGTGCCCGTGCTCACATGCATTTCACAAGAAGTGAGTGTTTATTAGAACTGGAAACGCAGCCAAGAGTCGAGAGAACACTGATGAACACATGCGTATTTGCTCAGAAATTATGGAGCTAACGTGCGGGGCTACCTGAGCTTAGCTTCGCACAAAGAGCTGGAAACGGTCTAAGCTAATATGGGGGAAAAGGCTCCTCTTGTTGCCTGGCAACCTCACACGGCTTCAGGAAGTCACTGCGCCGACCGATTAATAACTCGGCACACAATAAAACCTGCTCAGGTTTTGTGAAGGATGAAACAACACAAAAGCACATTTTAGATCATCTAAACCAGCCTTGAGAAACCAGAGTAATCCCAGTACTCAGCAATAAAGTAAATATGCATTTTCAGTTGTATTTCGAAAGAACAGAATGTTGCACATTATGTTAAAGATCCCATTAAAAGGATTTGTACTTATAGGATGTGAGGGTCTAAAAACAGAGGATGTTGTGTTACAAACTGTAAATTGGGGCAGATCTGTGATTTGTGATTCTGGGCTATACAAATAAAATTAAATTAACTATTGGGGGAAAAAATAAATTTGAAGAAATATCCACATGTAGCTAACGTGGGCCTGCAGGGCTTTAATTAGCAGTGCATAAAGTACTACCACATACAGGAATGTGTGAAGTTTGCTAATTCTCATCAGCCATTTGACATATATAAAAAGGTTAAACACATGCGTTAATGACACTAATTAAGGTTCCATTCAGGTCAAACACTCTGGTTTCATGTCAATATGGCTGCTGATTTTAAAAATATTAATGGCATTACAGGGAAAAATCATCTAAAACTATCCCTGCGAATGATGGATTCGTATTGTTTTAAGCTGATTTTTTTTACTCTCTTCCTGTCAGGTGCCTGCTCAAGTGGCTGGAGATCCGCAGCGTTTGCCCCATGTGCAACAAACCCATCCTCCGGCTCCACACAGACGCCCCCCAGGGGGCCGAGGGGCCCATGGACCCTGAGGAAGTGTGAGCCGGCTCGGAGGGGGGAAGGAGGAAATCGGACTCCCCTTAAAGAAACCATACGCATTAAATACAGTAGGGACGACGGGCAGCGGCCATCTTAAAGACATCTCACAGGAAATGTTGACAATGATCCCCGAGTGGCCGCGGAGCCGCCGACCTTTGAGCAATACGCCTCGGTGGGAATTGGATATTGACAGCAAGGAAGATGATTTGGTCAGATCAGACAGGGGAAAAGGGGGCGGATGAATAGGATCTGTTCATTACAAATTCCATATTGCACTGTTCACCAAAAAAAATAAATAACCATGACAGGAAAAAGGAGCCAACTTAGAGAGCAGGATATGACGGCCAGCGTCGGCGGACACGTGGCGCGGCACTGCCAGGGGGACAAACACCACCGGCGTTCAGCGGGACATCGGAATTCTGGATGAGTATGGATACCTCTAATACCTCAGGGGTGTTACCAACACAGCCAGCACAACACCACGTCAGTCGCCCTATAAAACCATGTGCCACACATGCATCTTCAATACTGCCAATGTAGGTGAAACGCTTAAATAAAAGAAAAAGAAAAAAAAAAAAAAGGTCAGAGGTCACCACGACCCCCGGCTCGAACCAAGACCAGCGGGATTACAACCACGACGACTTAAAGTAGACGACATTGTTACAGATTGGACCTTTTCTTTAAAAAGAGACTGATAGCAAATAGTCTTGCCTGTATGTATTGTATGTAAACGTGTCCCTATATATTGTTATTTTGTATCTGTTGCTTTTAAATAAAACGTCACGTAATGTATTGTAATAGTGATGGATTTATTGTAAAGCCTTTTTTTTTTTAAATATAAATCCGTTTTTAAAAAAGCATTAATCTAAACATAGCTCAGACTAATATACATACAAAATGGATTGATGTGAGTTGAGGAAATATTAAATATTTAGAGATTGATATGATTTCACCCTTTTAGCAAAGGTTTATTTTGTTCTGTGATATTACGACCCACTCAAAAGTCTACAGTCCAAGAATTAAAAAAAAAAAAAAAAAAGTTGATATGTTGAGCAGGATTATCTGTAGGAGCATCTTCAGTCAAACAGGTTCCAACGTCACATAGAGACACACACTGCAGTCCAGCGTCTGTCCTTAGACGGCAGCCTCCGTGCCTTTGGCTTCCACGAACTCCATGGCCTTCTCCTTGACGGCCTGGATGCTCTGCGGCGTGCCGTGTTTCTTCTCGTACTCCAGGTAGCGCTTGAAGAAGAACTTGATCTTCTTCACGGAAACGCTGAGGTGGATCACGCGGTCGAACAGCGCCCTGCGGGACACAGAAGAACAACAAATTCTGATTAATATACGGGTGATGCACGGGACGGGGGAAAAGCTACGAGGAAGCAGCTTGTCCTGACCTCACGTCCTTCTGTGATCCGTGTTTGACCGTGAGGTCGATGAAGACGGACCAGAGGTCGGTGCGTTTCGGATAGTTCGTCAGGACTTTGTCCAGCATGGAGCGGCCTTTCTCTGCGTCGCCGTAACGGAACTCCAGCTGGGCGAACTTCGCGATCACATCCACACCTGAGAGGGGAGCGTGACATTGAATAAAGGTTAAAAAAAAAAAAAGCTGCAGCAATACGCAGCTGGCACAGGGAAACAGAATTGGAAAGTGAAGAACTAATATCAAATATTAACAAGGAACGGATGTTATTTCAATTTAAGTAAAAAGAGAGCATTTATGTCTTAACTTAAAGTGCAAAAAATCTTACTTAAAAAAAACTTAACCCATAAGAACCTACAGTGACACTGGTGTAACAAGAAGTTTGGTTCCCCAGACTCTTTATTATAAGACTTTATGTCTGACCTTAACTCATTAAGTCCTAAAGTGACATTTACTAATCATCCTAATATGTAATATGTTCACCACTAACGGCCAATGTTACATATATGTCAAAATGCAGATCTTTGGAAATAAAAAGTTTTATTCTGAGAAAAAAAACTTAAATGTGGTCTGTGGCCCACTTGGTCTATGGTATAGCCCACATAATTTCCCTTTAGGGCTAAATGACACTGGATTATTATGGATTAAAATAAAGCAAAACCTGGCTTAGAAAACTGCAAAAAAAATGGACTAGCTCAACGTTGCATTGCCCGAAATCGCCGATAACACAGCTGCTCGTCCCCTTCGTGGCGTTGCATGTGATTCTTACTTTCTTTGGAGGGCAGGCTCTTCAGCGCCCTCTGCAGCAGAGCGCTGGCGGCGTCGCCCTGCCCCTGCTGCAGCAGGAAGCTGCCGTAGCTCAGCCACACGGCTTTATTCTGGCGGAAACGCTTCACCATCGTCTTGTACAGGCTCTCTGCCTCCTGGACGCAAAACAGGAGTTATTAGCGGCTACAGATACCCCCCAAAAAACAAAAAAAAATTAGGTATCAGCTTCAGAAAACAAGCGAACTGAGCACAGATGCGGCTCAGCAGGACCGGTGAAGCCGCACCTTGGTCTTGTTGGACTTGGTGTAGATGTCGGCCAGCTGCTGGTAGACAGGCGTGGGCTCACAGAACTGCAGCGCCCGCTCAAACACTTTCCTCAGCGTCTCCTCGGTGCCGTACATGTTCTCCAGATTCAGCAGAGCCACCCACACGTTCAGCTTCTCCTGCTCCTCCCTGAACCACAGACACAGCAAGTTTCACAGACAGTACGGCCATCTGCTGCCTTTTGATCATCTGTACCCAACATAAGACTATTCCTGATGAATGACACAATCAAGACTTATTTTATATATCTATAGTATATTCAAGTAGTAAAATTAAAATTATTTTTTAGTGTACTTAAAATCCCTCGATTAATTTGTTTGTACATTATTGTTCAACAGACTAATTTGGGTTTTCCATTGAAAGGTCACGCTTTTAGGTATCAAATGAATTGCAAAATGAATCGAAAATATAGTATATAAGACATTGACAAGGCTAGAAATGATGATTTTTATTTGAAATAATAATTTCCTCCATCCAACCAGCTACACCGTTTTAAGGGTTTTCTAACCATCCATTAGCTTCTCAATGCAATTAGTGATGTTTGCTGGAAATGAGCCTCTATACACTTATGTATATATTGCATTAAAAAACTGACATTTGCAGCTAGAATAGTAACTTACCACATTACCAATGTGTAGTGTATATTAATTTATTTAATTTTATCTTTATTGAAAAAAAAATGGTGCTTTTCTTTCAAAGATTTGGATTTTTAAGAGATCCCAGTATGTGTAGTATTGAAGCTCTGAGGGGGGTCACCTGAAGGAGATGGTCTTCAGCGCCCTCTCGGCCACGGCGCGGGCCTGCTCGATCTGCGTGGCCTGCAGGTGGTCGGCCATGTACTGCAGCCACAGCAGCGAGCTGTTGGGCGAGGCCAGCAGCAGCCGCTCGAAGGCGGCGGCGTCCCGCGGCCTCAGGCCCGGGTCCATCAGCTCCGCCTCGCGCTGCACCAGCGCCTTCTCCGCCGCCTTCTTCTCCTGCTCCAGCTCGTGGCGAGACTTTTTCTGGGGCTGGAAGGATGGGGAAAAAAATGTGTTTTTTTCTTTTTTTTTTTAATCTTGAAGTGATTTTTCTTATGCACCTATTTAACCGTTTAGCTATTCTCTAACATTCCTCGTGTACCTTGCTGCCTCCCTCCTGGTCCTCCCCGTCGCTGGACTCTGCGTCCTCCTCTGCAGACGCAGGTTTCAGGGAGTTCAGGCCCACGTCCCAGCAGAAACCTGCAGCCACCTGCAGCCGGGATGGAGACGCCGGGCCTGGCGCCGCCTGCTTGGACTGGAGAGGGAAACGTTTATTCATTTAGCTTCTGCGTGAGATTATGACCTGAGATCTGTACAGCGGCGGCGGGTGCATCTGCTCACTTTTACAGGAGCCGCCTTGGGCTCTTCCTCGTCCTCCTCCTCCCTGAAGTACACCTCCACTCCGCTGTCGTTGTCCTCCGTCTTTGTCTTCTTCTTTTTCTTCTTCTTCTGGGGAACCTGCGACTCTGCTGGATTCTGGCATTGAAGCAATAAACCGCAAAATACATTATTACGGAGGGGGAATGTTTTACAGTTGTACCAAACAAGCTGCATGTAAGAACACAGCCGGTGTGTCACAGACACAGAGGAGCCGTGTCGAATATGTTCTAGAATATGAAGGTGGCATTAAACTAAGACGTGCATCCTCTTCCACGTCTGCAGGTGCAACAAAAAGCTCTAATCAGATGACACTAAGCGACACGTTTGCTAAAGGGTCGGACTATGACAAGAAACCGATATACTGCAGTAATTATGCTCTAAATTATTATAAAATGGGGTTAACACCTAGTCATGCATGAAAAAAATACCGTCAAATACTGTGACACCAATATAATTTTAAGAAATATCGTGATATCAGTTTTTGTTCAAAACGCCCAGTTTCATTTCAAAGCTGCAGAGACTGAGGCCGGATGAATGGAGTAATTATTACTGGATTAAGGAAGTGAGGATAATAAAAGTAACATATGTAGAGGTGGTTGTACTTCAGGTACTAATCCTACTAGAGAACAGGAAATAAAGTCTGCTGTGGGAGTGGAAGGCGCTGGCTGATTTGTTACCCGTTCGCTCTCAGACAGCTTGCGTTTCCTCTGCCTCTCCGTGTCGTGTTTCTCCTTCTCCGCCCCGGTCAGACGCAGCGGCAGACCGAGGGATTCTGGGAGGACGTCCGGCTTCCCGGTGTCCGCCGGGAGCAGGGAGAGGTTCACCAGCTCCCCGTCCTCGTCGATACTGAGGACGAGAATAGACGCACGGGCTAAAAATGGCAACAAGAGGAAGCTGTGTCCTCTCAAGTCCTCCCATTGATCCAGATCTATTCCTGGCGCCTGCTGTGAACAATTAATCTCCACCACGTTATTTATTTTTTTTTACCTGAGGATCTTTGTGGTGAGCAGGGTGGTGGGGGGCAGGTGGCTGGAGAGGACGCTGTGGTTGTTAACAAAGTACTTGGTGGACTGCTGAAGCTGGGCTCTTCCTGTAATGCCGGCTGACAACCTGGAACAATAAGAGGAGGATCAGCTCGTCCCTGTGGGGTCATGATAACCGCTGACGTTTCAGGGAAAAAAAAAATAAATCAGAAGCTTGTTGTTCCCTGCATGAATGGAGCTCTGACATGAAAATATATATAATATATTTGATCACCCTCCTTGTCATCTCTTCTGCGTTTGTTAAAAGTTCTATTTTTGCACGGAGCAGCATGACTTACTTGATGAAGACACCCTGTTCTCCCACCGACTTGACGTAGCCTCTGATGAGCTGGCCCTTCTTCAGCTCTTTCACGCACGAAACCTCCGCGTCCTTCGGCGGCTTGGCCTGCTCCGGGTTCAGCCTGCAGAGAGGAGTCGCAATCAATCGATACCCACAATGCAATATGACGTGCAAGTCTGATCTGATTGACATCTTCTTCTACCTGGACGGGCGCAGAGACAACTGCCACTTGTTGTTTTCATTTCCCAGAAGGTAAAACCTGCAGGAAACAGAATTGTCACAGGGCAGTAATGAGCCTGATTTATCAATACACAACTGTGGCTACAGTCTGACTGCAGAGATTGATGCTCAATTCTGATTTTTTTTTTTTTTTGTGAAATACTATTTTCGAAATTTATTTTGCAAGGTCGTTCACATATCTGATTAAACGCGGCACCAATGTGAACTTTTAATGATTCAAAAGTGGAGGACATGACTATGTCACATGCAGCAAGTGCACAGATAAATACATGTATATATCTAAATATACATTTATGGAACTAAACATAGACGCTAGTGGTGAGCTGATTGGTGATTTTAAAGTTGCTGTCCTACCAGGACAGTACATGTAAAAACATATTAGATTTAAGGAGGAGATTAAGGAAGAAACGAGCTAGATTTTTTTTTTCAGACTTTTGTCGCTTGTTAATGATGTGTAGTAAAGATGAACTTGACATGGCTGTTTAGATTAAAGTTGTAGGTCAAAAAAAAAAAAAAGGTTTTAGAAAGTATTCAATTGGCCTGGGTCACATTTGAGGAAAAAAAAAATGGATTTGTGACCTGTCATTCAGATTTTCATTAAAAGATCAGATACAAACCCTCAGGCTGCAGTCTGAACGTAGCTTTAGATCCACGTTTTAAATAAATAAAGACCTGAGCAGCTGGTCCTTGCTGAACGCCTCCAGCGGGTTGGGCCTGTAGGCGTCGGCCAGGTCGGTGACGGCCACCGTCCCCGTGGCGCCGAACGGGAGTTTGACCACGAGGCCGACCTGCGGCACGATGTTCGTCACCATCCCCAGACTCACGCTGCCTTTCTCCAGTTTATGGACGCCTGATGGGGAAAAAAACGAGGAAGCATCGATCACCAGAGCAGAGGCTGCTGACAGCTGCCGCCATTTAAAACGACAACAACGACGATGATGATGATGATGAGAAGCCGTAAAAGCGGTAAATCCGCGTTCCAACCTGTGACTGACAGCGAGAGGCGCTGAGGATTGGAGCTGACGTCCACCACCGCGGCGCGGACGGCCTGGCCGAGCTTGAACTTTTTCTCGGGGTGGCTGCCGTTCTGAAAATACATTTTAAACGTTTTCGCTCATTTTCAGCTCCTAGATATGAAAATAATTCGGCGACTCTTGGGAACAGGTCGGAACTCACTCTGGGGTCAGTGATCATGGCGAGAAACTCAACCGTCCCAGTGACACCAGGCCCAGTGGTGACCTCCAGAAACTTCCTCTTTGGATTAATCTGTGAACAGAAATATAAACACACACTGAACTGACTTCTCTTCGTAAAAAAGAAAAAAATCAATTTTCACAATCTCCTGAACTTACCTTTGATACAAAGCATGTAATTTCGTCTCCGACCTTATAGCTGCTGAGCTTTTCTTTTGCTGTAACTACTTTCAAATCTGCACTCAGGTCCAGTTTACTGGGGGAAAAAAACACTTTAATGTCATGTATAGAAATTGGACATGACACACATGATTATAAACATTTAAATAAAATATAAAAAGCAATCATACCATTTCAGGCTTATTATCTTTTCCATCTGTGTGCAACACTTTATTACAACAAAAGCATGCAGACAATAACTGAAGACAGCTATCGATGTTCTCTAGTGGAGATTCTGTGTTTCAATTATAAAGATGCTCATTATATGCGGTTATACTCGCACTAAGGGATTAAATTTGATTTTACCTGGGTATAAGCGTGAGCTCGGGAATGGTGTACATGTACTTGGGATGAGAGAAGGGCAAGAATCTAGAAAAAAAAAAGATGAAGTTGAGATCAGACACGCACACACAATATTAAAAAAAATAACAAAATCAAGCTTGAAAAGCACAAAACATAGTGTGACTTCCACCCATCATTACTATGCATGTATAGTATGACCCCAAATGACTGCCTGTTTAAACGTCCATTTACAGCAATGTTACCAAACACCTAAAAAATTCAAAGGGATCCAGAAACCAGGTTTTCTAACGGATCTTTACCAAAATTTAAACATCTGTTGCTGTAACCATTTCCAACATTTGCTGAAAGTTTGATGAATATCCACCTAGAAATTCTTAAGTAACAGACATTAGCAGTTGAAGTGTTGACTTGAGCTGCATCATCCGCCTGCAGCGTTTTACCTGTGGCTGTTGGACTCCCGGCCCCCGATGACCCTGGCGGTGACCTCGCTGCCCACCTGCAGCGTGGATGTGGGGAAGGATCTCTCCTTCACGTCCGCGGGCTGCAGCACCTCCGACACATGCACGCTGCCCACCTGTCCGTCCTCCAGCGTGACCTGGACGCACGTGGGCTTCACCGAGCGCACTTTGCCCCGCACCACCTCGCCGAAGCAGTGGCCCCGGGAGCCGGTCTGGTTCTCGGAGAAGGCGCGCTGTCGCTTCGGCGCGGCGCGTTGCCACGACACCAGGGGGAGGCCACCCAGCTCCTGGCAGCTGGGTTCCAGAACCTCCACGGACAAGCTCATCCCCGCCTTCAGCCTCTCGTTCTCCGACACAAGGACCTCGTTCAGGTGGCTGCGGGTCTGGATCAGGGTCAGCTGGGCCGTGTCGTCCAGGGAGACGGTGGCGAAGTCCCCGTCGATGTGCTGCAGCATCGCTGTGTATTTAGCCTCTTCATTTAACTGTAAAAAATACACATGAAAACATGGATTAAGAGTGCTCTGTATGTTCAAGGACACATCTATTTATACCCTCTACTTCTTTTTCTTTAAAGATGTATGTATTTATAATACAAAAAAAGTACATTTCTTTTAAATACTTCAGGATTTCTCCTGACATTGTGCAACCTTCTCTGGTGTGCAGTATATGCAGCTTTTCTGATTTTCAATTCACCAGCATCAATTCTCTGTTTTTGATAACAAATCCCCTAAAAACAAGTGAGTGAACATATTACTATTGAATATAATCGAGTATGTTTTGCGCAACAAGTCGCACTTAACAATCGTCCCCAAAAGAGACAAAGAAGCTTTAGCATTAAGAGTTTAGTACTCTTGATTGGTTGGTTGACTATTACTTTAATCATCAACTATTGTGATGATCAATTAATCGATTTCCGTCCCTTTTAAGAAGAAAATGGCTAAATTCTCAGCTTCCTGTATCAGATTTTTTCCTGGTGTCTTTAGTCTTCTTTAATAGTAAACTGATGATTTTTAATTTGTGACAACAATTATTGTTAGATTTATCGACCATTAGAACAGTCATTAGTTGCAGGTTAAAAATACTCACAGATTTCTTCTTGGCCACCAGCTTGGACAGGACAGACACGTGGACAGTAGTGGACAGGATGTCCACATGGAGGACAACCGCCGTCACTTTCTGTCCTGGGGTCAGTTTATTGCCTGAAAAACAGGAAGTGAATAAGGAAGCAATGAATTATAACATTATTTTTCCCATAAGGAAACGTTACAAAGGTCAAAGGGAACAGAACAGAGACACTAAAATCCATAATTGTGTTTTTCCTGCAGCCAGTTTTGTAGTTTCCATCAGCTCACGCGTTCCGTTTTTACAAATTTTCAATATCAATTAAACTATTGAAGAGTAGGTGTTGAAGTGTGAGAATGTATATGTGCAATATTTTACATATGCATTTTTCTTAGTATAATATTTTAGGGAGTGGGTGCAGGTTATTGAAGATTTTGGGCATTGTGTAATCAAAAGGTTTTATTTTATCTTACACATTGGCTTGAATTTAGTGAAAAGCACAAATTATGTCAAAATGAATTGGCTTCATTGCACTGCATGACATTATATGCAACTGAACTGAAACTGGGAATGATTCCAATGGGGAAAATAAATTAGGTGAAATGGAAAAAAATGATAGAAATAATAAATCTTTAGAAACAATAAATAACATTGAAATTAAATAAATATGGCTATTCATTAACACATTGGTCTATAGCAGGCTAACATATGGCAACACCATAAACTATACATTATTACAGAGTTCAGGATCCACTTCTGCTTGAATACTCACCCATGACGTGGTGCCTGGTGGCCCGTACGGTGGCACCAACCAACTCATCAGACTTAAAGACGGCGCCGCTGTCGTCCGCCTTGTCCACGGTCAGCTTCATCTTCTGGCCGACGCTCAGGGCGGCCAGCAGCTGGCGGAGGTCGCTGGCGTCTGAGGAGAAGGTGAGAAGTTAGAAACTCAGCCGGGATGTTGAGTCAGATTAAAACACACACACACACGCGCACACACACCTCTCATGGCCAACATTTCAGCCACAGCTTTCCTCTCCTTGAGCCCCCCGATGAGGCGGGTCTGGGCGTCGCCCTCCGGGGTCATGACCTCGGATATTTTCAGCGTGACCAGGAAGCGCTTCTTCTCCTCGTCCAGGTTGGTCACCTTGGCGACGACGGTCTGACCCAGCTGGAAGGCGGTCGAGGTGTCGCTCACAAACTTGTCCGTCAGGGCCTGGAGAGGTTTGAAGGATAGAAAAGTAAACCACGACGTTTAATATGGCAAAGTAGGAGACATAAAGCGGGGATCTCTGCACGCGACGGCCTCGCTACTCACCGACTTGGGCGCGAGGCCGACCAAGCCGTACGGGAACTCCACAAAGACGCCGTAGGACATGATGTTCTTCACCCAGCCGGTCAGCTGCATTCCGACGCTGAGCTCTGAGAACTCTTTAGCAACAACCCCTTCCTCCAGCGACCACCTCACTGTGGGTTTCTTGGTGAGAGTCTTTAACAAGGGGGGGAGAGTTAAGGAAGCAAGGACAACGCTGCTGCTCTTCACAGGAAAGAGAAATCACATCAGTAAAAGTTTGAATAACAAACGTCACAGCAGCTTTAATTACATACAAACCTACTGTCGATTAATACAGTCATATCATGTGTGATTTATGTTTCATTAAATGTTTTAATGCCTGATGGAAGAGAAGCTTGTCATAGATGTCATAAACATCTGGATCAATATCCATCTGACTCACAACTGGCTGTTTATATTTTCACAGTGACATGATCAGTATGTCATGTACGGTACATATGCACATATAAAGTTGTGCCTCAGTTGTTGAATCCTGTTTGCTCATAGTTCTGCTGGTATCAGAACAGGCTCCATTAACAACAAGCTGCTACTCATTCTACATGTGGAGTTATTTCAGGTAATAATGACTAAAATCCACAATAATGTTAATTGAAATTAATGACTTAAACTAGACAAAAACAGGTTGTATTTTCTCTGATTACAACTAGACTAAAATGTCTTCAATCTTCTTTGACTTAAACTACATTAAATGCCAAGACTTTTCATAGACTATATGTATGTATTAGGGCTGGGCGATATGGCTTAAAAAAAAAATCCCCGATTTTTTCACAAAATATCCGATTAACGATTTAAATCGATTTTCTCAACAGCCCCCAAATTCTTGTCATATGGGATGCAGTTTGAAAATGTTTGTGGTACGGTGGACTGTATTTTGGTGGCTGTGCGTGAGGTGCTTGGGGTGCTGCTGTCTTTTTCATTCCGCTGCGCGCAACATTTCTCCCATTCGACGGGATGCTTTTGTTTAAGGTGCTGCAGTAAATTTGTCGTACTGCTGCCTTTACTAGCAACAGACTTCATACATACTTTGCAGCGGGGTGTTTTCTGGTCTAAGTCTGACCTCGCGAACGCAAACCAATTCCAAATAACGGATGACACGGTGCCTTTCTTCGCAACAAGTTCTTCCCTGCTTGTCGCCATGTTGTCACTCACTCACTACTATCTCTACTTGGTAAATGCGCGCTCTGTGCGAGGGGAGGGAGGGGCGAGCTCATTATACGGGAGGCCAGAGAGAAGCGTTAGCTGATGTTAAAGAGAGAACCGATTTTCATTCAAACAAGTCGACGTGAACTATACACTCGAGTTAATCGATAAAATCGGTTTATCGCCCAGCCCTAGTATGTATATATGAATATGTATACATATATGCATGTATATATGCTTTGCTTATGCATACCTTTTTCTTCCTATTTTGCAAATATCCCCGTTGTGGGATCAATAAAGTCCTATCTTATCTTAGATAAAACATAAAATATGTCTACACAAAAAAAGGATTACAGATGACTGAAAATATAAATTAATAAGGGCATCTGACACCACACCAAATGTAGTGTTTTAGGCGCAGGATACGATTCCCTGTTTGTTCTTGTTGAGGCAGACCAGGTTGGAGATGGTGTCTCCTTCCTGCAGAGCCTCCCACAGCAGGGGGCAGTTGGACGTGTGATCAGAGAGGTGCATCATGGGTAGCGCGGCGCGGACCTCGTCGGGCAGGATGGACACCTCCAGGCCGGTCAGCGACTTCTTCAGCACCCTGGCCTCCAGCCTCTACATCACACACACACACACACACACACACACACACACACACACACACACACACACACACACACACACACACACACACAGCAGATATCAGAAAGCCGGTGATGGTGAAACGGGACCCGCTGCAACAACCAGGTGGGTTCTGTCTCACCTGTCCAGTCTCACAGTCAAACTGCGGTTTGAGCGTTTCCTGCTCGTCTCCCGCCACCGAGTCTTTAAACGACAGCACCATCTTCGCTTTGTCTGGGTCGCACTGGAGAACTTTTGCTTTTAAAACCTACACCATCAACGAAAAAAAGAAAAATCTATTTTATAACAGTAAGAAAAACCTCTGACTCCCCCCAAAAATATTTTTAGATTTTAACCTTGTTGAACAAGACAATACAACAAAAATAATTTAACAGAAAGAACAAAAACAAAATGAAAAAAAATAATAATAAGTAAAATAATTATAATTATATAAAAATAAGCTTCTCAAGTTACTATACAAGTTTATTTCTCTATGGCAATATCAGACGCCATTTCTTTCAACCAGTCATTTACATTTGGTGTGTTTTTTTTCCAGGAAAAAGGCAATTAAACGCTTCTCCTGCAACAAACATGTCAAGGAAAATATATACGCTACTTCTCAATGGCATTTCAACAGGGTATAAGTGCAAAATAAATGTTTCTGCTGATAATGTAAGATTGATATCTGTTATTTTATTGATCAAATCACCACATTCCCATACGCAATGATGAAAATCACCTTTAATCTTGTTGCATTTCATACAGGTATATTTTCGTCCGCATCAACCATTTATATTTCAATAATTTCAATCTTACGCTTATTGTTAAAATTTAAGCTTCCTTACATGCCTCTTTCCAATCTGTCATACACAGATCTTCCTTCAAGTCTTTCTTCCAGTCTTCTAATGTATTTACTGACTATTCTTGTGTCTGATTCTCTCACCTGGCCGACGTAGAAGACCTCCTGGGGGTTCATGACGGGCAGGGCGCTGAGCTCGCCGAGCGGCACCAGCCCCTTCACGCTGTTGTAGAAGCGGACGATGCAGCCGAAGTCCTTGACGCAGACGATGTACCCGTGGGACACGCGGCCCGGCCGGGCGTCGCTGTAGCTGAGCAGCAGCGGCAGGGAGCTGTCCACCAGCGTCTTCTTCCGGGTCAGGTACAGCTTCTTGTTGTCGGGGTCCACGGACAGCACCTGAGGGACGGAATTAAAACATGAGGGACGGGGAAACACCAAGGCGACACACGCGAGGACTTTCCTAACGAGCAGGAGGAGGACTGGACTGACCCGACATTTGACCTTCATGCCCTCCATGTACTTCTTCTCCGGGTTCTTCAGGACGATGTCGGACAGGTGGGTCCGGGGCACCAGGCCTTTAATGTGGCCGGACAAGTGCACCACCATCCCATGATTCAGCAGCACGGACACTGTCCCCTGATGGGAAAACACACAAAACTAATTTAAATATTTACATTTTACTGCCTGAAGTAACCAGAGCCTCCACTAGAGGGCGCTGTTGTGTTCAAGTCCCATCTGCAAAGCCTGGCCAGTTTCGACTGTGCAAAACACTGTACCCTTTTAATAATGGCTGCAAAACTTTTAAAGACTTTACATCCTCTGACTGAATGTAGAACAGTCCTGCAAGTGCTAGATGCTTAAACTGAGGAATATATAAATATTTTAAATTCTGATGTGCCGTTTGGTGGTTTTCTTCTCCAATGCACAGAATCATGTGCAGATGCAACAGATGCAAAATATTATAGCTATTTTTGCTTTGGTACATTTATTGTTCATTGCTGCTGAAATAAATAAAATTATAATAAACTGAGTGAAAGTGCAAGTGATTACATTTTACATGTGAAGTGATAACTTAAAAATGTGTAAAAAGCTATTAAATCAAAATTTAGGTCTCGGATATTTTCGACATGCTTGTGCCATGTCATATCTGTGTGTTATATGTGCTCTTCTTTGAAAAATCGTAAAAAAGCTGAATTCATATTCATAATGAGAGGCAATTTACCTCGACAACCTGACCGGCCTGAAGATCGTGGTATCTGAAGAAAGGCTTGTCAATCACACTCCTGCAGACAAAACAAGAAAACATGTTGCATTATGTCAAACAGGAAAGCTGTGATTAATAGTAAAGATCAGAAAACATTAACGTGATGCAACGTACTTGCGCAGAGAGGCGAAATGAATTTGGTCGATGGGGCTGTAACTGAGGATCCGACAGGTGTGTGTGGGCATGGCCAGCAGGCGGTTCTCATTGGCTGGACCACTGGGCTCCTTCAGGTGGTTCCTCTGTCATCATATCAGAATAATACACTTTACATACATGCAGCTCTTAGTGCTTTACATGCATTTAACGTTTCAAAGCATTGACAATATAAGGAAACTCAAAAAAAATATATCTATTATTTCTGTTGAAGTGCTTGATGAATCTCTGACGCGACTCACGTGCACAAACGCCAACGTTTTGTCGGGCAGTTCCAGCACGGCTCCAGACATGTGATGCATGGACGTCATCCTGCAGCCTCCCACCACCTCGCCGATGCGGTCGGCGCCGGGGGCGGGGTCGACGGCGGCGGCGGGCTGGACGAGGTGGCGGCGCAGGCTCAGACCCACGAGGCGGGTGGAGGGCTCCACGTACAGCACACGGGCCGGGACCTGGGAAGATCAGCGGGTTAGGGGGGGGCGTGGGGTTCCGGTTTACTGTGAACCGTGAAGCTGCGACGTGTGACATTAGCCACTCGTCTTTACCTCGTCTCCCTCGCTGTAGCTCTGATCCGGATCCATGTGGAGGAAGTCCACCTGGCCGCTGAACGAAGACAGGAAGCTCAGGATCAGACCGTGTTTGGTCACCTGCAACATTCAACGTGATAGAGATTAAATGCAGCTTCACCAGAAACACAAAAGTGAGACAAGCTACTACAAGACAGCTGTTCATATTATGTCGCACTATTTAACATTACAACGTTAAAGCAGCAGGAACTTATTAAACCATTTATCTCTTTGTCTTTAACCTCCAACCTGAGGGTCAAACTCTGTCTGCAGAGAGTGATCTAGACACTGAATGAACGGGAGATTCAATAAAACTTCTATAGAATAAAGACCATTTTCTCTAAGGACACATTAAAGAGCTCAGTGATAGTGCAGGGTCTATTCTGGTTTATTTCAGCATATCTTCAGTTTACGTCAAACCCAACCATGAACTAAGCTCCTCCCCTTCTAAAGACGCCTCTACCTTGCTGACGGTAGCTTTGACGTGAACACCGGGCTGCAGGTTGGCCAGCGTCCAGCCCTGCCGGGCCTCGGCCGGGGGCAGGGCGGCGGTGGGCGGGGCGAAAGTGAGACGCACCACGCGTCCGTCGTTCTTCACGTCCTCCACCTGACAGGTGACGCACTGGCCCACTTTCAGCTCTGGACACACGGCGACAGAGAAATGATCAGCTGGAAAACACTTGGTGACATTTAGTAAGGACTAGAAATTATTGAGTTGATTTTGGGGGGTGTTATTAAACAGTAAAAAGGACAGCACAAAATTACAGAAAATACTTTAATCAACTTTCAACACTTTTATTTTATGTCCCTGTCCCTTGCTGCAGAGAAGCCATAAGTTGTAAACTATTACTTGAATCCTGAAATCTGATATCTGTATTTTTTAGGGTTCAGGTAGTTTTTTTTTTTTTACGATTTACACATCCCATATTATACCCATTCCTATTTTTTATTCAAAATGTTGACATTCCTTACATGATATTTTAGTTTTACACCCTTTTATAAAGCTTCTTTCTGCAGATTGGCTGATTTGAATGGCTGTGAGTGGTGACTGTATAGCTGTGACATCACAACTTCACATAAGCCATGACTGTTTGTTTTAAGGCACAGTTTCTGAATACAGGTATTTATCCACTGTCTCCTGTCATATATACAGTAATGGTTTTGTATAATGATGCAATTTCGTTTTTTTCTTTTTTACATACCTTCAGGACTGACTTGCTTGTCCTGTACTGCTTTCCTGGGCAGGAAGGCTTTGGTTCCGTTCAGTCCGAGGTCAACGATGAAGCCGTGGTCCTCGACGCTCTCCACACACCCGCTCAGCACCTGCGTCGACGCACACATTGTCCGTCATCGACAAGTCAACACGGCGTTTAACATTTAAAACGAGCGTTTTGCCGGTGTGCGACCCACCATGCCGGCGTTCAGAGAGGCCGAGGTCAGCGCCTTGTTGAGCAGCTTGGGGTTGACGGACAGCTGGATGCTCAGGCCGCCGCCCTTGGCCACGTCCAGCTTGGCGACCACGCACCTGAACAGCATGCCCGGGTGGAAGAAGTGAGGCAGCGAGCAGATGTCCTGCAGAGGGGAGAAGATCAGTGGGTTTATGATAAGATAAGATAAGATAAAACTTTATTGATCCCACAACGGGGAAATTTGTGTGTTACTGCAGCGTTACAGATAAAGAGAAGAAAATAAAGCTGAAGAAGATAAAAAAAAAACTATAAAAAAATAAAAATAAAAAACACACAACACAATGTACAAATTCGCAGAATTTGTTGATCCGCATACACAGTATGCATTATCGACATAGAATGGAGAGAAAATGCTAATAAATAGTAAGAATGTCGTCTTTTTAAACCACGTGGTGATTGATTTGTGCCGCGCAGATCTGGATAAAACTCACTGTCACTTTATTCTTGTTTTATTTTTTCCCTTTTTAGTCAACTGTTTAAATCATATAACTTTGTTCATGTCTTATTTTTTTTCCTTTAATCAACTGTTTAAATCGCATAACTTTGATTAATCAACCGTTTAAACCACATAACTAAAATAACACATAAAAATGTTTTTATTTTCATTTTTTTCATCTTTTAAAATCACATAAATTTGTTTTTGTTTTTATTTTTCATTTTCCCCACTTTCAATCAACTGTTTGAAATCACTTAACTTTTTTCTTGTTTTTTTTTTGGTTGCTTCATCCGGTTTGACTTTATTTCAATTCAATTCAATTTATTTGTAAAGTCCAGAATCACAAATCACAGATTTTACCCGATGGGCTTTACAGTTTGTACAAAAGCAACACAACATCCCCTGTCCTTAGACCCTCACATGGTACAAGGTAAAACGCCCTAAAAAACCTCCTGTGTGCAGGTGGAAACATTACAGGGAAAATTGGACATTACAAACAGATAAACAGAAATGTAATGAATGTTGGTATAAGTGGAGGATTCCTTAAACTGTATCTTAACGCTCTTCAACCATATTGATCAAATATTCTTTACAAATAAACCCCCCCACACACACACACACACACTCTGCAGGCCTACCTCTGTGCTGTCTGAGTCCAGCTGTTCGCTGAGCAGCTTGGTGTACGAGTCGCAGATGTTCTTGATGCTGAGGAAGCCCTGCATGCCACACGGCAGACCCACCGTCACCTCGAAGTCCGCCACCTCCTTCACACAGCCCAGCATCAGCGTGCCTTCCTTCACGTTCTGGGGAAGAGGAAACATGCTTTTAGTTTGGTTCATTTTTGCCTGGCGTGAAAGCATCAGTCACACTTGGCTGCACTAAATCATCACTGAGACCTCCAAAAAGGGTGGTCTCGACCGTGAACTCTGGTCCAAACAAGGGGGCACTAATAATTTCACAGCTACCTTGTGGGTCTTTGGAATATGATACGTCTCCTCTGCCTGAAATGATGCACTATGCATCTTTAGCAAATCCAATGGATCTACATCTACAGATGCAGCCACAACTCATTTTGGAAATGAAACATTTTGCTAAATAAGGCCATGAGGATGTAATACAGGAAGGTCAGAGCTAGAAGCAACGGTTGAGAATTAGCACTTATTTCTACTGGATGATAAACATCAATGAAACGTCAATCAAACCAGAGTCTATATGATAATTAGTGAAAAACTGTATTAAACTAGTGGTGTGAAAACACTAAATCTTTTAAGTCACAGGAAATTAATCTGCAAAGCACATTAGATCATAAATACCAAACGCGTTACCTTGGCGTTTAGAATTTCCACAATCTTGGCCGCTTTGTTGAGAGTCAGAGCATCTTCTTTCTCTTTACCAGTCTTCTGCTTCTTGGGTTTCTTGCTGCCATCTTTGGCCGCCGCTGCCGCCGCCGCCTTCCTCTTCTTGGCTTCTGCTTGTTCGCTTGACTGAGACAAAAAAAGAAAAAACATTATTTTTACTGTTGTTTGCTGTTTCTAAGTTGCATATTGAAGCAGAATTGTCTCCCAAGTCGTCGTGATGAATCAGATCATGATTGTGTGTAAGAAAATTTTCAATGAGCACAGAGAAACTTTACATTTTAAGTGAAAACAGACGACTTTTATCAATTTAACTGCAGGAACAAGAAGAACCTTTCTTGAGTAGATGTAACTTTAACATTTTATAGGCTAAATTATAAATTGAGGAGTAAAATAAACATCTTTTGCAGCCATATTCATTCTTGATTATGTTCCATTTTTGTTGTTTCTAGAACACAATCTGTGTATCTGTGTCCAGATAACATGGAGTCTTCAGAAAGAGGAAAACAAGGTGAATTCTACCTGAAACAGATTGTCCACTTCAGCCCAGCGATTTGCTGTTTTAGTCTCAGTGGTTTTAACCTTGGTTGTCCCTCCTCGGGGGAAATCCTCCTCCATTGTTGCCATGTTTGATGCTTTTTCAGACATCTACTAAAACCAAAATCACAATTAATAGGCAGCAAATAAAAAAAAAAGTTATGGATGTTTCCAAACAATACAGCAAGTTCCTGCCTCTCATGCAACTTCATATCATCATTTTTAAAAACATACAGTCACACCAAGTTGTATCGCCTCTATTCTATTTTTTACATGTGCGACTTCTAGTGTTTCTATAATATTCGACTGTTAATAAATAACAAATAAAACAACGTGAAAACAGCTATTGTTTTCTTTTGTCTAGCAAATCCTCCTGTTAGCCAGTAGTAAAAAAATTACATATATTAGGGTAAATTTCATTGCAGCTGACCATACATTTAACAGTAAAAATCTGCATTTTCTCTGACGTTAGCTCACTTTAACACGTTTTACCACCATGTTCGTATTTACAGTAGACAAAGCGCCTATATAAAATGAAATAAACACGGCATTTAATTTAAAACGTTTAAATATGCTCTTAACGATAATTATTCGGGATACTTACATTAAAATCTCCGGCTTGCGAACCTCAAAAACTCACATGTTGTTCAACACGCCATCGTCGTAACCCGGATGGAAACCTCACGCAGGCGTTTCCTCGTTCGCCCAATCACAAAAGAGCAACAATGATTGACAGTTTTCTCAGCCACACAGAACCTCGGCCCCTCTCCTTCCGCTGTGATTCTATGGATCGTTTTACGGTTTAATGTTGAGTGACATTGCAATGAACCAATGACACGCTTCAGTTGCTACGATGGAGGCGGGACTTCCTGGTAAAATTTTAGCTTTGCGGCCTCTGTTGAAGGGCACTTGTCTTGTTCCGTTTGCGAGGTTTGGTCGTGTGGTAACTCTAAGGTAAGACGCGATACATTTAGAAGAATTACACATCTTTCTTTTATCAATTCTGACTGGCACTCACCTCTTAAACTCAATTGTGGCCGTGTAGTATTTTGCCAACAGCTGAAAAATGAAGTGTTTCGCATGCTAACCTGCCGAGCTAACGTATCGAGTGCTAACAAGCAGCTACTGACCGGTCAAAGTCAAATTAAATGAAAAACGCGAAACAACTTGCACACAGCGTAATGTTACGACATTAATATTCAGCAAAATGTTAGATTACAAATGCTCTTGTGGAGCGTTTTGCAAAATTTTTTGCTTATGTTTGTTCTCTGCAAGGCGACGCTGAAGTTAGCTTCCGATAAGCAAGGAGAAGAGCAAAAACAAATGTTTTCCCTATCTAAATGTGGATTTAAACAGACTTCATTAGCTCTAATGTATTTATATTGACAAATGTAACGTTACTTGGTTAAACGATGAATATTGACTGCGAAATACCATTATTTGTTCCCCTCTTTCACTAATTGGAAGAACCATGACAGGACATGACATGTAGAGTCAGCCACCTTGCAGGTTCTTATGTAAAAGCATGGGTGAAGGTTTCATTTGAACCTTTGGGTGAAGGGGACACATAATCCTGCCTGTCAAACACTTGATTTCTTCTACATCAATTTTGCAACCAAAAACGTGAGGCACCAGGTCATAATTTAAAATATGCATGTTAGTTTCTGAATATTTTGGCACTTTTAACCAAAAAAGAATGATACAATTTAAACACTTAATCTGACTAGAACATAAAAGTAGTTGATGGTATGTGTTTAGAACTCTAAGTGTTAACCTGGTACCAAGTTTTTAAAACTCTTATTTTTCTCAAATTTTGTTTTATTTATTTAATTCCATGTTAACATGCATTGCCAAAATAATTCATCCACTTGACAGAGACACAGTGGTGCAGAGATGTGCCTTGGGATGGTCAGTGTTCTAAAATGTGCAAATTTTATTGAAAGACATCAAACCTATAATGGTACTCATTAGTTTACAATTGCATGAAAGTGTGTGTGGCAGGCACCTATAACTTTTTTAATTTTACAAAATGATATTTCCCATTGTCATGTTTGTCAACATGTGTAATATTTATATCCTGCAATGTTAAACTGGTCATTTGTCTTTATTTTTTCCTTTGTGATAGGGTCATTAAAAAGCCATTATGGGAGCAGACTCTGGAAACCAGCACCAGTTCACTGGGATTGCCAAGCACTTCAACGCATACACAATCACAGGGAGGAGGAATGTGAGTAGACAAAACTTATGTGCAACTCCCCTTGAATGAATATAATATGAAGCATATTTGCATATGTGCAGCAAGTGTATGTTCATGTTTTTTTCCCTTTTACCCTAGTGTGTTTTGGCCACATATGCCTCTTTACTAGGCATCTTTCTCTTCTACAAACTTAAGCCTAAGAAGGCTGCCGCTGTCACAGACAAGTAATAATGTAAGTACAGTGAAGCCATATCCATCCGTTAGTTTTCACACCCATTGCATACTCATATTTATCAATGTTCCACTTCTTGTCTTTACAGATGTCTCTTTTTACCATTGGTTCAAACAGCTGGGAGGGGAGGAAGCAGCTGGGAGTGCTTGTAAAAAAGTGATTGTTTGAATATGTTAACAATAAAGAACATTTATGCCCACGACATAGAAAAACGTGTTTTTTTTTATTTACACCAGTATAAAAGACTATACAGACATGTCAGCCACATGTTGAGCAAAGCATGTACTAATGGCAGTGATTTTCAAAAACAGTCCTTAATCAACAATGGCACTTTTCTCAGGCAAGGGAGGATAATCTGTAATAGATCGGCTGGATTTGGGGCCTGCATCTGCCAGTGAGGGCCAGGAATTGGCTAACGTTTAATTTTATTTCACAGCTAGAGGTGACCTGATGATAATGCAGTTTGTCTTGATTCCCACTGCCCCAATAAAGTCTGCTTCATTTCAACAGTCTTTAGATTATTTGCTCAGTTTTATGGATTGTATGCCCCAGCGGCCAACAGCAGGTTCCGCCGCGTGAAGTGAAGGTGTATGACAGGTGTGGATTTAGTCATGTAGGTGCCAAGGAGGAGCTCCTGTGAGTTCTCTTGAAGGTGGATGTGTCCCGTTGCTGCTGTGAAGTCGTCTGTCTCTAAATCATCGAATGCTTTCATTGCATCCCAGAGGCGAACAGTATTGTCCAAAGAGCCTAGAAAAGATGAGATGCTTTGAGTGTGTGTCCACTAGATGGAAACCTGTAGCTATAACTTCAGAAAACCCTAATATCTGCAAGTGAATACATAGAAATCAATAGATGAATAAAATATTAAGGCCTTTTTTATATATAAGAAGGATTCAGACTAGGAAAGTTTCTTCATTCTACACCCTTTTCAAATTTCAGAAGTAAAGGCTACATTTAAGTTAATGTTACTTATTACCTGTATATCTTATTTTGCATTTTAAACAGGTTCAAAATAAGAAATGTCTCTCCAGAATATTAAAGCACCCACCAGATGCGAGTATCTCTCCATCCCTGCTGAACCTCAGGGAGTAGATGGTATCTGTGTGGCCTTTAAGTTCTCCAAACATGAGGCCGTGACCAATGTCCCACAGAAGGACTCTGCCATCAGTGGCTCCGGAAGCGAGGAACTTCCCATTGGGAGAGAAAGCCAGTGCGTGGATGGGACCCTGGAAGATCAACATTTTTAAAAATGACTCAGGTTTATTTGTTTGCGCTTCAATAAATATGTGAATGTCAAACATGTGAGTGACAATGTGCAATAAAAGATCCATTATAAAAGATTGTTTAGCCTAATGGGATTGTCGGTGACCCGTCTGACCTTGTGACCAGTGAAGATGCGGACACAGTTTCCGGTCAGGACGTCCCAGAGGCGGATGGTGCGGTCAGATGAACCTGTAGCCACATAGTTGGAGTTGGGATGGAAGCGGGTGCAGGTGATGTCAGCGAGATGACCGGCAAACATCCGTAGAGGCTGGTAGTGATCAGTTGCCCACAGACTGTTGGAGAAAGCACAACAAGCACCACTGAAAGTCACCGATAGAAAATCATTAATGTTTCTTCCTCTGTTAGAGAAGAATATGAACAGAATGTGTGTAGAAGTAATTACAAGCTGATCAAACCAGTCCTGCAGTTTCTTACCGGGCGATTCGGTCATGTCCCCCAGAAATAAAATAATACCCATGGGGGGAAAACTGAGTGTCCCATACAGGGTAGTTGTGGCCTTTGTAGCCAACCAGACACGTGAATGTTTGGAGGCTCCACAGCCTGACTGTACCATCTTCAGAACTTGATAACAGGTAGTTCCTGAGAAGCAAAAAGAGTAGATCAACAATATGAATAAGTAGGCCAGAGACTTTTGGGAGTCTTCTCCATCCACATTGCACTTTGCTCCTTTTATTTTTTATATAAATATATTTTTTTACCTGTCTGGGCTGAAGCTGATGCCATAGACTGGGCCGCTGTGTCCATAGAGGATCTTTGATTCGCTGGCCGTCTTTTCATCCATGATCCTCTCCAGCACGTCATCTGACTCTTTGTCAATCAGATTCAAGTCTTAACAGGGAGGTAGATGGGAAAAGGAGTTAATTATTTTTAATCTCTAAAAAAATCTGATACCTTCATTGTGTGTGGGGCACTGCTGGATAAGACGGCTGTGGCCGTCACAGTCCGTCAGCGTCAGTCTCTGTACCTGCTGCAGACTTGACTTTGCGGAGCCTTTTAGGAGTGACACTCCACACGCGCACTGTGGAGTCAGCGTAGCCTCCTGCAATCAGACTGGAGTCGTCTGTGAAGTCGCATGCGGTCAGACCCTGCAAGTAAAAAGATCAGAATAGTTAGAAATTATTTTTAGTTTGCACTCAACAGCATGCTCTACCAGCTGCATATCTATGTATACAGCAGTATGTCTCACCAAAAAGCATGGCGTGTGTCCTTAGAGTCAAACAAACATGTTAAATATATGTCCTTCCTCAAAAAGATTTTTTGTTTGCAATTTTTTTTCTTATTTAAAAAAAAATGTATCACATACAAAATTAATAGTGAGGAGCTTCCTGCATTTATTTTTTCATTGCTAAAGTTCCTCAGAACACTGTGCTGCCACCATATGTTCATCAGTGAAAAAGCACAAATCCAACAGCTGGAAATCATGGGATATTGCAAATATTATTTGGAATGATCCAAATATTCATACAAACATGGCCCTATTTCTTGTGTTCAATTTCCTTACAAGATCACTTTTTAAAAACACAATGGGTGGTTGTGATAATGAGGTTTGACCTGGTATGCGTTGAGAAACGAGTAGAAGCAGATAGAAGGAAGATTATCTGGTCCCAGGCGGATCTTCTTGGTGGACTCTTTCATGTACATTATTTTATCCAGCTTGTCTGAATCCTTCAGTTCTGGAAGAGGTATCCTGAATAAAAGAAAACGTTTCCAGTTACTGATGAACGATCCACACAAAATGAGGATCAATCCCTTATTGTGATACTGAACTGGGATCTTCAACAGGTATATGTACCAAAATCCTAAATGGTGTAACTAAATCTGCCAATAGAAGAAAGAGATGAGAATCTACAATATAGAGAGACGAAGTTATAGGTTACCCCATCAGTAAAAACTTATTTACCGTGCCATGCAAAAGTTTCCCCCCCCTCGTGATTTTTTTTTTTTGCATGTTTCTCACACTTAAATGTTTCAGATCATCAAGACTCATTTGAATATTTGTCAAGGGCAACACAAGTGAGCACAAAAATATAGCTTTTAAATTAAGGTTTTTCGTTATTAAGGGAGAAAAAAACCCAAACCCACATGGTCCTGTGTAAAAAAGTGATTGTTACTGTATTCAAACACTAGTTTATTGAACCTGAGTTCAGTTTCTCTCGTTACACCCAGGCCTGATTACTGCCATGCCTGTTTTAAATTAAATAGGACTGTCTGACAAAGAGAAGTAGACAAAACATCCTCAATCTATCAGTCTGGAAAAGGTATTTCTTAAGTTTTGGGACCTCAGTGAACCACACTGAAAGCCATTATCCACACATAGTGAAAAGATCAAAGAGTGATGAACCACCTTGAGGTGTGTTTTGGATCCTGTTTGAATTTTGCCATGAATCACACATATAACGTTTGCCTATTTAAAAGCTAATTTAGCAAGTCAAGAAAGTTTCATTTATTAAAACAGTAGTTATATTAGATACATGTCTGTGTGATTAATGGCACAAATCAAACAAGATCAAAAGATAAACAGTGGAAGTACTTGCACTCTTAATATGAAACAGTATTGTAGAAGCAGAGATTTTCAGAATACAATTATGTGGGGGGAAAAAAAAAAAACTGTACCTAGTCTGTGAAGGCGCATTAGGATCCTGCTTCTTGCTCTTGGAGCCCATACTGTCCTTTTTGGGTTTCTTCTTCTTGGGTTTCCCCTCCTCGTTCTCTGCCTCCTCATCCTCGTCATCGAGGGGCAGCTCGATTTCTGGTTCCTTCAGCAATCCATAGTAAACCTACAGGGAAGCGAATGATAATGAAGAGGTTGTCATATAAAAAAAACAAACCTGTGGGTGTGTGTGTTTGTGTGTGTGTGTGTAACTCCAACCTTAGACTTGTTTGCTTCTCTCTTGCCCTCTCCTGCCAAGCTGCCAGACATGGCGTCGATCTGGCTCTTGCTGCGGGGCATGCCGTCGAAGATGTCTATGTAGAGGTGCTCCTGGATGATGTTCCAGATCTGGTTGTTCTGACGCTCCTGGAGATGCCTCTTCAGCAGCTGGTAGGAGTCGCGGGAGATGCGCAGGACAAACTTGCTGGTGCGGAAGTCCAGCAGCGTCTCGTTGCCCCTCATGTGTTCCTTCTTGGTCAAGCTGGACAAAATGTTGAGGTCATCCTTATAATAGCACTCCTGATCCCCACTGAACCTGAGAGGGTACGGAAAAAAAGAATTGTTACTAAGGGGGGATTAGATCTTAGAAAATTATGCGTTGAGTGAATGGCTTTGAATTTGGAAAAAGAACGTCCGACATATGTGAAGGAATCTCACTTTTCAAAAAAAGCCTTGGCCTCGTTTTCGTGGTTGTTGTACACCAGTTCCAGATACATGTGGACAAACAGTGGGTAGAAGACCTGGGACAGTTCCGCTTTGTGACAGTCCAAAACCGTTTCTATGAACCGCTTCAAGCCATTGTAGTACACCTGGTACAGAACCGGGTCTCCCTGCTGGCTGTAGGCCGACAGGACCACGTTGACGTCTGGCTGGTCCTCACCAGTCGCTGCTGAGAGGAGAGAGGCCCAATAACAGATTTAATAACTACACTGTGTAAGTTTAAGCTATTTTTTTTACAGCAGATATCATTAAAAGAATAATTGCAGTGGAATTACAGTAGTTTAAAGTCACAAAGGGAGTATCTGTACTTTAACATTACAGTTCCCCTAAGCATTTTCATTACTTACTATAGAATGAATTTCAAATTTGGTGGAAACAGACTAGACATGAACAATCAATTTAGATCAAAAACAACTAGATTAACTTGACTTTAGTTTTCATACCTGCATTGTTGTTTTAATGGTATGATGGAAGTTTCTGTGTGCAAATGCTGTTGTGCACTGAATGGTATCGAAACATCCGTTTGAAAATTAGGAATAACAGTAATAATAAACTGCAAATGAGCCATGAGACTTGTGACATCCCAAATAGTTCGGAAGCCATTTTCTGGTTCAAAGTTCAGGTGTGATGTGTAAACCCGAAGGCTCCAGTGATGCATAATCACAGAATAAACACCAGTCTCTTCAAATCTATAAATTCATTTTACAACATTTACTTTTTTTTTTTTACTTACTTGAAATCACCTAATGGAATATTAGTTGAGTAAAAGTTTTTTATTTGATACTTATTGTACTTAACTTCCATCAAAGTCATTTTCTAGTAACTTGTGTAACTTTCAGGTACTTTATACAACATTGTGGAATTGGTCGTTAATGAAATTATCTTTAATTACTACTTCAATGAACTTAAAATTCAGTTATATATAATAATTTTAATCTTTATAACAACTAAACCACTCCATCTGCTGAAGGAGACTGAAATGTGTTCGAAATCTTAGAAAATTTACTTATTAAAGTAAGATAAAAATAACTTTCTGAGCATTTTAGAGATACTTATGTCTGAAACAAGTGTCCGGTTATCAACGCAGGAACTCGTGTTTAACTTGTAGGTAACAGAAATGGTTTGAAGCACTGTTCCACATGCTTTGAATGAAAAAGGAAGAAGGAGCAGTATCCGGGTCTGGGTCGGACCTTTCGCTGGCGCCGGGGCAGCGGTGGAGGAGGAGCCGGTCACCCGGCTGAGGAGAGCGCTCGCATCCGCGCTTTCGTCCGCGCCTCCCGCGGGGGCTCCCGAGCCCGCCCCGGTGGAATCGGCTCCCTTCGGCTCGAGCGAATCCTCGGGTAATCCCGCTTCCCGACGCAGAATCTCGACGGACTCCGTGAGTTTGTTCTTTCGGAGGAACTGCAGCACCGCGAGCAGCGTCTGCTGTTCCTCCGGGGTTCCCGCCGCCGGTTTGCTGCCTCCGGCCGCGGCGCTGGACCCGGGGGACGCGGAGAGGACCCGTCCGTCGGCTGCATTGTTGCTTCCGTAGCCGTCGGCCGTCGGTTCTGTTTTAATGTCTTTTTCTTCGTCCGTGTCGACCAGACCACCTTGTACGGCCGCCATTTTCGAAATGAAGTGCGCATGTGCGAGGTTTAACAAAAGGAGAACGTCAACCGCGCACGTACAGGTCATCTGATTGGTGCTCGCTGCTGGCGCGTCAGCGCGCAAGCCCCGCCCCCTCTCTATTTAATTCAAATCAAAAGGACTTTATTGTCATAGGAAAGAAGACATCAAAAACAAACATGTATGCCAGTGAGAGTTCCATTACGGTGTGTTAAGAAACCTTTTCCTATCACTTCCCTAGTGCTCTATAAAACTCACTCCTGGTTGTTGACTGTGGTATAGCTAGGTGATACAAGCCTGACTCATCAAATAATGTTAAATTAGATTTTTATTAAATTTTTATTTGAAGGTCTGGCCCTCGGACAAATATGGTGACTCCTGATGTATGCACCTGTCCAATACAATAAAGGCATGTAAACAGAGCTGTATAACAATCCGTCTATCTATCTATCCATCTATCTATCTATCTATCCATCTATCTATCTATCTATCTATCTATCTATCTATCTATCTATCTATCTATCTATCTATCTATCTATCTATCTATCTATCTATCTAATTACATATAAATCTAACTACAAAATGTGTCCCATATTTCACCGTCGACTCAAATAGGGCAAAGTCTGGATTTATAACATATCTTTTTTTTTTTAATTCCATTTTTTATAGGCAATATCTACCAGGCCGGGAATATAAAATACAGCTTGCACACATGTGATATATACGGAAACCTCTGCTGCACGCACACACACACATATATCTCAAAAAATCACCAGTCATCTTTAATCGCATGCTTTGATGCTTATGTCAGCAAAAAAAAAAGAATATATGAACTTGTGAAAGAAAATATATTTTTTTCAAAAGTAGGGAATCACATTTATCTCCATCGTCTGTTTCGAACTGCTCTTATTTATGACTAGATATGTACCATTTTATACCAGATGGTGGCAGTTTGGTCTCACTCACACACACACACACACACACACACACACACACAAAACCCCTGCCCTGTTGACCTTCTTTGACAATGTGATGCTGATGTCATCACCCAATGTAAAGAAACAACAAAGAACACGCTGCCAGATACACATGTATAAAGACGCCGTGGGTCTGACCTGTCGACTCAATCACTCTTTTACACCTCATTCTTGCTTTTGCTTCCTTTAAGTTACTGAAGCTATTTGTATTTTCTGGAGTCTAATGTGATTTTCAAACATAGAATAGAATAGAATAGATAAACTTTATTGATCCCACAACGGGGAAATTTGTGTGTTACTGCAGCGTTACAGATAAAGAAAAAGTAAGATAAAGTTGAAGAAGATAAAAAAAAGAACTAAAACTATAAAAAAATAAAAAACACACAACACAATGTACAAATTCGCAGAATTTGTTAATCCGCATACACAGTATGCATTATCGACAGAATGGAGTGAAAATGCTAATAAATAGTAAGAAAAAAAAAGTAAAAAGTATGCATAAGCAAAGCATATATACATACATACATGGACGTACATACCTACATACATACACATACACACATATTTGCATATATATATATGGACATACATATCCACGCACATACCCACATGTACACATACATAGCTAATGCACACTTAAGGTGCAGGGTGAGTGTGAAAAGAAAAAAGTGACCAGTGAAAAAGTGACAGTGACTACAGTGAGGGTTATGTTTTGTTATAAAGTCTTATTGCTGTCGGGATGAATGATCTGCGAAAGCGGAAAAACATGACTACACCTTACCCTCTAGACTTATAGGTGTGATGTAAATGGTAAAGCAAATAAGGTAAAATTGAAAAAGGTAAATTAATAAGGTGATGAACATCCATCCATCCATCCATTTTCTATCCCGCTTATTCCCTTTCGGGGTCGCAGGGGTCTGCTGGAGCCTATCCCAGCGCATTTTATGGCGAGAGGCAGGGGGATACACCCCAGATGGTCGCCAGCCAATCGTGGGGCACACACACCATTCACACACCATTCACACACACACTCACACCTATGGGCAATTTAGAGTTGCCAATTAACCTGAGCATGTTTTGTATTGTGGGAGGAAACCGGAGTACCCGGTGAAAACCCACGCAGACACGGGGAGAACATGCAAACTCCACACAGAAAGGTCCCAGACCCAGGCCCCAAGGCGGTCTTGAACCTGCGACCTTCTTGCTGTGAGGCAACAGTGCTACCCACTGCTCCACCGTGTCGCCCAGGTGATGAACAAGTTCTACTAAATACAAATTACAGTATGAAATGTAAATATATATGTATTTCCATCCAGATCTCTCCCTCTCTCTCTCTCTCTCTCTCTCTCTCTCTCTATATATATATATATATATATATATATATATATATATATATATATATATACATAAGTGACTTGACGTGATACACGCACATGCTGATGCAGCACTATTAATTTTTCTGCTGAAGCTGGATTTCTGCCTATATGGAATAACACACCTTGTCCTCCACTGAGTCAGCGCAGATTTGTTTTCATCTGTAGGAGAATATCAGCGGACAATCAGAACTTAATTGTATTTCATTAAATCTCACGTAGTACAGGAGCCGTGTTTCACTCAGTGTGGTGCTGCTGCTTCTCTTGAATTTCAAACAAACCTCTGTACTTACTTTATTATAACATTATGAATTAAAATCTAAATATTGAAAATACAATAACATTAGATGGAAGAATTAAACTTTTTATATTCCTCCAAAGAAGCACTGTGTTACAAAAACTCACTATAACCCTAAACCTCATGTGCAGTAGACTTGATTATTTTTAATTTAAGCCTATTTCAAGTCCACTTGCATTGAGGAGCAGCTCCTCCTCTCGTCCACCAATAACTAAGCAGCGTGTTAATCCTGCAGACCCAGGGACAAAAGAGGAGTTGATGGCCGACGCAGCAGGGCGTTGTATAACATTGCGGAGGCTTCGCTCCGCGTGGTGGGAGGATGGGGGCTGTGCTGGTTTGTGTGGGAGACTCACACACACGTGAACATCAGCCGCTCAGGGCGTGGTCATCTGTGCAGGATCATTGTATAGCTGCTAATTGAGAAGGGACGACACATGCCTCCTATAATGACGATAAATGTGGTATAAAAAAAACATTTAGGTCAGCAATTCTGCACCATCCATTGTCGACGTGTTGTTTGCTCTCTAAGTCTATTTCTGACCGATTTGACATGAAGATGAAATCTTCAAGTGTTTTTATTTTGATATTAAAGGATAGGAGCTCTCCTCCACAGCTACATGAACATTTCACAGCAGCTCATTAATGATCGGAAACTGAAGTGTGATAATCTGTGCAGCAGATTTTAACTACTGTAGAAGTGATTTGTGTAAGTGAGAGTTCCACAGAACAACATGCAATTTAATTTCAAAAATACTTATTCTCTACTTTTCCTTCACTCCATCTGATGGCTATAAGGACTTGCAAATGAATTCATATTGTATGTTTTTAGCCATGCACCTGGTCGTCTAACTTGAAAATACTTCAAAACAAGGCACCAAACTATAATTATACACTCTGAAATGAGTATTTACACACTGATAAAAAGCTGCTGCAACCTTATACCTTACAGAATGTTATTCATTGTTAATGCAATTGTTCACATTTCCCAGATGCTTTTGGGAATTAAACCACACAGCCCTCGTCACTGCTGTCCTATATATGATTTTTTTATGTAAAGCAGATCACATGCTCTCCACTAAAACAATGAAATGGGTGGGTGAGCCGGGGAGACGCATGTTCAGTCGAGTCCCATCTTCTTCTTCTCACACCTCACCGATGACTCTCTCTCTCTTTCTCTCTCTCTGTCAGGAGCAGCAGGGTGTGGCTTCACCCAGCACAAACAGCTTTATAGAAGCAAAAAAAAAAAAACTGTTTCACATGCACTCTACAAGCCTGAAAATGATATTGCTGCAGAAGCGTTTGCTGTTAAACAACTGGAGCCCTGCAGATGTGCACCACTGGTCTGAATTAAAAGGCTTTTGCTTTCGGCTTATCTGTTTAATGGTAGATGTGCTGGCGCGGACGTCCCCTCAAGCCGATAGGTTTATGTGCCAGTAAACATGTTTTCCGATGAGATTGGAGGGAAGCTTTATAGCGGATGTCCTAATTGGTATCAGTGGCACCACCCCCAGACGGACATAAAAACGAGCAGGTACCAATAATTTCAGAGGTGGGACTGAACTTTATCCTCCAGCTGACAAGAAAGATTAATGCTACCAACTAGTAATAATAATAATAGTTATAATAGTAAAACAAATGAACACCTTTTATACTAAAAAGGCAGGTTAAAGTGCGTCACAGTAAACATGAACTTAACAATAAAACACAAAAAAAAATGTTTATAAAAACATAGAGTCGGTTAAGATCCATTTAAGATGGGGAGGGTGAAAATAAAGACTGTTAATAGGATCATTTACCTTGCAGCTAAAGTGTGTGTGTGTGTGTGTGTGTGTGTGTGTGAGGCAGCAGTGAGACAGGGTCCTGGGGGTGCAGCGTGGGGTGTGGCACTTCTCTTTCACTTTTCACTTCTAATGCGAGCATATGTACGGAGGCTTTTCTGCAGCTGTGCACGCCTTTTCCATTGCATGCTGCAAGAGTTTAAATCAGTTTGATTTAGATGACATCTCCTTTTGAGGGAACATCGAAGCTATTATATTTTATTCATATCGCCATGAAGAGAAGACTGCTTCTTCTCGACCATGAGACGAAGCCTCCCCAGCTTTGTTCTGATGTTGTTATAATTTCCATGCAGGAAACCTCAGAAACAGAATGTGTCACCTTGTGGAGCAGATCTGTTATTCTACCTCGCACATCCAGAAGGAGACACCATGTTTGTGCCTTCTGGAAATTACCACCTGTCTTTCTGTCTTTGAGCAGTAAACGGTCAGGAAACACGGGCCCCAAAAAAAAAAAAGAAAATCTCCTGCTGAGAAGCTAAATAATTCATGAGGCGAGAGTCTCGGAAGAGGAAAAAAAAAATGCCCCGAGAGAAGCAAAAGACGGAGGGAGCAAGGGAACAGATGAAGGAGGAAGAAAGGGAAGGCTGCGCGGTGGGTGGGTCAGGGGGCAGGAGGGAAGCGGTGACAACACGAGCAGAGGGCGGCCTTAAACTCAGAGCTATGTGTGGTGGAAAGAGGCAAAGGAAAAAAAAAATCAAGAGGAGAGATTGTGAACGTGAGAGGTGACATGACGGTGAGAGGCAGCAGGTGTAAAAGGAGGCGTGAAACATCCGGAGAGGCGACGAGAAGCCGCAAACGAAGACGGCTCACGGAGAAGCAGAGTTAAAAACCAGGGGGAAAAATGACTCAAAGCTCCCATCTTAGCGGTCAGATTCTATCCCCTTCAACCCGCGTCTTTGGCCTGTGTGAATGTAAGTGAAGGTGCACTTGTGTGTGTGTGTGTGTGCATGAATGCATCTCAGAGCCTTTTGCCCATCCAGGCTGAATAATGGGTGCGAAGGCAGAGCAGTGGCACCAGAGAGCCACTCCACTTTTGGGGGGGTGAACTGGGGGGAGCCTGCATTATTCAGCACTGATCTAAGTGGAGAGCCGGTTGCTGCAGTTGTTAACTCTGCCGACCTTATATCACACATTATATCATGGAGGGCTGCAGGAAGCTGGTTCAGTAAATGAAATGCACTGTTTAACAAGGAATTTAATCCCTGCTCAATACAAAAAAACAAAAATATCTCTCTTACTAAAATAATTTATTATTTAATTATGTTTTCTGCAAAGAGTTAGAGGAAACAACTCAAAAGTAGTAGTTTACCGTACTAGCTGCTTAATAATAAAATGAAATGAGCATTGTCTGGGACCTGAATTCCATATTTATAGTGTGTGTGTGTGTGTGTGATTTAGTGACTCGGGCCGACCAGTTCTCGCTCAGGCAGCCGGAGCGTGTGTTTTTAAGGAGAGAAGAGGGAGCAATAGGCCCTTTTTTTCCTCCCACTTCAGCCATAAATCAAATCTAAACACAGGTGTTAGCAATGATACTAATTAAGGTGCTTTTCCTTTTAGTGGTTTTTATCCCAGTGACACCTACCGTACTTTGACCTTCCAGTAAGTATGGTAGGTCAAAGCAGAACCAAAAAAATTGCATACTGATTTTTCTAATTTCACCATTCTAGTTTTTATTTAATGATGAAATTTCCTCATCCAGTCATTTTTAATGTTCTTGGCCCATCTGACCTTACATTAAGGCTATTTCTGCTGTGCTCCCAGATCTCAAACATTAACTCTGCAAGTAAAATGATATAATAACCATAGAAATAATGGCCAAACGTGGGCTGTGTACATTAAAAAAACACTGAAGTTAAAGATGAAGCAGAATTATTATTTTAAAGGTAAGTTTTGTGAAGCTGGATATTTTTTGCAGTGTATCAGAGTGTGTGTGTGTGTGTGTGTGTTTGTTTATAACTCTCAAGGGATGAGTGATGCAACGGTTGCACTGTATAAACACTATAAAATAGACGGATGTATTTTGTCACTTTGGCACAGCTGCTGCTCAGATCTCATTATCTGCCCGGGAATTCCTCTATATGTCACCGCTGCGTGGGTGGAGCGCTGTACCTGATCGTATCTTTAAAAGGTATCATTTTATATTAAGGAGTTGTTTTCTCTTCGGGTGCAGCCTCTCTCTCTCGCCGTTTCCCCTCCCACGCACTTTCTGTCAGCACAGATCTAACCAGGCACTTAGGCAGCCCCCCCCACCACCCCACTGCAGGTCCTACCACGACACGATGCTGTGCACCAGTTTAGTTATCACGCTAAATAATGCAGGCCCCATCTAAAACTAATAAGGCACAGGAAGGCAACATGACCAAGAAACATGCAGCCTATTCATTCAGCTCGTGTCGTATATTTCATATTATAATTATAATTCATCGTTGGTTGTTGTTGAACCACATGGCGTTGTTCCAGAAGGAAGAGCTTTAAAGACACGTCATTGTTCAAACACTCTTTGTTCCCCACAATGCAAACCTCTCCAGATAGCTTTCTGACCAAATTAACCTCCTCTGCGGTCCATTGGGCATGTCTAAAGATAATCACACACACACACACACACACACACACACACACACACACACACACACACACACACACACACTGTCAGGCTGACTGGCAGCTGCTGTGAGGGTGAGATAAAAGGATGGCCTCCAATATGCTAAAGGTCACAGCCCCGGTACTTAAAACCTGTCAGTGGGAAAATCCTGAATCAATAATTACAATTTGGAACCAATGGAACAATAAACATTTTTGGAGGCCCATAATTTAACATAATTTGATCTATATGTGCATTTAAAGTTGTCAAAGATTAATAGGTGGGATATAAAGTTCCTCCATTGTCTATTTTACAACAAAGGAAATCCAGTTCTTCTTCTGCTGGTGTGTTGTATGAATACAGAATAGGACTTGAATAAAGAGAAATATTATTATATAATCATCTCTTTCCGTCCATTTTACCTTCTTCTGTGGGGAGGTGATGAGTCCTTTTATAAATCTGAATAATTTCTCAAGGGATGTCACACCGCTCACACCTAGCGTGAGTCACGTTGGCAGGAAACCCTCTCGGAGGACACGGGGGACAATAGACCAGCTGATAAAAATCCTTCCCACACATGGACCAGAAGAGCTTCGATGAAGTCCTGAGATCTGCCAAAGAGTTGCGGAGCAACATTTTCATCGATTGTCCACTATCAGTTAATTTGTTAGAAAGGATGCATTGATTTTTGTTACCTGTCCTCATGGAGGACCGTGGACCAGGATTACTGCAGGGCCAAAACGCAACCAGCCAGTCTTCCTTTTAGTGGGAAAACACAGCGGGAATCACAAAGAGCCAGATGCCGCCTTTAACACGTCATTGTTCACCGTGAAGCGATGTTCTTTGTTGACCTTGAGGACGGACACATAAAATAAAGGATTGGGCTTTTTTTTTTCCTTTTGTTACAACCATTTATCGTCACCAGAGGACGGGATGATGGGACTAACCTTGGGGACCAACCAATCTGTGCGCACAAAAGGACAGACGGACGTGTGGCGGCACATTCACTTCCTGGTATACGCACATGTAGTAACAGAAATGTGTAAACCTTCAAACGCGCAACTTTAGCCAACAGTCTTAAGCTATTAAAACACATCTTCAAAATGTGGCTGTAGGGGATTTTCTATATTTTCTGTATTTTCCTTACTTTTGACGACAAAATCAACAATGGAAAACATTTCAAGAGAACAACAGTGGTCCGAGGACAAACCCCTGAGGTACCCCTCAGGCATCTTCACAATGGATGACTGTGCTTTGCCAATAAAAAAAAAGATATAACCGAGAATAAAACCATATGAAAACTAAACCAGAGATGCCAAATGAGTGTTGGAGACAGTCAAATAAAGAAGAATGATCTAGAATGCAGCACTTCGATCTAACAGAACTAAAACTAAAGACTGACAGCGTCAATGGCAACGATCCAGATCGTTCATCACTTGAAGGACTGCAGTCTCCATGCTGATGGTATTCCCTAAATCCTGAGAGGAATTTCTCAAAAACACAAAAAAACAATTGTTCAGTGTTTATAAAAGGACAGTTTGTAAAATTGGTCCAGCATTATCATTTTTTTCAGATGAGGTTGAATATTGCATTCTTAAAATAAACAAGAATAGAACCTGTTAATAGTGACGTGTTAATTATGAGGAGAATACATGATGGGGCGGACAGATCCATTTTCTTTTTGCAGAAACCTCACAGGCATGTGGTTCACCTCGGTGGGAGAGTCAATAGATATTGTGTCAAAGACCTCAAGGAGGGCAACAGTTTTTAGAAGAGAATGGAGGGCGAGTGTTCGCTCTGATGCCAGATGAGGAAGGTTATAAATTCCTCACGTTTCTCAGGGGAGACCATATTGACACCCAGAGGTTAATTACATGGAACAAAGTGCCGGGGTGTTCTTTTTTGTTAAGGTCTGGGAGATACTGGCATTTTAAAACTCTGTAGTAAATGTTTCATAGTCTTAAAATGTCAAGGTCCCCCGATAGAGTATGTGCACCTAAATCCTAAGGAACCTAAGGAAGGGAAATCCCAGAAGAGGTGGAAAACTGCCAATAAAAAACATACTGTGCACTGTGCAGACAGAGTAGTTAATTAATGTAATTTACATGACATTTCCATCTGTTGCAGCTATAATGGCGGTGTCTTTACCTCCCAGGAAGCCTATCATTTTGCTAGGCAAGGCAAGGCAAGGCAAGTTTATTTGTAGAGCACAATTCATACACAGGGCAATTCAAAGTGCTTTACAGTTACACAAAATCACAAAAGGAGAGCAAAACATACATAAAATCACAAAAGGAAAATCATAAAACATAGAATTCATCATTAATTTAAAAAAGAGTGAAGAGTGTAGATAAGATACTTTCAGTTTTCATATGCACGGTTAAACAGAACTGTTTTCAGCCTGGTCTTAAACATTTTCAGCGTTGAGGCCTGTCTCACATTCTCTGGAAGACTGTTCCAGATTTTAGTTGTAGGTTAACAACAACAACAAGTTAACAAGTTAGCACGGATGCTAACAAGTTAGCACGGATGTTAGCACGGATGCTAACAAGTTAGCACGGATGTTAGCACGGATGCTAACAAGTTAGCACGGATGTTAGCACGGATGCTAACAAGTTAGCACGGATGCTAACAAGTTAGCACGGACGCTAACAATTTAGCACGAATGCTAACAAGTTCGCATGGATGTTAGCACGGATGCTAACAAGTTAGCACGGACGTTAGCACGGATGTTAGCACGGATGTTAGCACGGATGTTAGCACGGATGCTAACAAGTTAGCACGGACGTTAGCACGGTTGTTAGAACGGTTGTTAGCACGGATGTTAGCACGGATGCTAACAAGTTAGCACGGATGCTAACAAGTTAGCACGGATGTTAGCACGGATGCTAACAAAGCAAGGCAAGTTTATTTGTAGAGCACAATTCATACACAGGCCAATTCAAAGTGCTTTACAGTTACACAAAATCACAAAAGGAGAGCAAAACATACATAAAATCACAAAAGGAAAATCATAAAATTCATCATTAATTTAAAAAAGAGTGAAGAGTGTAGATAAGATACTTTCAGTTTTCATATGCACGGTTAAACAGAACTGTTTTCAGCCTGGTCTTAAACATTGTCAGCGTTGAGGCCTGTCTCACATTCTCTGGAAGACTGTTCCAGATTTTAGCTGCAGAAAACTGGAATGTAGCTTCACCGTGTTTAGTCCTGACTCTGGGCACCTGCAGGAGACCAGTCCCTGAGGTTCTCAGGGTCCTAGATGGCTCGTATGGCTCTAACATGTCATAGATGTATTTTGGTGCTAGAGCATGAAGAGACTTGTACACAAGTAAAGCTGTTTTAAAGTCTATTCTCTGAGTGACAGGAAGCTAGTGCAGAGACATGAGCACTGGACTAATATGGTCATATTTTCTGGTTCTAGTCAGGACTCGAGCTGCAGCGTTCTGAATGTTCTGTAGTTGTTTAACAGCTCGTTTAGAGAGACCAGTGAGCAGGCCATTGCAGTAGTCTAACCTGCTGGAGACAAATGCATGGATCAGTCTCTCCAAGTCTGGTTTAGACACTGTATTTTTGATTTTGGCAATGTTTTTTAGATGGTAAAAGGCTGTTGATATTGTTGACTTTATGTGGCTGTGAAAGTTCAGGTCTGAGTCCATTAGCACCCCTAGATTTCTAACCTGTGTTTTTGGCCCATGTTCACCTGCTGTCAGAGACACATAGATCTGAGTGTTATTTGAGGTACAGTGAAGAGCAGTTGAAGACTCAATTAGTATAATATGTACTTAACCTTGTATATGCATCCTGCCCCGTCCTGTCCACAGTTTCCTAACCTGATGAGGTTTGTCACGTCTAACCACCTGAGACGCACTTTTTAAAAGATATTTAGCAGACGATTGGATAAAACCAAGAAGCTGATTGTTCAGAATCACAGTGTATTGGACATAAATGAATAACTTGAAGCCTGGCAAAATGGATTTGAGTGAGATTGCATGATCTTATACTGTACTGGACTGTGGTTTCCACTGGTTCCAATGTGTAAATATGTGTGACGTGCAATATGTAAAAGCTGAGAAATGGCAATAAAGGAGTCTTAATCTCTGAGGATTCAGATCCTCTTTCTACAAGAGCTCGTTCCCGCCGCTCCCTGCGCTCTTAATGGTTGGATACTGAGCTCTAAATCACCATCGGCCTATCACTTTGCAGTTAAGACATTGCCAGAAAACAAACTAATGTGTGGACAGGCTTTTAAGAGACTCCCATCCAGGGGACAAGTGATATATGACTGCGAACTGTGCTGATGGTACATGCCTCTAACTGCCTTTTAATTAATAGCTGATCCCGCTCCATCGACCCGTCCTCTAATTACGAGGCATTAGCCGACCGTAGATCAGCTGCTTTTTGCGACACCAGCCTCGCGTCTGCGGCTTTTACTGTATCCACTCCATCGCGGGGGGTAAATATTTGAGCAGTTTACCAGTGGCCCTTTCAATGAGCCTTCAGACTCCTGGTCCCACGGGTCCCAAAGCGAGTCCGTTGACGTTTTTAATTATGGGCACGCCGGGATAATGGAATGCCCTTAGTGTTTTCCAGCCGATCAATACATGTTTATGTGTGCACGGTGACACGGTATCGGGCTGTGGGCAGAGCGCCTGCAGGTGGGGGGAATAACTCCAGTCAGCACTTTGTGGAGGATGGAGGGGAGGGGCCAACACACACACACACACAGACACACATATACCACAGGGATGGAGATTTGCTTTGAGATTGTGTGTATTTACCGCGTGGACGGGAGTGCAGCAGAGAGGGTGGAGCCGATTCTGAAATGCGTCTCTCAGCCTTGAAAACTGCAGCAGAGTTAAACCAGACAGGACAATGGATTAAAATGCTCATCATTCAAACCCTTTATCACATGTAAAGCATAAGTGTGATACGTTTGCTCACAATTAAAAGAAATAATAAACAAAAAAAAACCTGTCCGGGGGAGAAGCGGCCTGTCAGGAACAATTATCTTTTTTCCGTGTGAGGCCTGTAACGCCACGTCTGTGTGTCACAGCAGATTTGAGCAACACTCGCTGAGGGCTTCTCTGGCTCAGCCGCCGGCCTCTGATCAGCGACGACGTTTTCCTGACTAACGAGAGCGGGCGTCAGGCTGATGCGTCCTCATAACCGCCCCCCCCCCTGCTGGTATTTGGAGAACGGCCTGCTGTTAACTTCAGCCGGCCTCCTCCTCCTTCTCCCGTAACGACAGGCTGAAGGAAACGATAACGCCGTAAAAGCCGCTCTCTGCCTGAACGAGGTGGTGTAATTACCCCGCGCTCACCCATGACTCGCGGGTTACAGCGAATGACTCACTCGCCAGGAAAAAACCTCAACAATAACGTGGATTCTTGAAGCTCCACGGTTGAGTGGATGGTGCTAAACACAACGTAACCCTGCACAGATTTCATTATCGCCTTCAGGAGAACATTTGGAAATGAAGGAGCTGCAACACTAGCTAAAAACATTTCAGCAGACAAACCCTGGTAACGCTTTTCCATCATGAAGACTTATACACAGTAATACTGCCAGTTACTTACACTTAAAGAGTTCATTCTAATACTTGTAGTGTTAAAATGAATGAGTTTACTCTATAGGATGCAGCCATTTTTTATTTTATTCTATTAGTATAATTATAAATATATTAAATATATTGTATATTACAAAATTCCAAGTAACATAAAGGACAAACATATTAAACACAGTGGTGCAAAATACAAGATATATATATATATATATATATATATATGTGAGAAGTGGAAGTTACTATGTTACTATGTGTGTTTGTGTGTTTGAGTATTAAATTGGTATAATACTGCAATAAGAATAAAATTATTATATGTTATGTTATTATATCCAATAGCATATAATGTAAATACACCTAAATCATGAATGTGGCCTAATTATTAATTGAGAAAAAAACAGATTTATTTAAATAATAATATAGAATATAGGAATAAATTCTACATACTGTATGCATATGTGTGCATATAGCATGTTAGTTCATTAAGGTTAGCAGGACACGAGATGCACCAACCAGATTTTTCACAATGTTATTACTTTTAATGACTTTTTTTTTTTTTACAGATCTATAAAAGTTTAATAAATGATTTATTAGCCATGAAACTGTTTTTTTTATAGGCTGCTGCTGTTATTTTGGAATCTGCGCAGACACAGACGCCGTAAAGCTGTCACACTTTGAATGATCGATGTGAATGTAAATGCAGCCAAAAATAAAACCTAAACCGTGTTCAGTGCTTTTAATCAGGCATTTTTTAAATATAATCCTACATTTAAAAGAAAAAAAAAGTTTCCAGTGTTTAATTTCTCTGTGTAATACAGAGAAAGTATTGTTTTGTGTAATTTGCATTCCCTTTGAGAAACCCAGAGGACAATGATGTCTTGCTCTCTAATGGTTCTTTGATGATGAGGTGATTCATTTTCTTGAATCCTAACTCACTATGGACAGCGAAAAAATTATGGATGTCTCTAAAAGCGATTTCCTGTTCATTCGTGTCATTTTTACGAAGTGGGACATGTTCAAAACGTGAATGACCTTCGTCCTAACAGCCGGCCGCGTGCTTCGCATCTTGATGGATGAACGAGAGACGTCGTTACAGCTTTTATGCAAATGAGGAGAGACGAGGAGATGACCCGCTGGTAAAAGGGTGTAGACAAGAAAAAAAAAAATGATGGAGAGAAGGTGGGGCTGTCATTATACACAGAGGGAGGTGCTGCAGAGTCAACACGTCTTCTCCAAATTATTCCACATAATCAATCACCGGCAGCGATTGATCAGCGCTGAATGGTAATCAGTGGAGGAGACTTTTGTGTCTCATTAGGTGCACATGTCACTATTGCTCCTGCACCTCCAAGGAGGAGGATGGGCGGAACAAGGGATCAGGGAGGTATTGGACACCTCCCCCCTCCCTCCCTGCTGCCCTGTGCACGTCTGGATGTTTGAAGACTATATAGCGAGACGTGTCAATAAGTCGGCCTCTGGAGGCAGGTCATCTTTTTTTTTTCTCCTCCAGCCTGTGGTGCTTTGTATGGGGATGGGAGGGGAGCTCTGTGTCCTTTTTTCTCCACTTCTTACATCCTCTGCTGCACATATGGGGAACAACTGGGGCAGCGGAGGGATTACTTTATATCTCACGCAGTAATCTTGCTTTCATTGTGGAAACGGACAGCAGGACAACTTCAAAGGTGACCTTGTATGTAATGTGGAATGTATTTATGCCAAATAATAAGGAAAAAAAACTGCTAATGCCCAGAGCTTAAGCAATTAAAAACCCTATTAATTCAGTCAAGTTTATTTTAGTCAATAGGAAATTCTGCACAAATTTTGTGTGGGAAATGTGCAAGAATACAATCCCACGTCGTTAGTCATATTTCAAGGATTTTGGAAAACAATAAAAAAATCACATTGGTGTTTTTTATTCATATATTCCCACTACAAGATGTGTGAACAACTATGCAAAAAAGAAAAAAAGACCCATCATCAGTTGTCTAACAAATAAAAAATGACTTGGCCACAATTGTGCCCTGACTTAGGCATTTTTGTTTTACATTTATATGAACTATAGCTATCATATCTTAAAGCAAACAGGTAATTTTAAGTAAAATACACACTTTATAAACTCTTTGATTGAATTAAATTATATTTAGTGTCTAGAAAATGTCATATTATGTAATATATATATTCATCCCTGCCATTTTCCTTATATAAAAACTGCTTATAAGTCAAATGAAGGAATTCGACAGTATTTTTGGATTCAAGATGATGCAGCAGTGGTAGGAAAATATCTCAATTTGGTCAAAAAATGACATCTCTTTATCTTTAAACAATCCAGAATATTTCTTCAATATTGCAGTAATCAGTGTTTATCTCAACACAATGAGACAATGTTTTTTAATGAATGGTATTTGTCAAAGTCGTAAAAATGCCGATAATTACCGTGTGTGTGTGAGAAAAGGTCAGACATGATGTGAAAAAAATATCCTCTCTTGCAGAACAAGACCCGCTACTCAAGACTGGGGAGGAGCCATAATCTGTCTGGGTTATGGATTATGGAGGAAACTGTCTGCTAACTTTTAATCACGTTTCAATAACGTGCTGTTTAGAATCCTGCAGTTCTGCCAAACCGTGCGTAATGTTTCTGGCTCAAACGTTGCATTGCCCGACATCCATCCAAGGTGACCCCCCCCCCCCTCCGCTGAAGAACAAGTGCAGGCCCTCCATGATCTCCAGAATCAAGCGTGGTTATTTTTAGCCTGGGTGTGCGGGGGTCGCTCCCGGGTTGCAGCTCGACTTCAATCAAAGGAACCAGGGGGGAAATCTCAAAGTCGGCTCAGAAAAAGCTGCATCAACCATTAACGCAGCAATGGCGAGTATTTAATAAATATCTGACACCATAATATAGTCTTTAGTGCATTTTGTGAGGGTGATCCGCCTATAGCCGTGAACCACAGGGCCTGAAGATTAATGGCAGGAGATAATTCTGTCTGACCTCAGCCGGATTCACATCTGTTCAGCCGCGGAGGAAATTAATGGTGGCGTTTGACGTGGCCTAATTATGCCAAATGAAGCTAGTGGGAAAACATCGGATTTGATGATTGTGTCACTCGATAACGCTGTAAAAATGGTAGAAAAAGCGTCATCGCCGCATTTTCTGCAACCGAATCCACAGAAGCGGCGGGTGTTAAAAAAAGCAAGACGCTCGTAAAGGCGTTATTAATGTTTAATCAGGTATCATCAAAGCTCAGAGTAAATTCCTGCTGGAAATCTCATCTTTAATGTTTCGCCTCATCGGGCCACATGAGTCGGTGAAGCTGTGAGAGAATTCTTAACGCCGATCTTTAAAAGAGAACCACCTAAACCTGATCAGAGGCACCACGCTTTTTTAAGCTCAGAGCTTTCCAACATTATTCCGTTTGGCTCCCTCGCATCCCTTTTTCTGTCCTTGCAATTGCTTTAAGTCTTGGTTATAATCCCTTAGGGCACCGTGAAGGTTGAGTTCCTCCCTTTATTTTTTTTTTTTACATTACATTTTCATACTCCCAATCCCCTTTTATTCTCTGTCTCATAATGCTGTGTCACAGTCTGCAGAGCTGGATGTCGAATAGAAAAAGCACCGGATGGGGCTCAGCTGCTCTATTATGGATTAGGCGGCGACAGCGTGCGGTTCTCGGGCCGAGGGAAGGACATGATGGTACACCGTGAGCTCTGGGAGAACACGCCAACCATTAGCTGGAAACAGGCTGCTGGGTTTTCTCAACCCAACGCTGTGCCGTCTTCTAGTCGGCATCAAGAACGCTCTAAACATGACAGATGACACACATGCAAACAATCAATACTATTCCCCACCTGCTCAATTACCACATTTTTTTATTGTTAAACATTATAAATGTTGAAAAAAAACAAGCAACCTTGAGCTGACAGTATAAAGGATATAGAGTCTTGACGTGTTATAGGATAATAAAGCAGAGTGTCATCAGCAAAATAAAAGACGCATCTCTTAATACTTTATCGGCAGCGTACTGCGGCACAAGGTGAAGCTAAGGACACGTCCCTGTTGGTTGGAGTTGTTTTGCTGCAGTCCTGCACCCTCCCTGGTTTCCTCTGAAGGAATAAGTCCCATCTGAATAGAACCAGAACCTGAGAAAATATCTTCTTTAATTCAGTGACTTCAACTCTGCCAATATTTGACGTACAGTAAATGTTTTACTCTTAAGTACCGTAAGAGTAACATTAACTAGAGTCAGGGATTTACCATGCACATATATATTTCTTTATTAACAGAGGAGATTCGATATTTTCAGGGGGCTTGGCTGCTGATATTATAATATCATAACATTTTTCACACTGGAATCTAAAAGAAAGCCCAAGGAAGCAAATAAAAAAAAGGTTTTTCCAAGATATTCCCAGGTGGTTTAAAATATTTCTGGAATGCATCTGCATATTTGTATTTAAATGAGATACAGCGTCCTAACATTTGTGCCTCCGGTGCAGCATCTCACCGTCTTCTCTTCATCTACTTCTTTCCCTCTAGTGTTTCCAGCAGAAACCTGTCTTTTCACATTCTACCTGATGTTTTCTGTGTTTTTTTTTTGTTCATATATTTTCGGCGCTGGAGGAAGTGATGAATCGCACTTTATCGCACCCGAGGAAAGAGAAGGGAAAAAAGAGATTGCAGCAGCGCTGTCAGTCTGCCACTGAAGTGGAACACCATTGTAGTTAAATGCACTGAACAGATACCTGACACTGCTTTCTTTTTCTAATAGTTTGGGTTTTCAATATTTGACAAATGAAAACGTCTCTGACATTCCTTATATGGAGCCATAATTAAGATATACATGTATGTGTGCATATTTATGTTTATTCCTTTCCCACTACTACTATTAAAAGATGCAAAGATTACAATACAACAGCATCTTAATCAAAGGATTATTGGACTAAAGAACAAATCTGAGAGTTTATCTCTATATTCTATATTGACTCACTTATTCCTCACACCCAAATCTGATTCTCCACAATATTATGAATAGGTAGACAACACGTTGGTTTTGTCTGATCTATTTTCTGATTAGTTAGATGCTCTTTCTAATGCAGTGGTGTTTTATTTTTAATCTAATCCGTCCTTAAAGCAGCTTAGACGGAGATAAAGAATATGGATCTGAACTTCCCCCTTTGTTCAGGGTGTAACATCCTCCTCCATCTTGCCTGTCTGCTCGTCTGGCTCTGTCTCCGCTATTATTAGCACCGGGAAAAGAAACACACACACACACAACCACACACACACACTGAGTGGTGGCTTGCCTAAAAGGGAGAAATGCCACGTCACAGGTCCTACCTCGAAATGATTCAGCACTTTTCTGCCAGGCAACAGTTTGATGAGGTAATTTCATGCTAACTCCATCAAGAGCAATTCCCCCCCCCCAAATAGAACAGTAGGTTCTAGCTATTCTTAGCTGTTGCACCACAGATGTTCGTCTAACAACCAAATAGAAAAAAAACTCCCTTTCTCTTTGATTCCTTATGTCCCTGTGTTGCTTTCTTGTTAATCCTGCATCCGTCCTCTCATCAGACCCGTCCCTCTGAGAGACCCCCCCCCCCTCCTCTCCCCTCCCTGCCCCCCCCGAGGCGGCCGCGGCTCAGCAGGAAGATGGCAACAGATTCCACGGCAACCGCATCAGCTCACACGTTAACACTTTGTTTGCAGCTAAAGCATCACGGTAACCTGCCGTTCTGGGAGGGGCCCATGTTACCACCATCGTACCTGGGTCCATTAAACGGCTTGAAATTATCAAATAAATAAAAATCATATAAGATATTAACTCATTTCTAATACTTGCTTTATATTATGTTATTAAATATTATGTATAAGATCCAAAGTTCTCATGTTTTCATTGAATCCTTGGATTTTTCTACATTACACTACTACTGTTTTTATGCAAAGCAACGAGTGTAAGACAATTATAAGCATCTAGAATGGGAAAAGGAAAGACTGGAATTGGGATATTTTTAGCAGTGTGCATGAATATTGCAGATAATTACTTTTTTTTCTTCAAGTTTGCCTGAACTAAAGTAGTAAGAACTGCCTTTGGTGTTCTGAATGGCCAAAAGGGCCTTTTCCTTTGTGTAGAAATATTAAATAGATTCAGGCCTGTATTAACACGTAACTATAATCAGAAACACAAGCAAAAAACACACCTACTGTTACATTCATATATATATTAATGTCTTAAATCATACACCAGGAAATTTATATCACTCTATTTCTCACACACACACACACACATACACAGCTGCTGAATATTAATAACTTCGTAATAACATTTCTAAATGTTAATTTTTTAATTCTCAAGCTAATGTCGCTAACATTAAAACAACGTTTGAATTAGGAAATGCGTCATTATGTGTGTATTAAAACAAATATTCGGACATTTTGTTTGCTGTATCGGCTGTGTAGCATGATAAATAAAACCACAACCACATTCCCACCTCACAGGTCCCGTTCTCAGGCTGAAATTTTACACTTGGCTCGCATGTAAACTTTTAAAACAGAAAAAACAAACAACTTGAATGTTTTGTGGCGAGTTTGCAAGTTAACGTGCAAGTTAGACAACTGGTTTAGTCTAATAAACAGATACCCGTGTTTATAAACCAGTCTGGGTCCCATCATTCATTATTTAAGCTGTTTATTGGGCACTATGAATGTCTGTGCATAGCTTATAGCCAATCAAAAAAAAAAACTTGTGCTCTAAATAACTTAAAACACTTTCCATGGCTGCACTGAAAGGTGAATAACCATCTGCCGCCATGTTGCATCCACTTAACAAGCTCGTTTTGTGTTTTATCATCGTCTCGCTGCACCCTCCCCTGCTCTGTGATTGGCTCCCTGGATGGGGGGGGGGGTCCTTTGTGTCCAGACCTGTATTTTACTGCGATGAAAGATGGGTACACCAAGGTACGCCCAGGATGTGTGTATGTGTGTGTTTGTGCTAAGCTAGGCTAAACACATCCCGGAGCAATCACCCGCCCAATGATCTCCTCGAGGCAAAGGTCTTAAAACATATCTGGAGGAGATGTTTAAACTACCTGCACTGCTCAGGTAATGGCATCTTTCTGCCCATCGAGTGTGTGTGTGTGTGTGTGTGTGTGTGTGTGTGTGTGTGTCTACAGACTCGTCCCCTCAGTACTCAGTGAAGAAGAGGGATGGTTTGGATCTGGGGACGCTGACAAACAGGTGGAATTTACAGCCATGGCCCCCCTGATCAACCCCCCCCCACCCACACACACACACACACACAGACACTTATCACCAGACAGAACATAAACCATGCTTCTCCCTCAACCTGGTCTCATTTATATCCCCGGAGATAGCGAAGGCTACGACTTGCAAAAGGAAAGATTACCACAGTCCGCGATGTGTGTGTGTGTGTGTGTGAATGTGCAGATGATATTTATTAAGCTCTAAAAGTGAACAGCCACTCGTAAAACTCACGCCGGGCATCCAGACATTGTTGGAGCCCCGCAAGGACCTCGTTTTGAATTCTGGAGTTTTCAAAAGACGACTCATATCACGGCCTACACTCGAGGGAATTGTGCATCATAAGATTTATACGGAGGACATCTAATAAACATAGAGCCTTGCTTTTAATATTTCACTCAATGCAAATAGATTACCACTTTAATGAAACCAATGTAGAATACGGAATTAGATCAGAAATTATTTTAGAGGGGGTAAACGAGTATATCTGGCTGTGGAATAAAGTTTAAAATCAACAGAGGAAAAAAGCAGCACAAACACTTTTATACAATACGGCTATATAATAAGCTTGTGTGCAATAATTATAGAAGGACACACTTGAGAAATCAACTAGCCGCAACATGCTGATTGCATTGGGACTGAAGGCTTGAAGGCTGTAAATTTCACATGAATCCCAGATTTCCAGTTTCCGATAGGAGGGCGACGTGATGATATAGTTTTTAAGAGCCTCGCGATGCCCGTTTTCCTCCAGCCTGGTGGAGAAGGAGCAGGAAACCGAACAGAAAGTTGAAGCACTCTACAGGTCTGAAGCAAAAAAAAGAGGAAGGGCTGTTTCATAACGGGGCTTTTACGGCGGCATGCATGGCTCTCGCACCACACCTTCCACTCAGCGGCACTGCAGGGGTATAAATCTTTGACGAACTGCAACCTGCGTCACACGTGCACACACACGCACACACACACACACACACACAGCGACGGCGGCAGCGTCACACCCAGTCCGGCGGGGCAGGGAGGAGAGGAAGTAATCGCGAGGGCTAAAGGGCTCAAGGTCTCGGACCTGGTCGTGTGTGCGTGCCTTGAGCTGCTGAGCGTGAGGAGCAGAGATCAGAACGTGGTACAGCGGCACGTTAATCCATCATAATCTCTGCGATACACATCTGCACCCCTGGCCCCAAAGAGCAAGACGAGGTCAAGGTCACATCGCCCCCGGACCAGAGCAAAAATTACTTTTAGTAGTGAATAAAAAGCAGATAAATCGTAATCATACGATGAAACTATCATTCAAATGTTCCAATATTCACAAAAGATTAGTTTTTTCTTTATCTTCAGACTTTTCTGTGTTTTTTCTGTATCTCTGTGCAGTAAAAAATGATCCTCAATGCAAAACTCTTTCATATATCATAGGTCATTCAGCCTATCCTATTACTAATATTATATGTGCAGTTATCACCAATCAATTCAATATGTTAAAGGTCAGTTCCCACGCTTTAATCTGTGCACAGATATAAACACGTTGAAAAAATGATCATATGCAGCGTCGATAATGTCAAGTCTTTATTGATATGGTGCCATACAGCAATACATGAACAGTTATAACAGTAAAGAGAAAAGCATGTCAACTACATTCAATCCCTATGCTTTTTGTAGTCATGGTAGCTCTAAAGTTAAACGCTAATACAGATGTACTAATGGTTAAACACCCCACATACACGTCACACAACATGGCCAGAAATGAAGCTGCTGGTGTTTTAAGGCATTTTTACATCCTACAGTATTTGTGATTTGTTGGTTTCTTTTGGATTTTCGTGATGCACCATAAATTGTCCAAAAATAAATAAAAGAGAAATAATAATGTTGAAGTGGTGTTGCATGTGCAACTTAGAAAAGTTAGGCAGTGCTGTAGAAGGACTTGCAGTAGTGACTTTATCTGATGCTATAGCTGTAAACACCTGTCTGTAAACCAAAAGTGTCCGATTTGCTGCCTCACTCCGCCCCCCCCGAAAAACATTCCAGCTATGATAGGCCACTGTGTAGAGATACAAACACACTCACTACAAGATACGTATCACAAGCCTCGAGTAAAACAACCCAATCCAAGCTGTCTACCGTACAATCAGTAGGGGTTTTCCCTTTTTTTATTCCCTTTGTTTTCATTCGTCCTGTGTGTTGCAGCTTGTCAGGGCGTGGGTCGCCGTGGCGAGCGGCAGCGGGGGAGAGAAAATAAATACATAAATGAATAAATAAAGATCGCTGTGATAAAGCTGGCAGTGCACAAGCAGGGGGGGGGGGGGGGGGGAAGAAGGGAGAGGGAGCTACGGATCTCTCGGATTTCTAGTGGTGAGGTCACACTACAACAGACATTTTATCCAGTCATGGCCAGCGGGTAAGGACAGAGACATCAAGTAGTTTTCCCAAAAAAGAAAAAACACATTTTGAGTTTATGGTGGTTTTTGCGTGCTACGGTGCAAATTTCTCAGGCTGGGATGCGTTATAAAGCATGGTTGATGGCACATGGGAAATGTCGCTTGCGTACGGGATATATTTTTTTTAAAAATCACACTGGATCGTTTCACAATCTCTAAAGCGTTTTTCACAACACAGCCTCTAGCCGACTTGACTGTATCAAGAGACACATCTCTACAGCACTCCTGCTTCCCATCCCATGAATCCTTGTGCAAACCATTCATCGGTTACCAAATCAGGTAGTTTTGACCTTCCTCTAATAATATTAATAATAATAATAAGTGCCTTCAAAGACGATCTTCCCTCCTCAGTCGTTTCCTACCAGTTACAACAGCAGTCTCAAATCTAACCAACTAACAAGCACATCTGTATCACAGTCAGCGATGAGTGTTGTGCATGACGATGCTCGGCGTGGGTCTAACGGTGAAAAAAAGGAAGGCACGGGCTGTCCCTTTAAGTTTCCAACAATGGTCGCGGGGATGGGTTCCATGCAAGCATGACGTCTACATACGGTACCACCATGCAGTTTATACGTTTTTTTTCTTTTTTTTTTTTTTGCTTCTAATCTCGATCTCGATTTAAATAGCTACTACAATCAACTTTTTTTAATTCGTTAAGAACGCTTCAGCGGGAAGTGACGGGGGTAGGGGGTTGCGCGTCTGGTCCTCGTCCGTATTGTTGTCATGCAGGGCCGATTGGACCGCAGCTGAACCACTGGCGCGTTAGAAGTCTGTGCTCAGGGGAAAAAAATTGTGCCGTGTGTAATTCTGGCTGGTTTGTCGCGGTTGTAGACTGTGCTTCCTTCACTGGACTGACTCAGTATTATGTTCAAGCTGATGTGTTTTTTTCAGGAATCTTTTGTCCTTTTATAAAGCGCGCGCCGTAAAACACTCACACACACACATGCTTCCCTTGGAATGTGTTGAGAGTAACTCACAGCTTGTGGTGTGTGTGTGTGGGGGGGCAGTCCGGGAGTTATTATCTGCTGAGAAAAAAATCGTGGTTGACATTAGCCCAAAGTGTGAAAGAGAATTGTACTTTTGACAGACCGCATAGGCCTGTGACGTGTGCTATACCTAAGTGCTTGTTATTGTCGTAGGTGTGGAGTGTGTGAAGGAGAAGGAGGGAGAGCTGTGGTTCTGAATAGTGATTGTTACAGTAGTTATAATTGGATTTTCCTGTTGGGGAACATCTGTGAGGGGCAACATAAAACAAACCTCTAGATCCTTCACTCCGCTCACTTATGGACATCCAACACGCTGATGTATCAACAATCGTACTGTGTTTCTAAGAAGGCAGAGCTGAGGCACCATCTTAGATCCCCACAAGTGTTTTAAAGTGTAAAGGCTCAGGGTTCGTTTTAGGATGAGAGATGGAGAGAGAAAAAAGGAGGGGGGTTTTCTTTAGGGGGGGTTGGTAACAGGCTTACAGTCGGCTCTTAGTTTTTCTGATTGGTGGCAACGTCGCCGGAATCCTGCTGCTTCTCCATCTTCTTGGTGGTGACCACGGTCTCCTCGTAAATCTCGCGCTGGCTGGCCTTGGTGCCGCCGGCGCGGCCCTGCTGCTGCTGGTCCTGCTCGTCCTTGCCTTCCTTCTTGGAGCTCTTGCCGGAGCTGGTGTAGACGCGGGTCTGGTAGCTGTAGCCCTGCCCCGCCCCGCCGCTCATGGAGGGGCCGGGGAAGGAGATCCCCGTCCCGATGCGGGTCTCCTCGCCTTCCAGCAGTTTCCTGCGGAAATGTCACCCATCATGAGCATATCTCGGTGTTTTAAACGCCTCTTGTCTGTATAATTACTGTCCTAATTATTTAAATTATAACAGCCAATTAAAAAAAACAAATATCATTCTTATTGATAATTTTCTTTTCTTACCTGTAAGCTGCGATTTCAATATCCAGGGCCATCTTGACATTCAGCAAGTCCTGGTATTCCCTCAGGTGACGGGCCATCTCACTCTTGGTGGTCCTCAGCTCGTTTTCCAGCTCTGCCATGCTGTCCTAAAGACAAAGGGAAACAGGCCAGAGGTCAACAGGCGGCTTAAAAAAGGCCTCAAATAAATATGTATATTATTGACAGAGGTTGCATTTAGAGGTCACAGCTGGTAAAGGAAGAATAATTTCTCTGCATGTTAATCTGCAGCATTGCGAGTCAAATAAGAATAGATGATGTGACATGCATGTGTTGAGCCACTGGTTCGCGGCAGCGGGACTCGGGCGTTGCCAGATGCGGCTTCTGCTCGCTCCGTCCCGGGGGAGCTGCTTTCAGCACCACGGACAGAGCTCCTGCTTTAACGTTCGCTCTCACATCACGAGATCTATGGCGTGAACGTTTCCTGTCTAACGCGGTTTACCTGGTAGTGCCCGATCTCCCCGTTGTGCCTGTCCTCCATCTCCCGCAGCTGCTTCTCCAGAGACTCGTTGGTGCCCCGCAGACTCTCGATCTCGATGGTCTTGGACTGCAGCTGCCTGCGGAACTCGTTCATCTCCTCGCGGCTGGCGCGGATGGCGTCGTTGCTGCGGGTGGCCTGCTCGGACAGGTCGGCGAACTTGGACTTGTACCACTCCTCGGCGGACTGCAGGTTCTTGGACGCCATGGACTCGTACTGGCCGCGGATCTCCTTGAGCGCGGAGGTGAGGTCCGGCTTGGCCACCTCCATCTCCACGGACACCTGGGACGCCTGGATCATGTCCATCAGCTCGGCCACCTCCTCCTCGTGCACCTTGCGCAGGAAGTTCACCTCGTCCAGCAGCGACTCCACCTTCTTCTCCAGGTCCAGGCGCACCATGGTGGCGTCGTCCACGTCCTTCTTGAACAGCTTGAGGGTGGCCTCCGCCTCCTCCCGGGCGTGGAACTCCTCCTCGTACTTGCCGCGGAGTTTCTGCAGGTCGTCGTCGATGTTGTCCCGCTCGATCATGAGCTGGGACTTCTCCCCGTTGATCTCGTCGAGCTGGGAGCGCAGCTCGCGGATCTCCTGCTGGTACAGCTCGGCCAGGCGGGACGGCTCCGACTGCCGCTGGCGCAGCGCCACCAGCTCCGTCTCCAGCACTTTGTTGCTCTGCTCCAAGTTGCGCACCTTCTCGATGAACATGGCGAAGCGGTCGTTCAGACCCTGCATCTGCTCCTTCTCGTTGGTGCGGACGATCTTGAACTCGTTGTTGACGACGCTGCTCTGCGTCAGGTCGAAGCTCTCCAGCGGCATGGAGAAGGAGCGGCCGGACTTTCGGCTGTAGGAGCCCAGGGAGGAGACGTTGGTTCGGCTCGCCGAGGCGGAGCGGTACCCGCCGCGGGAGGGCACGCTCACCCGCGACGGAGACGAGTAGCGGGGAGAGCCCCCGAAAATCCTCCGGTAGGAGGAGGAGGAGAAGACATCGGCTCCGTAGTTCATGGTGGCTGGCGTGCAGACAGAGCGGAGCGGTGGGCGCGTGCGCCTTTTATAGCGGGGTCGGCCCCATCACTAATTAATGCGCGCTCGTAACATCCGGACTGGCTGGTCCCAGATGTGTCCGGTGACGGTGCGAATCCACCCCCCCCCTCCCCGTTTGGTCAGAATGAGATTGCATAAAGCCCGAACGAGTCCAGATGTGCGGACTTGACACTTTTCTTTGTGTGCAGCAGACGGATGTGGTCCTTCGTGGCGCAGTGGCTGCAGGCGATGCGTCAGGGTTGGGTTGTTTGTTGCGTGTATACAACAAATCAAATGATGGAATATCTATCCAAGAGTTAATAATACGTTTGTTTATATTATATATATGTTTTAACAATGGCAATCAAATTGTACCATAGTTAATGTTAAATATCTGACAACAAGTTGAATGAAAAAGAGTTTTTTTTTTAATTACACTTGAAGACAAATTCAAGCATAATTGCGCAGTATTGTTTTTAAAAACCTTCTCCACCCAAACGTATCTTTGCTTCTTCCTTTAAAGTTTGTGCAGAATAATTTATGTGCAGAGTTTAACATCAGAAGCTGTTTTCACACTCAGCTACATAGATTTCGGGGGTGGGGGTGGGGGGGGGGCTGTGCCGGAAAAAAAGATTAAAGAAGAAGCAGAGGACTTTTATTTTGAAAAATGTAGTAAATCATGCTCATATGACTCAGCAAGGATAATATCAAATGATAAAAGTTGCTTCATAGAAGATACGATCGTTGAAAACAGTACAGGATAATAACCTGACTGTGCCTGAATTTTGTGCTTTCCTTTACACACACACTATATATATATATATATATATATATATATATATATATATATATATATATATATATATATATATATATATATATATATAGTGTGTGTACATATATAATGCCCTTATTTCTGCAGAAACTGTAAAGTTAAAACTGTAAAGCTGACATATTATTGTTCTATTGTTCTGAGATATATATATATATATATATATATATATATATATATATATATATATACTTAGGTTTATGTACCTGCATTTAATATTAAACATTGATTTTCAATTTTAAGATCAAACTTGTTATTGTACCAAATATCATGAGAGACCATTTTATTCACAGTCTGTTTGATCTTCAAGAATAAACCTTAAAATGCAAAGAAATATTCTATTCATCCTAGATCACATTTTAAGTTTTTCTTAGTGGTTTGTCACTTTTTTTCTCCTGTGTATATTAAGTTTCATTCAAGACCCATAACACAGCTTCCCAATAACAGGTCTTTGCTGCCATCTGTTGTAAAAGTGCAGGACACTGCAAGCAAAAGTAAAGCAAGGAGCACGTGGTGCAGAGTTACCCAACATAAAGCTGCAGACTACACAAAGTCCAATATTATCATGTCATTACTGTGGCTGTAGCTGTGTCTACATAAAGACATTTCATTTGTTTTCCCTATTGACACTGCAATATATATTCAGTATAACTGAGCCTCTATGGACCAAATTATTTAAAATCCAAGAGGATCATTATCAACATGTTGGTGCAGTTTTCAGACACACAGTCTTATCTCAAGCATCAATGCTGATACTGTTCAAAGCAGCCGTCAATAGAAAAAACTAGGATATTCCGTCTTCCAACACAATCCATGCTGATTAAGTAGGATCGTACGGTCTGTGGAGCAGTCCAAGTCGTGGTAGAGGAGACATGTAATTACATGAAGTAATTATCAATGGAAAAACAAAGATAGGTTCCCCTTCTCCCACAATTTTAAGCTGAGATAAAGCCAAACGTGCATACTGTGTATGCCCGAAAACAATAATAGAAATCCAGTTTTGTCAGTATTAAGGCTTAAACTCTAAATTTTCCATTGTAATCAATCAGTTCATTGGTTCATATAAAATAGGAAAAACTGCATGATTCTTCTCAGATGTTGGTCTGTGTCAAAACTCTTCAAATTAAGATGTGCAGTTTGGGCAACCTTGCCTTGTTTACTGAACGTAAAATACATTTGTATTTTTTCCTGTTACTTCAACTAGTAGAGTTGTTTTTGTACCTCATCTATTAACTTGTAATATAGTTTTTAAGAGTTTTTATCCTAGCTCTATCAAAGTACTTTTGGACAGTCATGCATTCTCTATCTCTTTCAGCTCTGTACCTGACTGTATTTTTAGCATTTAGGTTTAGAGTATTAGAGTATTTATTTTGACACTATAAGCCAACCAAAAACTCAAAAATAGCAATCTATCCCCAGCTATTCTTTCATTTAAATTTACAGATTGTTAATATCCAATGACGTTGTTGGACTATATAAATCGTGCCATGCAACCTGCATGTGGACATTGCTGATTATGTAACATGCAGTTAGCAAACATGAATCTTTACTCTGTGCACTTGCACATCACCAGTTCTACCCCCTAGGCCTTTTCAATCAATTTAAATGATTTTCTTTAGGTAATGTCAGATAAAGCAGTAACTCGAGAAGATAATAAAAAAATTGGTCTACTAAAACATTGATTCTTACAAGACGACAATAAGATAAAGTGATGCACTCAGTGGTGGAAAAGAAATCTGATTATTTGCTAAAGGTAAAGTTGACTTTCCAGGAAATATTTCTTTTGTAGTTTCTAAAAAGACAGACATGAGGGAATCTTAGTGCATTTTAAATACACATTAAAATAAATGACTTGTTTATTTTATATAATAATAGAAACAACGCAAACCATGATGAAAGTTCATATTGATTTTAGTCCCTTCCCCTGCTCACTGCTATATATACATACACACACACACACACACACACACACACACACACACACACACACACACAAGTTAAATTATACAATGTTGAAATTAAAATATGTGTGAATTTAAGGTAAAATTTGATGGATTAAAAACTCAGACACCTAAAATCAACAACTTTAATAACTTGTATTTTAAAGGCTCTTTGTTTAGTCAAATCTTAAGTGAAACACTAAAGTAGTGGAGTAGAAATTGTAATAGGCCTGCAACTAACAGCTATTTTAAAAAATTGATTATCTTTTTCGATTAATCAATTTAAAATGGTGTAAAGTGTTTCTTCAAGGTGACGATTCAATGTAAAACATGTTTTTTTCCAGACCAAAAATTCACAACCCAAAAATCACCTGCTTAATGTAATAGAAGGCTACATAAACTATAAATTATTCTGAATTAATTTGAAAAGCTGGAATCATTTCTTCTTGAAAATGACTCATTGATTAAACAAGCTAATCAGTCAATTAATTACTCGTTGCCGCTCTGAAATTGAACATTTCCCTCCGATATGTACCAGTGGAAGTATAAAGTAAAGTAGCATGAAAATGTAAATACTCAAGTAGTTCAACAATTGTATTTAAATACAGTTAAGTACAGTTCGAAGCCGGAGTCGCTGCACTTGAGTAAATGTGCTCACGTTACTGTCCCCGATAAGAGACGCGGGGACGTCACGTGTCCGTGCCACGAACTCAGCCGGCCCCGCCCCTCTTCCGGGTGACAGACAGGCCCAGGCCCCGCCCCCCGAAGGTCTCATAACAACAGCTGGGAGCCAGAGACACTTATCTGCTTGCCCGGCTTTACGGCGGAGACATCGCGGCTCTGACTGCAGCTTTGCTGTGCAAATACAACCCCGTTAGCGCGTTTTTTTTTTTCCCCCTGCGACTTTCTCACCGCTCAAGGCGCATGCTCAGACTAACTGACGGTGCAGTGGTTTTATTCAGGAACTCCAGAGGTGAGTAACGTCACAGTAATACCAGTCAAAAAACAAACAAAACAAAAAAAACAGGGAAACAGCCCCGCACTTTTGTGGCTTTTTTTGCGCAGCTAACGCGTTAGCATTTTTTTGTTTGTTTAATTTCCGTCCTTCTCATCAATGTCAGGCAACGAGACGCTGGTGTAGCGCTCGGTTAAGCTAGCTCAGGGTATCCGAGAGGAGACGAAGGGTGTTTCTCGCAAGAGAGACTTTTCGAGGAAACTGCAGCTAGCTCTGTGTCGGTGAAAAGTCTCGGTATTCAAGCTATGCGGTCAAAGGAAAGCGATAAACGCCAATGACTGTATGTGCAGCCACAACGTCACGCGTCGAAAGGGAAACAAAGCCCAACACAACTTCTTGTTTTGCTCCGTTTTCCATATTTATGTGTAAAAAATAAACAGGCGTAATGTTGAGTTTAGCTGTGTGCAGGTGTGTGGACTGGTTTGATATATGATATTCGACAGATTGAAAGACACTCCTTTAACTTGCGATACGAGGGTCAGTGACAAATAATGTTTGGCAAGATGAGAAAAAGTCAAAAAGTTCTTAAGATACAATATTAGGAAGAATTCATCAGATCTCTCAAAATGTACATTTTGTTCATGTTGATTTAATGTCATTTAAAAGTCCAAAAATCACGATTTTTGTGTGTATAAAACTAGTTGGCAGCATTTGTTTTTTAATGTTAGTTAAACTAACTAAGGTAAACTATCTGGTACCAGGTTATTAGGGTTAAACCACATGACAGTTTTGACAACCATCACTGATTCTTTTTGAACAACTCGTCCTGTCCTCATGATCACAAGGTTATCACAACATAGTAATTATTTAAAAAAATACAAAAATATATTTTTTAAATCATAATATAAACTGATTTATTGGAATTTTGTAAAAACACCTAACTTGTGATGCATAAGGCAGATTTTTTTTCAAATAACTTGTGATGCATACATAGTCCTCTAGGGTATATATTATAAGACAGTAATTATTTAAAAAATAAATCACATGAGCTCATAGAATGCATTTTTTTTTTAAATCATACTACAAGCTCATGGTGTGAAAATAGTATGAAATCATACTCTGAGCTCAAAGTATAATTTTTAATAATTAATGTCAACTTGACAAAAGTATTATCCAGATTATATATGACAAATATGTGGTTCAGTGGCAAATCATGTTTGGCAAGATGAGGAAAAAAAAATCACAATTTTAGGCAGTTTATGACAAGAAATGTAATGGTGTAACTGACAAAATTATAAATTTTAAATAATTGATCCACCTATAATAAAAATACTAGTTTATCACACAACAGTTTTAGCATTGTCACATATAATCTGATCATTAAGACATGAGTGATTTGTATCCTAAGTTAAATGAATGTTGAATATCCAATATCAAACCAATTGAACCACTGTCTGTTTAGCTGTGAATCCTCCCGACACCACAGCTTCCCCCAGGCCCTGCTGGACCAGATATGTTTCTAGCCAAGGTGTCACAATTAATAAAAAAAATAATAGTAACCTTTATTTCTGTAGTGGACAAAGTATTAATGCTCAAGTCTAAACCCTGAATTAAAATTGTTAAGTAAAAGGACTAACTAAATGTACTTAAATTAGCAAGTAAGTGCTCATTATAGGTGTGTGTAGAAAATATATTGTACATTGACTAAGTTATGACCCATGTTTTTAGCTGTTATAAAGTGTGGTGGCAGATTTCCTGTATTCAGAGTTTCATATTGTTACCGTACATTATGTCTTTATAACAGTGTTTTAGTTTTTTGCATGTCAGTGTTTTGGTTTAGTTTTAGATAGTTTGGATACATTAATAATAATAATAATAGTACTACATCATTGGTTTTGGCAACTTTCATACAAAGTGCAGCAAATAAAAAAGAAAAAAAGGAAAGCAATAATTTAATAGAATATTATAGCACATTCATCTTGTGTGAAATAAATAAAATCTTAACTACAGCTGTCAAATAAATGTAGTGGAGTGTAAAGCAGAATACTTCCCTGTGAGCAGAGGAAGCAGTGCTCCAGTTTGAGCGAATGAGACCTTGACATTACATTTACAGTGGCTTTGAAACCGTTGCTGGACCGATTTCAAAAATGCCAAAATGTGTGGACTCCGTCAGCTTCATTTCCTTTAAACATCCACAACCCTTTACTTACACCTAAAGTAGAGTATTTAATAATCCTCCTGAACCACAACTTCCCTCAGACCCCACTGGACCCAGCTCATACTGTGAGCCAAGGTGTCAGAACTAATTATAATGAGAAGAATAAACTTTATTTATAGCACAACAGTGATGGCAAGTAACTAAAGTACATTTACCCAAGTACAGTACTTGAGCACAGTTTTAATCAAATCAATCAATCAATCTTTATCACATGAGTGTCACAGTGAAATTTGACCTCGTCAGTTTGAGCTACTTGTACTCAGTGGAAATCACGTTGGTGCATGCTCAAGTACTGTACTAAAGTGTCATTTCATTTTATTTATATATACTTTATAGTTTCATGCCACTACAAATTATCTAACAACTTTAACTTTCTTTAAGGTCTGTTAGGTTCTTTTACGAACAACTGTTTTTTAAATCATCTGATCTTTTCTTTTCTTATTCATTATCATCAATAAAACTGTTACCCGTACACATGTTATAATGCAGTACTACAGTATTACTAGTAATCAACCAAAAGTGTATAAAATTGTCTCTACATTGATTACAAAACACGTACATATTACGTATTTGTTAATACAAATTAACTCTGTATTATACTATAATAATATATCAATGGATACTTTTACTAGTTATACTTTACATTCATTTTGGTAATACTTCTTAAATATATGCCAAATGTAGCCAAGTTATATTTTTAATTAAAAGCTTCACTTATATAGGAGTATTTCTACCTTTACTTACATTAAGGATAGGACTACTTCGTCCACCAGGGTATAGCACAGAGTGATTAGGAAAGACTGTAAAAACATAAAAAAAAAAGACTAAAAAGTGTAGTGCAGAAAGTTAAAAAAAATCCTTTTAAAGGAGTCAGTGAGCTAACCATAATTAACTTTACAGACGTGCAGCAGATCAACCAGAATCAGGCTGCTGTGTCTGACATGTTCCTGTCGTACAGGAGGTCAAATCAAAAAACGGCCTTCGCACAACTTGCATCTGTTGCCCCATACAAATCTCGCCTACATTTGTTCTGGCACTTAAGAACCGACGAGCTGACCTCAGCCTGAATGTCAGTGGAGTTAAAAAAAACAAAAAACAGCTTTAGGTCATTAACATGACCAATCTTACATTCCTCTAAGCCCCTTCTGTCTGTATTTCATGGCTGATTTTTCCTCTTTGGTCTCTATCTGAGCCTACTGTATTAACGTCCATGTGTGAACAGATAAATTAGAAATGTTTTTCTTTCTATAGCCTGCCAGTTAACAGGATTTGGATTCGGTCATGGTTGTTGTTTTCTTCCTAGATGTTCGTAATGGAGACTTGTTTCAGGGTTGTGTATTTGCTCTGCCTTGTAAACAACCCCAGTGACCCCCGCTGGCTTCATCATCTTTATGCGCCTCCGGTGACCCATCTTTTCGCAGGCGGAGCGTGACTTTTATTTGCAGCTTGAGAACACAACAGAAAAATCCAGAACTGATAGATGCTTTTAGGATCTCTTGTAAACTCACAAACCGTTCACATCTTCCTACTGAAGAAGCTATATTCAAAAAACAGCTGTTATTTTTTTTATTTTTATTTTTACAGTTTATACAGGTTGAAACTGTCATTTTAATGTCCAAATTTTCTTTACTGAAAATATGTATTATTTTCATTTTAAAACGTGTTTCTCATTTGTATGAAGCAAACGTTCTATTTTAAGGAATAGCATTGTGCTGCCTTTTCTGTGTGACCTTTTCATCTGAAAGTTGATCTCCTCCATCTGTGCTGCATCCCTTCTGCACAGACACTGAAAGATTATAAAGATGACCACTTCATGGAGCGACAGACTGCAGAACAATGCAGACTTGCCTGCCAACATGGACCGCACCGCCATGAAGAAATACAGGAGAGAGCCGTACCATAGGTAAGAAACACGTGGACGTCCGAGGGCACATTTCTAATTACCCGAAACTATGTCCAGATGGACTGCAGGGGCAAAAGATTCCACAGTGATTCAACACAACTGTGGGCAGAACAACGAAAAAGACTGCACCTTTTGAAGGAATTTAAGATCACAAAATAAATCGTATAAATTGGATTCTAAATTTCTGACATTCACCGCATTCTGATATTCACAAAAAACAACATACGATGATGTACAGTCTTCTGAGTTAAGACAACAAACACCAAACATGAACAAATCAGCAGCGATACGGTTTTCAGGACGTTCACTGATAACGTTCAACAGATTCTGTGACATCTGCGGCTTCAGACATTGTCATGTAAGTGAATCCATTCCTCTGCAAAACTATCTCAACAAAACGTCATGAAGACGTACAGTATTCATGATATAGGACGACAGATTTATTTCACCCGAGGGGAAAGAGACAAAACAAGATAAAGCCTAGTATTTTGTACCCAAAATAATATTCATACTACATTTGGACAACTTTATTATTTATTATATTCAACATATTTATGTATAGTATCTGCTTAGAAAACCAGGGTCACTTTCTGGTAAAAAAAACACTTAAAAGTTTGAATGGAGTCTTAATGCAATATTTTTTATGTATATATATATTTTTTTTTTCTCAACATTCGCCCGGTTTTCGTCAATTTTTTAGTAAATGTTGGGAATGGTACCATAATGATTACATTTTATTAATGATCTGTAAGAAAATCAGGTTTCTTTTGCTGTTTTGATGATAAATGTAAATGGACCTTCTATCAGACGCCATCGTTTGGGGACACCTGGTTGTCATACCTTGCACCTGCCTGGTATAGGACAATGTTGGGTAGGTGTAGGTGCTTGGTGGAGATATCTGATTACAAATTGTAATAGTAATTTTCTATTCAGCAAAATTGAAGAGTCTGATCTGACATTTTTGTCATTGTCAAAGAATTTGAAAAGTGGGAAGAGAAGCTCCTGTTCTCTTACTTCCTCTTTGTAGAGTTAAATATAGGCTAAGTGTTATGTCAAAATATTATGTACAAAAATCTTTGTAGATCATCTCTCCTCTTGCACTGCTCTAAAAGAAAAAAGTAGCTCGAAATTGTCAATTATTAAGGGTCATTATGTGTACTTTGTATTTATTCTTGTGAAAGTCCTTCTCTATTACATATTTTATCTCATTAAGCTTTGCAAAAATCCCACTCATCTATTTTATTTAGTTCGGGCTTTGATATAATCTATAAAGCGTGTTTGCTAGTTTTGATTTCACAGCCTTGATTGATTTTCTGTCCATTATCGCCTCTTGTTGAACGGCTCATTGGTCATTACCGTTACTGAAAGTTTAGTTTTGCTTCAGTGGAAAATTAAAACAACCTTTTTGTTTTCTGCAGTTAGTCAAGACACCTGCTGACAGCTGCTTTATGCCGATTCAGAAGCGGTTCTTAGACATGTTATCTGACTGATCGGTTTATAATAAATAAATAAATTGTTCACATCACAAAGAGGAAAGGTGGGCTAGGAAAGGTCCATTACGAAAAAAAACCATGGTAACATCCATTGTAATTTCTATGTGCTACAGCTAAGTGGTGCATCCAAGTTTATTGTTCTGAACATTGAAGTAAGTGGATTATTGAACTATTTTGACAGGAACTGTTTGCATCGCGGGGCACGCTGAACCCAAACAAAATTACGTTCCGAACCGAACGTTCTGTACTCAGGGGTCTGGGATGTTTCGCCACTACAAAAAAAACAAAGCATTATGGCGAGAGAGGAGTGTCACATAGCAAATGGCTGACGACTCCGCCTGGTGCAGATAAAGTCCGCATCACAGGGAGTGGAATCACTGCTCTATATGAGATTAGGCGGCAGCGGAAAAAATCTGGCAGATTGTTGCACAGCTGCGCTCAGATGAAGTTGAAGTTGTAAAGGGATTCTCTCGTAGGTGTGGTGTGTCCCATGTGGGCTATTTGGGGCAGTACTGTTGTCCGCGACTCCAAAGTCGAGGCTAAATGCAGTAACCGAGTCACACCCACCGCCCCTCCCCCACCCCACGCATCCCTGTGTCAATACAGTGACTTTACGAGAGGCACAATCACACTTAAGTTATGATTTATGATCGTCCTTTATTGCACTTACCACGAGAAACATGTCATATTTGAAAAGACAGCGGCTCAATCACAGTCCATCGCTGTTATTTAGAAAAGATTTAGATTTAAGTCCCTCGCTGGAAAAAAGGCTTATTGTACGCTCGCCACGTGAGGATTAAATCCCAGCGTGAATATGTCAAAATGAAATGCCGCTGGGAAGATAGCAGTCTGACATTTAAGGTTTTGCCATTTCATGAGTTGGCAAACTTGCCGTTCAACGTTCAGGTTTGAAGAGCCTTATCTGAACTAATCTCAGGCTTTGGTAGTCCATAAGCTTAAATCTCATATCGAAACTGAACCAATGCAAATTAAATAACTTTATTTGACTTGAATTTCCTTAACTTCCGAATCTTAAAAATGGTAAAACATTTAAATACCATCAATTTTGTCTAATTTACGTTCAACACTGGTGTTTTGTTGCGGTTATAGACCCCAATCCAGTATTTAATTGCATTCTTTGCTTACGCATGACACATCAGGGATGGGATAAGGTCAAATGTGCTGCCCCCGCCAGCTGTACTTTGAACCAGTAATATCTCAGTAAAATAAGCAGCATGGCTTGGGGCTTGCTTGATTCCACCTGACTTGTGATTGTTCTGGATGTCTTTGAGGGCCCACAAACATCACGCTGCACAACAACAACAACCCTGACTGACAGCGCGCAACAACAGAGAACGACACGGAATAGCCACAATCATTTTTGCAACAAGTCAGGAAATTTCTGAATGGCAAGAAAGCAAAGAGGGAGAGAAAGAGAGACAGAGAGAGAGAGAGAGTGAGAGAGAGAGGGGGAGAGAGAGAAAGAGAGGGAGCATTGTTTGTGGGCCAGAGCCGCTGCCCTGTGTCGCTGGAGCAGGTCGGACCAACGGAGAGTCAAACTGAGGTTTAATTTTGCGCAAAATGCACCGCCAGTCCTATTCTGGACAAAGATCTAAATGGGAACTCGTCCACTATGGATCTGCAGCAAGGTATTTGACAACTGTCACAGACTGAGAAGATCTTGGGGAGTCTGTGTGGGATATGTGTTTGGGGACAACTTTCTTTTTATTTCACTGTGACGTTTTTAGTTGATTTCCATCTCATTTCTAGCAAAACCAAATATTGACTCGTGTTGAAATACCGAGGAACACGGCTACGCATTCAGCACAGTCACAGATTGTCAGGATAAGCTACGTGTGTCTGTGCCAGCAGTCGAAGTTAAGCTAGCAGTGTGTGACTGTCTTTTCTGTGAATGCCGTGTCAACGAGGCTGTGTAAACAACGTCTATCGCGGTGGACTGATTTATGAAGCAGGACAGTGGAGCCGTTTCCTGGAAGATTGTCACAATCCGGGGATGAGTCTGTAGAATAACCATCACCAGGTTTACAGCTTCCTGTGACGCTACCGCCAGCCTGAAGGCCCTCGGCTTTTAAATGACTCTCACTCTATTTTATTCTATTAACTTGGTGTTTCTTAAAATCATCCTAGGGCTGCAGAATTGTGTAATCTGGTATTGATTGATTGATTGATTGATTGATTGATGACGCGTTAGGCTAGCAAGTAGGGTTTCAATTCTAAAATCTCCTTTATTAAATAAAGCAGGAGCTCTGACTTACAGTTACCATTGACTCAACGTCTTGCCAATTCCACTTAATAAATAACATTAGTAGGTTCAGAAAATGTGGTATTCTTATATCCCTTATCTTGACTTTAAAAGCTGTCTTTTACTATAGCAGTGCTTCTCAATCATTTCTCGCGCCCCCCCTATGAAAAAAGAAAACATATCGGGCCCCCGCGCAACTATAAATAATATCATTTGTCCATAGGATTGTTATAAGTACCTCTGAATAACACTGTGTCTTTATTAACGTATAAGAGAATTAAAAAAGAAAGAATTATGGACCAACTAACAACAAAGAATAGCTTTATTGACTGTAACAGAAAAGTTTTGAAGTACATCTGAAATTCTAAAATAAAATTAAATCCTTAATTAAACATGTTTTGACTGATCATGTCAAACCATATGATACTGATAAATAAAACTACGTAAAATCGGCTTATCAGCGTGATTGTGGTGTAATGTCTTTAATTTCTTTGTCTTCGACATTTTAGACACAGTAACACACCGCTCTTTGATAGTGAACCAAGCGCTACAGACGCTTCGTCATATTTCCTCGTTGTAGCTTTGGGAGACTTTCGTTTGTCTCTTTATCTCTGTCTCTCTCCGCCTGTCTACTCATCCCTGTAAAATATGTTTTCATGGCGTCACTTGAGGGTCTGCTACACTTGGTGTCTACACTTCATACTCATACTCTGTGCTGTATGCTCCCTGCTCAGAGAGCGCCCCTAATGTAGTGGAGGTGCAATTGCACTCTATTCTAGTACAGTACAAAAAAAATCTAAATGATAAAATAAAAAAGCATGTTCCCCAAGGTTGAACGTTCGCCCCACTATTTAAGAACCACTGTACTAGATCCTAGAAACATCAGACGATGTTTATATCGAGCCGTCAAGTTCTCTTCAGAAAAAGCGTCTTTTCTTTAATAGTATTACTACAGTTTACTGAACTTCTTTTCTTTGCTGGCTGCTGTTTAATTTTAGAAATGATGCAGTGACCTGCTGACATGGAAGAAATGACATAATGTCATACTGCCTCCATGTCATAATGTCCGTAACTTCCATGCAAACACAAATTCAGACATATCTTTCAGGCAACCAGACTACATCATTCAGTCCTGTCTGATGTTATTTGTGAGTCAGTTCAAACACACATTTCAGAGTTTTGAGTGTCCCTTTCTGTGTAATTCACTTATAGCTTCACTATTTTGGCTTCTGAATAGAGCTATACATCTATCTGTCTGAGTTTATAGTCACATCTATTCAGTCTGTGAAAAAGCAATTAAATCTAAAATTACAATTCAAGAGAGCGGTGTCTTCTCTTGTCTGCTGGTCTTAATACTGATGGCATTGCAACTGAAACATTCAACAAACAACATTTGTCTTGTTTTCTCTAGAGTGTTCGTCAACAGAAGCTTGGCAATGGAGAAGATTAAGTGCTTCGGCTTTGATATGGATTACACTCTAGCAGGTAAGTCCAACGCACGTTCACTGAACGTGGACAAAACAGCTGATCATTTACTATAACAGAAACTCATTTCCAATTTTTTCATGATGAGATAAGCAAGAATCATGCCTATCTTATCATAATGGATGTTAATTGCACATTGTAATGGTGAATGACACCATCAGGGAATAAATCGGTTTCTGTTTGAGCCTTGGTGTCACTCTGCAAGTCTGTTTTCCGCTGAGCAGGAGCCTCCAGGAAAGTAAAGGCTTATATATATATATATATATATATATATATATATATATATATATATATATATATATATATATATATATATATATATATATATATATATATATATATATGGCTGAAGATTAGATAAGAGACGAAAAGAGAAAGAAACCCGTGCTTAATCTTACTCCCCCTGCCACCTGACCCTAATGTAGATAGGCGTTTGTGAACAATAATATACTCAACTCTGTTATTACTATGCAGTGCACGTCATCACAATAGCTTTGGCAAATTCAATACAAAATCGTGACATTTTGAATTGACCTCTTGAGTTCACGTGCTTCTTACTTCTCTCGTTTCCAAAGTGGTGCCGGTCATTTCCTCAGAGTGCTTAGTCTCTGAGGGAAAAATAAGAGATCAGGTGTTGAGGTTTTCCATAGCATCACCTCTGTTGGGGTTAGGTTTTGGTCAGGGTCTAAGGTTAAGTGTGGGCTACAGTAAGGGGAAAACCATGTTGACGAGGTAACAGACTGCAACACAATATCTGTCAGTTTGTGGCACAAACGATAATACAACATGGAAACACACACACGCATCAAAAAGTGGACTGTTGTCAGACTTTCATATGGTAGTTGTGAAAGTCATGTCACTGGGGTTTCAAGTTAGAATCTGCAGTAGAATCAGGAAACTCAGGGAAGATTCTCCTCACCACACCATACTGTTAACAATTGGGAGAAAAAATAATTAGCCGCTTGTTTTACTTATGTTTGTGTTTTCTATGATCTCCTAATAAGAAACAGGAAAAACAAAAAGATTTTGTAAATGTCAAAAGGTATATTTTGATTTTTTTGGGTATTTATTTCGGAAAACTAATATGTGTTTGGTGTAGATGCTACAACATCAACAGCATTTGGCTTTGCTACCATCCCCCCCTGAACTGCAGCTTTTGTTGCCTACCAAAATATTATTTAGGTCAACGCCAGTGACATATTGAGCACACCTTAACACCAGGATAACAACATGTTAAGCGTAGCTCCCTCCCTGGTGCACATGGAGTGATGTTCTCTCTCCCACTGACCAGTAACAAGGCCAAAAATGATTCTGATGATTTTTTTTTTTTTTTAATGTCACTTTGTTCTGTGACTCAGCTCCAGTTTTTTTAAGTCTCCGTCTCTCAAAATAAATCTTGGTGACTTTGAGAAACGGGTCACGTTTTGTTTGTCGAGTCCACCAGCGAACGGGGATCACTCGTAGTCCCCCACGCTCCGTCTAAGGATTTCACAGAGGCTCAGCTGTTGACATGTCTCTTTATGGCAGCTCATAACCAAGTGTTAATATTTACTGGAAGCGCCGGCTATCGCGTATCTTTTTTCGAGGGTGATCAGGTTCTGACCACAGTGCTTCATCAACGCCGGGGAGCTGCTACTTTCGCAGAACAGACGCCGCTTTCCTGTCGCATGTTGGGCTTGTACCATGTCTGTTTTTATAGGGTGTGAACGGTGTAAGTATGTGCTTTCCTGACAAAATGTGATGTCATTATTAAACTCACTCTGAAAGTACTCTTACTAATTATGGAAAGCAGTTAAAAAAAATAACATAAGCAAGAAAGTTTTTTTCGAGTTACAGAAAACTTCTGTTCTGGTTTCTGACTGGCTGTCAGGAGTCCATTCAGATAGTCTGTTAGGACCCATCAATCACACTTCCTGTCATCTGTTAAATCCCTCTTCTGGATCAAAGCTCCGTTTAGCCTCACTCATAATAAACTGTTTGATTATTACCCAACACTATTTTAATATGTATGCATATTGACTAGGGCTGATCACGCTGCAAGAATGATAAAGCACCTCAATGTGTCTTAAAACAGGATGTTTAAGACACATCACTGATCGCATGGCTTCATCAGATTTGTGCTGGAGAGAAAGCAAACAACCCTCGACTGTACATTATTATTCACATATTTCTAAATGCTGATTGGTTTTCTCCCAGAAGAAGTAAACCTAGAAGTAAAGTAGACATTCGTTGCTCAGAAAGAAGCTGAAAGTGACATGTTTTCAAGTGCTTTAAAATCTGAGTGTTTTAGACTTTTTTTTAGTAATGTGATGATTTTTGGGTACAAAACAGATGTTACCATTTTTTCCGCATTAAAAAAGATGTTTGCTACCTTATCATGTGTGTCTATGAAGGTGATAGGGCATGGACTCAGTTTTCTGCTGTTTTCGCACTGAGGTTACAATTATTGATCTTTTCGAGTCACCCAAATATACAGTATAAAGGTTAAAGGTTATTCACTGGCCCTTAGTGCTGAGCATTTACTACTATCACATTCACAGGAGATTTTGTAAACTGAATCAACATTGCATGAGCCGATATTGCCTCATCTGTTCTTTGGAGCACATAATAGCCTGCAGGAAAGGTTGCTCAAACACACATTTAGGCCCAGCCCCAGATCGCACTGAGAGATACACACAGTTTTGTCCCAGTTTTCCGACAGAGTTTTGGCTGGGATGTATCAGTGGGTCCCCGAGGCTGTGCTTAAGTTTTCTCATTTTTCCACAGTGTGCCGGTTAATGCCGTACAAATCTGTGACAAAGGCCTACATTTGCATGTTGTTGGTGGGTGTTGGGTGTGTAATACAGATAACTATGTGACATGGTTCAGATGGTCTCCATGTGGGACACCTGATACGGTTTGGATTTGATGGTCTATTAGTAGAAGAGTGTGGGGTTGTTTACCTTGTGGTTGAGGGGTGCACGTTACATTTGGCCTTTGGTGGCATCGAAACTCTGTGGAGGCACAACACACACACCTCTGCTGTCAGGGTGGTGGGAGCATGATTATCTGTCAACAATCTCATCAACAGATCCCTGAAACTAAATCCATTTCTCGCCTGAGCTGTGACTACACCGAACAAGATAAACAATTTTGTTTTTGTCCCTGTTTTTTATGGGTTGAAATAAAATATCCAAGACTCATAAAACACTTATTTATCTCAAGATTTGGCAAGGTGATTAATTAAAGAGCATGATTCGAGGCTCGAGAGTTGAAAGTGAACAGTAGCCAGTCCAATTCGTAGCCAAACTACTCCTTGGTGAGACAGATTATTGACGGTCTCCCAGTTTGGCTGGTTAAAAAAAAAAAAAAAAAATCTGATGGCCAATATTGCATTGCCATTTCTAAATCAAGCCTTTTGTTGTGCATCATTTCACTTTAAGTTTGTTGTCCTCACCAGGGTCTCGACACGACTGCTTATCATCCTCAGAACAAACTTGATTGGGCGAATGATAGCTTTCAATTGAGTAAAGGGTTTTCTTCACCAATAAATACCCTTTTCACTGTACAGGGCAGATAGACAATTTTTATGGTGCTGTGTAGGTTTTCTGAATGCTACATGATGGTAGACAAGTTGGCATAAACTAGACAAAGAACACTGCAACATTAAAGTTGATGTCACTTTGAATGCACAGTAGGGATGAGACGATTTACCGTTTTGCGCTAAATCGCGGTAAAAAACGTTGCGATAAATTTATCGCAAAGACTCCAGAATATCGTAAGTTTTTTTTTATTTTTATTTTTTTATTTTTTACACGTTCTGAACTGTTGTTGGAACGAGGTGGTGCATCCGCACGGAAGAAAATTAAAGTTGCACCTACAGCACACACGTGTGGCCACCTGAAGCAACTAACGTTAGTCACCTGCGAATGGGCCTGCCTATGCTGGAGGAAAGCTGTTATGGCAGAGGGACCGGCGGAGACGGAACTATTTCCTCCATCAAAGCGACTGAAATCGCCAGTGTGGGAGTTTTTTGGTTTTCCTAAAAATGACCTTGGTGTCATTGAAGATGCCGGGCATCCAATTTGTAAGACATGCCGGAAAAAAGTGGCCGTGAAGAGTGGGAACACATCAAACATGACGAGTCACCTCAGAGACAACCACCCGACACTATACAAGAAAATGAAGGTAATGTACAAGATAGTATTTTAAATGACGATGTGTTAATTCCAGTTGAGTAGCAAGAGGAAATAGATACAGCCTAATCATTGTCTTAACTTTGCGATGAGAGTTGGGCTTTCAGTAGGGACGTAGGCTAACGTTATCCTTGCTTCTCTGGGAGATAACGTGACTCGGTGTAGCTTAGGCCTCTTGCAGCGGACTTCCAGTGCTTTTTCCCGTAATGAGTTTGAAATGGGTTAGATCGGTTAATTTGATCAGAGATAGAGGTCTACTTGCCCCATGTTACGCTAGGAGTAAAATTATACCGTGACGTTAACATGGAAGTTTTGTGCTGTAAAGAATATTTTATTTTGATGCTCAGCAAAAGTCCTGCATTGTCTCTTAAAAACATTTTATTTCTTGTCAAGTCAATAAATAACAAGCTTAAGAGACCATGTTCCTGCCATATCTGGTACTTTTTTTTGTAAAATCTATTATTGCATATTGTTCACAATAATCGTATAATCGCAATTATTTCTCTTGCAATAATCGTAACATCAAAATCTGATATCGTCTCATCCCTAATGCACAGAGATACTGTGATGAGAACCTGAGGGCCAATTCCTCTGCTGTTGATCCATTACCAACGTGCATGATAATGCGTGGCCCCATGTTGCATGGTTTTGTATTCCAGTTCTTGCATGGCCTACAGAATGAGACACGTGACAAGCAGCAGCTTGGACAGGACCAACGTTTAACAGGCAATAATCAATAAACTGATCGACTCAGTGCAATGAATGATAAGTAGGTAGGTAGATGGGTAAATGGTGGTCACACTGGATCCTGATAGATACTGTAGATTTTTTTATTTCAATATGAAACATAAGAGCAAAAACAAGTCTTATTATTTTTTTTCTCAGTATGGATGGCCGTATAGGTTTGTTGTAATGACATCATGGGAAATATGAGAAAGATATAGCAGGGCAGCGAGGGCCCCAAGAAACATGAGATAGGCATGATATTTTAAGCCACTTCCTTTCTGTATGAGTAGCATCAATAACATCTGTAGAGAACTTTTTTTTTTTTTAAATCAAATGCCCCCATTGCCTGTAGCCTCCTACATGGACCTCCATGTATCCAACAGATATGCAAATCACTCATCGGACTGCTGTCCATAAAACACGCCAACATTTTAAATAGTGATAAGCATCTAGCATTACCCGTGAGAAGCACATACGCTGTAGGCCACAGGTGTCGTGTGTCTGAGCGACGTTGTCTTTAAGGGTTTGTTTTTCCAAACTAAATTGGTGGCAGTCATTTAACCTCTGAATGGTGCATTTGTGAGATTAAATACTTACATGGTAGTTTTCTGCATGTTGATTCTTGTCAATATGTATTTCACACAAATGTTTTTGTGTGTGAGTCCCACACTGTTCCAAGGTCAACACATGCACAGGGCCTCAAAGTGAATGGAGAAATAGATAGTGATGACAGCGAAGGTGACAGAGGGGAAATAGTTCTTTAAATAGGTTTCTTTGTACTGCTTCAGAGCTTAGAGAGGAATATGACAAGTGAGCGAGGAGGAGGAGGAACTTTCGTGGGTGTACGCTACTGCTCTGGGCAGAGGGCCCAAACCCTCCTCGGTTTGCTGTGAGACCACAGCAGGGGGTGTGAGAGGAGGGGCCGAACTGCAACAGGTTATGTGATCGCAATGCAGAAATGAGCTGAGGCGTCAACAACAGGTCGAGGCTTCAGTGAACTCAAGATGTTCATGCTAACTGTGCATAATTTCCTCTCTGTGTTCTCTAGAATGCATAATAAGCGCACAGGCTCTTTTTTTGCTGCACTCTAACAGAGTGGGACACAGATGTTTTCCTGTTTGTCCTACAGCGCCGTTCCCCCGCTAACTGTCCTCTGTTCAAGCATCATCAGCCAATATTCATTTCCCTCCAGGGGCCTCCCACACCCCACTGGGAGAGTGCAGAAAGCGAGCAACAACAACACAAACGCATTCTCCATTTTGTATTTATAACATCTGACATATTCCTCTCCCAGTGTCAGATAGCGTTTTAATCCTCTCCCAGTCATTTCTGAGCCCAGCATCAATCTCCCTCTTTTTATTTTCAGAGCTCACCACTGCCTGTGTTTTGGTATGACCCCCCCCCCCCCCCCTGGGTAAATATCTGGCTCTGGCAGTGACAGGGTATGGGCTAGGTGGTCCCAGCATGGCTCCTTAGGTCTGCTGCTGAAAGTTAAGAGATCTTACAATTTCACGCACGATCCCGTTTCTTTGTGGATTTGCGTGAGGAACATCCATGTCCTTGTCCTGTTGATTGGGGGGGGATCACAGGAGAATGAGGACATGTTATCAAAATACTGAGACAACACCACAGAGTCTTAAGTGGGTGAGGTCTGGGCCTCGGGGAAAAAAAAAGTCACATGTACGAGTTGTGTAACATGAGTGAGGTCTGCAGGCTGCATGTCAGCAAGAACCAGACTTTGTTTGCTGTGCAGTTGCAGCTTTGCCCACAGGTCATGCTCCTCACGTGTACATACTAGGTTTGGATATCTACTTTTTATACCTTCCTGGCATTTCACCAGGGTGTATGGAATATGATGGTATGTGTGTAAAAAAAAAAACAACAAAAAAAAACTACAATAAGCAATTAGTCTGTGTTGGCTCATTTTTCTTCTTTAGTAGTCCTGTAATAATATTCACAACACGCAGTCTTGATCTATCTCAGGGCCGGGAGTGTCCACATTACTCTTTCACAGATCATAAAGTCTGACTGTGCACTTTCATTATAACTGTACAGAAAGTATCACCCCTTTTTCCTTTAAATTCATATCCATGATAGTGACAGGACTCAAGGAGGAATTTCAGGCTGTTCAGCCAGTTTGGTTCTGACTGCTGGAACGGTTAAAAACAACGTTGTGTACAGCATTAATGGTCCCCAAAGGCAAAGTGACACCATGACCTTTCCCTCCAGCGCCCCTGTTGGTTTGTCTATTTTGTACATATATTTGTGTTCCCCTCAGGATAAAGTGTAATAACTTTGTTTGACCCTCTGTTTATAAATTTACCCAATATTGTGGATTGTGACCAAAGACATGCTAAACTAGGATGTTCCTGCATCTTCAGCTGTTGTTTGTGTTTGGTGCAATTCCCAAATGTCAATTGGTGATGACGTAAATGCGCCTGTTTTTAACTTAATTTTACTTTCACTGTCTTTAATCACGCTTTCCAATAATTTCTCAGAGTAGATTTATTGTTTGGCCCTTTTTGGTGTGTTTGTTTCTTGTATAAAGTCACACAAGGAACAAACTTCCACATAAAGTCTGTGGCTTTTTGGAGCATTGTGTGTCATTGTTGTGAGGGGGGTCTCTATGGTTCACTCTGTAAATTCTAGTAGACTAATTGTGTGTGTGTGTTTTTCTTTTTTAGTGTACAAGTCACCAGAGTACGAGTCATTAGGTTTCGAGCTCACAGTGGAACGTCTGGTTTCAATCGGTTATCCCCAGGAGCTGCTCAGCTTCGTCTACGACCCATCCTTTCCCACCAGGTCAGACCAATCACACGGCACCACACAGACCGCCTACTTCCTCTACCTTACGTTTTATGATTAGTTCCTTTAACCTTTGGGCCTCAGTGGATATACAGTAGCTAGTTTGAAAAGGGAACTCCTTCAAAGTTCAGCTCCATTCTAATGCAATTTGCTGGTCTATCCTGATAATCACTGTAATCATATCAGAAACAAGCAGTTCCAATGTCTGGTTTCATGGTCAAGCACGAAAGAAAATAGATGAACACTTGTACTTACAATACAAGAACATGTTAAGTTACCAAGGAGTCAACAGCACAGGTCTACTCTATCATGAGGAAGAAGGAATGTCTTCAATTACATTAAAATTCTTTAGGAGGAGCAAATCACTGAACCAATAAACATCCACTTTAGAAGACAGACCTCTCAATAAAAGGCTTATAAAAGGTTATAAACATTAAAAACATCTAAATATAAATATCAAGACCGAAAGAGTCCAGAACACAATATTAGGGGAGACAGATCAAATATTAATTATAAAATACTATTCATGGGAAGAAAGCGGAACACCTCAGGCTCCAACTAGGTTTCTATAAAGTCTTAGTTTTGCCCACATAATACTTGCCACATGGACATGTAAATAACACATAAATAACTATAATGAATACGTAAATAACACATTTTGCGGTCCAAGAATATTGAGTAATGCGTTGTGGCAGAATTTCTGAGGGAGGAAGGTCTGAATCAACTGCAACGTCTCTCAGGTTTCTGCCTTTTGAGGAAAATACTCGAGGGTGATGAGTAAATAAATGAGGGTCAGATTTAAAAATCTATCAGGGTCTATACCGAACAGACTCAATCATTACAGCACAGTGGGAATTCTTACGATGAATAAACATACTTTTCTGGATGCCCCTGATAAGGCTTATTTAGTAAAGTAAAATCCAGTCTGCTGTTTATACATGACATAGAAAATGATTGTCTTATCAAGAACAACTTGTCATTCCATGATCAAGATATAATTGAGAAATGTTTTTTTTTTGGTTGCATACTTTAAAAATGTTTCTCCTACTTCCAGGGGCCTTGTGTTTGACACCATGTATGGAAACCTTTTGAAGGTTGATGCCTATGGTAATATATTGGTGTGTGTCCGTGGATTCAACTTCCTCAGAGGGTACGTGTTTCCAGCATTTTTTATGTTCACAATACAATTTTCCTCTGTGTTTTGAATTGTTTGTCCACAAAAGACACTAAAAGAAAAACCAGCGCGATCATCTGAAAGTGTTCTCTGTTTCCCTCAGCCCTGACATCCGCGAGCGTTACCCAAACAAGTTCATCCAGAGAGATGACACAGAGCGTTTTTATATCCTTAACACACTCTTCAACCTGCCAGGTAAGGTGTTTAAACATGCAGGAGACTACTGTGGGACGGTTCAAGGGAAATTGAATCTCTACCGCAGGGCTTTTAAGCAGATTAAACGGTGGATATTCCCTCTACAGGAAGCTTAAAGGGGCTTTCACGCTTTCCTGATAACCGCCTACCTGCAAGCACGTTTACCAAAAAAAATTGTTTTTCTAAATCTAAAGCTGCGAAAGTCCTAACGTTGTTACAACCCTATGCAAAGTCCACAAGAAAAATGAAGGAACTGCCTAACAGTTTTACATATTTGGATGATTTACCATTTATCTGAAGTCCGGGGGACCATCATTGCTTTTCGATGCCTGACCTCTTCTATTTGACTGGCCAAAGCCTGGTGGTTACAGTCAGAATTTCACATCTGTGAACTCGGGCAGCAGAGCAACATCTGTGCATGTTCACATGGCCGGCAGCCAACACGGACTGATTGAAATGACTCCCTCCCCCTCATTGAAGTTACTGTAGTTGGCAAGTTAACTTGTAGCAGTGTGAAAGCAGCTCATGAAAGATTCAAGACGCTTCGATACTGACGCCTGCTTTCTCATTGTCTCCTTTACAGAGACCTACCTCTTTGCCTGCCTAGTGGATTTCTTCTCCAATTGTGACAGATACACAAGGTGAGCCGCTGTTGGTCACGCTGTCCGTCGTGCAACACGTTTCTGGGCACCGCATGGTGACACAAAGACAGTTGCAAGCCAATCTGGGCCAATAGCAAGCCCTGCAGCATGGGAGGGTCCAGGTGCCTCAGCCTCTAATCTCAGCGCATTTTTTGTAAAACTGAATCAGACTCAAGTCAATGAATCCTTCTACTCTTCTTTTCCTGTAACAGTCATATATTAATCTCTGTCGCTACTAATTAAAAAAAAAAATAAAAGCATGGGTTCTTCTCAGAATGAGACAGAAATGAAAAACACCTTCACTAACTATTTAATAATGACATATTGCTATATCTATAAGGTAATCTAGTAAATGTGACTGTAAGGTGAAGATATAATGAGAATGTAATCTGGAATGGCTGCATGTCCTTTGTCCTCTGAAACCTGGTTGTTGGTCTTTTAGGGGGAGAAAGCTTTCCTGTTTGGCTGGAGACCCCTCCAACAAGGGAAGGCTATCCCATTTAAAAGCAAACAAAAAAACCCAAATGTCACGTTTTTTTGAAAACATTCCGTAAAGATCTGGCCTGTGCGACGGCTGTGTACGTGTGTGTCTCTGCTCCTCTCCCCCAGCTGTGAGACCGGCTTCAAGGACGGCGACCTCTTCATGTCCTATAAGAGCATGTTCCAGGACGTCCGCGACTCCGTCGACTGGGTCCACTTCAAGGTTAGGCTGTTTGTGTGGTGGGCGACGCCTGTGGCGCGCAAACAAAAAAAAAAACAAGACATTGCTTACACAATCTGTCAACTGTGACAGGAAGAAGCGCACTCACGGCATGCATGCGTTTCGGGTGCATCTGTAGTTTGGCTCAGTTGGTGCAGCTCAAGGAAAAAAAAAAAAGTACTGTATTTTCAGGACTATACCGCGTACCATACTAAAAGGCGCAGCCTCACTTATGTGTGTTATTACTGTATTTAACACAAACATAAGGAGCACCTAACTATAGGGTGCAGGTTTCATATACAGAAATAGATATACACAAAAATAGAGCGGGAGCAAAACTGAGTTTGATTGCGCTTTATTTAACTATTGGTACAAAGTACTAACATTTTTTAATCATCGTGGGCATGGTAAAGCACACGGATAAAAAGCACACAAGTGTGCATATTGGTTCACTTTCTGCCGTGCGGCTCCTCTTTAATGATGCGTTATAATCCACTGGAAGTTGCACCGAAACAATAGCACCAAGTACTTCACGGACCTCCTTGAATATGTTCAATTTTCATATCTTCTGCCACCTAAGATTTCAGTCGAATGGTGACTGTCGGAACGCTTCTCCCACTCGTTCTTTGCTCGATGATCCACTGATCGAGTCTTTCCTCAGAGCATTATTGGTCAAGATGGCAAGAACATTCTGTACTGAATAATAATGAGACCAGAAAATACAGTTAGATGGTTGCAGATACCCGCACTGCAAAAGCTGAAATGTGATTATGTGAAATCTATTTGTTTTTTGTACAGTTAAACTAATATTGATTAGAATTATCTTATTCCAATATCAGATCATTTAGTTTTTTTCAAGTTTTTTTCCCTGATTTGAGTCAATTTGGGCTTGAAAAAAAAGATGAAAATTGATAGTATTGACTATGACATACACACAATCCCGGTTTAATTCCTGATGCATCCCTGCACTCACATGGTGAGACACGTCCGTTGCCATGGTTACCTGCCCGGTCTCACCAGGGTCAGTTTTCTCATGCAGTCTTTCTCAGAAGGAAGAGCCGAGAGCCTTTTTGAGTTTTTGACAAAAAAAAAAAGTTGATCTCCCTTTTGTTATCTCTGATGTTATCATTACTGCTTTCTCCACACATCCTGTATGAACCACAGCTGAATGTCGAAACCTCCCACTTGCATTTCAGGGCACGCTGAAGGTGAAGACGGTTGAGAACTTGGAGAAGTATGTCGTGAAAGATGTAAGTGGTTTGTATTCATCACGGATGGTACAAGTGTGCTGTGAAAGACACACACACACACACACACACTGTTCTTGTTTTAATCTCTGAAGAGGCTGGTTTGTAAAGATTCTTGGGAGCTTCAGTCTTTTCCCTTTTTCCTTCTCTCTGTTCCCACCAGGGAAAGCTGCCTCTTCTCCTCAGCAGAATGAATGAAGTAGCCAAAGTTTTCTTGGCTACCAACAGTGACTACAAATACACTGATGTAAGTAAGGATACCGTAGAAGCTCCACACAGTAATATAGGCACTGGACACACAGTAATATAGGCACTGGAGAGTTGGACGTGGTAACACAGATATTAAATAATTGTCATTTAAATAAACTCCAGGGGAAAAGCCGCACATTTCTGCCTCAGAATTACTGCCTGGCTGTTGGCAGCACTAACATGTATTGGGTCAAAACACTGCTGCGTTTCGTTTGACTGTGAGTCTGTGTGTGTTGTGTTCTCACAGAAAATCATGACCTACCTGTTTGACTTCCCTCATGGCCCCAAGGTAAGATACTTCCCCCTTTTTATGACGCTCTAAGTTCATCGAGTCCTCTATACGCTGGTGAAGAGGAGACGTTTTTATGTCTGTGTTTGAATTTAAGACCTTAGCGTGTGTTTCTATCCTCGCAGCCCGGTACCTCCCACCGGCCCTGGCAGTCCTACTTTGATCTGATCCTGGTGGACGCCAGAAAGCCTGTGTTCTTTGCCGAGGGTACGGTGCTCAGACAAGTCGACACGGTGAGCAGACTTACAACATTTTACCATTTTGCAACAGCACCTGCAACGCAATGCTGCCGCATGCAGAAGAGTTACGGCCCAGTTGCGTGTCAGCATTTTAAGCTGCAGCCCCTATTTTTGCTCTGAGTCAAGTATTCATATGCATGTCTACAGTTTAGCAGCGGTTTAGTTGTGGCAAAAAAAAAGTAGAAGTTGTGTATTGATGATTGCTAATAAAATAAAAAAAGGTTGAGAAAGTCTTCAAATTATTTTAGATAGTTATTAAATTCCATGTTAAATTAAAGATTTTGGTTTGCAACAAAATCGCTTATAACAATCTGTTAGATTGGAGCATGTAAATACAAGGTTTATTACCTAAATCAAGCATTTGAGCTATTTTATGACATCTAGGTAAATAAAAGATGATTATTGTTGCTTAATAAGCTGCTTGGGCCAAGGATATATTATCATCTTTATTTCAGACAACAGGGCGTCTAAAGATTGGGACCTACACAGGACCTCTACAGCATGGAATTGTCTATTCTGGAGGTAAGTATGATAGTTTATTTTCCTTTTAGATGTCCAGTCTTATTCTTTAGCTGTCTGTTGGTGTTGGGCCCGAGGAGTTGTCTTCATTATGTAATGCAGAGTCACTGTCCCTCAGGTTCTTCAGACATTGTGTGTGACCTGCTGGGCGCCAAGGGGAAGGACATAGTGTACATCGGGGACCACATCTTTGGGGACATCCTCAAGTCTAAGAAACGTCAAGGCTGGAGGACGTTCCTGGTCATACCCGAGCTGGCCCAGGAGCTGCACGTGTGGACCGACAAGAGCTGTGAGGCTGCAGACGTGCACAAATACACTAACACGGTGACGAATTCGCTCACACTTTTCTGCAGCCAGTCAGCCTTATTTCATCCAGAGGACTGCAGTCCCCCCCCCCCCCCGGCATTAGAAGAAGGCCTCAACAGGGACTTGACCTAGAACAGCAGCTACAAAGTCACGGCTGCGAGGTTCAGAAAAACAAATCGCTCATAAGCAAAATGTGCTAAAAATACTGCAGAATCGCCGAGTGCGAAGTCAGAACTGACATTTGATAGTTACTCACACAGAATCACGAAGAGCAAACAAAACCCAAGACACTGTATATGTGCTGTAAATCCTACTGAGCAGAGATTCATTTTCTTTTCCTCTCTTCACAGCGTTATTTGAAGAGCTGCAGGGCCTGGATATTTTCTTGGCAGAACTCTACAAGTAAGATCTATGACCTTAAGCCTCCCCAGGCCCCCCAACTCACCATATCCCACCTGCCTCATCATCACTGTACTTTGCTCCAATTCAGCAGTTTTTTTGCCCACAGTTTGCATGCATGTAAGCACATGTTTGACAGAGGCTCAATAGGGTAAAGTCTAAAGGGGCTGCTCTTGCCGGCCTGATAACCAGGTTCAGTGACGTTATTTATAGCCTGGCACGGCTCGCTATTACCTTTCATCAGAGATATCAGTATCCGTCCCACTCTCTTGTCCTCATCGTCTTTCTCCCTGTCCTTCCCCAGACATCTGGACAGCAGCAGTAACGAGAGGCCAGACATCAGCACTATTCAGAGAAGAGTGAAGGTACAGCCTTAATCAGTTAATCACTTCATGTCTATGACAACAGGAGACCTGTCCATATGTTGAGATCAGCCAAGCTGTTAATGTTTACAGTTACAGAATGTTTGACAGTTTATGCATCTACTATCCTCTACTACAAAGTCCCCACCCTAAATGATTGTTCTTTCTCAGTGGAGTAAATGAATAACCACACCAATGGCCCTTATTAAAGTTATACTATACTATTAAGGGTTAGATCAGTAAATCCTGAAAGTGGTTATGTAACATAGTAAAATATCTACTAGATATTTTTAAATCAAAAGTGAAAGGAAAACAAGGACCTTTGGCCCAAACATTGTCATCAGGCTCAGTGGTGTCTCTGCTTTTGCTTCTTTCCCCCGAAGAAAGTAACCCATGACATGGACATGTGCTATGGCATGATGGGAAGCCTGTTCCGCAGCGGCTCCAGACAGACGCTGTTCGCCTCCCAGGTGATGCGCTATGCCGACCTGTACGCAGCCTCCTTCATCAACCTGCTGTACTACCCTTTCAGCTACCTCTTCAGAGCCGCACACGTGCTGGTGAGCAAGCCGATGAATATCAGAATGTCTCGTTTCCTACCAAGTAGGATTATAATTTTAAATCGATTCAATCTATTTGTAAAGCCCAGAATCACAAAATTGCAGATTTGCCCCAATGGGCTTTACAGTTTGTACAAAAGCAACACACTGTCGGGGAAAAAAAAAACTTAACAGAGGAGGGATCTCTCTTCCAGGATGGACAGGTGTGCAATAGATCATGTGTGGTAATAGCTGTCCACCTGTCTCCACCCCCCACAGATGCCCCACGAGTCGACGGTAGAACACACCCACGTGGACATTGACACAGAGTCGCCGCTGGCGACACGCAACCGCTCCCACTGCAGCGACTGCAAGGAGCTGGACTGCAAACGCAGCCAGTTGACCCGCTCCTTCAGCGAGATCAAACCTCCCAACCTGTTCCCCCAGACCCCACAGGAGATCACTCACTGCCACGACGAGGATGATGATGAGGAAGAGGAGGAGGAGGAGGAAGAGGAGGAAGAAGAAGAGTAATTAACTGCACATTAGAAGAAGAGAGCCCTTTCCTGTTCCTGCCGCCTTACTGTATGTTCTCCTGTAGAGTTGAGTAGTGATTGCTCTGAAAGTGAGGCAGGGAAGAAAAAAAAACTCTCCGGTGTATGTGTGTGTGTTTATCTATCAATACATTATACACACACACACACACACACACTGGAGGTTTCTGAGGAAAGTATAAAGGACCAGTAGCGAGGCAGATCACATGACTGTCAGAAGACTGTATGCATGATTGGTTCACTAAAATTCAACTTTTCCTAGATTCATTTATTTAAAAAAAAAAAAAAAAAAAAAAAGAAAAAAGCACTTAATGTTTTTTTTTAATTGATTAGATTTCTGTATTATTTTTCCAGTCAAACACACTCTAGTAAACACTATATTTCCCGGATGTTTTTTTAGCTGACCTGGTGGACGGACGATAAAATAGTTTAGTAATCAGAAACAGACAGGCCTCGCTGACACTGTACTCATATTATAACACACAAAAAAAAAATACTGTTTAGTTACAGTTCAGAAAGAAGATGCACACATTACAACATTTTTTTTCTTTTTTTATGCAACTTGGGAACAACATTTAATTACTAATGATTCATTTTGTCTTGTTCTCTCGTTATTAGAGGGTACTTTGCTCTAACTTGCCTAAGTATGCAAGGATGTGTGTGTGTGTGTGTGTGTGTGTGTCACTGGGACAAGTATCATCCTGAGTGACAGTGAGCTAAACTGAAGCACAAGCTGGCATTTAAACCAATTGAGAACCAGATTTTTTTTTTTTATATATATAAAGAGTTTGGTTGAGAGACCATGTTGTGGCACACGAGTGGCTTTGAACTGATAATTGGTTACCAAGCAACAATGAGGACATAGTACTGTAACCGTATTATATGCCAATAGTCTCTATGACAACCCTAAAGTAGTGCTTCTGTAAATAGCTACCATGGTTCACGGTTTAATGCCACGAGCAGCTAACATGCAGTATTTTTCAGCTCGGTTAAATAGGAAAATTAAACTTGAGCGTCACATTTCAGACAGATTCATTTTGATATTGAGGGGGGGGGAGATACACAATACAAGCCTGCGTTGACCAGTTTCAAGCTGCTTAGAGATCTCAAGATGTGAAATGTAAAGTGTTTGTTTTTTGTCATGCAATAGGAATGCGCAAATGGCCGTGGCCTCTGTATGCAAGAAAATGAAGCTTTTTTTTTTTTTTAGGATGTATGAAGCTGCGATTAGCTTCGCCGGCTTCACCTCACTCCTGTGTTTTCATCTGCTGAAGAGGTGTCTGCTCTATCCTGGTCTATCAGAGTGTGTGTGTGGCTGTGTGGAGGGGTGTGTGTGTGTGTGCACCACTCGTCCTGTGACATGACCATTTTATCGTAGTGTTGCTTCTACTGTAGCCGTGTTACTTAAAGTTGATGTCTGAGTCCAGGCACTTTGCTTTGAACTCAGTCAACAAAAGTCAAGCTTGTTGAACTTGAGCCCCTTAAAACTTGCCCTCGAAGCTTAAATATTTCTTCATAACATTATGTATTACTAACTAAAACAGATTAAAGTAAAAAAAAAAAAAAATCTTTCAGTATTTTTTTTTGTTTTAAATATATTTTTGGGCATTTTAAGCCTTTTATTACAGTGACAATAGAATAGATGTTAAAACGGGGGAGAGCGAAAGATTAGGAGTTGATATGCAACAGATATTCGCTGCCGGAATCATACCGGGGACGTTGCTGTCATGTGATTATGTGTCATAACCAGTAGGCTAAAGAGGCGTGAGCCGGATATTATTAACAGTTTAACACTCAAGTTAGGTTTGATTTCACTAAACGTGACCAAATGACCCACCCTGACACAAACTTTACCCGATTGGAGAACATAAACCAAGGTTCATCAACTCTTTCCATATTTAAACCCGCGAGACGAGCACAGCGAAGAACAAAAAAAATTGTGAAATAACCAAAACTGTTGTCAGAAGTATACCAAGAGTTGAATTTCAAACATTATGACCCGATATCTTTTTTTTTTTTTAAACGTTTTGTGCATCCTGTATGAAAACTTTACTCATCTTTTATTGAGTCTGGACTTGTATCAGTCGTGTTTGTGTGGGGATTGGCCTATTGATTTAGGCCACAAAAAGGGAAGGAACTATGCCGTTCACTTTTTTTTTTTTTTCCTTTTTGCATAATTTTTATTTTGGCTTGTTGTGGAGTGGAGAGAAAGGTGAACATGTTTAAATGCAACTTTATGTGTTGATTAAATTGACAGAACTGTGTAGGACATTAAAGGTACAGTGTGCAGTTTCTGGCGCCATCTAGTGGCGTGGTACTCAAGCATGTGTGATGTATGTTTTATATTCCATTCTGCCAAGTCTGTTCCACTCGATGGTGCTAAATCTTACATGCTGTACATTTTAAGTAACATCTTGTTTGTTTTTTCTTACAAATGAAATATTTGTATTCCCAATGTAGATTTTGTTTCTTGAACATAGGATGACTGTATTTACTACATCCATTTTGCATTTCTGCTAAGAAATGGTCGACTGTCTTTCCTGTGCACAATATGCATTATGCATGTGATAACAAGCATATCCGTTCTCCAGAGGTGGTGATGGTAGCATTGGTTTTACTTCTATGTGGACTGCATTTGTTCTTTTCTGTCTTTCTTCTTATCTTTAGGAAAAATCTTTAGTAAGAAGAAAAAGAAAACCTACAACGAAGGGAAATGTGAATAGCATGTTAAGTACCGTAACTAAATGTTACCTCTAACCAACACCATACGGTTATTTTTATTTTTCTAAGCTAGTATTTTTTAATGGTCATAGTTTACAGTATTGTAAATAGACCTTTCCATTTCCTTACCATATTTTTTTTTCCAAATAACATTTTATTGTTAACTTTTATACAGCATCACAGAGGTCTGTTTGCTCATACGTTGAAGGGTTAAAGTGCTTTAGAAGATTTTTTTTTGTTAGTGTTGTGATGCCCAGAATGCATCCGCTATTACAACAGGTGCCAAAACACCTTTCACCTTTCATTTTCTAAACTATGATAATCTTTTGTGTTATGCATATCAATTCGTGTTCTTCTGAACAGTGTTTTTTTTGTTTCCAGAAATTATCCTACAGACTGTACATTAAGGTAAATTACATTAAAAAATGTAGAATAAAGATAGTTTTTCATACTTTCCTTGTCCTATTGTTTTGATTGTGACTGACAAACCGGGCTCTGGGTTCCAATTTATTTTTTAAAGCTTTTGGTGAATGCAGCATGTTAAATAAGGTTAACGCAAACAAATTGTTAATCACTAACCTATGCATACACAATGGCCCCCCGAGGTTAAACCAGCCCCGCGACCACTGATCCAGGAGTATTTGTAATGTGGCATCGGTCACGTTGAGCAAACAGAAAGACAAATTGGCCGTGTAAGCTTATGTTTTTATTGCCCCGAGACTTGCTGATGGTCGTCACTTACTCAAGTTGACTAAGTGACAACTGTGATTAAAACATGAGCTGTAAAATGTAGTATGTTGGCGGGATCATTAGGAACAAGTCTTAATGAAAAGTAAATGACCTGCTTGACTCAAAAACTTTAATTACATGTCTGTTCTATTAATTCACTGCTGTTATGTGTTGAATGGCAGTATTACAGTGAGTCTCACACTTAATCACATTTTTTTATAGAAAGTGTATGTATGACACCCATAAACAGTCACATTATGTTACTTATGGATTGAATTATAATGAAAAATAAATTATCGTACTTTTCAGTAGGGATGCCCTCGAAATCCCTTTAAGGACCCTGGACCTTTGAGAACTACTGGTTTATCTCACTCACACTCACTCACTCTCTCTCTCCCACACACACACACACACACAAGGCCATGTTTACACATCAGAAGGGAGAATGTGCTGCTTCAGCATTTCCTACTCAGCATTTTGCAGATGACCAACAAACACTTAACATACATCTTTATATTGTATTTTATATTGTAAAATGCATATGTTTAACAAAGTCCTATCAGCCCCCCCCCCTTTTTTTTTTAAATATGGTTGCATAATTTTACCAGCTGCAGGAGCAACAATTATGGGGTAATTAGATAGAGTTTATATATAAATAATTATATTATCTGTAGCACAAGCAAAGAAGAGTCATGAGTTATAGAAGCTGCTATTTCTGTTTGACATTAAAGCCAACAAGACTGACTAAAAGGCCCCTACACCATCATTATCACAACCATACAGCATACACGTGCTTACACGTGTGCATGCACGCGCGCGCAAACACACACACGTGCGTACAGTACACATAGACACAACCACTAATCGATAATAATTATTAGAGTTAAATTCACCAGCATCTCAACAACATTTACTGCACAGTTCGTTCTAAACACTAAAACTAATAACATGATGACAAGAAAAGGGTTTACCTGCTTCAATACAGGATTTACAGCAGGTAGGATTAACACAAGAAGGAAAACCGGAAATAGATTCACCTGTTAACAACAGGATTAGCTCATTCAATTAAGCCCACAGCATTTCATATTTCCACCATATTAACAACTTTAAAATAAATAAGTAAGAACTGCTCGACCAAACTAAAAGGTGTCACACAAGTATTTGTAAGCAAAAAAATATATAAATAAACGCTTAAAAATACAGCTGCCTACCTTGTGTAGATCTTGATGTGTTTTACTGGCAAAATCCTCAAGCTGTTGAAGACCAGTGTTACGGTTAAAACAGGGACCGTGTTAACCGGTGGCTTCCCGCCGAATGTTTCCCTGGTGACGGCACAGTATGGATTTGTCTGGTCGTGTTTGAATTTATGTTATAATCTTTAAAATACATTTTAAATTTCTGCACGTCTTCGGTTGAAATCGAGCACACACGCGACACCCTCGCCTGAAAGTCACCAGTTAACACGGTCACCCGTTAAGTCGAGACACCGGAGACTTCCGGTCAGTTCTCCCAGCTGCAATTAAAGAACTTTCGATCGACGTTGCTTCATTTTAGACCGATTATTATCCTGGACAGTGCGAAAATGAGAATAACTAGCAGTTTGAGTAACAACCACAACCAATACAAACTGGTATGACTGCATTTGTATTAGCGTTAGCATTAGCGTTAGCATTAGCGTTACAAGCGCTGCTATGGTAACAATTGCAATGTTATCTTTTAGTCCGTGACGCTACATTTAGAATTTTAACCGTTAGTCTTTTTCTTCTTCTCTCGTTTTAGCTGCTCTGCTTGACCTCTGACCCCAGAGACATTTAGCGCCATCTACCGACCATCGCTCGTTATTAATAATAAGAATGGTACAGCAGATTTTTTTTATTACAATAATTGGGCATTAATGATAGAAAGGTGACTTTTTTCTATTATATATAGTATATGTGGTATGGTGGTTGATGCTAACATTGTTTTTTGTTTCCAGTTCCACGGCTTTCAACACACGCCAATGGACCCTAACCTGGAGCAAGCGGAGGACTGGACTCTGTACCAGAGTAGGAAATGGGTCAAATTAAATTAAAAAAAAAAAAGAACAACGAGAAACATCTGTTAAACTATTGCACAAGAACTAAAGCTACCAATGACTCAGCTTTTTTATTTCAAATGCAAACATGGTAGGTGTTGATGAGGGACTGAATAGCAGCATCCAGGTCCTGGCCCTGGTGGTCTTCTGGAGATCCCAAGAGACCAGATGACAGTGGTTTCTCTCTGCTAGGACTCCACTGGACCACAGGAGCTTCTATGCTCTGCTCCTGTGATCCTGGATTACCTGCAAAGTCCACCTGTACACCCATAACCATACCGCTCCTTTCCTCTTTGACCCCTGACCTCTCTTCCTGGTTAGGGTGACAATATTCTACTGCTGATCTGATGCACATTCACAGGCAAGAGGCACTTGTGATTTCGACATTTTGAGACAAAATCACCACATAAGAGGAAACTCTTTTTACAAAATAAATCAATACAATAAACAATACCTGCAGACTTTTCATCTAAATGCAAAATGATGAACGACATTACTTTTAAACCAACATTGTTCTGTCTGCTGACACCTGGTGGTTGGACTGTGCTGGTGCAGGATTAAATCCAGGATTTATTTACTGGAAAGGCTGAAAAAAAAAACATAGAACTCTGTGGCTAACCCGTGGAAGCATTGATATAACTTAATGCATATACTCACAGATCAAAATAAACCTTATGGTGTATAATAATTATGTTAGAAATGTTATGCTTCTGTCATAAAATGCAAACATGATCAATGCTGCAATCATACACAGTGAAACACAACATGGCCCAATTAAATATAAACATGTTTATGTTTGATGTTTATGCTTGAAAATAAACATGTTTATGTTTATTTTGGGCCATGCAACTTTTAATTTGTGCGAGAATGGGATGAGTGTTTTCATTTAAAGTGACAGTCTTGCTTTAACTGCACTGTTGTTGCACTACTGTGAGTATCTATGAAAAAAAAACAGCAAATATCATTGAGAAGACACTGATTCTGCATGGCTGTTTTTATTGCTAAAGGTTCTCTCAGTAGAAAATATCAACAATACACGAAGAAGAAGAAAAGCAGCAGATGTTAAACTCAAGCTGTACATTCAGGACTTTCAGCCACCAGAAGGCCTTTCTGTTAATCATTCACTTTTTATTACACCAGCAGCTGGAGGAGGTGATGGGAACGTTGTCGTCAGGTAGAAGACGCGTCATGGACGGCACACGACTACATGAGCAGCGTCGGGATGGACAGAGAGCGGTTAAACACAGGCCGGAAGACGTGTGTTGGCCAGAGAGTGAGAGAGAAACACAGCACTGTGAGTGTGGTGCATTAAACAGACAGGTAAAAGGACTCAGTTACAGCCAATGCTTCCTCCAGTGATTCCTATTGTACATTTGGACTTTTAATATCGTCATCATGCTTCTTGTCCTCACATCAGGCACTGATAAATATCACAAACACAAACTTTAGATTATCCCTTGCTGATCTCTGGAGTGATTGTCCCTGCAGAGCAGAGCTGCATAGTAAACAATAAAGGACAATAAAAAAAAAAAAAGAGCTGCAAACATGTGTCTGGTTATAAAACAGGGACGCGCCTTGGGGACTGAGCAGATGAAGGGTCACACATGTCAGTTTACATGAGGAAACTGCGACCACCAGTGGTTACATACTGCAAGTGAGTGTTAAAAGAAAGATTCAGCCTCAGGACGATGACGCTGCTTGGCAAAGTTGCTCAAAAATGCCCAGAAAACAGTAAATATAAAGTAAATAAACAGAATCAGTAGTGGAATCGAAATCATTTTACATTTAAGGAGTTAAAACCTAGAACTCTACTGATCTGATGCTTCAGAAATGTTCTAAATTAAGACTCGTGGTGCTTTAGGAAACATTTAAGCACACATACAGCTCTAAAACTCACTCCTGTCTTCATGAGGTGAAAGAATACAGCAAAATAAGTCATTAAGGAAAAAAGGGCCACAAAGTATAATGAATAATTCATAATTTCGTGAGATTTGCATATTTGCTTCAATACTGAAAGGACACAGAACTACTACATCTAACTCTTTAAAAGAAAGCGAATACACGAGCTCCCAAAATGTTTGAAACTGTAAAAGATATAAACCTAATATGACTAGTGTGTCTAAGATAAAACAGAATAATATAAATTGTCTCTCTTTACACAGCAGCCAATATTTTAGTGAACTCAAGAATTATTATGTAATGAAAATTGGGATGGTAGCCATAATAAACAGAAGCCTCTTTCACATTCACTGTCAAAAGAATATTTTTTTATCGACTGAGTGACTGGAGAATGGTTGACACACACACACACACACACACACACACACATATGTGCAAAAGCAACAAAAACAAGTTCACACATAAACAGTGGAAAAGGCTGTGTATCATTCATGGACACGTTTAATGTCGAGGTTGCTTTTTGTGACGTTGATGATGCTCAACATGTTAGATGAGGTCATTAATACTGTGCATTTATCAAGTTTGATTATGCGTAAAAATCGGCAAAAAAAAAAAAATTATAAGACACATAACCTCCACATGCATAGGCGCTGTGTCGGCACTTTTAACACCCCCAGGCCCCACCCACCCACACTGTACTACACCGTGTGACGAGTCCAGGCGTCGTTACTCCCATATGAACGTACAGTAGACGTCGAGTTTGAGGTCAAAAGGATGCAAATACATGAAAGAGCCAAAGAAAAAGAGAGAGAAACTGACTAAGGACAATTTTGCTTGTGGATGGCTGCAGTTTAGCATTTTTTCAAAAACAAACAAAAAAAACAAATATACATATACATACAGTACATACATACAAATATATCTGTCAATTTATAATACAGTGATTTTTTAAAATTCATAATCATCTCTTAAATAAATTGCGGTTCATTGCACTTTGTTAAAATAATTAATTATATGATTTCTCTTAAAGGCAATAGTGTGATTTTTTTTAAAGGTGAAAAAGTGTAGTGTACCATAAGCCTGATTTAGGATAATAGTAAAAATAACAAGATCTGTAATATACATACTGTATCTGTAAAAGACCCTCACCTCCTCATATACATGAATGGATGTTCATCTCCATATATGTAGCATGTCCTTTTTGATATGACCCACGCACACGTCTGTGTACATGCTCGTGCACGCTCATAACGCCACTTTATGTCATATCATGTCTTCACGCGTACATATATATATACATACAATATTATAAAATAAATAAATACAGGAAAACATTCTTGGTTCGTGGTTTTAACGGTTTCTTTCAAAGCGGTTTTTGGTGCAGTCTTTGACAAACTGTTGCTCTCTGTTGCGTGTTTTGAGTCCTCGTTGATGAGCCTCCCTGAAAGATGCACACGTGGGGAAGTTGCATTGGTGTGTGTGTGTGTGTGAATGTGTTTGAGTGCATGTGTGTAAAATAAACAGTCTGCATCCAGTGTAAGAAGGGGGCGGGGGACCAAAGTCTTTGGCCTGAGGAGTAAATACAGTGACTCTACAAGAGTGTGTGTGTGTGTATGTGTGTTTATCAGAGTTGGAAATTAACCTACCTCCAACCACCAAACCGGTGATTTTGGATTTTCTCAACCGACAGAAACTGCGGTGGGTAAATAAAAGTACCCGTAGCAGAGCGATCCGTGACATTCCACAACTCTGATTGAATCATGTGTTCGACGTTTTCCAGTCGAGGGGGGGCAGGCGGCACAAGCCAAAGAGGTGAAGATCACAAGCCCTTTTTTGTGATGAGAAAACTGAGAGTCCTGTGATTGGTTAGTTATTACGAGGAGACAGGCCAGACAATGTTCGGTTCGGTATGTTGTCAACATGGTTCAGATCTTTGGATGCAAATCAGAGACCTAATAATTTCATTATTGGTAATAAACGCCTAAAATTAGAAGCCATATAATGCCCTGTTCCCACTACGTGGTACGGTATGCATATTCTAGCATTTCCAATACCATGGGACTGTACTGGTCCAATGGTACCCATTACCCCTTCAGTAAACCTTTTGGTTGGGGTGTTTAACACACAGCACTTGTCCCCTATGGGAGCCCCTGTGTAGATCCTCATTTCCACTGTCAGTTTGGTACGGCTCAGTATGGATCGGTATGGTTCAGGTCGGTAATGGACAGCTTTGTGTTTCCACTGTAAAGGCGGACAGGGGCTCTGTGGTTCTGTGTGCTAGGTACCCCATTCAAAAGGGTACTAACACGTCAACGGGTACCATGGGACCGTGTTGCTTTAATAGAAGCACTAAAATAAATGTACTGTTCCATTGGTACCGTACTGCATAGTGGAAATGGGACACGAGTGTAAGGCCCCTTCACACATTGAAAACAGCGCTGTCCATTACTGACCCAAACTGTACCAGTACAGATCCATATGGTCCTGAACTGACAGTGGAAACAAGGCAAAGACAAAGTAGTACAGGGGAAATCAGCCCTGGAGGATATGGTGATGTTCTTTTGCAGAATGTGGAATAATCGGATGTTCAGACAGAGGTTTAGTCTTTACTGACGCTCTCTCTCTCTCTGGTGTTGTGATCACATGATGACCTCCCTGCGCTAGCTCAGACTTCTCCCTGTTTTTATCCCTCTCGTCCCGCAGCTGCCAGCAAACATGCCTACACAACCATCCTTATTAGTACCTTTCCTTTTACAGATCACTTTTCAGGAACTCGTCTGCATTTAAACCATAACTTTTATAGTTTCTTTTATACTCTATATCTCTGGAACTCCTTGTTTTTTTTACATTCAACACTTTCCTTTTGTGGTTGTTTGTTTGAGCCCTGGTCTCACCCCATGGCATCGGTTACAGCAGACCGCCTCCTTCCTCCTCTCAGCAGCCCATGGTCAGCTGCCTGTCAGTCACCTGGGCTGCAGATGGCGGCTCATTAAAAGCTCTCAGAGTATCTGTAGCACAGATCTTTCTGTTTGGGAGCCCTCTTTGTGGCCTGAGCTGCTCTTTGTGCGTGTCCGTCTCCCTGAGGATTACGTGGGCATGGTTGTCTGTGTTTAAAGTTGAGCTCTGGCTTGTATTTCTCAGACCTGCCGAATGTTGCATCATTTTAAGGCAACTTTGTGCTGGTGGTTAATAGCTTGTGTAATGCATCTCTCTATATATCTGGGGCAGTCGTCTGAGATAACCAACCATGCCTCTAACCTCTTATGTCGTCTATCAGCGAGCAGCATAGAAATTAATGGCTATTTTTTCTGCAAGTCTGACAGAATTTCTTGGTTTTTACCTGTGAAAACCTCCAAACTGAAATGTTTACCCCTCTTCTCCGTGATGTCCCTCATGAATTCTACCAAGGATAGATTCAGTTTTTGCATTGCATGTATCTGCAACTACTGCCACTATCTGTGTGTATGTTCTTACTATCTTGACCAATAATGTTCACAATCAGTTATTTACTTTGTGAGTTTTTGCAGTGAATAAACTAGGATCAGAGAAGAGGATGTAAAGGATTTCTTAGTTTTTTTTGCTTAATCTGCCCAACTCATTAAACGCAATGTCAGAGAAAAAGAGAGAGTATTTTTCATAGAATTTAAAATATTTACTGTATAAAATAAAATAATATATTGCTTGAATATTATAAATCTTGTTTTTTTTTACTGATACTTAAAATATATATGTATATAAAAAAGCTTCAGCCTGGAGTTGGTGGCTGTTGATTGGACTCATTTGTATAGTTTTACACTAAGTGCTCATACACCAGTGGCGCAGCCATAGGGAGCAATTTGGGGTTGAGTATCTTGTCCAAAGATACACTATGTATGCAACAGTACCTGCTCACCTGTCTTAGTTTGCATATGGATTTAAGCATCGTCCCATTCCTAGTCTACAGGGTCAATCCACGTTTTGCAGCTATAACAGCTTCAAGTGTGTTAATGGGAATTTTTAACCATTCTTCCAAAAGTGCATTTGTGAGTTCACACACTGATGTTGGAGGAGATGTCCTGTCTCTAATTCATCATGGGGGTGTTCTACCTATGGGGTTGAAGCCAGTCCAGTTCATCCACACCAGACTCTGACATCCAGGTCTTTATGGACCTTGATTTGTGCACTGGATGAGTGGAGTTGGAAACATACCATGAGTGGATCACACCACGAATGGCTCATTCAGAAATGCACCAGTCACAGTGGGAGCTGGACAAAAATAGTTAATTTCCAACCCTCTTATGTGTGTGTGTGTGTGTGTGTGTGTGTGTCTGTGTGTGTGTGTGTGTGTGAATATGGGTTTCATGCATTCTGTCGTCCTCTAGTCCAAGTTACCGCTATGAAAGTGTCTGTCCCAAAAAAGAAAAAAAAATAAGAAAAAAAAAAGGAGCCCAGTCTCAGGTTCTGTCCGGGTGCACCCTCTGTCCGAGGGTGTGTTACAGCAGGGATTCTGACAGCGTTCATGTGGGGGGGGGCGCTCAGGGCGTCACAGCACCTGTCCCCCCCACTGCCCCTTCATCTAAAGGGTCTTCGCTGGCTGACTGACTGACTGGCTGACTGGCTGACTGACTGACTGCTGGGGGGCCGCTGGTTGGAGCAGAACCCTCACTCCGCCCGTCTCCGTTTTTTTGTTTTTTTTTCTCCCCCCACTTTCCCTCATCTCCATCTACGCCATCGCTGTGTGTCCACGAGACAGGGTGGAGGGTGTGTGGGTCTCCACCGGGCTCGGCGGGGGCTAGATGGGTCCCTCGTTGTGGGCGCTGTGGTTGCTCCTGCTGAGGCCCACACAGTTCTGCTGCTGGTTCAGCAGGTGGGACGTCTCGTTGGCCACGGCTATGACCACGGCCGGGGCCGTGCCGGCGGCGCAGGGCGTGGTGGTGACCACGGCGGGCGCCTCCACGCCGTCGTGCAGCTCCGTCAGCGTGAGCTCGATCTTGGTGAACTCGCTGTCCGTGGACTGCGGCGTCTTGTCCATACGCGACGCCATCACGGCGTTCTGGTACTGCTGGCGCGTTACCTAGGAAACGGTGGAAAACAAATATAAGATTGAAATGTTAAACCTACATATTTCACTGCTAAGAAATTAAATCTTAACAGGTGTCTTGTTTTTGGTACAATTAGTTCAATACTAAGTAGAATGATCTTGTTCCACTGGATCTTGTTCTTGATTTTATTCATTTTAATCTTTTCCTAAATCAAGACCAATTTCGCCCAAATCCCCAAATAAGATGATTCTACTCAATATTGAAGTAATTGTACCAAAAACAAGATATCTACACCTGTTAACACTTCAGTTTTTACAGTGTAGTCAAAACCATAGTTATGTACTATAGCTAAAATACTGTTTAAAGTTTGAGGTCACTTAAAATGTCCTTATTTTTGACAGAAAAGCACAGTTTTCTCAATGATGATGACATTAAACTAAATAGAAATTCACTCTGCACATTGTTAATGTGGAAAATGACTATTCAAGGTTCAAGGTTCAAGGTTCAAGGTTCTAGCTGCAAATGTCTGGTTTTTAATGCAATATCTACATAGGTGTATAGAGGCATATTTCTCCAGTGTTCTAATGGTACATTGTGTTTGCTAATTACATTAGAAGCTAATGGATGATTAGAAAACTTGTGCAATTATGTGAGCACAAATGAAAACAGTATAGCTGGTAAGAGAAAGTTATTTCAAATAAAAATCATTATTTCTAACCTTGACTATATTTTCTATTCATTTTGCAACTCATGTGACTCATGTGTGACCTTTCAACCTTTCATGGAAAACACAAAATCAAGGTGACCCCAAACTTTTAAAAATGAGTGTATGTGAGCCTCAATGAGAGCTGTGTGTGTGTGTGTGTGTGTGTGTGTGTGTGTGTGTGTGTGTGTGTGTGTGTGTGTGTGTGTGTGTACGTTCTCACCTTTATATACTGCAGGTCAGAGCGCGCCCTGACAGAATAGTCAGGTAAGTAGATCTGCAGGAAGGAGTTGAGCTGGTTGTTGCTGCTGCCCAGAGTCGGGGTGATGGCGTCTATACGATCACTCCTGTTCAGAGAGTCTGAGTGGTTCAGTCCAAACGGCCGAGGAGGAGATTTATTCTCTGTAAAGCAGTGATAAAAACGCTCTTAGTGCTCAGGCACCATCACGCCTAAAAGAGCTATTATGTGCAAGTCATGTGACAGTCAACAGCTGCATTTCCGTCCACCTATTTTATTTGCATTTTCAAAAATTGCCAATAAACAGCTGGATGGAAATGGCAGAAATAAAAAAAAATTGCTGAAAATTCGCATTAACATTTTTACGCATGGAAGGGGTGGAATTGTCAGGGTCTCGATCTGGCTGATTTGGCTACTGAAACAGATTTTGCAAAACAAATTCTTAACTATTTCACCCAACGCCGCTCTCGCAACATGCGCTCTCTTATAACGTGATCTCATGACGAACTCTCGCTCTCCCAATCCTCACAAAAATCAATGGAAACAAGTAGAAAGCCACATTTTCTTTTTGCACATTTCACAAAATCGTCTCTAGAAGGTACAGCGTGTGTTCTGCAGACTGTTCGGATCATTTTCAGGCTTGAATGATGACGGAGACTCAAGTGATGCGTCTGCACACCTGTTGTTTCTCTGAAACGAGTCGTGCTGCGTGGCAGCTTCAGATCTGGTGCACTGGTGACATTTTTCCAGGTCAAGTGTAAGTTATGAGGAAAGGAAAACTCATTTCCATACAAGTCTTTGAGGTGATTTTTTTTTTTTCAGGTAATGAGCTGACGGTTTCCAGTGATGCTGCTTCCTTCTATGTGCGACCGCATAGAACACTTGTTCTGTTTTTTTTTTTCCTCTCTCTCTCTCTCTCTCTAGTTTTAATTAAAGCCAGATTATGTTTTCCACTTCTTAAAGAAGCCTAGTGAAAATCACACACAACAAAGTGGAAACGGCTTGGCCAACGCTAATGCTACTACGCCGACTGGAATGTATGTAATCCCATGTTGGAATATGTGTGTGCGTGAGGGGGGTGCACAAACAGTGTGTGTGTGTGTGTGTGTGTGTGTGTGTGTGTGTGTGTGTGTGTGTGTGTGCGAGGACTGAGCGCAGTGGGCCAAAGACCTGGCATGTGAACTCTTGCGGATTAGTACTCCACTTTCTAGGGGCCGCAGGGGCCAGGTCATTACGAACCACCCCCTCCCCTACCAAAAAAGAACACACACACACACACACACATCATGTATGCGGCGAGACACACACACACACTCCAACGTGTGCACGCCGGGACGGTGGAAAACAGCAACGAGAAGTGCACTGTAGGTCGCCGTGTAAAAGAGATGAGGAGGAGAGCGTTATTTGTCCAAACTGCATTTCCGGATGCATGTGGGTGTGTGTGTGTGTGTGTGTGTGTGACAACATATGTGTGTGTGTCTTTGTATGGTGTCCAGCAGGGGGGCTGTAGCTGTAGGTCTTGTTTATGCAGTCGGAGGGTTAAAGGCGAGGGGCGAGAAGGCGGGAGGGGGGGCGGAGCCTGGGTGCACTGGGGCCTCCAGTCTCCAAGCGCCATTCAGCCACTTGACTTATGGCTCGGGAGATGAGGGCGTTAAAGTCTCGGCCTGCCTTTTCCACCCCTTCTCTTCCACTTCAAACGGACATTCACATGTCCGTTTGCACCTGAATGCAACATGCACGGTAAATGTGCAAAAAAAAATAACTTGATATGGTACATGTCACAGAAAAAAGAAAAAAAAAATCGGGGTTAAAGGACAGAAAGAAGGCCACCGTACCTGGAGATCCCGCTAAGGACTCGGCCCTACTGACCACAAACGTGCGAGACAGGGACAGAGGGACTTCGTCGGGTTCAGGGGGGGAAAAAAAAGGAGGAAGGAAGGAAAGAGGAGAAAAAGTCTGTCACAAGCGAGGAAAATCATGGATATTGCAGAGTGTGTGAACCCATTCAGACAGTGGTTCTCAATATTTGTTAATGTCAGGGATCAATAAACTGACACCGCACCCTCATTTATTAAGATTTGGTCCCAGGATCCCCATCTGATAAAATATATATAATAAAAATGTGATTTTTTACTAATGGATGGACATATAATTTAAATAAACTATTCCCCCTTTTGCTTGGGACCCCACGTTGAGAACCACTGTTGTAGGATTTGCTCAAAATCATCAAATTTCTGCAGAAATATGACAAAAAAAAACAATATGCTTGTTGATTTACTGAAGAAAATGACCCGATCTTTCACATTTGTGAGCAGCAGTAAAATGTGAACCTTGTATTAAACCTGAGCTCGTGGAAGTGTGTCACGGCTCAAATTTCACTAATTTGTAAATGTGTAAAAGTCCAGAAAGTCATAAGGGACCCAGGACTACGTCTAGAAATCTAAAGGACTCTACTGTAGTGGCTGAATTGCAAAGAAAAAGCTTCTAAACTTTACAGGACAATGACAAGGTGTCCGTCCGTGAACTGAAGCTCAACAGAAACTGGGTCATGTAGCCGGAAAACCAACTTAAAAAAAATAATAACACAAGTCCTTCTACCAAAAAAAGACTGAAGCAGAACACTGAAGTAATTGAAATGTGAAGGTGAAGATATCTGTTTTTGGACAATTAGTCCAATATTGAGTAACATTATCTTTTACCCCTGGAAGATAATTTAAATACTAACATTTTCTTAAAAAAAAAAAAGAATAAATTGACTTATATCAAGAAAAAACAACTTGAAATAAGTTAAATTATCTTCCAGTGGAATAATTATACTTTATATTGGACTCATTATACGAAAAACAAGAGATTTTTACCTGTTGAGTTTCAAATTATTTTCACTGGCGACAGACCAACATCTTCAGTCTATTTCTGTGAGAAGCAACAAGCTAAAATTCCTCTAAGTTGCTGCAATAAAGTGTTCACATCGGTTCAGGTTCACATGCCACCGCCTCACACAAATCTGTAAGATTGGATCATTTTTACTCTAAAAATGGAATATTTGTATCCTATGTGTTTAGTTTCTCATCAGATCATTTATGCAGAAAAGGCTTCACAATCATAATCTGGATTATTAGCATCTCTCTGTGAGGCTGACGCATGCAGAATCACAAGGGTTTGATTCGGTTATTGTGGCAGCGTATGGGAGGGGGAGTTGCTCTCCCGTTTCACCAGTAGGTGTCTCTCAGATCCCATCAGCAACTGGGGCACAGAGGAGAGAGAAAAGCTGAGAATAGTCGAGCAGTTTATGAATGAACGGAGCGGATCACTGGGTGACGCGTTCTCATGATGTCACAGGGACGTCTGGCCCTCAACGCTTTGCAGGACTAATGTGAACTTTTATTTCTCCACGTTACAAACTCCCTCTAACCCGGACAAAGTGAACGAGGACAGGACAGGAGCTTTGGTGAATGAGTCGATTTACGCAAACAAGACAGAGCGGATGTGTAAAAGCTCCAAGAGATTTAGAATAGTGTCACCCTATTAAAATAATGACCTAAGACGTTATTTTTTGACGAAAGTGAGTTTCTGGATGGGATAATGGCTATTTTATCAGGATAAAATGCCAATTTAACACGTTTACATAATGACGGCTGCTTCAAGAAGCTTCTATGATGATTATTGACTAAATTTAACAAGTTATAAATTAATAATAATTTAATATGAAAGGCTGTGCATATCAATAAATTAAATAAATATGTTGCCAGATATAAAGAAAAAAGAGGAAGTTCCAGGATCTTCAGTCTATTAAACATGTGTCATCACTTCATTGGGAAATTTGTCACATATCAGGTTAAAAAAAAACCTCAGACTGGATGTTGGAAATGAGTAAAAATCAATAAAAAACAGGGATAAAAGACCTGGGAACATGATGGAGAAGAGAATTATCTCCTGACCTATTTGATTGACCTGACATTTGTTTAATTTAACTGTGAGTTTTCATGGTGGAATAAAAGGACAGTTTAATCCAGGTTTAAAGTTGCCTAGAATAATTTTTTGTGACAAAATGCCATTATTTCAATAGGGTGCTGGTATATTGAATGTACTTCTAGTTGAAAAACCAAGAGATTTTTAATTTACATTAACGAGCCGGATCTAATTTAAAAAAAGGATCTGGAGCAAGGAAAAAAAAGCTCTTATCGTCTTTTAACCCACTAATGAATATTATCTCATCCTAAGACAAACGTGTTGCTGCTTCCAGTCTTCTCATGGGATTAGAACCATATATATAGAATATCAGCAGCTTTACACTTCATATACTTCCGTATGAACGTCCGGTGAGAGGCGTTACCTGGTGAGGCCGTGAGAGCCATCATCCCGTAGAAGGAGAACGGTCCTGCTTCAAACTTCATCCCCTCTTTACCTGCCTCCACCTCCACTTTCCCCTGTGGGCGTCACACCCAGAGACAAGGAAGCAGATGTGATCATAGCCACACAAAAACACCTTCACATCACTTATAACAACTATCTCTTCATAGATATTTTATATTTCTGTTACAGCCATTTTTACACCAATACTAAAAATACTGCATAGCTGCACAACAAGCACTTTTTGTGTTATACTTTCATTTTGCTGACAATATTAAACTCATTTCCTGCTGAAATATATTCATTCATCCTGCCAGTAAGTCTAGAAACCCCCCCCCCCCAAATGTACGTACACAGAAGTACATTTAATAATAAAATCTGCATCTAGCTAGCATTCATATATTTAATGAGAAAGCTTCAGCTACAACATTAAATTAAGTATTTTTATCTGTAGTGAAGCACAATGTTACAGCATCTATATGTCAATAATATCCACATCGTCAATATTAATCTTAATAAATAGTTTACCATAATATCAGTAGTAGGGATGCATGTAAGTGTTGATATTTAACTTATATGTGAGTTGTCTGTGTGATTGTTTAATAGGGTCTTGATCTTATGTAATATATTCATGTTCTCTAATGATCCTCAGTGTGATTTCTCTGATTTTATGGACAAATAATTGACCTTTGAACTCTTATCTTATTATCATTGAACTTTGCATTGCAGATAATAATAGTTACATATAATATAATAATATTATATAATAATTAGCTTTTCAAGTTGTTTTCACTGAACAGAAAACAGTAAACACACAACTTTGCCTCGGGTTGGTCCTAAGTTTGATTTAAAAAGTGTTGACTTTATATCCTGTGATGTAACATTCAGGCCAAGTCGGTAGCGCTGTGTTTGATCTGCTTTTAAATAAATAATAAATATGGCAAATTTATATCTGGGGGAAAGTAATGGGGAGAAAATGAGAGAGGAATAGGCCCCGGCAGAGCGGCCATACCATGCATACCTGCAGGAACAACCTTCCCTCTTTAGTGAGTGAGATAAATCTAACTGGGGCTGTAACTCTTTTACAAAGTCCTGCTTCGACTCCTTTCTGGCCGCACCTGCAGGATGAGGATGAAGTAATCCACCGGCTTGTTCCTGTGGAAGAGGTAGTGCTCCGCCGCCCGCTTGTTCTTCTCGTCGTATTTCAGCTCCTGGATGACGTTGGGATGCTTCAGCAGGCGCAGCAGGATCTTCTCGGACATCTGCACCGGCGCGAACGGCTCCACCTCTGAGAGAGGGAGACAAGTATGGAGTCTTTTTAATTCTCATTATACATAAATAGCTAATTCATTGGTTATTTAACAAGTTTCAGTCATTTTATCGGGTACAACTTGAGAATTTGCTTCGATTTTCTGATTATTAGGATTTTCATCATCGCACATCCAGCTCCTCAGTCAGAAACCTCCTCAGTCAGAACTAAACATCCTTGGAGAAACAGTGGAACAGTGTTTTTACTATCATTAGTCCCGTTTCTGTTGGAGAGAAGACGTTAAGTGCAACTCCCATGATCCCACACTACTTCATGATGACCTTTGACCTTTTTATCCAACAGCTTTATATACATATATGGCACATGTGGGGGTGTCAAACTCAGGTCCTGGAGGGCTGAGTGGCTGCAGGGTTTGTTCCTACAAGGCAGTAACACGCCTGATTCTACTGATCAACCATTAGAGCTTCTGCTTGGGACCTTCATTAGTAGAATCAGGTGTGTTACTGCCTGCTTGGAACAAAAACCTGCAGCCACACGGCCCTCCAGGACCTGGGTTTGACACCCCTGATATAGGATATCTAGCAAGTCGTATAGTAAGAAGTAAAAGGTTAACACCAATCAGAGTCACAGCTTTAAACACATTCTTCTCCTCCCTAGCGTCATTCATCCATGTCACTCATTGCGAGAGTCAGCGTTATTAGGATTTAGGACTTCATACCCATTTTTTTTAATAATATTAATTTGTCATACACCCCAACACCAATGTACAAAATGTTGGGAACACAGAGTGTAGGAGCCTCATGCTGCAGGATATAGTATTAGAGGGAGATTGTTTTACAGTTGCACCAAACAGGCTGCATGTGAGAACACACATGCATGGATAGAAAAAGACGTCACAGACACGGAGGAGCTTATAACAGAAAGAGCAGCCGTGTTGGTGGTGTGGGACTACTGCAGCTTTACATATGGAAGAAGATATGACCTAGAATATGAAGAACGCATGAAACTAACATGTCTGCAAGTAATGTTAACGTTGGAGCTACAACACAGAACGCTAAGTTTACTAAGGCGACTGTTAATACTATTTTAGTCATACAAGTAGTTAATTTACTGCTGTAATTATTCTCCAAGTTATTAAACATTGGAGCACCTAGTCATGCATTAGATGCATACTGCCCAGCTACTACCAGAGTTTGATATTTTTCCTGAAAATGAGACGAGTCATTTTGCAGGAAATAGCTGCAGTTTTTCTTCAATTGATATGCTTAGTCTGCTAAAACAGCAATTTAGCATAGGTTTTAGTGCTTTATTTGCGATATTTAGGGGTATTAGATGTGCACCATTGATTTTTTTTTTTATTATTTGGCTATTTCCCCCATTTCCCATCATAACCGTTCTTCGGAATCGAAAATTGGGTTTGATTGGATTTCCTGGGATCTAAAACCTTGTCAGCGAGAAAACACACGAGGCTACGAAAAAGATGGCTGAGCTTCTGGAGGACGAGGTCACGACCAGGTCGTTTCTGCACATTTTCCCCCTGCGTTGTCTCGATTTTTTAGTTTTACAACAAGCTCGTCCATACTTGCTGACATGTTACCAGCCTCTTCTCCCTGTGTGTAACTTACCCTCCTGTACACCGCTTATTTACTGGCTTATTTGCATTTTGTATATTTGAGCGATACACCAACGCTGCGTATCCATAACGCGAGAAAAAAAAAAGCTGATCTAAAGGGACCAGTATAACTCTGATCTACTCTGAAATGTCTTATAGCGTGTTGATGTGGAACCAGCTCTTTGTGTCACTGAGGCCGCTCACTTGGAATATTTGCCCTTTTTACATCGATTAAAACCTCCGTTGACTTTTTTTTTGATGAAACTGGCCCGATATTCCAGGACGTGGATCCTGCAAACGATCGAAACCAATGGTCGCCCTTCAACTAAGGAACGAGCCGCCTTAGCACCACTTTGTCTAAAATAAACGCCGGTTTTAAGCTCCTGCTGCAAAACCTCATCAAACACCTCAATGAGCTCGACGCGTCACGCGTGGCCCCGCCCCCCCCCCGGCCGGCCAACGGGCCAATCAGCTCCCTCCGCCGATGTGTGTCAGCTGGCTCCACCGCCCGGGAACTAAACTCCCTAATAGCCTTTAGAGGAACTTAATCGAACGCTTAGCTGCCCGGTCAAAGTTCCGAAGCAAATCCACCTGCGACGAGGCCCCGGTCAAACGCTGCTGCTGCTGCTGCTGCTGCTGCTGCTGCTGCTGCTGCTGCCGGAGCACTTCCTGGATTTTCTGGATATTCGGCCGCCCGCTCTGCTCGGAAACCCGGTTTCCCGAGGGAAAGCGGGGTGAAATATTTCACATTTTACACTAAGTATGTCGACTTGTGTGAGAACCCCGACCATAGGCCAAAAAATGCTGGACGTGATGTCACCGAGGAGCGAGTGTAAGCAAACAGGGCGGTTGGTGTTTTTAAAGCTGCGAGCTGAGATCACAACATGGAACCGTCGGCGCATGACACGCAAGCAAATAGACGCCTGCGTTTTCTTTCTTTCTTTTTTTTTTCTCCCTCTCTCCTACTCCCCCCCTTTACTCTTTTATTTTTTTTTTTTTGGATCTGCAGTCTGCACAGACATCCCGTGCGGTGCTCCCGAGAGGCCTTCCACCTCTTCACAAACACACACACACACACACACACACACACACATACCAACACACTTGTTGTGAGTCCTCACACAACTCATTCCCTCACACACACACACACACACACACACAACAGATACTCATTCTACACACATACTCACTCCTCCCTGTGCCCATTTGCCCAAAAAACTCAAAGCACATACAGGCACATGCACACACACACACACACACACACACAGTGAGGGGCTGAGGGCACACTGGGGGAAGTCAAGCAGCAACGCGGCCCACTTGCCTGTTGCTAGGAAACGCAGGGTAGCCAGCAGAAGCTGAGGTGATATTTTAACCTTCATTTCATTGTCGGTGGGCTTGAAGGCCGAGAAATCCTGCTTCCTTTCCCGATGGGTGATTTTCTTCTTCGTCTTGTTGTCAGCTGCGGAGGGAAAATGAAAGTCGGGGCGTAAGACACAAACTGAAAACTTTTTTTTTTTTGTTTTTTTCTGGTTCCCCCCCCACCCCCACCACCACCACCAGCACCGCTCCCCCCTTACAACAGGAACAAGGTGAACCCGACAAACAGGCAGACACGGAGCTACTCGTCCCGGGTCATAGGGTGACTAAACTGGAGTTACCCACAGCTTATTGCTTTTTCCCGAAAACGTAGCTGTGGTGACTTTCTCAGAACTAAAAAGGGAGCTATAGGGGGCTACGCTGTTAGCTTACCACATTCTCCGCATTGCTCACAGCCATATGTATTAGTGCAGCGAACAGACTGGCATGACTGCACGTCTGATACCGCGAGGGCCTGACGGACGCTCCGCCGGGGCACGCCACGCACGCCTAATGACAGCCGACGTATTTACTCATGTCTGGGTGTAAATTGTGGGAAAACCGTCGTTCTTCACAAGAGATTGATGATGACAGAATCCAATGAAAAACATCAAGCGGTTGTTGTGTTGAAAGCAGCTTCATTATAAAGGGTAAACATAAGTTAATGTGACCTTCATTAAACAGGTTTCTTTAAGGTAAATTTTAGTCTTTTTAAGACCATTTATATAAAACCTAACACCTAGTTCACAGACCTACTTTGTATGTTCACTTGTAAGTGTATGAAGGTGTATTAAATGCATATTATGCATATATTAGTTGGGTCATTGTGACTATGATGAACTACAGCAAACAGAACAGAGCAGGAAAAAGTCTTTTTTTATGTTTGGTGAAGATTTTTTTATTAATCAATTCATTCTGAAACACGGAACCTGCAGACGGTCCTAACACGAATTCACAGAGAAAATGTTTTTTTTTTATAAAGCAAGAATATTACAGTACTATTATAATATATCATATAATGATGAGCTCAGATAAAACCAGATGTCAAGAAAACATCCAATAATGAGCCAACTTCACCACAGTTTTATTCTATGACCAGTTCCATCGCTTTTCTATTTAACGCTATGTTATTCGATCAAAAATAATAGTGGTTGATGAATTAAACTTTTGAGAAGAAAGCTATCAGGAGACTTTATACACTGCATCAAATTTTAAGACCCAGATAATAAAATTGTTTTTTCTCATTTCCAAATTCATAAAATCAATGCTTTTGAGACTTTTTGCAGGAATGCTGATTAAAGCTTCCATGGTTTATATCTTATAGAAACAGCTCTTTTAATTTTAATGTAAGATAAATGTTTTTTTTGATAAGTGCTCATGTGTTTTCTGTCCTGTTATTGTGGGTTTGTCTAATGTAAGTCTCTCGTCTCTTCATTGTGATTATTCACCAATGACATAATTTCCCGGTATCTACAGGCCTATAAATATCTTGTTTTTATCCTCGCTCGTGGTTGATTACACTGAGAAAGGCTTTTTTTTTTTTTTTTCCTCCCCGTATCGAGAGCGAGTCGGTTGCTTTCGTTGTTTCGCGTCCTGCTGTGAATTAGTCTGAGCATATTTCAGCTCAGTGTTTTGGTTTCTCGGGCCTGCGACGTTACTGTTTTGGTTCACTCTGGCCGGTCATTCCCAGCACTAAAAGCTATAAAAAACACACGCATGTATGCCACTTTTCCAGGAACGGACACTAAACAGACTGTGGAGCCTTTAGCAGCTAAATACACTCATATTTCTGGACACTAGACACTTTTTATTTTTATGTTTTAAATGAATTCTGGTGTTGCTCCCTACCTGCTGATAGTGTGAATGATATATATATTTTAGTATCAATGGATGTAATTGAAATCTATAGTTTTGAGCCACATGAGGGCAGCAGATCAAGCGACACTGACACATATATTCATATATTCCATCATGGCTTTGCCGGCAAACGCCTTTGCCAGCGTCCAGCGCCGCCGCCTGTCGCGTGCTAAACGTTTCCACCGTGTTTCATCGGATTTTATCACAGCTTCGTGTTGTAAAAGCAGCTTCATGCCACTGCTGGAAACATGGAGCCTGAAATCTTCTTCCTGAAAGACTCAAGCCTGTTGGTGTGTCTGCAAAGCGTCAGATCACATCTTTCTATGATGCCGCCATGTCTGGTAAAACCACCCTAATCCTGAGTTTAAATCATCTCTTTAACCCCTATAGGACATTTTACATTCAGGATAAATTTTGTAAATTTAACAAGCTTACATGATGGCGGCTGCTTCAAGAAGCAATAAGGAAACCTAGAACTTGATTCTTGAATCAATTTTTACTGGTGAGCGATAAAGGCTATAGGCTAATAAATATGCAATCTTTCAATTGTCAAGTCATCATTATATATAATAATATAAAAAACAGGCAAAAAAGACCTGGGAAAGTGATGAATTTTTTCAATTTAACTCCAGGTAATTTAAGGTTTAAAGCCTAAAATTACTCTAGAATGTTCAGTAAATCATCCAGAGACTTTATTCTTTAATATCACATAAGGGACACACATCATCCACTGTCATCACCTTTTTGATTGAAAATGATCAATAAATAGAATATTCTCTGCATTTAATGATGTATGATGTAATCATTTATTTTATTTTGAAAGGGTGACATAGTGCTTGTTAATCGCCATTTACTGTGTAGGAATAATGTGAATTCCTCCTCAAGTTCATCACTTGTTTAGTTGCATTTCCTGTTTTAATAGTCTTGTAGTAAGGTTTGAGGGTTGAGAGTGGAACCTACTGTACAAGTCCGTCTCGTCCAGGATCTCGGACTTGATGATTTCCTCTATGACGTCTTCCAGGGTGACGATACCCAGGACCTCGTAGAAAGGGTCTCCCTCGCCCTCGTTGTTCACCCGCTGAACTATGGCCAGGTGGGACTTTCCTAGCAAAAACAGACACAAACACAGCGAATGAAGATTGTTGTACAGCGATGAACAGCAGGAGATGTTAGAACCAATGTGGTTAAACCAGAGGAAGACCTGAAAACATGTGATACTTCATCTGGATTCAAGACAAACTGGGATAGAATCTGAGATGGAAAAGTGACTGGTGCATTTGTTCTGAATAATCTCCTAAACCTTTTAATTTTCTATTCATCAATGCACAAACTGTAGAATCGGGTATGAAAAGTTGCCCCTGTGGAACATGATCAGATTATTTGTGACCTGCTCTTATGATAATCATTTTGCCATGTTTGATTTTTCACATATCTCCACCCTCTTAAATTTGACAAAAGTACATTTTTTTGGCCTAAATCATCTCTTGATGATGCTGGTTAACCACCTTTGAAAGCCACATACTGTATGATCCTACAGGATATTTTACTTCAGCCAAGAAACAAAGTTTTTAGGCTTTAATATTTCGTAGCAATTTCCTCTACATTTCACATCTCAGGTTTCTAAAAGTCGTCAAAACTGGACATTGGAGATGAGTCACGTAAAATAAAAAAAATCTGGGAAAGTGAATAAAAAGGGAACCACCTCCTGACTAATTAGATTTACATGATATTTGTTTGATTTACCACAGGGTAATGGACGTTTTGAGTTGGCACTATAGAATGAAGGAACATTACTAAATCCAGGTGTAAAGTTACTCTAGAATGTTCAGTAATTGTCCTGAGTCACTTCATTCTTTAATGTTACATAAGTGAAAAACTATGTTCTATGTATGTCCACATCATCCACTGTCAAGACCTTTTTCATTGAAATGGAATGAGTGAAATGAAAGAGTAGGGCCATTATTTTAATAGGTTGTCTCTATATTTTACATGTTTAATAATCTGAGCATGAAATATATATCAGGGAGTGACGATGGGGAGGATGAACAAACAGCCTGGGACACACTTACTTAGGATCAGAGATTAATCTGATATGCATGAGAGTTCAGGCTGTGAAATGTGAGTGCAGTGTATGATCCAGGTGTGGTGGCGAGCAGGTGACACACACCTGAAGAGGCTGCGTCTGCATCACCTAGATGAGCAGAGGATGCAGGGCATGCAGCGTGCAGTGTTTAAGTGTTAACCAGACAGTCAAACATCCCAGATTTCATCATTGGAGCCCCCCCCCCCCCCTTTTTTGCCCTCCCCTCCCTCCCCATCTGTTCCCAGGACCCTCCTGTGCGCCGCGCCATCTGAAAAAAACAAACCGCCGCTGTACGCGGAGAATACTGTCAAGCAAAACGCTAAACAAATTCTTTGCCTTTTCTCAGCTTGTGATCATTTAAAAGGAATTTTCCAGAGGCCCAGGCTAATATTAGCCCCTGCAAAATGAAGTTTCCATTCCGGCCCGGCGATATTCTCACCGAGCGCAGGAACAGACGGGGCGAAGCCTCCGCTGTGTGATCAGATTGTCTCGGAATGGGCCGTTTGCATGCAGATACACCTGGGTGTAAATAATGGAGGACGTCAGCGTGCTCGCGCGTGTGCATGCATGTGCACGTGTGGGACAGCTCCCGGGCCTGTGTGTGTGTGTGTGTGTGTGTGCGTTTGTTCTGCAGGAGAACGCAGGTACATCACTGACTCAGTGCTCAGATGCAGTTTCAGCCAACGTGAGCTCTGGTTTTGGTGCAGGCGAGCGCAGACTGGGCTGATCACCAGGAGTGTTTTATTGCACTGCAGCTCACTGCGTCCATGCAGCAGTAAGGCAGCACATGGCCGGCCAGTGTGTGCAGAGTGTGAACGCGGTGCAGGTGCACGACTGATGCTTTTAGTCCGCTTGATTAAGTCCCCTCAAAGAGAGACATTAGTAATGTAAACCTCAGAAAACCAAAGCAAAATAAATCACCAGTAGAATCGTCCCAGTCGTCTCCAGCATATTTTCATCTCGCCTGAATGTTTTAACTGGGACGTAGAGGGACGAGGCCTTGGTGGGTTAAAGCAATCAGTGTGTGAGCAAGCAATTACTGCTCCGGGAGGGGAAAATCGCAAATGGAGCGGCAGCACAGCACAGCACAGCACCTCCGGACAGATCGATGCCTCCTCCCGACGCTCCGACAGCAGCACCACTGGCGTACAATAAGAAGGGTTTATGCACGGAGCTCATGAAGTCAGGTTTCTAGGGGGTATTCAAAGTATTCAAAGCACATTTCAGATTTGTTGTGTGTTAGATTTCGCTTCTTGTCACTTTACCAGTGCAGTGCCCACAGAAAGTATGGATTCTCATAGAGAAGTGGATCATTGAGTAAGACATGGACATACATTAAAATGAGAAGATATGCAAATACAGTATTGTAAGAAAATGGCTATAATTTATGTTGTCAGTACAAATCTCAGTCTACAAATCAGTTTCAATATCAATTGTATTGATAGGCAGAGTAAAACCAGCCTCATGATAAATAATCTTACTTTGTACTTTTTCCTGTATAGTGTAACAACCTGGACATGTTACATGTTCATAATAAATGAGTTTAGGCCCATATTCTGTTCTGTTGGGTGATAGCGCTGAGATTTCCTGAGGGGCTGTGAACGCATCGTTGAGTAAGATGGCTATGGTCCACAGTAACTAGTAACTGAGGAATAAAGTAGCAGCTAAACTGGCTAACATCAGGGTTTTGAAAGACATTATAATATTTTTTAATGTCGGGTGCAGGAAGAAACAGGACAATGAAGCTTTGAATTGTAATGAAAGTGCTGGGAAGCAACATGAGGAGGAGCCGTGATCCAGAGCTTTACACTGCAATTAAAGTGATGCTGCAGGACAGTGCTGTGCCATGTAAGTATATGGGATTTTAACTTTTAATGATAACAATGATAGAGCCACAAAATGCTCATTAAAAAGGCACATGGCTACACTGATGGACCCAGACTGTGATCACTGTTCCCCGAACAAACAGGGCATTTACATATTTATAGAACTGAATATTCTATTTAAATACCAGTGATTTTGGTCAAAAATGCTGCAGATGCTGAGTAAACGTCCATTTACCTTTTTCCCCAACAGCTTTCAACCATTTACTATTTACCTGGTATAAACCTCCCCCCCATAAAAACAACTACTCGTTATCACGTGACAAAGTCTCAAACCGACTGTAAGTCATTTAAAAAACAAGTGGACAAGCTCCATCTACTGATTAAAGCTGTGAGATGTGGTCAAAAACTGCAATAAAACCTCATGACACCAATGTCCAGGGAAAGAAGGATGATGAGTTGGATTGTGGTATTACAGAGGTGTTCCCGTTATGGTGTCCACCCCGTGTGTGTGTGTGTGTGTGTGTGAGAATGGCAGATTCGGTTTCATGAGACGACGAGGGTCAACAAATCGGAATGTGTCAACATAACCTGACCTCACCTTCCTGTCACAGAACGAGGCCTGGCCTCTGACTTTCATGTAAGCCAACAGATAAGGGATGGAGGACACACACACACACACACACACACACACACACACACACACACATTAACACACAAATGTAAACTCATCCCATCGGGTCGTTTGTCCACATCAAAAACACTTTCCATCACCTCCTTGACTTGAGGGTTAACTATTAGCGATGACCCATTGTAAGCGCTTTAACTGAAGCCACACAGGTCACTAGTTTAACAAATAAAAAAAAAAAGTCTCACACACACACACACACACACACACACACACACACACACACGAAAAAATGAATGGGAAGCTATTTAGTAGACATGACAGAGGAAAGCATGTTTATGTAAGTTGAATAGTGTTTATTCTAGAGTCTGTCCCATGGGCTGCAATGTAAGGAGATAGAAATTTCACAAATTCCATGGGGCAGACATCAAAGGGGAAATCATAATTGAAAAATCATAGTTCCCTTCGTACTCTTCTGTGTGTTTTCTATGGAAGTCTTAAGGCTTTATATTTAACTGAGGGCATGGTTTGAGCAGATATTGGTAGTGTAATGGATTCCAGACGAGTGGATGGATTGTTGGTAGAATTCACACGGACATTCATGGCACCCAGAGAATGAATTTGATAAGATGAAGATGACTTTTTTATCTACTGTAACATCACTACCGTTTAAGATAAATCACCTGTCCTGTGAAGTATATTTACATTTTTTACAAGATTCGTACAGGGTACTATTAAAAAATACGATACCAGCAACTATACAGAGTATCCTTAAAGTGATTCTGATACCGATATACTTCTTTTAATACCTAATAATATATAAACTGCAAACTGTGTTGACTGACTGGGTTGTAGGTAGTTGTGGTAGTTGTAGTAGCTGAATCGATAAATACCTTGAAAATCATTTTTTTTCCTAGATGTAGGAACAAAAAAGTGTGTGAATGGATGATATTGGTACCATACATGGCAAAACTATTTTCTAAGAGGTGTAGGGGGGGCTGAGAGTTTTTAATTGGAATGGGCACTATGAAATTTGAGTGCCCGTTTATATAATCTGCACGGTAATTCAACTTCATGGTGGATTCAAGTCCACCTCAGAGAAACAATCAATTGGTACAATTTAAAAGTGCGCCTCAGTGCACCTCAGTTTTTTGTTCCATTTGTTAAAATCTTCATTTTTCTTGTTTTACTGCAGGTTTAACAGAATCCAATCATTTGATTTCAAGCATTCCTGGCTACAACTGTAGAGAATGTTTAGTCAACTGACTTTACCATTTTAAATTGATCCTCAAATCACAGGAAATACACTGTCGCCAATGAGGCAAATAAATATCAAATTCGTTCTTCTTCAGCGTATCCCCCGGCTACCTGCAGATTTGACGTCAGTATTTCAACAAATGCAAACAAAAACTTCAATAGCGAAGTGCAATTAATCTAATACTAATCAATTCCCGTTCTCCGAGGTGCACTTGAATCCACCATGAAGTCGCATTACCGTGCAAACAATGTAAACGGGCACTCGAGTTGCAAAGTGCAGCTAGCGTGAGTAGCACAGGGAGTGAGGTCTGGCAAAAAAAAAAAATCCAAAATCCTTTTCTATGACATATCAGCTGTCATTACAAGATAGATAAATAAAAAAAAAAAACAGAGCAACCATGCCTGCAAAACAAAAGTCCCCTCCCCGACACCTCCAGTTCCCACGTCCCTGCCTTAAAGATATATGGCTCCCAGACAATGAAGCTTTATTGCAATTAAAAGATTCACATTTGTAGTTTGGATTGAAAGATAATGAAGATAATTATCTATGATGAATAATCATGGTTCCCAGAGGATGAACTCTAACGGCTTCGCTCCTTCCCGTGCCGTCCTTAATCTCACTTTTGCAGTTCAGAGCAAAATTCCTCGGTAACTCCTGGAAGGATCCCAAGACTCGGAGCCAGTCGGCGGAATCCTCTAGTGACCGTGAATGTTTTGTAACTAAATTTCTTGACAACTGGATCCGACGGAGCTATTTGAGTTCGGGCCGACGCGGTGAACCCGGCTGGCACTGTCAGCACCAGAACCGCTGCTGGCACGGACACACACACACACACACACACAGACAGGCTATTTTCTCCCCCTAAACAGCAAATTTATTTATATAGAATATTACTTATTTTGGTATGTTTATGACTACAGTAGCTGACTCATCTGGAAAAATGAGCATAGCATATAGTCTGTATGTTACTTTTCATAATAGGAAGTTATCATTACTAGTGACTAAAATTAGTATTATTATTTTATTTATATGTTAATTATATGCAAAAAAAGTTGGTCATTTCAAGTGAGAATATTTTGATTGATTGATTGTTTATTTGCATCTAAAAGTTGCATGTTCCCTTTACTTTCAGACTCCTCTCGTGTTGTTTTTCTTAAGTTTATTTACACACACACACACACACACACACACTCTCACACACACACTTGCACAGTAGCTCCCCTCCAAATCGTTTTGTCTCACTGTCCCACAAGATGACTACATACTTTCCATTTTCCCACAAAGACAAAATACCACACAAGCGACAGAAAAAAAAAATGCAGCTTCTGTCCTCTATAAATATATTATGAGACAATGACAGGCTGTTTATTCATAGCTCCTTAGCTGCTGTTATGGCAGTGGGTTTTCTGGGGGGGGCTGGAGGTAGAGTAGGGAGGCTGACCCTGCGGACCTTCTGGAGCCTGGAACTTGGCGGCGGGCCTCAGGGAGAGCGTGTCCTTGTGAGGACCAGTCGTCTGGGGTCCTATAAGCCACCACTGCTGCCTGACATCTGGGGCCGTCTAGCTGGGCTGAGGCTGAATGCATGCTGGGTAGCCGAGCACACAGGCACACTGCACACATCAGGGTCAGAGGTCAACTCACTTTCAATTTCACCCATTAAGGAAGCATGTTTTCTCCGGTCAAAAGGCTGAAAAGCTCCGGTCATTAGAAGGCTCTTGTGCAAGATTTCGGGAAAAAAAAAAAAAACATTTTTCGAGAAGATGACTAAGCGGTTCACCTCACAGAGGAGACGCTACAACATATTTGTTTGTGCGCTTTGAGCCGCTGGCTGTGAATGGACGAAGACGCACTGCAACAACTCTACTGCACAGGGCTGCAGTGCACAGGTCAAACAACTCACAGGTCATCCTGAAAAGGCCCGAGAATGTCTTATTATTATATGTCATTTGATCTTTTTTGTTTATTTTTTTTTTTAATTCACTAGTGTCAAACCAGTTTCATAAGGGCTTTCTTCTTCTTATTACTCTTTCTCTGACTGTGCGGCAGGCATCCATCACAACTCTTTAAGGCGCTCGTAGTTTTGGCTCAAGTTTAATCACCTGTTCTAAATTCATCCGCAGCTGTCAAACTTACTTGTTATCAACAGCCACAAGCACAAAGGAGTAATCCACTCGATAAACTAATGAGCGGACCGTGGCGGAAAAAACACACCGATGGCTGATTTTTAACATTTCTCCCAATCAGTTTGGGATTTACGGGATGCAGCGAAAAAGAAAAAGGATGACAGGCGCCGTGAATGAGCATCTGTTTGGCAGCTTTGTCACTTCATTTCAATATTTCCTAATGAGTTGCAGTGATAAGAGCTGTAACGCTGGCATCTGCTCTCCTCAGATTCATTATGTGACAGACTGAAAACTCTAAAGCATGAAACTATACAACAACCTCTAATGACCATTGTGCCAAAGTGTCTGTCATCACGTAAATTCTTAACTGAGGACTCACCACGCAGCGATATTTAAGATCCTTGCCTTGCGTTACCCTTCAAATTAAGCACGGCTACACCGGGCCAAAGCAGGCAGATCATCCGACTATCTGTCCATCCGTGCCCCAAAGCCAAGCCTGAGAACCTCCACTCAGGCCTTCAGAGACTAAGCCGTGTGCTCTTTTCCACCATTCCCAGTGTATTTATGGAATGCAGCTTTGTCATATTTTTCCATAGCGCAATTTTCCCCCTATAAATAGGCACGTAAGGCTCGGAGAGTTGGGGTGGGAGTATGAGGGGTCAGTATCTGTTGTGGACACTCATCACTGCCCCCCTCCCTGTCTTGCTCTCCCCCTATTTTTCCAAATATTTGAGCTCTGACAAATATAGTGCAATGTGAGGGTGATGGGAACCCGTTGGATAGGCTTTCTTCTAAACCTACCTCCAGTGAACAAAAAAAAAAGAAAAGAAAAAGTTTCCAGCCATTCTGACCCATTTTTCCGCTGACATGGACAACAATGTTGGCTTGATGCTGGTAACATGTTGACTATTTAGAGATTCTTCATTTATGCATCTAGTAGGAGTACGATTCTGTGCCGTGGTCTGTGTTAGCTGGAGACTTAAATGAAATGTGTACTTCTCTATATGTTTGTGTGTGTAATGCCATACTTTCTTATTTTCTGCCTAAGTATTATTGTAACAAAACTCTACAGATATGTAGTGCCTGTACGTAAAGGCCCAACATGAACTTATCTGAATTCAAATGTATAAAAATTCCAAGAACTATATGTTGGACATAACGTAACAAATTAAATCAGGGTTAAACATAGATTTATGCAACTGTTCATGGAAATCCATCCAACAGTTGATCAGATATTTTACACTGAACCAAGTGGTGGATCAAACAACTAACATCATGAGAGCATCATGGCTAAAAACAAATAACTAAAACGCCTGTATATAAAACTAATACATTTATAATACACATATTATGTCTATATTTACTTTCTTTTATTCATACTGGTTGCAGCTGTTTATAGAGATGCACTTGGTCATTATAGACAAAGGGAGAGGAGAATATAAAGTGAAAAAGGACATATTAGCTTTGGTAACTCTGTCTGCCTCAACTCCAAAGCAGCGACAGTGATAATGAAGCAGACACACTAATAATGAAGCAACAGCAATAATGAAGCTGTTGCTGCTCCATTGTCACTGTTTAATTAATGAAGCAAAACATTGATAATGAAGCAGAGACAGTGATAATGACGCAGCAACATTGACAATGAAGCAGAAACAGTGATAACTAAGCAGGGACAGTGATAATGAAGTAGCAACATTATTAATGAAGCAGCGACATTGATAATGAAGCAGAGACATTGATAATGAAGTAGAGACATTGATAATGTAGCAGCGACAGTGATAATGGCACAGAAACATTAATAATGAAGCAGAGAAATTGATAAAGAAGCAGCAACATTGACAATGAAGAAGAAACAGTGATAACTAAGCAGTGACAGTGATAATGAAGTAGCAACATTGATACTGAAGCACAGACATTGATAATTAAGCAGAGACATTGATTATGAAGCAGAGACAATAATGTAGCAGCGACAGTGATAATGGCACAGAAACATTAATAATGAAGCAGAGAAATGGATAAAGAAGCAGCTACATTGACAATGAAGAAGAAACGGTGATAACTAAGCAGTGACAGTGATAATGAAGCAGAGACATTGATAATGAAGCAGCGACAGTGATAACAAAGCAGAGACAGTGATAGTGGCACAGCAACACTAATAATGAAGCAGAGACATTGATAAAGAAGCAGCAACATTGACAATGAAGAAGCAGTGACAGTGATAATGAAGCAGAGACATTGATAATGACGCAGAAACATTAATAATGAAGCAGCGTTCATGCCACAACGCATCTGGTGCAAACAGGCAGCGATCAGTTCCAGTGCTGACCTGGTGAAAACTGGGCATGTTCCCATCGCTAAATTAAGATGGTGGAAATGTCATTGGCTGGAGTGTTCACATAAGCAGACACGCGTGTGAAACTCACAGTAACTCATAACATGCTTTGACAGCCCATATACTCAGCTATATTACTCTGAAAAACGGAATCTAGTTTTTCCCTATGGAGATTCTCCCATACAATACACAAGAGGTTTGAAGACCATACGATGGTATATTTAAACACCTGCAGGTGATTTGGGAACAATGCAAAACACTTTATGATGGTTTGATTGATCTGAACAGGCACAGCTTCACAGTGACACAACGGCTTTGAGTTTTATGATTGAAACTACACATCTGAGGCACTGCAACAACGAACCATTCTCACATTCATTGTCATGTATTCAACAAGGCAGGTAACTGACAGCCACTGCTATATATTCCAGGCTTGGGTCATCTCAAAAATGTGATATTGTGATGCTCTCCAGCCCAAAAGCCACAATATATATATTATCAGCAAAAAACAAATGAACAAGTATGTTCCAGATATGTGAAGCATAAAAACTGAACGCTGCCACTTCTTCATTAAGTTTTATATTTCTACATGCCACATTGCAGTACATTGCAGAGAAAGCAAAGCAGTGACGTTAAGCTATAATGAAGCTAAATATTGCAATATTTCAATATATCAAATTTCACCCATTGACGCCGTCAAAGAATAATTTTATATTACTTGTTATTATTATTCCTGAAGGACACACCTGACTCCAACCTGCACTTTTATTTTTACTTTTTTCAGCACTTCATTTGAACTCTTTACTCTTTACAATAATATCTGATTCGAGAGATGAAGCTGACTTACAAGCATGATGCCAATCGATCTGCTGTCTGCGGCCTAATCCGAGAGTCAAACAAAGAAGTTAGCATGATACGCATTAATCAGCAAAGTTAAGACTGCTCACAGCTCCTAACCGTCATTAAGGGGCCTTGGTCACAAGATCACTTTGCTGCTACTAGCCAGTGGTGTTCCACTACACACACACACACACACACATACAGTACAGCCACACACACACACACACACACAAACACATGCACACTGCTGGAATGACATTGTTGTTCATTCAGAGAAGCAGCTTGCTGTCGTAGCTGGTTGCGTTTGTTGTTGAAAGGTCCCCTGGGTGGAGATTCCTTTGGGCCTCAGTCATAAGGAGAGGCATCAATGGGAAACCAGTGGGGATAAATGAATGGGCCTGTGGTCAGGTGCTGCTCTGTTATGCAAGTGTTGCAACTGCTGAATGGTGAGCACATCACACAACAATGACAATAAAAAGTGGGAGCGTTTTAGTAGTAGCGAAAACGCGTTTGAGAAAAGAAAAATGTGTAAGCTCATAAACAGCTGCAGAAAGTTTCACACAGATCAAATCAGCCAGTTAATATTCTACTGCTGGCAAAAAGTGGGATTATCATGTTTTGTATCATGTATTATTAGAATAATTCCTGCTTCTTTCATTTGGTTGAGTTTAGGAGTAAATGTTTGGTAGCTGGTACATTGGCATCAGTGGAATAAACAGCTGGCATGGCGTACCGCCAGATTTATAATATAATCACTTTTAAAATTATGTTTAAAGCTGTGTGTGATCGTTTGCGCAATAGCGACACCCTGGACAGCAAGTCAGAATGCAGAAACTGCAATCTGGTGCACCTTCAGTAGACACACATGCATACATGTATAATAACACCGCCATGATTATCAATGAATGGTTAATTGGACAAATCTCGTCACCAGGGTGAAACACAACATATATTGAAAGTTTATTGACGATCTGAACATACAAAAAAATAAAGAAATACATAAGAAATCAGGAAGAAATAAGACGTGACACTCATCATCTTGCCTATTTCAACCAATAGTCATCATAGTAATCACTACATCCACCTGTCAATCAAGGCGGCTGCTCCTCCTCTATAGGAAGTAAAAATCACTCTGCTCATGTGAAGATGAGCTTTCCTCCTGATATTATGTGCTGTCCTGTATATACTGTTCCTACCGGAAAGGCATCATGATACAGAAGTCAGATTACCTCAAAACGCTGTTTCAGGAGGAGTTTAAGTATAGATCAGGCTTCAGGATGTGTTTCACTGGGCCCAGCATAAAGATGCCTACAATCAACGCTAAAACTCCCAAATGGACAGCGTGCATCTCATTTAGTTAACCATTACATAATGATGTATAATTGTTTCTCTGCTGATACGAAACTCAGTGTAACAGCCATATCAGCCCATGTGCAGCAGAGAAGCTGTTTCCTTACACTTAATGATTTGTTGTGTCCTATAATGAACTACAACAGCGCTAAATACTACATACAGTAAAAAGTAAGTCCAACTGTAACAGGGTTTATCTTGCTCGCTACTGTACTGGAAGCAGTGCACTAAGCCCCTTTTTCTAACTGGTGTAAGTCACTTTATGTTTTGTAATCCTCTACCAGCCGGTGTACAGTGGAGTGGTGTGACGTGGTATAAACAGAAGGGCGGAGAGAATTACTGACGTGTTTACGGTGGTTATACCCACTAAGCGTGCTTTATTAAAATGCCTCTTGAATGACCCGCTTGGAAAAAAAAAAAACCTCGAGAGTGAACATCAACAAAAAAACAGCCGATAATATGTCACGGAGCGGCGTCACCGCTCGCGACACACAAAGATAAGCTAATTAAACACCTGAGAACACACGTTTTTTGGCACGGAGTGTGTTGCTGTTCTTAGAGCTTTAAAACTCATAATTAATACCTCAATAAAAACAATTAGCCAGGGCGAAATCCTTAAAGCTAGAATGAGCTAAGTACTCAATTAAAAAGCTCCTGTGCTTTGTGCAATGAGCTTTGAGAACGCGCGCTGTTGGGGGGGAAACCATCAAACCCGCGAGAACGGCCTGTATCCTGTGTGGTTTTTTATTTCACGCCTCACCACGTCCAAACAGACAAATACAGCTGTTAACATCTGTAATTATTCGAGTCATTTCTCAGTGCAGATATACAGCGTAAACCCCGCAGGATAGGACTCACACGCTTCTTTATTCAGACCAATTTACACTGCCAGATAAAATATATTAGGCGACCTTTTAATCCAATCTATTAAACGCTGTTCTGGTTGAATCTCTGGCTCATCCACTTCACCTAATGACGTAGTTAAGACATTTCATACGGTCTGATCGGCTGCAGGCTCGCTGGCGTGAGACTGATGTGCGTTTTCACCTTTAATAGCTGAAGCTTTGAGTCACGCGAGACCGCGGGAAACAATCGAATAAAGTGACAAATGGTGCAAAACAGCCATTAGATCCCATCAAAGACATAATGTGGTTAATGTCATAATGATTATTACAAATATGCCCATTTGTCCATCGTTGAAATTCTGCAGCCTTTGGCGAAAGAGCATCAATCTGCTAAAATGATTCTCTCCATCAGTGTTTTTTTTTCAACAGTTCTGATCCCCAAATGAAAAAAAATCCATCTTAAACAGAGTTTATGCTGCTCTCCCTGTGATAGTGAACAGCAATGTGAAGTCTGCAAACACCGGCAGTTGCTTCTCAAGCATTTGTCTGATTATTACATTCACATCTACAGGTGTTAAATCCTCAATCATTCACTCCAGAATGTTCCATTACCAGACGCTTCAGATTAGGTTTGTCTCTGATTATCAGGCCGGTCGTCCTTTGACTGTCGTCTTAAATCTGCTTTTCAAAAGTGGGATCCCTGTGTTCACACTCAAAAAAACACCCTCTAGTGAATTCACCATCTGCAATGGTTAGAAACAGGACAGGAATAATAATTCAAGCTGCGGATGGGGTAGAGGCTCGGAGCCTGGATCTGGGTCTGAGGGGTCAGCTGGAGCTGTGGCAGGGGCCCTGCAGCCCATGGCGGGGCTCTACTAGCAGTTTCCCCCCTCGCTGTTCGTCGGGAGACACCAGGGAAGGGGGGAAAAAGTGCAGGCACGCTAAAAGAGAACTGAATGACCTAAAAAATGCATCTCTGCATTTAAATCAGGGCCACACACAGGCGGGATATAAATGAATCCTCCGTGAAGCCAACGTACAGTAAAAACGGCGCCTTCCGTTCTCGCGACACGTGTCTGATCCGTGTCGCACAAGACAGAGAAAATTTTGAATTGGGTCATTTTCACCAGGTGCAGTAATAGTAGCCCGTGGGACACTGAATCAGTGAAAAGTGAGTTGCTCCCTGTAGGTTTCGGTTCAGATGTTACATCCAAATGAGCCAACGTGTCAAAAGTAGGTTACGGATGAAAAGTTCTGTGTAATCAATTAACGATATATAAAAACAACTTTTTATGTTGTGAATTAAACTTAGCGAATCTCCCGTTAATTGGGAGTCTACTTTAGGGTGGATTTCCCCTTTAATATTACTTTGGCAGCGTCGGCACACTGCACCTTTGAGAACGCTCCATTGGCTTTTGCTAATTAATGCTTATGCGCGGCCGGTGCCAATTTCTCAGAAACAATAACAGTGATTTGAGAATTTTCCCCCGGACTTCTACAATTCATTAACTTCCATTTAATGATTAAATCATAAGACATTGTGCTGGTATAAAGTCTTGAAGCTCAATCCTTTTTTTTGTTGTTGTTGTTGTTTTAGCCTTATTCATTATTCATGCGTGCTGAAGTGAAACACTGCTACGCTCTCTTCGCTCTGCTGAAGTCTCAAAAAAAGTAGGCTCCATCAGCTGATTGTGAAAAGTGCTGGTGTCTTTCGGGCCTGTGAAGGGCCCGTCTTGGGCTTTTCCTCTTGCCAGTAAATGGAGAGACGGACAGTGTGCCCGGTGTTATCAATGAAGCCAGCCTCTTGGCTCTCCGAAAAGTGCAGCTTGGAAGGCGTCCACGGCAGGGCATTAGGCCTGGAGGTTTGTGTCGTTTGTAATTTATAACACTGAGGGAAATGGGCAAGAGGACAATATGGAGAGGAGAGGGGAGAGAGGGAATGTGGAAGGAGGGGGGGGGATGGGACTTGCTGCACAAGCAAGTGGCTCCGCTTCCCTGAGTGTGCTGCACAGAGCCTGGTTACTAGGCTCAGCAAGCTGGAGGCTTTCTCTCACTCTCCAAGGCACAGCCTGAATGGGCCTTATTTTTCCCTTTCGCTCGAATCAAAGTTCGACCCAAACTAGGTAAAGACACAGCTGTCTATACGTACATGTGGTATAAGTGCAAATGTGAATGTTTGGTTTAAAGGACAAACCCTATTTCTGTCCCATTTACCTCCTGACGGCTTCTATCAATGTGAGTGTCTGAGCAGGAACTTCTCGATGTGGTCCATCTCCGAGCAGGAACCAGCAGCCGAGCTCAGACGTGTAACGCAGGGTGGACGGGGCATGTGTGCCCAGCTGTGTTTGTCTTCTATAGGCCATATTTTCACTGCTGTCAGGCTCGGATTGTTATCATAATGTTTCGTTCACACCAAAAGAAGCTCCAGAAAATCAACAGCAGCAGCCGGCAGCATCTGGATAGGGACCCCCCCCACCCCTAACCCCCCACCCTGTTTCCTTCAGAGGTGGCCCCCGCTTTCAGTGGCTCACGTTTCGGGCGACGCAGGTGAGTTTCCTGCAAAACACGACTCACACAAGACTCTCCACTATTGGCCCTTGGCCTTATAATAACAACCTGAGCCTGGCATCATATATATTACCTATAGAGGACAAACCTACGTGCACCACCCGCTTCCATTATAGCTCGTTGGGTGTGCAGTGAGCTGCTGGGTCTTCCTTCATACTGGACTGGTGTTTCCACTGAGTAGCAAGGTTTCTGTAAAGTTAAAAAAAAATGCGCTCCAGGTGGGGCGGAATTGTTGTGCAACCATTTCTTGGTGAAGTTTCAGAAGACAAAACCACCAGAAACAGAAGAAAGAAGATTATCAACGTGAATAAAGAGTGTATGTGTTCATGTGCACAGCAGTGAAAACCATGAATAAAAGGACTTCACTGAGGTAAAGTAAAGTTTCTGTGATGCCACACCCCGCTTCTGTATTATCCAATCAGTACCCAGGAGTTTCCAGGACAGAAACAGGCCTTTAGACACCATGAAACAGGAAAACAGGATACAGGTTAAAAAATGCCAAAATTATCCTTTAAAAGCCTGACACACACTGACAGCTCTTTACTGTAGCTAGAAACAGCTCTGGTGTAAATCAGAGACATGGAAGATGTCAGAGAGATGCCAGTAAATGATCGTTTAGAGACGTAAAGATGTCACTTCTGGAGCTCAATCACTGGTGTGACAGACTGTCTGTGAAATGAGCCTGATTTTCACACACGAAGAAGACAAGGATTAAAATAGGAATCAACCTTAGTAGCATTGCTTTCTTTTGTTTTTTGATCATAACGAGGTAACTAGGTGTCACTCTCCCAGGTCTCAAAATACTCAATCCAGAAGCTTGTTCCTTAAAATGGGGCATTATGGACTTATGTGACCCCCCCTCATGCACAGCCATTCAAATGAGCCAATCAGAGGAGACAGTCACTGATATCAATGAGTTGTGTTGACATTACAGATTTTGACTGAATTATCCTGAACTGACTTTCACTGTGTTCAAACGTTATTTCCCATAAACTCATAATTGCCTTGTACGATTAAATCACTGGGAGCATCAAGTCACTGGCAAAGCTCAAGAACACGAAAAATGATGAGTAATGTACATAAGAGATGCTTTAGAATTGATTAAAAATGACACAGGAAGCTGTGTGAATTCCCACCCAGGCCTATTTGTCTTTTTTTTCTTGACTAATTAATCACAACCTGCATTCATATCTCAGCCCTCTTCTGCAATATAACGCCTCACTCATGTCTGAAAAATTAATCAGAATGGAAAAAGAAACTCAGGTCCAGTGTGGTCTCTGTTTTGGGAAGCGGCTTATTAAAAGGAACATGTGGGCGGTTGCATTCTGGATTGCGTAATAACAATTTTTCTTCAGCAGTGCATGGCTACAGATCCTAGGCAACATGTGCTGGAAGCGGCCTCGGCTCCTTAACTACATCCACAACAGAAAAGCCGTTCTTCAGGAATGGCCGTCATCTGGCTGACTAACAGAAATGAAATGGGTCACTAATGAGAGCGCAGTCAAGTTATTAGGGGGAAAAGACGTGATCTGACATGTACAACTGTGCAGAAAGGAGACGAATGACTCAGGGTAATGCAATATATACATTTTGATGACTGGAGACAGAAGAGGTGGTGTGAACTGATACCACTGAAAGAGCTTCAGTAATACAGACTTTAGTAATACAGTAAAATGTGCCTCAGAAATCCATCCTACTCACTTTTTGGGTACAATGTGGGACTTATTATTGAGTGACCGTATCTTAGAAATATTCAGAAAAGCCATTTGTTCCTCGACTACAAACCTTCTTTTGATTCGTTCCTGTTGCCTACGCGTACATCTGAGATCAGGTCAGGAGGATTTAGATCAAAACTCTTCCAAGGTTCACGCACTTTTCTCTTCAAAGCGAGGTCTCATAAAACGTCATCTTCAAGACAAACAGGGCCTTTTGTCGGCGAGCGTATTCTATTTTCTCTTGCACCATCTGTTAGGTGCACACTGGTGTGGCTCAGCAGATGTAGAATGTTGGTATAAGCCTGCCACTGGCCGACTGACATGTTTTCGGTCGGAATCCCCACAGTCGAAGTCTCGACGTGAAACAACAAGAACCAGAAGAACACTCAGAGAAGACGAACCTTCAACAAGTCCAAAACTTTTATTCCAGGTAAGACTTTACTGGTGAGAAGGATGCATGACACGAGACTGTGTGATTTAAAGTAAAATGTTGTTATCATGTATAAATCACTTAATCTGATTTTGACTTGCATCTGCAGGGTTGAATTAACATGGCAGTCAATGGGACAGATAGTCAGTATTAATACTTTTTGTATAATTGAGCCTAATTTCAATAGAAAGGAGAGGTCAACACTGTCCAAATCTGATAAATGATATTCAGGTAGAGTGGAAGCTATGGGAGTAAGATAATGATACTGTATGTTGAAGATTTCTGATAAACTAGGAAGCCTGACTCTGACTCTGATGTTATGTCATAGACCAGTGGTCCTCAAACTAGGGCCTGCGGGCCGAATTTGGTCCGGCCCCCTAAACAATACCAGAGCATTTAGATTTTTCCATTGGCATATTTTTAGGACTATAAGGTGCACATAAAAGTCCTATGTTCGTGGATTGTATATAAAAGAACGGATGAAAAGAGGGATGTGCATTATGCAGAACATCGTTGTTTTAACAAGCCTGAAAATGGTAAAGAGACACGCAAGCACAGTTTAAACTGAAGGCAGTCAGCTAAGCGGAGCAGCCGTGTGAGAATTTAGGATTAATGAAAGACGGAGCTGAGTTTCCGCGGACATATGGCAGGTGGAGTTGGAGGAAAGACTCGATCAGTGGATCATCGAGCAAAGAACGAGAGGGAGGAGCGTTTCAGGGGTCACCATTCGACTAAAAGCAGTAAAGCTAGCGGGAGAAATGAAAATTGAACATTCCCATCTTGGTGCTTTCATTTCATAAAAGCCATTTTTCCACCCGGACCAGGACTACGATAGCGCAGCAACTTCCTGCGGATTATAACGCATAAAGAAAGTGAAGCTGGCATGTTTGATGGAGATTCAGCTGCTGTTGGAATCAGAAACAGAGGATGAGGACTTTTATGGTTTGATTGATGACATTACCCCGCTCTATTTTTAGATACACACACTTGTGTGCTTGTTTTATCCGTGTTTTACCGTGCCAGTGCCTATTGATGATATATATATATATATATATATATATATATATATATATATATATATATATATATATATACTGCCATATATAGAGATCATCAATATATAAAAAGTTTGTGGACCCCTGTCTTCTTGACATTCAATCGATGCTGTTACTATGGCAGTAAATTAGAAGCCACTAATAACCAATAGATCAGCACCAGGCAATAAAATATTCACTATCTAACATACAGACTCCAGTGTGGTTTCAACAATGTTTATCATCCAGTATAAATAAGCGTCAATTCTGACTCATAACGGAGCGACACGTTCACACATTTATTCATGTAATACATCGTCTGTATTGCCCATTTTTTGGCAAAATATCTCATTCCACGATGAGTCACAGCCGTGTGTGGAGAACAATCTAAGAATGCGTATGGAGTCATTGTGGCCGCATAGCATGTCATTTCAGGCAGAGGAGATGTGGTAATTTTACAAATCGATGGGACCCAGAAAGAAGGTAGCTATGAAATAATTAGTTTTGGAGTTTGGCGTTTGGAGCTAAGTTTGTGTCTCAGTCCTCTTGGTTACAGCAGCGAAGTATAACAGATGCTTTCACACCGACGGAAAACAAACTGAGCTGTTTGCCTTTGGTTGGAACGGATCTTTTGTTGCGCCCTTAAAACGCTCAAACCATCGTTGTGCCAATCATAGATGGGATCCGCTCCGAAACTGAATGGGTTCATCCTTGGCCAATTATACAATGTACCACTAAGTTTAACTAAACCTTCCTATATTCAAACAAAAAGCAGCCTACACACAGAGAAAATGGCAAGTTGTGTTTGCCTACGTTATCAGTGAAAGTCATACACCAGTTCACATTCATCTTTTAATGTGTTATACGGCATTCCCTTCTGCGAGGATTCAGCCATTTTACTGCGAGGGCTCAAACATTTTCCCCCCTGACTCTTTTTTTACAAGGACACTGTCGCTGCATCCCGGGCTCGGCACGGCCCAAGAATGTTGTGATTGGTTTAATGAATGCAAACAAGCCCAGAGTGTTTATCCCCTATAGCAGAAATTAAAAACTGGTGCAGCCAGATCGCACTATTAGCATAGGATAATAGCGCCCGGCTACGCCAGACTAGCTGCACGCAGGTTCGCCAAGTGGGGTGAATTTAGAGGCTAAAGCATTTTCCAACTGGTGCCAAATATAGTAAGCTGACACTGATGCGGTTGTTTGTGCGGTGAACAACAAAAGCAGCGGTTGTGGCACAGCGCTGCGTAAAGGCAGCGTTCTATCTGAACACAAATGATGCAAACACACAGACACACATATCTCACCTCAGGACACACAACGCTGGGCCGTTTTCACCACGCCAGCGTCTCGCCGTTAAACACATGTGAAGAAAAGTCATAATGCCAGATCAGACAGGCTTTGGGAATGCAGTGTGCCCAGATTCACACTCCTCAACCGTTGTACTAATCGGCTCTTAAAAGCCTACTCCATGTTGTACCAGAATCTGAAGAATGTAGGCCAATTTCAAAAGCCAGTCTTCTAACACAACAAACCTGGACCAGAGACCAAAAGTTCAACAGCAGACAATCCAAACCATCCACACTCTAAATGATCAGAGTGCAATCATATTTCTGAAAAAATATGGTCTATTACAATATATAGATATTAAGATTACATAATATCAAATCACACTATTAACCACAACTGTAAATTACTTAATTATCATCCTCAACTTAATTGTATTTACAATATGTGGTGATCAATTTTACTATAAAACACTAATTATTCACTCCTGTGATTTTCTACAGTAACACTTTAACTTCTGTTACTTATTATAAAATATACAGCAATCAACTGTAATAATAATTTTCATCATTTCACAGCAAAGTTGCCAAAAGCATCCTAAAACACTATTATAGAGAGGATCCGTATATGTTCTATCACAGGATAATTATAGTATAGGTTTATTTTTTTTACTTATTTTCATTCATTTAGGAATGAAAATCAAACATGAAACTTGCTCCAATCTGAGTGACAGTCCAAGGTACTGTTGGAGGTGCTCATTATTAAAAAAATCACCTTGGTTGAGCTCTGACATTCATGAAAATCAAACGTATGTGTAAGATGTGATAAACCGACAGAAAAGTACCCTCAATATCTGCATCTTCGACCCGTGTAGAGTGTTTCAGCGCCATTATGATCAGAATTGTCTTTCTTTCTGTCCTCAGGCAGCTGCTTTAGGTGGATAATGTTCTGATACTACCTGCCCTGCACTGAACAACAAACAGACAAAACATGGCAACTGCAGTTGGTGAACATAGCGGAACATTTAGTAGCTAAAACCCCCCCCAAGAAATTTCCCCTGCAGAGTTTGTCGAGGCCAAAAAAAACGTTGTGCTTTGCAAAAAGAGGGAATATTGGACCTGTATTTGACAGATGGTCAGAAAAAGAACTTCAAATGAATAGTCATTTTGTTGGGTATCTGCTCGTGTTTGTGCTCCGAGCTTCTGCATCAACAATCTATCAACACGGCTTTAAACCCATCAAAAGATTTTCATGGTTAAAAAAAAAAAAAAGCTAAACGCAAAGAAATTGTTGCTGTGATAAATCACCTACAAAACCCCAAAGTGTCAGCCAAACATGTGCTTTAGAAAGATTGTTGGCAGTCATGTGAATTATTCAGGTTTTTGAAGTAAAACTAAGAGATGCACAGCAGCTGGTCCTTTAACTGAGATTCAGGAGGAAAAAAAAATGTTGCCACACAACAGGTTGCTACAACAGCGGTTTTCTGCTCATTTCTCATGTGCTGCCAAACGGGTGCTTTAAAAAAACACAAACTGAAATTAATGGTATTGAGGTGCCAAATACAAAGAAGATAATGGCCATCAAAAGTGTGAAACATCTGTGGAAGAAAAAAAAGTTAAAGAGAAGCAGATCAATGTTTTGGAAATCACTATCTACAGTATATAAAAGTAATATATTACATAATACATAAACAAGTCCTCCTTAAATGATTAAGCTGATGCACTATGTTGTAAATCTATGTCAAAATGACAATCCCCACCGTAAAGAAAAGCTGCCATTAATGCTGAGTCCTGCGAACACAAAGCGAAACAACCTTTGATTCGGGGTAATTAGTTCTGATAAAGTGAGCGGCTGGCATTGGAAGTCCTGCCGAGTTCAAAGGGGTGTCCCTCATCAGGAAACATCAAGTGTTCCTACCAAACATGATGCCATTTAATCCCAACACTTGTTGCAGCGTTTGCACCAAGGGTTACCAGGCAAACGCTACCAACCCGGCTTTCTAGACATTTGCTATGAGACGCTCTACAAAAACACAACACCCCCCCCCTTCCCCCCTTCTCACCACCACCTAACAGAATAAAAAAGCATTCGAAGCAAACCACAAAACCGCTGTCAGCTCTTCAACATGGTCCACAGCGGGGGGGAAGGTGGAAAAAAATGAGTTTTACTTTTAGACAAAGTACCGAGCGGAGAGAGAGCGTGAAGGCTGTTGAATCTGAATTAAGCATAGATTGGCCTATATTACAGCGATCGGGGAACTAGTTCAAGACGTGCCAGGCCTCATGTAGCCTCTTTTAGACTGGGGAGCTCACTCTATTATAGTGAAGCATATATACACACATTTATATATATATATACTCTGCACCGTGGTCCCTAATGAAGCAGTAACATAAATGCAATACAAATAAAAATGTGAGCTAAAAGAGCTTTCTCTGGGTGAGTATCATTAGTGCAGCAGGTTGCAGACCTGTCATTACACCGTGGGTATTAAAGGTTATAAATAGCACAGATATGCAACGGTGTAAGACAATCAATGAGGAGATAAGGAGAACTGAGTGTTTGTGTCAGTGTGTCCACACTCCACATGCCATGTTCAAGTCAAGCAGGACAAAGCACAGCGTGGTGGAGAAGCGGAGAACAACCTGTGCATAACCTGCAAAAACGCCCGTACTGTTCAGATACTTTCCTGCCTCCTCCGGCAGTGGCGGGAACACAGCGTGAGAGCAAGTGACGGACTTTTACTTTCAGGAATATTACACATAACCTGAAGTAAGGGGGGAGGTGGAGGCAGGAGTGTGTGGGGGGGGTAAATTCCTGTTCCTGACTCAGCTAATTGGTTTGGGTCCCAAATGACACACACTGACCCACTCATTAACGGGTAAACCTGCAGCTTGACAAGCAGCCTCGGGGATGACAGTAATTGTTGCAATCGCGGGCCGAGAGCAATTAATGAAAGGGGTCAGAAATTTCCAGAAAGGCGTCGCTCTCAATTTAAAAGCTCCCGCATGAATCCGAGCGCAACGCTTGACCTAGGGCCTGGCCGGGCCGCGCAAAACACACGCCTTGGGCACGCTGTGGGGAATCCAGATCTGCACTAAATAACGATTTTAATAGGTTTCAGTCCTTTCTGTTACGGCTACTCTCGATGGCTAAACCAAAAGTATGCCTCGGCCAATGGGTGAATGAAAGAAGGAGTATTACAGAGAATTATGTCATGTTGTTAAGTTCAGAATATAAAAAAAAAATTCTCCACAAAAAGTTTGCATCCAAACTCCTTTATACAATCTCTAATATAAGCATGTTTTTGTTTTTTTTTGTAGCAGACTTCAGACGACTGTGCAGCTCCACAAGCGGCATCAAATTAATTAACAATGACTTATAATACAAAGCACTTTGAACCGAGTGTGCGCTGTGAACAGAGCCAGATTGACGGGAAACTTTGACCCCGCAGCCCTCCCTACAACAGTTGCTTATGACTTCCATGAGAGACTGAAGGCAAGTTCCCTCTGGCACGGCGCCAGCTGCAGACACGCTCTGCTCCAGCCGCTGCACGCATCGTGGCTGCACCTATACGATGGAGCGCAGTGGAGTGAAAGGCAATTCAGAAAATACCATAAACTAGAGGAAACAGAGACACCTGAGCCCACAATGTTGTTTCTAACATGTCAGTGGATTTAAACCTGGCAAACATGTTAAAGTCTCCCTTTAATATACACAAACCATGTGTTTCATAAAATAGATGTGCAGAAAAACCTCAAGAAAAAACAAAATCGGATAGAGTTATAAAAAAACTAATGCAAAATAACACTAAATGTTAACAATTTCAAACAGGCTGAGAACATTAATTCTGACTTAAACAAGTGTTACACTCACTTCATTCAAGTGTTTTAGTTGCAGAAAAAGGGGATGTGACCCTAGATGCACCAGGGATAGAGTCACTGGTCCTGCATCAGCACACAATTCTTTCCTTCATCACAGATCTCACTGCTTCCAGAAACAAACTATTGCTGTCAGTTACTGTGAAAGTTCAAATCACATTTTGAGGAGAACAACACATTAAAGCCTCATATGAACGGAGTGTCTACTGGCCAGGCTGTTATCTTTGATTGTAAATCACCTTGAGATCATAAATCATTCAAACATACAGTCATATATTGAGCTGTGTATGAATGGAATTTATGGCCACATTTCAAGGACAACATCATAAATTAGATTTGAAAGCTTACTAACAAAATTATATTGTAATGTCATGTGTTATATTGTAATGGTATGTGTTATAATAGTGTTGTGTGTAAAATGTTATATTATAATAGTATGTGTTATATTGCAATGTATGTGTTACATGTTGTATTGTATGGTATGTGTTACATGTTTTATTGTAATGGTATGTGTTACATGTTTTATTGTAATGTATGTGTTACATGTTGTACTGTAATGTATGTGTTACATGTTGTACTGTAATGTATGTGTTACATGTTGTATTGTAATGGTATGTGTTACATGTGTTATTGTAAGGGTATGTGTTACATTTTGTATTGTAATGCATGTGTGACATGTTGTATTGTAACAGTATGTGTTACATGTTGTACTGTAATGTATGTGTTACATGTTGTATTGTAATGGAATGTGTTACGTGTGTTATTGTAAGGGTATGTGTTACATTTTGTATTGTAATGCATGTGTTACATGTTTTATTGTAATGGTATGTGTTTCATGTTGTATTGTAATGGTATATGTTACATGATGTATTGTAATGTATGTGTTACATGTTGTACTGTAATGTATGTGTTACATGTTGTATTATAATGGTGTATGTTACATGTTGTATTGTAATGTATGTGTTACATGTTGTACTGTAATGTATGTGTTACATGTTGTATTGTAAGGTAATGTGTTACGTGTGTTATTGTAAGGGTATGTGTTACATTTTATATTGTAATGCATGTGTGACATGTTGTATTGTAATGTATGTGTTACATGTTGTATTGTAATGGTATATGTTACATGTTGTATTGTAATGTATGTGTTACATTTTGTATTGTAATGGTGCGTGTCATGTGTGTTAGATGCAAGTGTAAATATTGTATGTCAACTATGTAAAGTTGTGTTGAGGACCCTGGGAAGAATAGCTGTGGCAATGCTGCAGATTCCTAATAAACAATGAACTATAAAACTATAAACATGCAGATTTTCCATTATGCCGCTTTTGATTGTAGCTACTGGATGTCCTGCTGACACCGTGATTGTTTTTTTTGTTGTTTCACAATACTTGTGAAAGAACATCTCATCCATCAGATATGCACAGTCGAGTCATAAACTGAGATGGGATATACTGCAGGGCTCATATTCTGTAATAATGATATTTACTGATGTAGCAGAACATGGGGTAATTCTTCCGTGTTACAATTCATCAGTTCTACATGCTTTCCTCAGAAAATGAGCTCAAGGGAATTAAAGTATGTTTTCTGCTGCCAGCATAATCGTAAATAGTCAGCTGTGATGAAAACAAACAAACCCCGCCCCCAATTAGTATATTATGTAATACTAATTTGGCATGAAGTGCTACACCTAATTTGTGGTAAGCTTGATTGTTTGTTGTTTTGCTCCGCAATTAATCCTCTTAATGTGAATATTCTCGTACATCGCCTCAACGGGGTATAAATATTGATGAGTCAGTTGCTGATCCCTGGGTTTCTATTAGAGAGGTGCATTCGGGGAAAAAGAAAGTACGGCCTTATCAAACCTTTAAATAGTGCCAGGACCAAGAACAGAGAGCGGGGGTGGCTATGCAAGACATCAGGTAAACTGTGGGTGAGGTAAACACCTTTTCTCAAACACCATGCACACACACACAACCACACACAACACATGGGGGGGCTCGAGGGTGTTAGAGGCTGTTATTCATTATCCACACGACTGCATTCCAGGGCTGGACAAAAGGAGTTATCGCCACCATCACTCAGAGGCAAGCACAAGAGAGGTAGAGAGGGATTTAAGCAGGTTCTCAAACAAGATGCCCCCACCTGATAACCCCAGCACGGCTGTTGCACCATTCCCACATGTCCTAATGCATTCACGGATCAAGAGGGAGATGGATGGATGGATGGAGGGAGGGGAAAGAGTGAGGAAGGTTGAATGAAAGGAGAGAAGCAAGACAGGGAGCAGGAGGAGAGAGAGAGAGACCGTGTGAACATTAACGCTGAATGGAAGCGATGGAGGAAGATAACAACGCCTCCTTCTCCTCCTCCTCTCTACAGGAAGTGACCGGCGGGGGCTGTGGCAAGTGCACCTTGCTCGTTTCACTACTGATGTGGCTGCTTCACTCGTTTATTGTGCGGCGAGCCAGATAAGAACCGCCAAAAAATCTAAACGAGGGAAAGAATCCTCCCTCCTTTGTTTTCCCTCCTTGAAGTAGAAAATCAAGTTCTTGACATTTTAAACATCCGATGCCGAACAACTCGACCTCTCTGCAGCACGGTCAGGACTGCAGCTTCCCCGAGTACCTGGAATATATGATTCACAGCTCACCTGTGAATCATATATTGAAGGTGAAGGGTCAAACTGCTTGTTGATTGAGGTTTGAAAGGCCCTTTACCTATTGCAGGGGACTTCAAAGTCTGACCCGTGAGCCTCCCCTCAGACAGAAACGTTGGAAGTGGCTTCCTCAGCCTCCCCCTCAGGTCACTTGATTTCTGTATCCTATAAGGTCATTATTTGACAGCCTAATAATGCCCCACAAACTCTCTCCAGTGCTGCAGCTGCTGCCTTTTATTCAATCAAACTGTCACTTTTTTATTTACTCATGTATTGTACCTGTTGCATTTTTTATCCTTTTATTCTATCCAACCACTGTTGTTAATTGTATTCATATAATTGCTTGGTCTTTATATTGTAATGTGTCTGTTTGCCTGAAGCATTTTGAATTATCTTGCTATGTAAGTAAAATTGCTTTTCTTTTTCTTGCATTAGATCATTATAAATAAAAGTGTGTTCTAATGCATGCACTGGTGTTGAGTCTGGGACAGAGGAACAATCTGTGAAAGTTTATCAAAAATGCTGATCTCTACCTCTAAACACATCACACCCCTTTGATAATTATTCTAATAGTGTGTCATCAGGCTCCCACTTTGAACACATCTGATTTTGAATAATAGATAAATAGGCGTCAAACACCAGAGAAATAAAGGACCAGCATCATCTCTCACCTTTTTTAAACTCCTCCAGCATCGCGTCCAGTTTGGTGTCATTGAACACATAATGCAGCGGGTGGCTGTAAAACTTTGTGATGGTTTTGAGCGGCGTGCAATCATCCGGGTCCACGAACGCCAGATCCTTGACGAACAGCTGATCCACGATGTTGGACCTCTCGCCCTCGAACACCGGGATCCGCGTGTAGCCGCTCTTCATGATCTCGGACATGGTGTTGAAGTCCAGCACGGCGTCCCCGGGGATCATGAAGCAATCTCTCAGCGGCGTCATCACGTCCTCCACGGTCTTAGTCCTGAGCTCCAGCGCGCCCTGGATGATGTTCAGCTCCTCCTTCACCAGGTCGTTGTAGGGGTCCGTGACGCGCAGCATCTCCAGCAGCTTCTCCCGGTTGTAGACGGTCCCGATCTCCTGTCCCAGCAGGTAGTCCAGCAGCTTGCTCACCGGGTAGGACGCGGGGAAGGTGAGCAGCATGAAGAACTTGGTGAGGAAGATGGTGTTGGCGCCCACCGCCAGGCCGTGCCTGGAGCAGATGGCCTGGGGCACGATCTCCCCGAAAATCACTATCCCGATGGTGGACATGACCACCGCGATGAGCCCGGAGCCGGCGATGTCGTCCAGCAGGATGGTGAGCGTGGTGTTCACCAGCACGTTCCCGAGCAGCAGCGAGCACAGCAGGTAGTTCCCCTGGCTGCGCACCGGCTCGATCTTTTTGGCGTAGTTCTTCTCCTTCTCCGTGCCGCAGTTCTGCACGATCTGCAGCTCCATGGGGTCCAGGGCCATGAGCCCCAGGTTCAAGCCGCTGAACATCCCCGACAGGCACAGCAGCATGGAGATGCACAGCACCTGGAGCCAGAAGGGCAGCAGGAACTTCTTCTCCTCCACCACGATCACGTTGGTGTCGTCGCCGTCGTGGTAGATCCAGGTGTTCTCCGTCCACGGGTCGTGCAGCCCGGCGGCCACGGCCGGCGCGGAGGTGGCGATGCAGAGGTAATACGCTTTGCGACTCTCCGTCTTCCGCAGCGGTTTGACCTCGATTTCCACTATTCCCGACGTCTTTCGATTCAGGATGATGTTGGGCAATATAATGATATCCGAAGTCCTAATGCCGCACGGATGCGAGCCGGACGAGTCCTCCTGGCTCTGGTTGTCCCCCGAGGAGCTGTCAGGGCTCCCCACCGCCCGGCTCCGCTCGTGTTCCGTGAAGGCGATTTTGGACCAGGTCTCGTTGTTGATGTTCTGCCCGTACACTCGCAGCTTCACCCGGGAGCGCTCGCTCACCCGCAGGTAGCCCCTATCCATGAAGGAAATGTCGTCCGTGTCCTCCAGCCGGAGCCCAATGATGACGGTCTCCTCGGACCCGTCCTTGCCGCTGGTCGGGGTGACACAACAGCCGGTGACAGTCAGGAAAATCATCGCCAGAGCTCGGACCCGGTTAAGTGACGCCATTTTTGCAGCGGTCGGTGCTCGGGATAACGGCTCTGCCATATTGATAACCGTTCGGCAACCAACCTCCTGAATGAAAAGGGCTTTTAAAAATCAGAGCCAGTCGGAGTCCGCCTTCATCTCCGCCGAGGGTTGCCGTGACTTGTGCATCGGGACCTGCTCGTTCCCACTACGTGTCCGACACTGATGACTCGCAGCGCAGGCTTATGGGCCAACTCGTGCCTCCCCTGATGCCCCCTCGAGACAGGCGACGGAGGCGGCCAATCGGGAGGCTCCGCTGGCCGGGGGGCGGGGCGTGCGCAGCCTCCTCGGCGAATCAAATTCCAAAACAAGTGCACCTCATGTTAGGAGACAGACATGACTCTACTCGTGACTTTTTTTAAACGTTATATCGAACTACATATTGGATATCTAGTAGTTTTAGGGTATAGGGGATACGACCCCCTCAATGTTTGGAAGACATTCATCCCCCCAAATAAAGTATGAAAGAAGGAGAGGACTTTTATTTTGAAAAATGTAGTGAATCATGCCAAACAAAATACCCTCAGCAAAGGTGATATAAAATGGACATTTTTGATTGTCACCTGTTGTCTTGAAGATACTTTCTCCATAAAGTGATGCAGAAATGCAGAAACCAAAATTCGAAAAAGTGTATGAAAAACAAACTTTCTCGGAGGAGATGATTGACATATTCATGAGGATGAACATAAGTTACCCACACAAGATAATGCAATACAATATAATTGAAATTGGGGCTGCAGCTAAAGCATATTCATAAAACTGATAAAAGTATAGATAAAGCCTATAAACCAATCCTCAGATACTACCTATTATCCAATAAAAAGCCAAAATGATAGATGAATGATATTGAATTTAGGGTTAGGATTAGGTTATAAAGCAGAGAAAAGCAGCAATTTTTCACATTCAGAATCTGGATACACATATAACTTTTATTTCACTTTGCCTGATGTTTCATTTCGTCAATTAATAGTCAAGTGTTTAAGTTATAACTGAAGTAAATACCATCATATGTTACAATTGTTGAGACTGCCAAGAGGTGTTCTTTATTTTTATATATGTATTGTGTTGCAGTTTATATCGGATTATGATGAACCACATTCCCTAGCAATAACCCAAAGAAGTGCATAATTTAAAAAGTGTGTGGGGTGTAAAACAACTGTAGCTTCACTCAAAATCAACAGGTTCAACAGGAGATTTGCTCAGCAAGAGCAATCAAAAACACAATAGATGTACAAAGCATTTAAAAGGACAGAACCATTGATATAAAGTATGCACAAACTTGAAAAAAAGTCAACAATTATTTTTCTACAACAAAAATGAGATGTCTAACACAATAATTGACATAATAATACTGTTAATAATCAGACTACTGCAGCAAAGCTCACGTTGGTAAAACTTGTCAAAATTCCCTAAACAAGTCAGTTACATTATCTGTATTACAACAGATTATGAGTCATTTATCGGACAAAGATGGAAAAGTCATGATGAAGTATGAAATTCAGATGTCTAATATTGTAAGTAAATAATAAAACTAAATGCATACTTGCATACTGCAACTTGATACAAACCTGTTATTCCAACATATTTATGAGAATAAATTAAATGTGCATAGTTTATTATATAGGGAACTAATTTAAATGCTGAAATCTAAAGATATTTGATGTACTGTCCTGATACTGTTAGGATGCTCTGTGCTCTCTTCCCATCATCACTTGCAGCAGGCAGCAGACTGCGTGCTGCAGCATCCCCCTGTGGCGGAACCTGGACTTTCTTTCTCCAGCTGCAAGACCAGCTCAAAAGGATCCACGCTGCCTGCCTGCGTGAACAGTTCAACAAAGCATAAGTCAATGTGAGTTCACTGGTTCATTTTATATGATTCCATTGTTTCATCAAAAGACACTTATCAGGAATGTAGAAAAAGATTAAAGTGGGACTCATGTATTGCACAAAGATGTTATTGCTTAGTTTTTGGACTTAAAATCCAATGAATATAGTGAAATTTTATGCACTAGAAGCTTAAGCCAATTTAGTCCTTTAGTGTTTTATCACTTTTTTTATCGGACATTGGTTGTTCATTAAATCAGGACAGTAAAAATAGTAAAACAGTAGCTCTGTTGTCAAGAACAAGACCAAAGGCTTTTTATTATCGTTTATCATTTATCATTATTTATTATTTATTATCACTGCCAACTAGACGTGTTGATTAGAGAAAAAAGTACATCGGTCTTATTTCACTTCAGAGGGGTGGTCCAAAGGTTAAACTATTGGACAGATCGACAATTTCTAATTTATTTATATACTCCACAAAATCTTAATGGAAATCTTGAATAGCTCACTGAATAGTATCATCTGTGATCTAAGTGTTAGGGTACTCATTGAAAAATGGATTGTGGTGTTTGTACATGTGTGTGTGTTTGTGTGTGTGTGGACAGAATGACCATGAGAGCTGATAAGATGGGATTCCATGAGCTGAGAAGAGAACATTCCTTCCTGTTCAAGGTTCCCCAGCATGACTCCACAGTCTGGTTATGACTCCAAGACAGCTGCTTGACCTTGTGCTTGTGAATGTGTGCATATGTATGTTTGAGTGGGTATGTGGGTGTGTATGTGTGTGTATGTGTGCGTGTGAGAAAAAGTGCAGCATGTCTCCTAGTGCAGCACACATGCCTGTAGAACTATGTGCACAGTAAAGACAGTGGGGCTCTCTGGGTGTGTCACACATTTCACACTGACACCACAAACACACTGACCTCTAGTGCTCAAAGGGGAATCAGACAAAGGCGTCTTAACATCCAGCAAGTTTATTTGAGAGGATGGCTGTGATGCTGACCTGAGGTCTGACTCCACAGGGCCCACAGGGGCCTCCCGGTGGCTGGAAAGTGAAGTCATCTGCAAATCTGGAATGGGTCAGGATGTTGGCCACCTCTCCATCCACCACCACCACTTCATCAACCTGTAAGAAATTACCACACCTGTCATGATCTGCTCGCAGTGCATGTGCAGCAGATATTTAACAGCTGGAGCTACAGACCTGGAAGGTGTACTGACAGTCAAAGCGGAAGTGGTCCTCTTCCCCTGTAATGTTCCCGTTGTATATGACCTGACAGGGCTCGGTGCTGCCTTTAGGGACCTTAAACAGGCGGTATGTGGCAGAGACAAACTTGAAGTCTCCTGCATTGCCCAGAACAGGCAAAAAAGAATCATTACAACACAACACATGAATCATCAACCTAATATATCTGATTCAATGATACATTAATTGAACAATTGCCAGTTGACCCTTAATCTCTATTGTGCTAACAGAATTATCAGTAAGTGATAAGAGTATAGTCAAAGCCAATTTAATGCATATAACCTGTGTTAAACATTAAACAGAGCTGTGCAGCACACATTATACCTTACCTTTGTAAATCTAAATAATATAGACATAAATCTTATCTGAGCCACAATAACAATCAATCATTTAAAAAAGAACATCACTCACAGTAGATTAGATTACAATATGAAGTCAATTATAAAAAATAGCATAAATGAATAAGTGATACAGAAAGAATTTAGTGTCAAACCCAGAATGTCTTGCAGTTCTTTGCTGTCAACAGTGATGGCATTGGCTGTAACCAGCCTCGGGGGGCTGAAGCCCACATCCTCAGCCAGCTGCAGCAGATCCTCCCACCAGAGAGCCCCACCAAGACACTCACCTGCCAAGAAACACGACCATGTGATGTACTGGCAGGCGCCTATGAGCGTTTACGGCAGTAGGATATTAATATGACGCACCCCACAGCACTTTGTGATTTTTAATTTCCTCTGTTAGTCTTCCGCTGCTGTAGACATCACTGAAGTACAGCTCACCACCGTCCTATTCATCAACAGAGGGGCAGTGTAAGTACTGAACATCAGTGTTTTGTCACGAAAATAGAAGTGAAATGCATTGTACCTTAAGTACATTGTAGGCCTCGGCCAGTACTCGCCTCTTGTCCGGAGAGAGATTCACCACACAGTTGGAACTGGAAGAGAGTCACATTTTCAAAAACAGTTTCTCTCTAATTACACATCATTAAAATGAGAGAAAGGGAGACAAGAGTGACATCTTACATGATGATATCAAATGAGTTCCTTTCCAGACCCGCCTCTGTGAGGGCCTCAATGTAGCCCTGGACAAAACTCACGTTGGGCTTCTTGTAGCCGAATTCTTGCATGTGGTGGTCGACGTATGTCCTGGCCACTTCAAGCTAGGGAAGAGAACACACACTAGTATGATCTATGTCTGTTTCTACTTGAAACGTCATGCCATAGCATTTGTCAGGAGCTGATAATATTCAGTCTAATGTACCATGTTTACAGCAGTAACTGAATAGGCTATTTAAATTATAAAACAAGTCCTTAAGGGAGAGGGTCTTAAAACAACAGCCAGGCGCCCAAATGAACACTAAAGCAGGGTTTGCTCACAGTAATAATTCCCCCTGTTCATACTGATCATTAGAAACAACAAAGTAAGTGATGGGGGGTAAAATCTATGGTCCTCATTTTGGGCAAAAATGCATTTGTAGAGCTTTTTTTTTACAGAAGACAATAGGTTTCAGATAACTGAGTAAGTCAAATAAAGTGTATGTCTTCCAGAGACACAATTCTTTTATTAAAGAATTCTCTTTGTGTCCCAGCAGTGTTTTCCTATTGATCTACAGTGGAAAACAGTAACAAAAAGAGAAACTTGGGCATTAACGATAGTAACTGGAATATATTGAGCAATTCGTACATCTGAAACTTCATATTAGCTTCAGATAAACTCATAAATATAGGTTTTTTTTTACAGAGGGGGGAATGTGGAAGTTGTTGTGGTAGTGTAGAGTCGGTGCTACAAGACATTACCAATCTTCTTTTTACATGAACTAGTTCAAAGTTTAGTTAACAGATTTTAAAACAAACCAGTTCAGTTCATAGTTCATAATTTACAATTTTGAACTAAGTTCATTGTTCCAAAAGTGTTGTTCATAGCTCTTTTTTCCCCAATATGCTGTTGTGAGGGCGACACGGTGGTGCGGTGGGTAGCACTGTTGCCTCACAGCAAGAAGGTCGCAGGTTCAAGACCGCCTTGGGCCTGGGTCTGGGGCCTTTCTGTGTGGAGTTTGCATGTTCTCCCCGTGTCTGCGTGGGTTTTCACCGGGTACTCCGGTTTCCTCCCACAATACAAAAAACATGCTCAGGTTAATTGGTAAACTCTAAATTGCCCATAGGTGTGAGTGTGAGAGTGAATGGTGTGTGAATGGTGTGTGTGCCCCACGATTGGCTGGCGACCATCTGGGGTGTATCCCTGCCTCTCGCCTTAACGCGCTGGGATAGGCTCCAGCAGACCCCTGCGACCCCAAAAGGGAATAAGCGGGATAGACAATGGATGGATGGATGGATGGATGCTGTTGTGAGCTATTATTTGTCAAAATTATTTTCACAGCCCATAGATAACCATAGACAACCATTATTCTATCATTTCTAATATTGAAACTATCTGTCTGATTCATCTTTGTATGCAAGTTTGAATCATTATCCATGCACTGTTTAGTATTGAGGCGACAGCCTTCTGAAATCTGGCACTTTGATTCTATTCATTCAGTTGCAGCTGCCACATTCACCCTATCGTATATCCTCAAAAACATTGAGAAAACCTGCTGCTTGAATGGTCTTTACTCTAAAAATAAAAACAGGACTATAGTCCTTAAGGTGCAGTTTGGGTCAGTACTTATTTTTTCATTAAATATTGTTATATGGTCATAGCCGTGGTGCTGCTGTCGTGTTTGTTAGTGTGACAGGTATGACAGCTGCTGCCAGATCAGCTGGTTTTCAGCTACATATTAAGGTCTGTTTATTGTGAGTTTAAGGTGGATTTTCACCTGGAGGATCTAATCACATCTGGCACACTCTTGAACAAAGTTCTACTATGAGAGAGCACCATTCACAGCCAGAATTAACACATTCACAGTCATGTTAATCAAGCGAAAAATACAGTATGATCAGTTCACCCAAAATATGAAGGTTTTCATGAATGATCGTTCATTGAACGCGTTCAGGCACAACTCTGGCTGTGATGCTGAGATACCTGGTCTTCAGTCATGTCAATGCCAGTCACGTGACCACTCTCGCCCACCAGCTGACTCAGCATGTAGCAGTCCCTTCCACTTCCACTGCCCAGGTCCAGGATCCTGCAGCCCTCCAAACACTCTGGCACCACCAGACCGCAGCCATAGTACCTGAGGAAAACTAATCATCAGTATCTCTGCAACAGGGCCTTTTTTCTAAATGGTGGGACGGCTGAGATCGAAACAGCCTGTTAAACCTGTCAGTGACTTCAGAGTGCACTTTTTTCAGAGCCTGGCGGACGAAGGCAGGGAGGCGCTGGGCTGGAGCCACACAGGCGTTGCTCTTCAAGTCTGAGGACTTCTGCAGCACCTTCCCATAATAATCCTGCATGTACAAAAAGAAAGGTGGTACTAGTTGCTTGGGCAATTTTTCTAAAATGAGTACATGATGAGTAGGTAGACAGAGCGAAAGTAATCATAATGGATCACCACTACTCTGAAGTTAGCCTGAAGGTTTTCTTTTTGTATTTTATCTTTACATCAGACATTAAAAAGAAAAAAAATACATCATTCAAACAAGCAGGCAGAATAAATAAATAAATAAATAATAGTTGCCAATAATGTTGCAAAATAAATGATCAAACATGTAATAAATTAAATAACAATTATTAATAAATAATATAATTAATAATAGATCATTTTTATATAGAAGGAATTATTATAGGAATTTCTCTAACTTATTATGACATAACTAATTATCAATACATAATAATAGTTATATTAATCAAAAAAAATCCATTACTTGTACATGTACTTATCTCGAATAATTTCTATTTCTAACACACTGATAATATGCATATATTATACTTACACATAAAATAATAAATAATTATATATACAGTATATTATATATATAATTATTTTATTTATATTTATTATTTTTTTATTTTTATTTTAAAGTCAGTAACATCAATGCTTAGTGGAAGTGTAGTAAAGTAAAAGTTTATATATATATATATATATATATATATATATATACAGTATATATATATGACTATGAACAACCTTCAAAAACAGTCATGGTCACGTGACGCACGTCACTTACCTTGACGTCGACGTGAACGTCGGTGTCAATGAAGCTGTTCTCACCGCATCTTTAAAAAAAGTTTTTATTTTTTTATTTTTTACTTCATGTTCACTAAAGTCACTGTTAGCTATCCGCTAGCTGCTAACCTGATCGCTAGCTAGTTGTTAGCTAAAAAGCTACGTGTTAAAACATTAGCATTTTAAGTTCAACGTGTAAAGTAGTAACGTTACGTAACTTACGTCACTGTGTAAAATCTCACGTTCAGGGGGGGTGGAGGGTTCGAACGTGACGCTGTCGCCGTGTATAAAGCTCGCTACGTTACGGCAAAGTTACTAAGACGTGGTTTAGCGGGTTGTTCTCACCTCTTTTCCTCCGACATCGTGTTGAATGGAAACAACGAAGTCCACGAGCCCGTTTATAAAGCGTCAAAATAAAAAACAGCTGCTCGGAGTTTTTCCTCTGTCCGCGTTAAACGAACATTTTTACACCGATGTTTTCTACTTCCTGTTCACCGCCTGAGATCACAGCTGCAGCCTGACACTGAGGTAGTGTCTGAAGTCCACGCATGCTGCAGGTTATCTAGTATAGAAGTATTATTACAGTACTGTAGTATTGCAGTACCTGAAGTGGACCCATTATTATATTAGAATATAAATACTATATACAGTATATACTGTAACTACATACTGGAAAAAAGTATTTAGAATTAGAATATTACTTGAGTAAAGTACTGTTATTTATAGTACTTAAGTAGTAACTTACATACATAATGGTAAAAGTCCTTAGAATTAGAATATTGCTTGAGTAAAAGTATTATAATATCTGTAATTTATTGTACTGAAGTATCAGAAGCAACTTTCTAATATTAAATGCATTTCATATTAGTGTAACTATGATTACTAAAAAGCAGAAAAGGATAATGAGAATAATGCTTTTCTCATTCTCAGCAATAACACACTCACCAGAGGCTTGGCTTCCAAAATATTTGTGATGTCACAAGTCCACATTTCACATTTGTAGGTGTATTTCCACCATATTTAGGTTTTATTTTAAAGTGAATAACAACTATGCCTAAAGGAAGTGTAGTAAAGTTAAATGTATATATATACTGAAGTACTATTACTTCACCACTGGTAAGCAGCATGCTATATATGTGTATTTTTTCCACCACATCTAGGTTTTATTTTAAAGTGAATAACAACATTTGTGACAATACGGAAGTACTGCATGTTACTGTTGTAACAGTTTCAACTACTTTATATACTGTTGACTTACAGTTCAGGCTTCATATATATATATATATATATATATATATATATATATATATATATATATATATATATATATATATATATATATATATATAAACATAGTCTGGAAGTCTGGAAAAAAAATACTCAAGTACTATTACTTCACCACTGGTTAGCATTTGGCTAGTTTAGTGCAGTGGTTCCCAACCTCGGGGTCAGGCTCTTTCAAATGGACGCTGGACAAATCTGAGGGGTCATGAGATAATTAATTAATTTTTATCCACAAATCTGTTAAAGGCACTATAGAAATGGTATGGAGCCATTGCATCTATCCAGTGACCCTGACTTTAAAACAAAAAAATCTTTATTTCCTCCCACATCCACATTGTGAGGAAACGCTACCTGATCAGGTAGCTCATAACACCAGTGAGACTCCTCCCACCCCAACCATGGCCTTTTCTCACCACAGGGCTAGAGTGGAACAGCCAGGTTCTATTACAGGTTCTTCCCTCAAGTCGGAGCCTGCTGAACTCTTTTCTCACACACACACACACACACACACACACACACACACACACACACACACACACACACACACACACACACACACACACACACACACACACACACACACACACACACACACACACACGACTGCTCCATGCTCAGGGGTTCAATCCCATGATCCTTTACTATTCTGCAATAAATCCTGTCCATGTTTGTACTTTTATATACCTTTTTATATACATTTACATTTCCTTACTGTACTTTCTTGCCTTGTATAATTTTTTTTGCTCTTTTAACTCTTACACTTGAGTTGTAGATGTAATAAAAAGCTATTTTCCTTCGGGGCTTAATAAAGTATTCTGATTCTAAAATACTACTGCTGCTTTTAACAATACACATGTGCAAAATTTTCATTTTGTACATGTTTGTTTGCTATTTTTTTAACATATTGGTGTTTTTATTTTTAAGCTATCTGAGCCAATGCAACAAAATCTTGTCCTATGTGCACTGTAAAGTGTGTCTAATCTGTTTTCACTTTTTGGACTTTTTCCTCATATCTTAGGCGTATTTAACATATGAGAAGTTTATACTGCTTTTTGTGAATTTAATGATTTGTTGTATTTGAACAGCTTGTTATAAGTGGGCATAACAAAGTACAATCAACCATTACATGATATATTTGAAGTTTTGAGGAGTGTGAATATATATTTTTTATTGAAACAAGACACAACGCAACCAGGGTTTGTATTGAATTTAAAAGGGTATGTTTATTGAACATACATCCATCTTGGTTGTTGTAATAAATGGCTTATGATCAGAACATTCAAAGAATATGTGCAAAACCAACTTACACACACTGGTGAAGAAAGAAACGTAATGTCTTTGGCAAGATGCCCCTGATCTTGTTAACAAGGTATCTACTACATGTTAGTCAAATGTATGTACCCATCACACAACTTCAGGATAAAGTCTCAAAAGAAGTTAAGTCTTTTCTCAACAGAAAAAAAAATAATAATACCCATGACGAGGAAAAACAAAACAAATAAAGCTCATGATTTCACGAGAATGATAAAAGCAACTATTTGGTTCACAAGCATGTCACAGATGAATATTGTACACAATTTGAAAACAAAGTGGTTTTGGATTTCTACACAGTAACAATCACGCGTTCAAAGGATTCAGCCGATATGAAAAATAGCTCATCTCTGTACTACATGTACCACAATTACACGTAATTATTTTCTACCTCACAAAGAGCAAAAACAATATAAAGCACTTTAGATCATGTTCAGGCTTCGATGGGTAAAAGTCAATAAGCTCTGAAAAAAGAGAAAGTCTACATGTTACGATTCAACCTTGTGCTTAAAATGTACTTTTTTATGGTGGAGACATCTCATGTCCTGTTTTTCAGTCGTAAATGTCCGTAAATCACGTGAGCTCTGTGGCTGAAATGTTTGTGCTTCGCAGACGTCGCGACGTGCGCATGGCGCTACAACGAGAGGCCGACACAATGGCGTCCAACATCTTTGCCATTTCCAGTTAATTTCAGAAAGTGGGCGATCAGAAATGATAATTAAAACAAGGAATCAGTGGTATTTGTTTTTTTTTCCCGTGGCACATTTATCATCAGTCAACATCTATTAAAGCTGCAGTCAGATTTGTAATTAAAGGGTAGATTTACAACATTCGAGCTGAGAACCAGCTCTTAGAGGCATTTTAAACTGATGATAGAAATGAATGGAAACAATACATTTATTACTTTTCTATGACATGTGGACTTTTTCTATTTGTAGTGCATTATCATATTGCTTGTTCACCACTTCTGAAAATGTTTTATCCATCATAAAACCAAGACATGCTTGTCATAAATATCCTATACATCTATTATAATAGATATCTTACTATAGATATTTTATTAGCTTATCTGATTCTTTATTTTCCTGTATTTTCTACTCATATTTTGGTTTATTTTCTCTGTTTTCAACCTTAAATGTATTTTTCCATTCACTAGGCTGTGATTGAAATGATCATTATCATATAATTATATTTGAAATAATTATTATTTTAAACTGTTTGTATGGTATGTACATCACAATAATGACCATTATGTGACAAACCTTGAAAAAAGTTCAATGAGGGATAATTAAAAACAGAAAACAAACATGATTTCAACTTATTTTTTTCCTTTCTCAAAAGGGTGCATTTAATTTTTTCAGGTTAAATAGCATTGATGCAAAAGACTGGAAGGATCACCAATTGGCCAAAAAATGATTTAACAAACCATAGTTTGGTGACTCTTTCAGTTCTTGCAAATGCAAACCATCATCTATATGTTTTAATTCCTGAATATCACAGCAGAAGAATGGTGATAGTGCTAATATGACAATCCAATACAAAAAACTAAAACGCAGCGACTCAGAATGTTTTATACTGTATAGCTGGTGAATGTGGAAATCATTTGAAATGACTGACACAAAAGTTTGAGGTCGGATGTTGCCCATTCGAGTTTTAATCTCTAAAAAGCTTATTTCCTCAGTTACTGCTTAGTTACCTGCTTTCTCAGTGTCTCTCAGGGTTTCACTGAAGCTTATCAATGTCAAATTTCTGCACTTCTTGGGTAGGCACATACTACAAATATTGATTAAATTAGGTTTCAAAAAAAAAAAAAAGTATACAAACCAACAACGTCAATGTTGTGTTCACAGAGGTCCATATTCTTACAGATGTTGCGACAAAACCTTGAGAAGTAAAAATCACATTCTGCAATTTAAGACTGAATTTATGAAAAACTATGCACTTTCTGTTCTGATTTTCTTTCAGCTAAAAGCTTCACTCATAAAGATAAATACATTTTTGTGCAAAATAGGAACTGCTCACATGAAGACGTGTTAATGCACTTATACTTCTCCATCACTAGCGGGTCAGATAGAGAGCAACAAAAACAGACACAAGGCAGAGTGTTGTGTGTTTTTTGTGTGTTTTTTTTTTAAATCGCTGAAAAAGCACTTTAGAAGCATCAGTCTAACGGGACGTCCCACACAGTCTTGTTCTGGTGTCCCTGTACAGTATCGGCTTGCATAAACACACACATTGCACTGATCCGAAACATTCCTGCTGTGTGTAGTTTTTACTACCTTGTTTCCTGCCTGCAGAGAAAGGCTCTGACGAATCGTTGAAACCGATCGCACGCGCTCGGTGAGGAGAGCTGCCTTCACCCCGAGCGGTGAACATCCTGTCCTGTCACAGCCTCGGCTATTAGGTCTTTGACATGCGTCAGTAGCTTCTGTTGCACGCGAAGGACAAAGAGCCTCTAAAGGACTGCACACGCGCGCGTGTGTGTGTGTGTGTGTGTGTGTGTGTGTGTGTAAGTGTTGTCTAGTGTAGTGTAGTCTTACACATATACACAGGCTGTTAAAGGGCTTCAACTGCCCACATATAACCCAAAATACACAGGTTAAGGCCACTGTTCCAGTGTGGGGAGGGGCAGACGTTCCTCAACCTTTTTCAACCTCAAATCTTTTTTTCCGGGTTGAGATTCCACTTCCTGCTCCCACACGTGTTTTATCTAAGATGCACACACTCATAAAAAATACTCACGTTCAGACGTTAAAACACTTGCTCAGATACAAAAGTCTTTTCTTCCGAGCCTCCATGTCGGGTAGTCAAGTGCTCTCCTTCCCTCCTGTGACGGGGGGGTGAGTTTCACCGGTTCAGCCCTGCGGCTCAGTGCTGGTGCTGTGGAGCGCTCCCTCCTGCTCGCAGATGGTGTGGAGGAGGAGGCACACCGGGGGGTGGAGTGAGGCGCTGCCTATCTGGTGGGCTGGCTGCGAGGGTCCCCGCGCGGCCCGCCTCTCCGGCCCGCCCGGCGCCAGCTCCTCCTCCACGCTGAAGGAGGCGCGGTGGCCGCAGCTGTCGCAGAAGTCGCCGGCCTCCTCCTCGCCCTCGTGGTCGTCCTCCCCGCGCCCCAGCAGGCTTTCCAGCTCCCGCAGCTCCTTGCCCTCCTGGCCGGCGCCCCCGGCCCCGCTGCAGCCGCCGCCCCCGCCGCCGCCCCCCCGCGTGCTGCACACGCACACCTCGATCCCAGAGTCCCCCGTGAACCGTCTTCTCCTTCCGTTGGGGAGGCGGTCTTTGTCCTCGGAGCAGCCCTCCGACAGGTCCTTCAGCAGCGGGTCCTTGCAGGAGTCGTCCCTGCCTCCGCTTCTTTTCTCCTGGCTGGTGAGCCCCTCCCTGCCGAGCCCGTCCGTCAGCAGGATCACGCCCGGACCCTGCGACGTCTGCACGGGCTTGTTGTCAGGCTTGGGCCTTAAGTCTAGAGTGGGGGGTTGTGGCTCTTCGAGGCTGGGTCTGCAGCACAGACCGTCAGAGACCGGGGTCAATGTGGTGGGCTGAGCGGCCGGACAGTGTCCCTCCTGCTGCTCAGGGGACAGCGGACTGGAAGCCACGGAGGTCGGGCCTGTGTGTAAGGCACTGTAGGGGGGGGGAGGGGTCGGCGGCCGGTTGACCACCTCTTCATAGTCAGGCAGGAGGTAGTTTGGCAGAAACCCTGTGGAGGAGTGGGGAAAAAAAGAAATGCATCACATTTGCATATTGACTTGAATAAATGCTTACAACTTAAATTTTGGGGAAATAGATTAAAGGCACAGTGTGTAGTTTTTTAGAAGCAGTGAGGGACTGATTAGAATCGGAATCACATTAAGTGTCATTGAACAGGTTGCGGCCCGTGGTCAATTTTCATCCGGCCCGCAGCCTCCGTCATAAAATCAATAACACCTAGAATTAAGTAATACATTGGGCAGCAGCGCTGTTACCTGCGTGTTCCAAGTGCTGCCATCTAGAGGCTCAAATAGGAACAGCAAATTAGTATGTGAGACCGGTGATAAAGTCAATTAACTGTATCCGCTCCAGAGCGCTATGCCACCGTCAGTTCCAACTTTTACCGACAGCTGAATAAGGACAGGTTTCCAGAGATTCGAGGTTTTGGTAAGAAAATGCTAAGCTTGTTTGGGTCGACGTATTTGTGCTACACCACTAGTGCGCACATCACCACCACGCGTCCTGTCCCCAGGTCACCAAGCGAGAGAGAGGTGTGAGAGAGAGGTGTGCCAATCAAAAGTTAATTAAAGTGTTAAAAAAGGTGAAGTTAAGTGAATATTTAATTTCAATTTTCAATGTCAATTGAATTTTGATATGCATGTTTCAAATGAATCAAAACACATGCTTAAGATAGCTGAAATTAAAATAAAACGGCAAATGTGAAACACAGAACGGCTCGCTGAAATGTATTTGAATTAATTACTGTTATATGTAAAGAACGCCCGCCAAGGTTGGCCCCTCTACATTTTTAACACACTAAAGCTGGCCGCCTTTGCAAAAAGTTTGGACACCCCTGCCCTATACAATAAATTTAATTCTTGTTACATCCTGTCCAAGAATCACAAAAAGACAATGACGATACAAGATCGAGTATATTTGAGGTCTTTAAGTTATGAATTTTGTGACTAAAGCCTAGCTTAAATGATGAAAGCCTGAGGAAGACCTGCTCCCCATCTCATTCTAAGGTAATAAACACACAATTTTGATTATTTGACAACTATTTTGACTGAATTACTTGCTGATTAAATTATATTAATGAATATAATGTATTTCTGCCAAGTCTGTTCCGCAGAAATCTTACACCCTGGACCTGTAAGCAAGGCAAGCATTGATTATTTGGGTTTTATAACACACGACTTTGTCCGCTCCCTGTATCATCAGTGACCCAGCTGAACCTTCCGGACCACTATTCCAGCATTCCCAAATCCACGGGAGGAAAAACGTAACAACAGTCGAGGTCAAAACAAGCTCGTTTCTAGGTCAGTTCTGTGCTGAGAACCGTTGCAGCAGCAGTGTGCGAGATGGTGTGTTGCAACTCTGGCAAGGTACCAAGAGAGAAACGCCGGCCGTTTCCTGAAAACTGGGGCATGCAAACAGGGAAGGTACTGACGCTGTGTGAAACCGGGGATGGCTCCCAGCGCAAACATTACATTTGAGTCAGGCTCAGGCTGCTTTACCCTACTTTTTAAAATTCCTCAGTTTGATGCAACTAGAACGCTGCTGCTTCAACACTATCGATTATAAAAACAGAATATGTGCAAGAAATAGTGAAAGAAGCTGCCTGACTGAACGGGGATGTCACCTGTACTGCAGCCCTGACGCAGGTGTTTAGTCTGCTAAACCTACAGATGTAAATCTGTGGAAGAAATTTCAACTTTTCCAACCTAAGATAAACTTTAGAATAATGAAATTATAAATGCATTGTACTCACCAATTGACTTTTCTGCATTTTATTTGGTTTATTGATCATTATCACTATGATTATCGAGATTTTTTTGTCGTGTTGGTGATTGTTAGACATTTATTGTCGGTGCAGCTCTAAGCAGCTCTGAGCGAGTGCCATCACTCAACAATTCACAGAGGTCTTACTGAAGTAGAAGGGCACAGAGGGGTAGTTGTGTGCTTCGCGGTAAGCGATGAGGTTGATCTCGTGCTGCCGCTGCTGCTGCTGCAGTCGGTGTTTGGTGCGGCGGTGGTGGCAAACGCAGCAGCAGCTCAAAATGAAGATGATCGCCCACACCAGCCAAAACCCTACAAAAAAAAAAAGAACAAATACAATACAATTTTAATGGGAGTTTAAGCAAGAGAAAAACGGTGCTCCAGGGTATATACATGCTGCTGGCCCGTGGATGTTGGACCTGCTGCTAACACAAACATATCACTGCAGATCACATACTGTCGACATCTGGTTCCATCACAGTGAAACATTCTCATGCTTGTGGACCGTATGCATTTCGTGGCATAGAATCAATTTAATCGTCACCGGGTGGTCCAAGTCCGCTCCTATTGCTGATGGATTTACAGCCTCTCCTGGATATTTTCCCCTGAAGCGACGCCATGTTTTACACCACAGCCGTTATCGCTGGTGAAACTCAGAGGTCTCCACTTTCTCACTTAAGAGCAAGTCGCTGATATTTATGAACGCTGTGTTCGTCATCAGGTCATTAATAAAACAGTTCATGTTGTATTATGACGTTGTAATATGGGTGAATGTTGCTTATTTCCCAACACAAACTACCTCATGCAAAGATGTGAATTACAGACATTACCAATGACTTTGGAAACCTAAATTTCCTGATATTGTGTCAATTTATTATATTTTGCTGCCGTATGAAAACATTTTCTGCAAATATTTGAACAATATTTTGCAATATCAACACATACAATGAACTTTTTTTTTTGCAATTTAAGTATACATGATAGTGTTTTTGCAGCATAAGAGCTGCCTCAGTAACAGACTGAATGTAATCTTGAGGATGATGATATTTTTTAAAACTTTTCCAGTTCTTCCTGGATCGGTATTTCCCCCTGAATGATCCATCCCCATCTGAGGCAGGTTGCTTAGCAGGTAATCGCTATAATTCAAACCTCTAAAGGCTAATTCTGTCACATCCCGTGTGCTCCTGCGTCTATAGGGGGGGAGGCAGAGGAAGGGATAACGACAAAGAGAAAGGAGGAGGAAGGCCTTACACCAGAGCTCGTAGTAGTAGCTGCAGCACTGAGACTCTCCGCAGCAGTGTCCAGACTCACAGATGTAGCTCTGGTTGTTGACGCCTTCGCAGTGCAGCAGGCTCTGCAAGACGAGCGGGAGAAACACTGTCACTTTAACAGGAATCCATTATCAACGGCTCAACTGTAAAAATAAATAAAACACCTCCGGGCATCTGGTTACAATGTGCAGCGCTTATGAAAAGATAACCAAGACCCCCCCCCCTACCCGCCATGCATCAAGTTATGTTCTCTAAAAACAATAAATCACACTGAGTGAAACTACAGTTGCTTTTCTCTCTTTGTTTTTCATAACACTGATAAATGGAAAATACTCGACTGGTTAATGTAAGAAAAGTGTTGAAATAATTAGGATACAGTTGATAAAGAAACTGAAAATATTCACTCTTATTACGATGATGAATAAAGTGGAGCTTTTACTTTAAATTATCTTTTTTTTTTAGTACATAATGATTTTTTCAGCCATTAACACACAGTCAAGATTTTTATGTTTTCACTCATCACTTTGCAAACCCATTATAATTATGAATATTTGCTATTTGCGCTATAATTTGTTTTGTATTGTTCCACATTTGTCTTCCTTACATCTACATACTTATTTACAGACTTTATTCTTTTTACTTTTGACTGTTAGATTCAGGGTCTGCTGATTAAAAATAATTAAAGTATAGCTTTACTACTTGAATCATCATTAAGATCACCATGTTCTCCCTGGTGTGGTACATTTTGCCTCAACTTTAAATACAAATAAAAGCAAAACGGCTTTTTTTTTTTTTACATTTTGACTTGTCGGAGTAGAAAAAGCAAAGAAGTTAATAAGCTTAACAATCGCTCTATTCAAGTCAGGGGTCCCCAGATTTCAGCTATCATCAATCCGGTTAATTACACCTCTGCTTTTCCTACTGTGACATGTCAAAATTAACTCAAAAAGCAAAAAAAAAAAAAAATATATATATATATATATATATATATACACACACACACACACACACATAAACACTGTTATTCCATAATGCAACACATAAAGGAAAATATAATTGACAATGAATTGAAATATAATTGAGAATTTTCACAAATATAAAAAAAATACATTTTCAGGAAGACTTTTCTCTTTGTGGTTTATAAAACCAAGTATATAGATTTCTAATACACCGAATGCAATTATACACTGTCAATTATATAGAGATTGCGCACAGTGTGCACACTGTGCGCAATCTCTGTATAATTGACAGTCACACATTTTTACATACGCAGCCTGACATGTGATTAAGAATAAATTATGACAACCTTTTTGTAGGTAGCCAACATTTATACTTAGCTATGGATGTGGAGTAAACAAGTGCTAGCTACTTGTGCTGGTAAGCTGCTAGAATTTCATCAGTGTTTAAGGCCCATATCGAGTGCACATTTTTGAATCACGGCCAGCACAAAACCACTGAGTATGTTGCACAATATCAAATTCAACAATTTCAACTTTTTTTTAAAAAAAAAAAGGAGCAAACAAGGATAGGAACTCGGAAAGTGTCTGAAGATGTTTAAGTATGTTTAAGTAAGTACAACAGTATAACTTTCAATCAGAATCGATAATGCACTAAACAACATGGTACATGTTTTAAGTTTCAATCCATCAAACTTAACAATTATGTCTTATCAAAAGTTAACCTGACAAAGCACATTAGTCATGTCTACTGTAGCCATGAAAAGTTAAGTTGTAAAGGACCGTGGCTGGATGATAACCAGATCAGATAGATCAGGATAGCACTAAAAGACAAGAGAGCACTGTAATCAAAACCCTCCCATGAGAAAGCTCTATGGGTTTTTCCAATACAAATCCCTCAGTTTTCTTCTAGATTAGCTTAATGATTAGCCAGCCAAAGTTCTATCTATATAAGGAAAGTTTTAATCCCTTCATAGATTACCACTGTGGGTCCCAGATTAAAAGGCATGACGACGATCCCGGGTCCAAAAATCCCAGACAAGTCTTTCCACCTCATGGGTCATTATCCCACAGAAGAAAAAAGTCAAACAGCTCTCAAACATACTCTCACTCTCCCTGCCTCCCTCTGCCTGTGTCCACCCTACACACACACACACACACACACACACACACACGCACGCACACACTCCAATCCAGGCCCAAACAGCGGACAAGGATTGCTCTACGGAAATTTCCAAGCGGCAGCGGAGAGCGAGCTCCCGGCTGGAGAGCTGCGTGATAATAAGACGTGCGGCGCGGCCAGAGGTGTGTGTGTGTGTGTGTGTGTGTGCGAGGCGAGGGGGAGAAGGGGCAAGAAAAAGCTCACGGTGAAACCCAGACGCAGAGCGGTAACGCAGGAATGATTCGTCACACACACACACACACACGAACAACGCCGCTGGATCAGCACAAACCCGCGATTGCTGACAAATCGCGGCCACAGCCTTCAAAAACCTGAGTGATGAATCATTTCTTGACAGCTGTTTCGAAGTTATCTACTTATTTGACATGTTTTAACACTCAGCAGCACAGAGGGGTTTAATTATCGGTGTAATAAACACACGACGTTCTGTTCTCCCACTTTGTCTCTAGTAAGTTCAGCTATTTTCACTGACTCACTATCCCCCACCATATGCTCTCCGCTTGGCAGTCTGGGGCCGTTTTGCAACTGGATACGAGGGGCCATCTAGTTTGTTTGGGTCTTCAGCCTGCGCTGCTTAAAGATAGATTAGTACCAGGGGTCACTTGAGGCCATCGCTGAGTAATTGATAGCTTTTATTTAGCCTGTAAAATGCAGACAGTGATCGAGAAAAAAAAAAAGAATCTGGATAGACTGGATTCCTCAGTGTCCCATCCAGACAGGCAGCAGTTAAACAATCCATCTCTCTCATGCTATACTACCGTATTAAAGGCGGATTTGGTTACCGTCCCAGAAAGGATCGCTGCATTAGAAAATAATCAACCTTAATAATGAGAAGCTGTTGAAATGAGCAGACAATGAGACAATGTTCAAACCCCCACCCCCATGGTGACTATCGAATGCTGCTCCTGGAGAGAAGTGGCCGAAACTCCTTATTAGTTAATTCTCGATTGCACAGCCAGAGTTGATCCACTTAGCACAGGCCCGGAGGACTTGGCGAGTTTGCCGATGCACGTAAAGACCTCACTGACCCTTATTTATGATTCTGTCCTGCAACAAAGAAAGGTGCTCTTTCACGGTCATCAAGGTTATGCAAAAGAGAAAAAACGACGTTCATTCTCCCCAAAAACAGCCCTTTTTCCCCAACTTTCAACAGCTAAGAAAGAGACAGTTGCCTCGTCTTATCAGAGGCTAACGTTTCACTTTTCAGATACGAGATTTGGACAAAATCCAGTTGACGCTATCTAGCTTTAGTTTCAGCACTGCCGCTAAGCAGCAGTCCAGTTTCATGCTTACAGCGAATCCACTGATCTGCATCTTCTCTTCTTCTAAGCATGACAACAATTAACCGTTTCACTAATATTGCTGTATAAACTATGCATGTTTTACCATGATAAGGATGCTAATCATATATGTATGTTTCCCAGATTAAGGCAGATGTATCTGGGGGAAAAAAAACTCCAACCTTGTGGAAAAGCCTCCCACAGAACTCAAACTTGTGATACATGTCGGTAAAAACGACATCGGTCGCCAGGCGTCTGAACTGCTGAAACATAATTTTAGCCTTGTTTTTGAGTTGCTGAAAGGCCACCATGGGAAAAAGTTCCTTTATATCTGGTCCAATTCCTACATTGGGTCGTGGGATTGGCCGGTTCTCGAGACTTCTCAGCTTGCACACATGGCTCCACACACGCACTCTTTTGCATAGACAACTTAAATCTCTTCTGGGAGTGTTCCTCATATTTTAGAAGAGATGGACTACACCCGAGCGGCCCGGGTCCAAGAATGTTAACTGCAAACATTCTCCGGAGCGTCTCGGCTTCTCAGCACCTCTGCCAACGCGATCGCGGATGTGGTCACTTGCCCCCCAGGCCCATGGCTTCCTCAGGCTCGGACGTCCACTACAGGTGTGGACCGTGTCTCCGTTTCTCTTACATTAAAGAGTCTACACTTTAGCCTACACACACAAATGGCCTACGTCTTTGAGCATTCTGCAATACTTCTATTCCAATGTGTAGAGTTTTTCGCCCGTTTTTGTGTACTTCAAAATAATGGTGGCTGAAACTGAGGAGATAACGTTGGAATTGAATTTGACTAAATCTCATTTAGCCCATTTGTGGGCTACACTAATTCTCGCTGAAACCTGCACCAGCAACACTTAATGAAGTCTGTCCTACAAATTATGAGTTCTCCAAGTGTGGAGGAACAGCTGCAATACTCACTGAAACTCCGAAAAGGGTCAAGATGTCGACCTTGGAGCGATTTTATTCGTTTGAGTACAATGCGGTAACCTCAAAACATGATCAATTTTAATAAACGTGTTGATAATAGGACATAAAGTGATTGAGTACAGATTCTAAACAGCCTATTAATGAGCCAACTCATAACCTAGGCCACCCTTTGGATCTGGTAATTTCATAGAGCTGAGCATAAATGTTTCTTCTGCTGTGGACTTGGCTCCCTCAGACCACCACTGTGTATTTTTAATGGCTTGTATTGTACATTGCCAACTGCTATAGAGCAAGTGGTTAAAAAAAAAAAACCTGTGTTACTCCTGAAGTGACCTCAAACTTCTTTGCACGTCGTGCCAGAAACCAGATTACATCTACTCCCTGCTCAATTGACATTCTCCTTAATGCATTTAACAATAAATTGGCTGCAGCCCCCGATGCTGTTGCACCACTTTAATTTAGAAAAAACAAGCATGCCATGGAAGAATTATGAAACCACGGAATTAAAGAGGGACTGTCAGATCGCAGATGGTGCAAAACTAAGTCACATGTGTATATGAAAAAAAGACTTTGTCAAAAAAATTTTTAAAAATTATAATAAAGCAATTTGGACTGCTAGGCAATTCTTTTTTCCTAACATGATAAATTCTAACATGTCCTTTTTAACACGACTGATCACATTTTAACAATTACAGATAATACTGAACTGGACTGTTTTAAACTATTTGACGCCAGAATGCACAGGAAAGGGAACACACGATCACTTAATGCAGAGAAATGCATCTTTCAAGGCTGTACTCTAAAAAAAAAAAAAAAAAAAAAAAGACTGATCCCTCAATAAACAACAACTCCAACAAGATGGAAATGTTCCAAACTGGTTTTAAAGGCTAATGATATCACTGAGATAGCCTTACTGGACATATCAATAACGTCAGCCTTTATTGATGCCTTCACTCTTGCTACTACTCAATCAGAGCGCCACTTTTGATCAAGTTGACGGAAAAATCTTTTAAACAGACTCAGAAAATCACGCTGGACTGTCTTTGTATCTTTCAGGCAAAGAGTCCTTTGTTTTAAACTATTCCAAATCGTCAAAACAGCACATAGGGTTCCTAAAAGATCATCTTTAGGTCCACATTTAATCTATTTACAGTATGTTACCCCCGGTGATGTAAGCTAGACACACATCTCTTTCTATACTTATGCCGATGATATGCAGCTTTATTTATCTGTGTCTCCTGGTGACACAGGGCTAAATGATTCCCTTTTTAAATCTAGTTTAGATATTAATATCTTGATCACAAACCTTTTTATAGCTCAAACAGGATGAAATTAAATTAAAGTCATACTGAAGGTTATGAATCTCAGATCAGAGAGAAACTGGTCACAAATTTAAAACAACAAGCAAGAAACCTTGGCGCCATGTTTGACTCAAACCTGACCTTTCGAGTCAGCCTCCGCTCAAAATTGTTTTTCTTCTCGTTTCTACGGTTAAATGTTTGAGCTCCACTGTGCAGAATGATGCATGTGCAGAGTTTCACATTAGCAGGCTGTTTTTACATTCATCTGCTGAAAGCAAAAAACTTTAATGTGTGAGAGATGTCTTTTTTACGGATTTTAACATGGTAATTATACTTTTTTTTGTGTGGAAAAAAACTATCGGACATGCATATTGTTCCAAGCAGACAACTTTTATGTCTTAATACATGCCTGGTGGGGATCTTTAAGGCTCATGTGGGGTTTGACACCAAATCTGCTTTTTATCCACTCGAAAATATTGCTTAAGCACAACCATTTCTCTCCTTAAGTGACACACAGAGACTAATGCATGCTTTTATATCAGGCAGACTGGACTACTGTAATACTCTCCTATCTGGTCTCTCCAGCCAATTCAGAACTACAGGTAATATATCCCTACACCGCTTCTCATGACATGTATTGATACACTGAGCCAAAACCTGTTTAAAAGAGAGGGGGATATAACATGCAACACAAGTCTACAAGCCAGGAGTAGAACTGTGGACGTTGCAGTTATGGATAAAGTGATACGGACAATAACCTCAGTTCTGGTTAAGTACCCCAAATTATATCATATATTGTCAAAAGTATTCTATGACCCATCCAAACAATCAGAATTGGCAACTGTATTATAAGAAAGTGGAAGTGTTTTAAGAATGACAGTAAATGGTAGGCCATGTAAAATGAAGAAGAGGGGTCAGCGGATGCTGCATAATGTAAGAGGTCAATCGCTACGGACCTACAAACTTCACGTGGCCTTCAGATTAGCTCAGGAACAGTATCAAAGAGCTGGGTCTGGGTTTGGTGGCTGCCAAGACAACGATATTCGTCGGACTCCATTGACTCAAAGTGTAACGCTTGGTGAAGAGGGGATTATTATGGTGTGGGGGTGGTTTTGGTGAAACAATTGTGAATGTGGCAGCAAACCAAGACTAAACGTCATATTGAACCCCACAGATAAGAAGTAGTAAATAAAGGGCCTGCATTTGTATAGCTTTTCTAGTCTTTTCAACCATTTAAAGTGTATTACGCTGCTAGTGCTGGTTCACCCGTTCACATACAGACATACAGTGTGGCTCACGCATCAGGAATCTAAGCACTCATCATTCAGGAGGTATGTTGGGGTTAAGGATACAACAACATGGAACGCAGAGGAGCCAGGAATCGAACCACCGATCCTCGGACGGGTGGACAACCGCTCTACCTCTGAGCTAGAGCTACCCAGGAACGGGATGTCGCTTTAATTCATATTCAAGTCAAGGCAGGTGAGGGAATACTTTTGGCAATATAGAATATGCACATTGCATTATATTGGTGAGTTCCCAGAGTGGTGCACAGCAAAAGTGTTTTTAGCTGTTTTTAAACCTACAGTAAATAGACAGTAATCAAATATGGGACTAGCTGGAGGCTATCAATATTAAAGGTTATCCATCAAATTTTCTGCAACAAGAAAAACAATACCTATGTTTCTAAGGTGTAGGTGTGTGTCTGTGTGATGGTAAGTGACAAGGATCCTAATTAAATCTAACATTTATTCACCTTACGAAGCCCTAATTCAATGTATCAGGTGAAAAGATAAAACAGTTTATAGTCTTTTGTTTTGTTGAGGCTCCTGTAAACAGCTGTGTAAAGAAACTAAAAAGCAGCTGCAGACACTTTAAAGCCACAGCCTGCAAATCAGATGGAAAGTCTAGTCTACAAATTTTTGACCAGTGAAGATCTGGAATCTTATAGGTCTCATGGCTATAGGGGAAAGAAGAGGATAGATATACATGAATCAAGTTAATTATGATTTAGAAAAGGGTCAGACTGGAGTAATTGTTCATTCTAAAAGCCATATACTGCCTGATTCACACTGTCACAGGCTTTCACTCTCACTAAAGAAGAATCATTTGTCAGATTGGGAGTGTGAATGGGACCTTTTTTCAACTGCTGGGCTTGTGTGATGATGACGACGACGACTCACACTGTGTGCGGCTGATAAAGAACAGAGCTAATGAGAAATGTTCCTCACAAAGCCAGACACTTAGAAGTGATCAGCAGCTAGGCTGGTGCTCCGGCACGGATAGAACATAGAGGACTTTCTTGTTAGGAGTTTACAAAGACCAGATTTTGCAGACATATGATGCAACTGTTGTCTCCTGGTAGCCAAAGGCCATCCACCTCTGATACACACACACACACATACACTCATACAAATGACATGTATTCGTACCCTGACCCTGGGCATTTTCAACGTTTTTTTTTTTGTTCTGAAACCATGAATTACCCTCTAACAAACATGCATTGTGTGTCATAACTGTGGGGTTATGCACATGTGTGCACTAATAACAGACAATTCATATACTGTGTACACACACACTCCTCTCTCTATGTGACCCTTGTGCCTTGATGTGCCATTCTTGGAGAGGAGAGGAACTTGAAACTTCAGCACTTTCATGCCTCAGCACATTCGCCACTGATAAAACAAACAGCTGCTATCTTGTATGAAAGGACAGATCAAGTCTTGATATTTTTTTTTCCACAAGTTTCTCACAACAAGGGGAATGACCAATAGCTGAAATATACAATAATGGCCACACAGCACTCTGCAGATGCAATGGCTGACATGCTGGAGTGCAGTTAATTTAATTTAGATTTCCCAGAAAATCTTTGGAATTCTGTATCCGATGGATCATTTCAATTTGTTTTAGCCCATGAAGAAGTAATTTGGTGTATCCTTGGGTCTGTAATCAGCAGGAATGCAGACTGTTGTCGCTGCACCTCTTTACTCATGCCACATGTAGTCAAAAACCCTTGCGACATAATACTTAAAGTGCAGCGCCTCCACATAGGTATAAGTAGTAGTTTCGCACTCCTCTGTGAAGTTTTAATCATTTGATTTAAACATCCTCAGCACAACAAGAACCTGCCATATAATTTCACAGTTTCTGAAATCAACGGATGCCGACTAACAACATCAACCCGCCTACTCAAATTACCATGTAAACAACATAGAATGTTGTAATAACTGTGGATTTTGCATCATTACAGGAGACAACCCACTTTAAATCACTCTGAACTGGGCTTGTAAATTCGGATTTACACTGACAGCAGCTGAGACGAAGACTTTGGATTCTGAGCCAATAGAATTATCCGTGTCTGCTATCACAGTTGATTCGGTGATTATCATCTTCGGAGCTGTACATCAGGACAAGTTGTTGAAAGGAGAAAGAGGAAGCTGTGGTTCATATCCTGCAACAAGGGGGAAGCTGCCTATAACAGTCAAAAGTATAATAATTCATCATTTATGATGTAGTAATTTTCTATTAAAGCTAAAACTATCTAATGACTTAGTAATAACGATGTCATTGACAATGCAATCTTCCTTCACAGAGAAAGTCCTGCAACTAGTGCAAATAACAGATAATAACAGATATCTATCCGGTATAGTAGTAGTAATATAATATAGTATAATTACAATTGAGGTTTGTCCTCAATATCAATGTAAGAATGAACTACAAAATCAATTTAAAGGGTTAAATTGACTCCCTGTGGAAATAAATGTACAAGGAGGTAATATATTTAAGGTACAGGTTTGTTTACAGAGATTATATAATTATTTATTCATTTATAAAGTGCTTATTTTTTTACTGAAAAATTCATGCATGGATCTATGTATATAAGTGTTTTTGTGTAAGAATAAGCATATACTGAATTGAAAACTTTATTTATATAAGGCAAAATACTTACTTGTAATACTGCATAATACAAGTAAAGAATTTATATTTTGCACACACTTTTGCATAAGTAAAATGATTTATTACATGTTTTATAATTTCTTTTCTTCAAACTTGGCAACTGGTTTTATTTTTAGGTATTTATCATTTTTTTTGTCTGCTTGTTTGTATGATCATTTGATCCTTTTACCGGTTTGAAATCAATATTCCAAGTCAAATCAAAGTAGAGCCCAACAGTTAAAACTTTTTAAAACGTTTTTTTAAGATACTACAAGGTTTCTGGCCAAACTATTTCAGCGGGTATTTTCTGTATGCTTTTAATTCTCATGGCCTGAACACAAGGTCTAGTGTTTTAACCTGAAACAACCCAATCTGAAAACGTAAAATTGGGAAAAGTACATTCCTCCACACAGGGGGGAGGAGAGAAATAAAATCCCAAATTAAATTAAATAATTTAAAAAAATTGGATGCAGAGTAAGTTTGTAGTTTTATGAATCCATTGATGTTCAGAACTCGCATGGTGTGTCTTATATTAATATTTAATTTGCATCTTATGATTGCATAACGTTGATATTTAGTATTCTGGTGTATAGGTTTGCGATAAATCATGTAGTTTCCTTTTCCTGAACGCCATCAACCACAACAGAAATAAGTCCAGTGACTTTGTGTTAATCACACACACACTTACAAACCCTGTTTTATTTTATTTTTTTAATTTATCAATATAAAATCAAATGTAACATGTCAATTACAGGGTTGATGCACACGTTAAAAAGAAAATCTAAGACGTTGATAGATAATATTTATTACCATTTCTACAGCAAAACAAGTGTAAATTGGGCTGAGCTTCATGTTTGAAATACATTTTTATAATATTAATGGGAATATTTTTGTATTTTAATATAATAAATCACATAAGAGGAAGATGCAATGACCTGTGTCCCATTTACATAACACAAAACTGTGTTTAAAATATGGGTTTATCACAATTTTCTTGTAATTGTTAATTAATTCCCGGTGCAAGCCACCAGACACCTCACCTCACCTCAGCATTTAAGACCAAATAAATGACTTTTACAGAATTTACTAGCTCAAACTCAGATAACCTGAGTTAAGACTTGTTAAGTAACCCCGCAATTCGTTGTTTTGTCTACTCGGTGGCCGGAGTTCATACCTGAATGACTGCTTTTGTTGTTTATGCAACTCGTTTCTGGCTAAAATGTCAAGCTTCCACCATAAACAGCGCAGAGGCCCAACAACTCGCTGCTGTAGCCCGGCTATGCTAGCAGCGTTAGCATCCCCGCGGCTAGCTAGCCCGCTAGTTAGCCAGTCGTGCTATCGTCTTTCTCGGGACAGGACAGCGCGAGTTAAAGCTGGGGAACAGCTGCCGACAGCTGGCACGCGGCGGCCGCGGCGACGCACGAGCTCGCCGCTAACACAAGCTAACACACGCCGAGACACTCGGCTAACTCAGCTAGCCGGATAAGTACCTAGCGTCCGGCCCTTTCTCTCGTTTTTTGTTTGTTTGTTGTTTTTATTTTTTGACTGCTTACCCTCTCTGCTGCGGACTCGGTGGGGGCGACAGAGCCGACAGCGTGCAAAAACAACCCCATTTTGAGAGCCGAGCACACGCCTCTCATTCCTTCCAAAAAAAAAAAAAACAAAAAAAAAATGAAAAGAAAAGTTGCTACAGCTACGGCAAAAACATACGCACGCAAACACTGTTGATCACAAACTGTGTCCCGAGTTATCCTCAACTACTCCTCGGCCCCTGACGCGCCGACAGGCCGCTGCATGCGCCGCCTCCTGTGCGTCCGGGACATTTCCACAAGGCTCGGCGCTGCTGCGGCTGCGGCTGCTTCTACTGGCGCAACTGGGTCGCCGTCGGAGCGGCTGGTTCATACAGCTGTTACACAAGCTGCTGCTGCTGCTGGTGCTGCTGCTGCTCCGACACGGGGACGCAGCCTCGCTCCGCTGGGTGTGGCGTGATCACCTCGACCCGATCCATGTGCGCAACGTGAAGGGCGTTCGGTTTGCGTGGATCGCCACTGTTTTTTTTTTTTTTTCCTTTTGCGGACTGACCGGTGATTGGACGGCTCGGGGCCATCTGGGAGGAGACTGACCAATCACTGGTCGGTGCGTCTGTAGTGCATGGACTTGTTGTCTTCCAAGGGTTCCTTCTCCTCAGGGAACATGTTCACATGTGGTCTCCGTAAACCGGACTATACAAGCGCACTTCAATTCAATTGATTAATGCAATTAAAATCTATGAGATGCATACTCAAATTAAACTGGATTAAATCTTATCTCAACCCGATTCTATATGATTCTAAATACCGAAATGAATATTCCAAACTGTTCCAGGAACTGATTCTTCTTCCAGTAGGATTGTACTGGATCATAACGATATGACGACAAATCATGGTTGGCAGGATGAAAAAGTGAAAAACCTTTTAAAATATAGTTTTAAGAAATTTTAATCAGGTCTCTCAAAATGTACGTTTTGTTGTCATGGTGTGTTTAAGGTTTTTTTTTTTTTTTTTTTACAAAAATCACGATTTTGTGCAATTTTTTTGAGAGGAAATGTCAAATGTATAATGGTGTATGAATTTACATTTAATCCACCTAGGATTAAAAACTAGGTGGTATAATGTGTTTATAATTAATCCCATTTGTTATTAACTCGATGAGAGAAAATACCACGAATAGAAATTTTATTCAAATTTGTAGAGCTCTTCCATTTCCCTTTAACAGAATGATTAACAATATCATTAAAGACTCAAATGTGTCTATCAATCTTAACAAGGTATTATATTATACTATATTATTATACAATCACCATTATTATTACCATTATCTTGTTGCTGCATTTATCTACCTACTCATCTTGTGTTTTTTTGTGTCCTTGTTCCATTCTATAATTTTACTCCAATTAATTTTTTTCTACCTCAGTGTTTTATGTCAGTGTTTTTATAGTATTTAAATATACCAGACTGCCACTATGACAACTTAATTTACTTTAATAAAATAATAGTCATCATGTATATCTATCCAGTGGTGGAAGAAGTACATAGATTTTTTTACTTAAGTAAAAGTAGCAATCGAAAAAAAAATATATGTGTTGGCAGCAACTGCATAAAACAGACCCCTTCAGTGCTATATTTAACACTATAGAGGAGGTGGTGAGAGGCGCAGTGGGTAGAGCTGCCGCCCCATATATAGAAGCTACAGTCCTCACCACATTTTATGACTCGTTTTACTACTGATTCACATGTGCAACTGTTGTGCTGAATCATCAGGGCCTGAAAATCTGGTCCCATTAAGCAATCTAATGCCTTCTCAGTTCAGATTGTCTGGAGTGAATTGATGTGAGGTTATATAGATTAAAAAAAAATCAATGACAACACATGACAAGATTAACTATAACCTTTAAATGTTTTATTTTAATTGCTCATCTTTCATAAAATACATCTCTCCTACATGCTGCCACTCAATAAAATACATAAAAGGTTGATGGAAGTTCATGCTATTTGTAAAAATCAACAATACATTTATCTTTCCAGAACCAATGTGGGTAGTATTTTGAACTACCTTCTACTGAAGATATTGTTGTAAGAAAATCCTTTTTTTTATTGCAAACAACCCAGAGGACAAGATACAAGTAATTGAGAAAATATTGTCTTTGTGATTTTAGATAATCCCCTTATTTAATCTGCAAATTAGCTTTCAAGTCAAACCTGTGTAGCAGTACCACTGCCTTAAAGTTGTTTTTTTGCACATAATTGTAGTTTCCATTGTCACCGTTACATCATGATTTATTTTTGTCTAAAACCATAAAAATGTGCTGGGATGGTGAACTCCTCACCAGTCCCTTTCATGCGGCTCCCTGTAGGGAATGCCTAAAAGACTAAAAACGTCCTTCTCTGTGGGCGTGGGAAGCGGCGTGCCGCCGTGCACCTTCAAGCTGCCCTGGCGCACGACGTCCTTGTTAAGCGAGTGCTCGGACAAGCTCATGTTTTTGGTCTTGGCCATGGCCCTCAGCGAGCGGTTGAAGTGGGCCGACCCGGTGAAATACAGGCGGGCGCAGGCGAACTCTTTGTAGGGCACCACGATGACGTCCAGCCGGCGGTGGCGCTGGCCCGGCCCCGGCAATCGGCACACGCCCATGTATTTTTTCTGATCTCCATTTTCCTCATGGCTCACCAGGTCATCTGTCAGAAACCCTTAAACGGTTTAAAAAAAAATAATAAATCAGTTAACCTCTTAAGACGCACCCACATGTTGTTTGAATCAGATTTGAACGGTCAGTGTTTTACATTGTGTGGTCCCCCTCGGACTGTAAGACACACCAGTACAGTTTGCTCATATATGTGCAGTTTGAGCTTGCGCAAAGCTTTCCAGGACATTATCAATAAGGCATCCCTGTGAGTAACTGATTATCCATCGCATATAGATTAGTGGTAAATTCTTTTTAAAAGTACATGCTAAACTTAGCTATTATTAACTTTCGCATGAATGCTGGAGGGACAAAATAAGCTAGTGCATTAAGGCAGGTTCCTCCTCACAACTGCAGCTATGCATCAACACTGTAAAGCTGACAGTTGGTTGAAAATGTGGTCAAACTTTCATAGTTGGTCCTCACTGGTTTTCAGGCTTGCTATCTCCCAACCCCATGCTCGGATTGGCTCATGTTTGGTGTCAATCAAAGCAAAAAATACATTTTGAGACTGTATGTTATTTGCACATAGGAACCACCCCCTCCCTGCCACTCACTGTACAGTATCTCTGTTAATCTGAGTATCCCTTTAAAAGAAAACACCCCTGGATTACAATTAACTAAATGGAAATAAATGTGATGGCCCTTACCACTTTCATGGAGGCTTTGCAACACTTTGCTGAAAACGCCCTGGTGGGACTTTCCATCAGGGTGGGATATAAGAACATCGACATCTCCACACGTGGCCTTCCCCCGCCGGTAAGAGCCGCATGCCATGGCCACCAGGCCCGGGTCTACGGCTAGGGCAGCATCCCTCACCTGCACGTAAGCAGAAAAGTCAATCATTCAAGTCCTTTGCTTCACCACATCACTAACTAGATAGAGGCTGTGTCATTCATCTATGATTGATAGGCAAAAATAAAAGGATGCTGCGTCTCTCGTAATAAGGCAGACTCCCGTTTCATTGACATCCGTCATCCTTGTTGAAAGTTTTTTGTTTTTATAATCTTCAAAAAGGCAAAAGTATACTTTTTGATTTTGGATTTTTCTCCTTGTGTGCCAAATACTGGGAGGTAAGCTCGCTAATGCATCACATATTATTTTGACATGCCTGAGGGAGTACACATGCTTTAGTCATCTCTTTCATATGCGCTTTCTATCTGGCAGCTTTGGGGGAAAAAGAAAATCCATGTAATACTATATGAAAAAAAAACTAGTGTAGTACTCAACGCTCTGGAGTGAACAGGTATCTGGCTAACTTAAGATGCAGCAAGCTTCAAGAGTTAGTTTTCCCCTCTGGGATGCTCCACTTTGTGAGAATACGGTCTGGTTTTCCCATCATCCAGCAAGTCAAGGAAAGCTGACACAAACGTTTTCCTACTTCAAGCCTTTTGCCTCCAAATTTCAGGGGGTCAGAGGGGGTATCTTTTTCAGAGATGTCTCACCTCTTAGTAAACCGGATTAAGCGTTACCGTAGCTCATGTGTTGCTGTTGTGACAAATCAAGGTGCATTACCACTTTCTCAATGGCCGCCGCTTCTTCTCTGGGCATTCTGTCTAGAAAGTCGTCGTAGTGCTTGAGTCCTATTTGCTGATTGCTGTTCAGGTTGGCTTTGGTGCGAATGTCCTCCAAAGTGCGAAATCCCTAACACACAAATAACATTGTTCACAAATTTAATTTCACCAGAATTCTTCTTCGAATTACTTATAATAAAATAACTATTGCATTTGTTTAAGTATTAAAACAATAACTGTCAGAAATTATATTTAAGATCATGCTCATTTATTTATAATCTGGCATATTTAAAATTAGAAAAAGGCACAGATTTGCTTAATTAACTAGCATTAAGAGAAAATATCACCAGGACTATATGTCTTGTCTGATATTATCCCAGTGGAGGTTCAACAGGTTCGAAGACTCGAACAAACCATTTGTGTTAACATGCCTGTGATATTTGGAATTCACAACATGTGCGTGCCTCACCTGATGATACCACAGCTGCGCCGTCTTAGCTCCTGCGCCCCAGATGTTGGTGAACAGCTCCAGCACCGGAACGGCGTCTCCAATGTGGTCGAGCTTCCGCAGATGACCGCTCTCCATGATTTCATCAATTTTGTCGGCCATGCGTTTACCGATTCCCGGGATCTGAGAAACCTCCTTAAAACCATAAAAAAGGGAACATGAGATAAATAATCTCTAAAGAGAATCAGCACGCACGCGCTATCAAAACTGCCAACAACATTTTTTGAAATGTGTGTGCATTAGTTTACCTGATAGGATGTAACAGGCTTGTGGTAGCTCTTCAGGGCATTGACGGCCTTGGAGTAGCTCAGTGCTCTCCACTTGTCCCCCTGGTGCGTGTAGGCCTTGGCCAGCACTTCCAGTTTGTCTGTGATGTGCTTGTTAAAGTTATTAGTTTTACTCTGGGAGGACTGGGCGCAGACCCACTTCCCAGAGACCGTCTCCTGAGCGGCAGGGTGGGCGCTGGGATCGAGGCCGAGGCCAGGGGTCTCCTCTTTGGGATGCTGGCCAGAGATGAGTGCTTCCAGGTCGCTCTGGGAGACGTCGTCTCCGTCTCCTCCTCCTCCTCCTCCTCGCGCTTCCTCTTTGCTTTCTGGAACCATCTGAGAGTAGGAAAACCACAATGACAATTCCAACATACTCAGAATGAGTGTTGTTCTCTGTTCAGGCACATTTTAGTTCTCGTTCCTGAATCCGGTGCTTATTTAGAGGATGAAAAATGTCATAACAAAGCTCAAGAAACACGTTCATTATCGCATTTTCTACAGATTGTGGCAAACTACCCTGTCAACGGGCTCCTCTCGCTTGGTTTCATCAGGCACTGGCTCCACAATAGTTTCAGCAGCAGCAGGTTTATCATTCAGCAAGTCTTTTTCAATATTTCCATGTAGTGTTTCAGAGTCCCTAAGAGGAAAGAACATTTAAAGATGGAAAAACTGGTGACACATTTTAGTTTCGACTGTCTCGGTGTCAACACCGTGTTGTAAATATTCAAATTTTAGATAGTAAATGCGATGTATAGAAATAGTTTAACCATAGCTTGTTTCTTATTGTGAAGGGAAACACAGATCATAGACTGGAACCGTTACATTATACAGATACACTAAACAACGTTTTTCAGACACTAGCAGTGTACTAGAGCATTATAAGGTCATTAACCTCTTGGGTGAGAGGAGGCTGTAGCTGGATACATCCAGCAGTCGTTTCTCACTGATGCACAAACTCAACCAAGTGCATTTCACCAGTTGGACTCCAGAGGGCATGCAGTCCACCTTCAGCAGGCGCAGAGCCCTGTCCCTGTCCATTTTGTCGTCTACAACGACATGAGTGACGCCGGGACCCAGCGAAGGCGCCGTCTCGCCTCCATTCAGACGAATTTGCCTTTCGAAGATCTGACATCTGGCGTTTCCTATTCCTGCAGCCAAGAGGTGCACCCTTACACCATTAAAGGTGGTTCCTAAGACAGAAGTAAAAAAAAAATAAAAACAGGTTACAAAAAATGTAATGTGTTGCATTGTCTGGTTTCTACTTTGCTACAATCAGTATTGAATAAGGATAAAGTAGCAACCTGTGAAATCACATTCCTCAGATTTCTTCTTTAAAGGGGGGGCCTCCTTTCCCTCAAGAACTTTGGATCTTTTGACTTTGGGGAAAGCTTTCGTGATCCCGTGTCGAGGTTCCATCTTTATGCTAAAGGGAGAGCCTGTGGCCTGTGACGTGGAGGAGAATTATGAGGCTATTTAGACTATCTGCACAGTAGAAACTTTTTCTAACACAGAGTATGGAATGAGTTCACGCTAAAAAACAAACTGCATTTAAATATTAAACTTCAGGATTCTTTTGTCTGCTACTTTCTTTTTAAACATTGAAAATTGCAGCAGTTTGTAAAAGTTACAATTTGTACATGTTCTGTATTTAAAATATTACTTAAGCAAAAAATACAATTATAAATAGAAACAATTGAGAATTACACTTAAAAAGCAGCTTAAATAATGACTGTCTCAGAGGATATATTTTAACATGTATAGCATACAATTCCACATTGTCTACTAAAACAAGCCAGGACAATATCCAATGACTGTTTATAACTCACTGAGGAAAAGCTGTACTTGCACCAAATTTTATACAGAGCATCAAAATACATAAACACAACTTTTCTCATTGGAAAAAGTAAAAACACCTGGTTGAGGATGGAGGATTTTTTTAACTGAGTGAGAATATTGCAAAAAAAAATTAAATGCTGTGTTTTACTATTGATAAATATACCTGATTTATTGTTGTAGCTGAGGTTTTCTAGTGCAATTTATGTATTGGACTTCAGGATTTAATCAATGCATTAAACTCAACGTTGTGGGAGCATTGGATTTTGACAGGTTAATTAAAAGAGTCTCACACAAAGGTGAATAAGTGGTGGTATGGTTACACTATACTAGAAAGAAAGAGGAGTTTCCCACGAATCATCCGAAGTAAAAACTTGATAGTGACTGAAACAAGAAGTTTAAAATGGGCAAAAGTATAAAACTACATCTGAGGCTTCAGAGTTTGTATTATTATATATATATATAAATCCCTGATAGCTGTGGATTGTTAAAAAAATGCAGATACCCAGTTAGCATATTGTACTTAAAATAGGTTGAAAAATCAACCTTTTGTCAGGGTGGACATTAGCCGGCTGCCTCTAGCTTTGCTAACGCTACAAACAACAAGTCGTCTTGTAGATTGTTCCGCATATAGATTTGACTAAATATATCAAATGGGCTTTGAAGTACATCCAGTATTTCCAGATAAAACCACCCGCTTGAGGTAGAATTGTATTTACACAGTGATATTCTGGCTCTTACCCCCGTTCAGATGGAACCATTCATGCAAAACAACAAACACCGTTCAGGGCGTTCAATTCTAAAGTATCACTTCCGGGTCAGATTGTTTATTATAGTTTTCTTTCAAATTATTTTGAAGATTATATCCACGTCTTAATTTTAGAGTATGTATATAAAGAGGTTTTTAAAGCACAATTTGTATTAACAATTTGTATTAATTAATTTTCGCCTATTTAATTCTTGCGTCGATCTCCGTTGCCGTGGTAACGCGTTGAGTCCGGAAGTCGCGCGTGTGCAACAGAAACATCTACTGGAAACATGGCTGTGCAGAGCTGGATCGACATCCTGAAATCTTCAAAGAAAACGGCTTTAATACACGACGGTGAGCACAGCGACGATAAATGACCTCCTCTCATAGAAAGAGCGACGTGTTGTTTGCTCGAATGACTTCGTTTAGTGTTGTCTAGTGTCAGATATTCTCAAAAATGCAGGTTGTTTGCTAGCGTTAGCTAACATTACTGTTACTAGGCAACAAACAGGTGGCAACACTGGCCCTGTTGAATATTCCACACGTTATTGTAAGGAAAAGTAGACACAAAACACATAACATGAAGGGTTTTGAAAACAATAATTATAATATTATCACGTTACTCTTTTTTATAGAGTGTTTGAAAAAAGTTGTGCCTGAAAAAGCTGGTTCAGTGTACCCGAATTTTACAGTTTTTCTGAGTCAAAAATTATCAAATAAAAAAAAACAAAAACACGTGCAGTTCTCAAATCAATCATTCACGTTCTGTGTATATATACAAGAGATTCATCTAATTTTAATAAATAAATACATGTTTTTTTTTATTTATTCTGTTGTGACTAAGGTTGGCTCTGTTTTTGATATTAGAGCTGCAGTCCAAAACCTTTTACATATAAATAAATGTCCAGTCCATTCAACTTCTTGCCAAGTGAGTTCAGATAATTCTGATTCACCACGAGGTAAATCTGCTGCGACAATATACAGAGTTTGTTTAATCTGTGTCTGTTTTTCATTCAGTGATCTTCTGGCAGTGAAAGTGTTATTTTATGGGGTTGTGGGACACAATGAACAAATAATCCACTGTTTTACATCCACAATTGTCACTTTTTTGTGGGGTCCAAAACCAAAACCAAAAAAGAAATCATGAGAAAGGCAAATATTTTTTTTTGGCTAATGAACTTTTGTTGACCTGATGCTACTGTGGCAGATCGCCACAGTATAAAATGTTGTGGTGAGCCCTTTGACAACCGCAGCATTTCAGGAAACATGCTTAAACTGTCCCAGACGTGGTAAACCTCTCATTTATTCTGCATGATTTGCGGCGATCGCTCTGATAAGTGAGTCTGGTCTTTATCCGTGTGTACAGCTGTTTTGATTTGACAAATAATATATTGAAGAATTCCATTTGCACAATAAAAGAATATATTATAAAACTTACTATCCTAACAATGATCACATTTAATGTTGGGTTTGTTTTGGAACTTCCTTATTAGGGCCTTAAGTAGAAACACATTCCCATTTTCTTCTTTTATCCCACTAATGTTAAAGTTCATGTTTCTAATGCCAACTCTTAGGAAAAAGGAAGATCCACTACCTCTTCACAGATGGAAAAGAAATGGCAGAAGAGTACGACTTGAAAACAGACGAACTCATTTGTAAGCAACAAGCTACACTGTGGAATCAGTTTTACACATTTAAATAAATAGCAAGAATTCTTGTAGCATGAAATATTTGGCACTTTTCAGCACGGAAGTGGCGTCACAAAAGTGCCCTCGGAGCTGAGGGCCGCTGGCAGGTGGAGATCGGGGAGCCGCTCCCTGGCCTCGTCCCTTCCGACACCGACTTTATCAAAGAGAACTGCCTCAATGTATGTTTCTATTCCATAATCCTTATTATTTTGACTTCAAAATTGCATGCAGTATTGATTAGTTTTTTTTCCAATATTTACAGCCTGTGTTCACGCGTAAAGACACGAAGGCCAGTTTTCAGTGGAGAATCCGCAACCTCCCCTTCCCCAAAGATGTCTTCAGTGTTTCAGCGGAGCCGTCTGAGAGATGCATCATCGTAAAAACCTCAAACAAGAAGTAAATATGCATGAGTTGACTGACTTTCCATCAAGTTTGTATGAACTTTTTTTGCTCATTGTGTTTTTTTTTTCATTCCTGTGTTGTTGACCTGTTTTCCATGTGTTTCCGGCGTCCTCCTATAGATGGCACTGTTCACAATGCATTTGTCTATATGGTGGCGGAATAAACCTGTGACATCCTCTCCTATGCCTCCTCAGGTACTATAAGAAGTTCCCTGTCCCTGATCTAGACCGCAGCCAGCTCCCGCTGGAGGCCTCCGCCCTCAGCTTCACTCACGCCAACAACACTTTGATCGTCAGTGTAAGTCTGACACCACGATAAAAAATGAATGAATTTACACGTCGAACCACTGAGCAATTTGAATAATTGGCAGCTCTTCCTCTCTATCTCGCTCTCTTCCATGTCCAACCTACCTCACACACTGGATTGCAATAAGCCTTTAAGTACTCTGTGGTATTTTATTAATGGCACTTCTTTTATTAATTTCTGATTTTTTTTTTTGCATTAACCCTGTTCCAGCTGCAACGTGTTCTGTCTCTAATCCATATTTCTAAATATATGCTAACACAGACTGTGGGAGCTATAAGACATCTGAATTTCCCCCAAAGTGTCATTTAAAGTATTTATTTATCTAATTGCAAAAGTATCTCACACTCAAAAAAAAAACAGATGTACATTGTTTTAAAAATCCAGATCATTTTTCTCAGCTTTCACCCACTCCCTCGTTGCCAAGGGTTTTTTGGATTATTGTTATAATGATTAGAATAATATATAATTCTTTCATAACACTAATAACAGCTCTTTTTGTGATATGTTCTTTATATTACGTGCATTCTTTCTACACACTCACGGTGCACGATACGGGGGCGAGGGAGGGAGAGAGGGAGGGAGGGGAGAATGCTGAAGTAATTATTTTTCTTCTCCCCTGTCCAGTACAAGAAACCCAAAGAGATCTTAACCCTTGAGCAGGAGCTGCTGAGGGAGCTGAAGAAGCTGAAGGGGACCGGGGACGGCGACTGCAAAACCCAGTGACGGCGAGGGAGGGATCCTGCGTGCAGAGCAGAGCCTCCCGCCGTCATTTCCAAACCAACATGTGAGCTCTGGTTCTTTTTTATTTTTTTTTTTGTGAATTCAATCATTTAGAATTTCCTCAGTGCCTCCTGCACAGTTCACTGCTCCTCATTGTGTCTACTAATTAAATCCTGTTCATCATCAGAGTTACTACTGTCAAAACCCGTCCTGCTCTTTATATTTTTATAAGTCGTTCAGGTTTATGAAGCTTTGAATCTGTGTTTTGACAATTTCTTTTCACTATAAAATCACTTTACGACTTTAAATCCAAACATCAGTTCATCTGTTTTTAAGTCTCGCTCTGTGTTGTCCAGCTCCCAACGACCCCGAGCAGGCTACAGTTTTGATGGGGGGGGGCCACATAACCTGCCCACCCCTCCTTTCACTGATGTCCTTGTAAAACACTCAAAACACACAATGCCCCGTCCCTGTCCGTTCCGGGGTCACCGTTACGAGCACATCCCATTTGCGTTAGCCGAATGCCTCCATGTTCCCTGCATGTCGCGGGCCACCCTGAAAGCCATTATTGAAACTTTTTTTTTATTTGATTTTTTTTATTTTTTAGGAGGGGCGAACATGCAGGCCTGTGTTCCTGTTTCCTCTGCACCAGAGGGTCGCTCCGACTTTGTGGCCTTCCGCATGAACTGCACACGCGCAAACTTGGACTTTCTTCCAAATGGATCTGATGGTTTTGTCTTTAGCAGTTATGCAAATTGCAAGAGGGAGAACAGAAATGTAAAGCTGCTTCAAGATTCTGTCTACGTTTTACCATTAAGAAAAACAAATGCTGCCCAGTCAGAAATACTTAGACGGTGGGTTTAAAAAAGGAAGGAGACAATGCCCTTTAAATATAGATTCTTTCAACCTTGTGATTCCTTGCATTTTTTTACCACATTGTTGTTGTTTTTTTTTTTTCTTTACTCAACCCAGAGAGCAAGTGCAAAAAAGCCCAGACAAAACCACAGGGCTCTCTCGCCATTGTGCTTTGTGTGTGCTTCCAAATGGAAAGAACAGGAATACAACAAAACATCTTAAAAAAAAAAAAAAAACAGACTCTCCTGTTGTTTTGCAAATTCTTGTGGGTCTTTTTCTTTTTTTTTTTTTAAAGCTATGATGCGACAAAAAATGCTTTTACAGCACACATTCTTGATTAATGCCTGTGGGGGGGGTTGAAGGTGCCGTATTACTTTAAACGTATTGTGTAAGAACACTGTCGAGCATATGCACTAAATACTGAGCATCTTTTTTTTTTGTTTAAAGGCTTTAAGCTCGGAGCTGCTGTCGAAACAAATTTCTGCGACGGCAAACGCCAGACTAACAAATTGGACATCCAGCCCGCGCATTGTGGAGGGCGGCCGGGCTCCCCATGTCCGGGCTCTTCTTCCTCCCCTGTCGTTTGGCCTCTGACGGTCATGCTCAGCTGCTTCTGGGAAGAGGGCTTCTCTTTTTTTGCCTCCCTTTCACTCCCGAATGCCTCTTCCCAGCCATTCCCCCTCTTTCAGCCGATGCCACAATTTGCCACACAGGCCCCGGTGCTTTTTCCTGCAACCCCTCTCTGCAACCCCCCCCAGCCCTCTACCCCTCCCTGTGTGACTGGCTTCTTTTTGATAACTGACCCCTCCTCGTGTTATTATTCGAACCCACTATTGTATAACATGCCCTTTTATATGAGGTTCCACAAAGGACCCATTTGATCAGAGGGTTACGGTGTGCGATCGTGAGAAATGCAACTACATGGTGGTAACCTTTGTTTGGGCCAAAATGGTGGGCTGACCTCATCGCTTTTAATGCATAGCTCCAGCCATTCAGGCCCGAGTCTCACTTGCTGAGCACATTGAATTCAGTAGCCTGTCACAGATATTGCCCCTCAGTTATCTGGGTCTCCAGCTTGAAGGAGAAGGAGAAGGGGGTGGTGGTACTGGAGCGTTTTTTGGGAAAGGGGGGGGGGGCGACAAAAACAACAGTTTTTTTTTTTTTTTTTTTTTGGAGGGGGGGGGCGACCAACAATGCGATCCGCCAGCCAAACAACCACACAAGAGAGAGAAAAGCCGAGCAGCTTTTTTTGTGAATCGATTCTTTAGTGGTTTTAATATACACTCTACAATAAATATTTCCATCATTTGACGTAATTTACATTTTTACAGTAAAAATATATTCATATATGTAGCAAAAAAAAAGGGGGTTAAAAGCACAAAAAAAATGCTCTGAAATGGCCTCGGAGCGGCGAGAGACACGGATGCTGTAACCACAAGAAAAAGCCACAGATAGCTGCCATGTCGAGCTTCATTGTACTCACTTTCAAACGGTCTGTCGCCGCTGAGCCGGCTAACCTCTAACCAAAGGCTTTCCATTGGCTGAAATGTACTTTAAATGCCCCCCCCTCCCTCCCTGGTCCTCCTCCCACACACACTCACACACACACACACATAGAGCCCTCCCCCTAGATTTAATAAGAAAAAAAAAATCTTCCCTAACTTCTGTCTGAATTGGAAATAACTAGCAGATTAGATAGTCAATGTGTACATACAACCCAGTACAAAGAATTACATAATAAGTCCATAAAATGAGGCAAAAAATCCCCCAAAGTGTATGTTTTGCTGGGAGCGCTTTCTCTCTCCTCTCGTTCTAGTGGTTCTTTCTGTGGCCGACGGGTCCACGGTTCTCCCCCAGTGGTTTCCGGGGGTCCTCAGCGGCCCCCCGAGCTCCGCTGATGGGAGTGTTTAGTCCGCTTGCTGAAAGGCTGCACGGGGACGGGCAGGGGGAGGACGTCGAACGGCCGCCTCTCGCTCAGCAGGTGCCCCCTGGGCAGCCGCTTCATGAAGTGGGCCTCCCTCTGGTGCTGCTTGGTCCTGGAGGCCTTCCTGGGGCGGCCCTTGCGCGTGAAAGCCATGTACCAGCCCTCGTATTTGGCGTTCTGGAGCGCCGTGTAGTTATTTTCCAGCACGATCTCGGTGAAGATGCAGTCTTTGCCTCGTCCTTTCCGCTGGGAAAGAAAAGAAAAAGGGGGTTGGGGGAATTTGAAGTATTTCTGGACAACTTCCAAGGAAGCAGAAACATCTTTATTTCCAGACAATTAAATAGCATTTGAACCCTTGAAGAGGGCTGCTCTTAACACATCCTCAAAATCAAATTTGTTCTGCTCCCCGTCTCAACAATGTGTCGCCGTAAATCTGGAATAACATTTCCAAGAAAGAGACGGACGAAACTTCAAGATGTTGCTTCGCGGTCATGTGCGGCCTGCAAAAAAAAAAAAAAAAAAAGCAAAGAGAATTCCGGATTACCTTGCCGATCAGCTTCCCCCTCTTGTTCATGCATATGTAGTATCCCGTCTTCACCCCTCGGATACGGACGCGGCTCCCGAAAGAGTCCGTCTCCACCTCCAGTTTAGCTGCACGGGACAAAAAAAGAAATGACGGGACAGCGTGAGACAAACGACCTGCACTTTCCCTCAGGAGAGTGTCGTATGTCACGTTCAAAGCGCCTTAAAGTCCTCGTGCAAACATCACGAGCAGTGAACCTGAATACTGAATGTTAAGATCTCAACCCCCTTTTTTTCTTTTCTTTTCATAATCCAGGCGGGCCACCTTCTAACAAAGCGTCGCGAGTCTTCCAGAAATAGCAATCAAATGATAGTGATTTAGCACGGCAGGGGGATGTTGTTGGATGTCTGTGAAGGCCGGGGATGGAGCAGAGCGGGAACGCGGCGGTCAGCGACGCGGCCACAGAGCACGGAGCACTGGTCAGAGTGACTCCCACTTAGCATGTGTGGCCAACGTTTGTGCGTGCGGAAAGAAAGAAAAAAAAAAATCAAAGACAAAAAGAGCACACAGGAGAGGGAGAAAAGTGAAGATGCTGACTTCACCGCTGCTTATAAATTGAGTCATACACTGAGTTGTAAAGCAATGAAAATTCCTCGTAAAAAAAAACTGAGAAGTGGATGGATGGATGGAAAAAAAAAAAAAAAAAACAGGTGACAGGAATTCAGCTCCCTTTTAAGCTAAAGATGGTTTCCCCCTTGCTGTTCCTTCGTAACAGGTGTCAACGACTTTACCCACATGTGCATATTTCTCGGCCACAAGATGAATAAATCACCGATGGCGACCACGATGCCACTAACTATGTTGACTCCTCACTGTTTGTTCCAACACAACCGAATTAATAATTTATAAGTCTGCTTTTCAGCACCAGCGTTTCGCAGGGGTTGAGCACGTTCTTTTTTTTTTTTAAATATGTTGTCCCGCCTGTTTAAAGGAGCTGAAATGGAGCTGGACATGATGCGGCCTTCAGCTGTCATCCGCCGGGAGATTGATCTGCGGCCACACGGGCTTCAAGTTGAAGTTGCTTTATCATTTCAGAGATGATAAAAAACAGAGCTCTCCCTGAACGGATTAACATATGTGGACTTTTGCTCAGCTGCCTACTTTTTTTTTTCTCTCCCCCCCCCCCTCCTCTTCATATATAGGCTATGACATTATAGTCGACATATAAACAGTGGTGGAAGAAGTATTCAGATCATTTTACTCGAATAAAAATAGCAACACAGCAATGTAAAAAATACTCTGCTTGAGTAAAATCACTTTTGGCATTAAGACACACTTAATGTATTAAAGCACAAGTACATTTCAGCTGTATGACATTCTTAGATTATCAGGTTTATGCGGTTCCCAACCTATGGGTCGGGCTCCTCCAGAGGGTCACAGGATGATTAATGTAAAAAATAATAGAAGTTCTGATGCACTGATCAGTTTTTTTCCCCTATAATCTGCAAAAGTAAATGGAACTGTCAAATAAATGTAGTGAAAGAAGTAAATCGTGTTACTTTCCTTTACTTTGCATAGAAATAAAATGATTCCCTTGCAGGAGAGTGCAGGTATGCATGTTTGACATATTTCTCCTTTATACTATTTTTTGTTGTTATATGATCTTTACCGTGCACTGCCCCGTCGTCCCCGTTGGCGTTGACCCGCTTGTTGGCCAGAACCTGGACGTGCTTGCCGCTGGTTCGGCTGTACAGCTGGTAGGTCCGGGTCAGGCGGCGGCTCATCCGGTCCGACAGGCGGCTCTGCTCGGTCACGTGGTGCTTGAAGTTCGGGGGAGACTGCGCGGAGTTCTGCGAATAGGAAAAGGCATTTCTTAATTATTATTAGTATTATTATTATGATGCTTTGATGTTTCATGCTTTAATCTAATCTATTTTCTCATTTCATTTGCTGTGTGGAGCTGACTTTGGAGATGCCTTCATGGACCCTCTGGGTTTTTTTTTTTTGGTTTTTCTTGTTTTTTCTTCGTCTTTACCACAGATGATCTTTCACCCCTTCTTGACTCTTTTTTTCTCATTTCAGCCGCTCTCCATCCACATGTGTTTTACCAATTACTTTTTTTTTTTTTAGGCTGGAGCTTACCTCTTTTCAAGATGTTTGAATTGTTGCCAATTGCCATAGCGCTCATAATAAAATGTTTTCATTGTTATTGCAGCCTGTTGCAGATGTACAGACAGTGGACTGAGCATGGCGCCAGAATACCTGTTAACTCACAGTTAGTTAATTATGTAACTCATTAATGCTCCTTTTTTTATTATAGGGAAAACGTGCGTTACCTGTGCGTAAAAGCAAAGCGCCGTGAACTGAAGTAACCTGAGGGTGGAAGAAAAGCATGAAAAGAAAATCGCATGAATTCAGTGGTTTACATCAGAAAGCGTTATTTTTTTTTTATTGCCATGTTATCTCTACTTACAGATAACCTAACCTCGATGTTCTCAGCCTCATCTTGTAATAGTTCAAATATTGCTTCATGAATACTCCACTGATTCGGTGCTGGAAGCTCTCGGAAATAAAGTTCCTCCTTGGGTTGCGGGTTTGGGCTTCGGGTTTATCCCCCCCTCACACACACACACACACACACACACGCACACACACACACACACACTTTTTCTCGTTACTGATAGCCGCGATTGATTAAGAGATCCAAACGCTGTCAGTGTCCGGCGCAGGTAGAGGATCCCATTCCCATTTCGCCGATCAAACAATGGGAAAAAAAAGTTTTCAAAAGCTGTCAGCGATCCATCAGCCCCCTCCTCCCCTTCTCGTCCGTGTCAATCACTTCCACGGGGAGCGGAGGTCTTGATTAAAAGTCAAATAAATCCTCGTTGACCTTCTCGTTTTTTTTTGGTTTTACGCACGTATCATTTTACGCGCCGCCGGTGAAGATGAGTCAATTAAAAAAAAAAAAGAAGTTGAATGAATTCCACGAGTGCCAACGCGGCTTTTTCTTGTTTAATTAGTTTTCTGTGCAGTTGAAGTAACGATGCCACAGCTGTCTCTCCCTCTCTGAGAAGCAGCAGATAGTACAAGTCCAGCGTCACCTTCCTCCCACACGTGTGTTTCTTGTGGTTCCCTCCAGTCCACATACAGCATCTGCCTCCCTCCACATTTAAATACTTTAACTTGCGGGAAAGTCAATATCCTCGGTGAGAGCAGGCGGAGCGTTCAGGCTGGAGCCAATTTGAAACTGAATACTTGTTAAAACACTTTGCCTGCACCTACTTGCTTACAAGTCCCCCCACCCAGCATTGATCAGTCAGTTTGATGTGTATAAATCACTCGAGCAACTACAATGGATTACATTTGTGTTTTTTTAAAGATGAATTTGCAGGTGAGAGCCACCGAGCATTTATTCACAATCATGCACATTAATCTCATTTATTCCCATGTCATGATACTGCTGTATCTTCATCCTTGTAAAAAAAAATCGCAGTGAACGTGCTTTTTCTATACGTCGAAAATGTCCACATGGAAAAATTCCCTGGCATGTATTTAAGAAAATCTACAGTTACATTAACTTATTCCCTGGCTGCAGGTTAGAGGTTGTTTGGTGGTCCCACGGGGCCGACCTTGATGTACTTTTTCATCCTACATATGTAAGTAATATGTATTCCATGTGAACACATGACACAGAATGGTTTTCACATAACATCTAAAGCCTTTCGCCCTGGATACAAATGCTCTCCTGCTCGCCATCATTCTTCCACAATGCCGGTTTGACTTTCAAAAGTGTGTCCCGGGCCTACGGTGCGTTATTCTCTCACAGCGTGGTTCCCTGCATTACATCATGCAATTATATGGTAATTATTCTTCGTGACAACGAAGCGGCAGGGTCTCCTCCGACGGGAAACGTGACTGCAACACATTCCTCTGATAGGAAAAGGGAAAGGTTGCACGGCCCAAACATGGGAAACTTTGGACTCCAGGCCTCGATGCGCTGCGTTGACTTATCTTATGTTGCATTTGAAATACCAGTTATATGATTTTTAATCTAGATTATGCATACCCCAAAATGTGCATATTTTATGCCACTTTTTCTGCCTTTGAGATGAAATAACTTCCTTTTTATCTGTTTTTGTAAAAGGGAGGTGTGGTGTTTATAAACTTCATAAATGTGACACTATGAATATGGAAAATGCAAAGCTCTCCCACTACCTGCGATGCTCCTGTCAGATGAAGTAAAATTTTATTGCGTCAATCAGAAATTGAGACAAAAAAAAAAAATAATAATCCCGTGAATGTGATATGCGAAAGCTGAACACACATAATAAAACCTAAATCATGCATGTGAATCATCGTGACCCCACCGCTTAAATGCATCTTTGGCAATATCAGAGCTTTAATACCTGTACCTTAAATCAGAAGTGTTAATCTACAGTATAGCTTTACTCACTCCGAGTCTAAAAATCAGCTTATTGTCCTAATGAGCCATAGCAGATTGTTGGACCACTTCTCCTAACTGTGAGGGTTCATAAATGCAGGACCATGCTCTCTGTATAAGCAGTATGGGAAACTTTTGCACCCTTCACGCAGAGCAGCTGTACAAAAGTAAAATATAATAAAATTATGTGAGTTTAGTCGATGTCCTAGCTGTAAATCTGTCATTTTAACCAATGCATGGGGATTTAGAGGGTGAAAATGGACCCGCCTTATTAGTTCCAGCGGGATTTTGCCACCTGGAACAATTCAACACTTTGTTCTTTCATATATTGACCCTTATGAAGCGGTGATCATACATCCAAATATAAAATCCACATGCATGATAATTAAACGTATAAAGTGTGTTTTTTTTCGTGAAGATCGCGTAATCGCTCATCAAATGTTTTTGACCGTATGAACCCGCTAATCAAATCACTCAGAAGTCATTTAAATAAAATTAGATTAAGAAGAGGGGGACAGGTTTTTGGCTGCACGCAGCACGGTGCCCTCAAGCTGGTGGGTCTGATAGTTAAAGGCCGCTGAAACTGTCTACTGTATACGTTACCCTGGGATCAAAGGTAAATTCACATTAATCCAGAGAGGAAACATCATCTTTTATTCTGTGTTTCTGTGCATCTACAGTTCATGTGTTACTACAGACTAGTTATTATCACAATGATTACCGTATTTGTGTGTTTTCAATAGTCAACACGTTGGTATCTTCTTCTTACTGCAAACAGTCGATTAACAGAACGAATGTTTCATAAGAAATATGCTGAAAAATAAATCAAACTTTGCAAGAAGCTAAGACCTATTGACAGGCTGTAAATTTGTTTAAGCAGTTTATTAGCTTAATCGCAATCTTGCTAGAAAGCATAAGCATTTTGACACAGAAAAGGGTGTCCCACAAGGCTCTATACTAGAACCACTTCTCTTTTCTATCGTTAGATATAAGATTCAAAAGTTAATCAAACTGAACTTTAACCGTTCAGTTATTCCTCTGCCAGTCCAAATAAGCCTACATCTTAAAGACAGACCAAATTTCTGTATTTAGCAATCTTTTACCAAATAATGGGTTTTGAATTGATTTAGAAAAAGCCTGCATTCAAATTTCTTGGAATATGGTCCTCATCATGCATTTATTCATTATTCATTCATGCATTCACATTGAATGGATCTTATTAACAATATTAACAATCCTGTTCTCCTATGCAGAATACTCTCTTGTTTCTAAAAGCTACCAGATCAGATTATCTAGACATCTTCACTGTGTCTAGAGTGCTCTTAACTTAGCAAGAGTGGAGTTCTCTACAGAGTGCTATCATGAAATAAACCGTCTCAGTGGTTGTGTGTAAATATTTAGGCCCCTGGTGTTTCCTGCTGACACAAACTGTGAAGTAAGACCACGCGCTCAAGACATTTAGAAATAGCTCCTGTTGTAATGTCACAACAGGAGTGGAAGTTAAAAGTAACAGCCCCCGGATCCGTGTAGCCGCCCCCTCCTTCCAGAGAGCTCGTCCTTGATTTCTGTTTCCCTGACCGACCCCGGTTCTCTGAGGGCCGTGACATTTACAACAATGCTCGGCTGATCACAACATAGTGGGCATTCAGAAGGGAGGGAGGGGATTGGGGGGGGGGACAGGGTTTGTTTGAGTGACTGTACAAGAAGACCGACTGTATTGCTGCTCCAGGTCTAATTAGATGTTTTTAGACGATAAAAGCAAGATCATTTTTTTATAAATAACTATTTAAGACATTAACTGTGAAAAAAGGCTAAAACCATCTCAAGTGAACAACAGGTCTCACCATTTCTAATGCAGTATGTTGATGGAAAAAACACTATTCATGCATTGCATTCACGTATTTAAATTGCCATTTGTCATTGTTATATAAATGATGTGTGATTCGTATGCAGGTAAATGATATCTATCATGCAGTGCCAGGTCTTTCTTATAATGCATTCCTGCAGATTATAAGTGACAAAAAGAATTAAGATGTCTTTTGTGCAAAAGATGCCACTTGTATTGAGAGGTACTTTTCCCTTGCATTAATTTCTACCTGAACTATGTTTATTCACATCTATGTAGGTTTAATCTGGATTTTAACTGCTTTAAAAAGCCAGACATTTCACATTTGACCCAGTGCTGCAAACTCAATACATCTCTCTCACATCAATTTAGAAACAATTCTGTCTCTGCAAATGTAAAGGACATTTGGTTAAGGTATGCTGTCAGACAGGTTTGGCTAAAATTCTCCAGACTGTACATGAAAGGTTCCACTGAAATTGATGATTAAAAGCTATCTTTTTTTTTTTTTCAAAACTTGTCTGCTGCCTCACTCATGAGATTCTCTAGCGACCGGCTTTTCTGGCCTCTTAATGAGTTTGAGAAGAGTTGACTCGCGTCCAAGTTTTGCCACTGATTCCAAGTCTTTTGTCTTTTCTACTCCCTCCCAATGCTGCTTTTCTCATTTGGATCAGAGTTTGCTAAATAATACAAGGCTCGGTATCAGCCAGTAGGTAAAAAGGTAAAAAAAAAAAAAATCAGAGAGGACCTCTTTGGCAAAGATGCACAATGGTTATTCTTAGAAAAGAAGTGACTGAATGTCTGAAAAGGCCCCAGAGCAGACTACCATTCAGTGAGAGGTATTATTCCCTCTAGCTAATGCGAGACATAAAAATACACACTCTTGCATAAGACAGAGCCAATGGAAAGGTAGACACCATAGAGAAAGAAAGAAGAAAAAAAAAAACACAGCCACGGAGGAAGACAGACAGCGTAAAAAGCGAGTGTGTGTGTTCGGCTGAGAGGAAAATGTGGGATGTTGTGATTCTCGCTGTCATCTGGTCGCAGCGCCGCCCAAACCTCAGTGTTTTATTTTTTTTTACGAGCGTTAAAGCTCCGTCAACCACCTGTTGTAATTATGCACTATTGCTTTGTTGCAACAACGCGAACCACATAATGTGCCCGTAACCACATGACCGCAGCAGTAACTCACCTCCAACTGGCTCCACAGCATCCTGACTCACTGCTAAAACACACAATTTGCTCCTGCTGCTTTTTTTTTTTTTTGCAGGCTGACTGGGAGGAATGATAGCGAGCGCCGACCTCATATTAATGATTTAACAGACAGATAGCTTCTTTTTTCTCTTTTCATTTTTACAACTTGGCAAGTCAAAACGTGTAATTACCACAGATCAGTAAACCCTTCACTGTTAATGGAAAGACTTTTTTTTCCTCTGAACGTCACAAGAGTTATGTTCACGCCTCTGAATTAGACCGTTTTATCTATCTTGCATGTGCAACTAATAACTTTAGGACTCAAATGAAGGTGTATGGATAACCAAGTTGTTTCCTCCCTGCACCGAGTTCTGAATGAATCTGCTGTCGTCTTTAAAATTAATTTGGAATTGATGGAAAGACAGCGTGAGAGGGACGGTAATTGTCCTGTACTGTGTCATTACAGTGAGGTAATCGCCAGGGTTGGAGGGTTTGTCTACCTTTCAGCGGCTCAGTCACGTGGTGGCGATTGTGTGTGTGTGTGTGTGTGTGTGTGTGTGTGTGTGAGAGCGAGCGTGCACGTGGTGAAGTCACGACGCCAGCGCCTGAGAAAATTGTTACAGCGAGAAAATTTGGAAAAGTCCTCGCCACCGAATGACGTTGGAAGCACTTACTTGTGTTCGAGCGGAGCAAAGGGCTCGGATGACTTTTTAACTGGATGAAACGACTGTCTGGGAATGACCCCGGCGTGCAGAAGTGATTAAGGGAACCCGATTTCACCATAACCTCCTGAATGTGTTCGCATAACGACTTTGAGTTGTGTTCTTAGAGCGATGGTAAATCTCTTTAACCGCCTGGCGCTTGGCGTGCACGCCGCGCCCTGCGCCGCTAATTGTTTCGGTGGGCCCCTGTTTTATTTTTATTTTTTTTTCAAGCATCCCGACGACAATTCTATCATCAGGGAGGGTCATAAATGACTCATCTTTTTTCTGGGATTGGGGCGAGCCTGATGAAGATGAAGGGCCCCACGGTGGCGTCCCTGCAAGAAAACAACGAAAACAATAAAGGTGTGTGTGCTCACACGCGTGTGTGTCACGCGTTGGACGTAAGGGGTAAAAGCTGCAGAGTCCAGCGCTCTTCCTCTTCCAGCAGCTCGGAGGTCCGCCCCCGCCCCCCCCCCGCCCATCACCCCTCCTGTATTTCAACCTATAACCCCCCACCCTGAATGGACTGTGATTTACTGTCTTGTAAACACATAGGAAGTAGCATTGAAAACGGTTTAACATAGTCAATAAAAGCAGACATCATTCCTGGTATCAGGGGTAGCGAGGGGGAGGAGGAGGTCTGTGGGGGGTGGGGGGGGGCAGGTAGCCACCCCCCATCTCCATCTTTTCCTCCTTGTCTGTCATCTATATCTTCTGCCTTCATTTCATCCCCCTTTTTCCCCTTCTCCCCCTCTGTACTCTCCCTCACTCCCTCCTCTCTCCGTTTTTTTTTTTTTTATTTCATGCGCTGGACAGCCAGAGCAATGGCTTTACCAGACCTACCTGCAGGGCTGCTTAGGGGCGGCTCTTTCATCTGGGCTCTGGAGAAAGAAGCCCCCGGCCCTGAAACAGCTGTGCGGAGCTGGGAGTGAGAGGACCATGAAGAAAAAAACCAGAGAAGAAAAGAAAGGGGAAATTCAATGGTCCTCTGGGGATCATACCTCCCCTCGCCTCTCGTTCTCCCTCTCTCTCTCTCTTCCCCCCCTCATCCCTCCTTCTCTGCACCTTTATCTCACCCTCGCTCGCAAAACTTCCAGTCGTGCAACTCGCGAGCGTTTTCCTCCTCTCTGTCTGTCCTTCGCCGTTATTCCCCTCTGGCTTTTCACTCCGTTACAAGTTGTCTCCCTCTCTCGAAACAATCCAGGTTTTTTTTTTTCGCTTCACATCTCTCTTATGCAACATCTACCCCCCCCCCCACCCCCTCCGCCACTGCCAGGATTTCACATGCTCCCTTTCAGCGCTGAATCAACAGAACGCATGAAAACAAATTGAGATGCAGGGAGAAAGTCCGGCGAGTCAGTGAAGGTCAGAGATGCGCTGAAAGGCAGGCCAGGAGCGCGGCCAAATTCAGGCTGTGAGAAGTTCAATTCGGGAAATTAAATCTTTACGGCCTGTAAATAACCCGAATGAGTGTGTAGTCCTGTTTTTATGTTCTGATTATTAGTGCAGGTGGAGCCGGGTCATCTGCTCCCGTCCACATTGTGCACTGAACTCCAAATTGCTCCCTGTGATTAGATTTTGCATGGTAGCTCTCTGCCATCATCGTGCGAGCGTGTGGGCGTCTGAGCGGGAAACTGTAAAGTGCTCGGGATGAAAGTGCTATATAAAAGCAGTCAACGGTTTTATATAATCTTAAAAAGAAAAAAAAAAGTTTGGACTAACTGTGACTCTGTGAGATTTACAGCCAGAAAGATCCGTAAATCAAATTTCAAAGATCTCAGATATTAATTTTACATCGTGCTCCGTCCTAAATATTGTGAGGCGCAATTCATGACTCATTTTCTCACATGCTGTGATTAAAACTGCAGAAAATGCACCAAACTGTGTTATTATTCAACCATAAACTCAGCATCTGTGCATAAAATGAAGAAATCCATTTTCACAGTACTTAATTGCCAATGAAATCCCGCTTTTTTTTCCTGCAAATGATTTGCAATTTGTCTTTCAAAGATAATCGTCGTGTGCACAATGAGCATGTGCATCCGCTGCTGTAGGAGCAGGTAATCACAGGTGTCAGTCGGGTTTTTATGTTTGTTGTCAAACACGTCGGATGGCAAATAAGAGTTAATTGGGTACATGGATGATTGAAAAACACAGTGACAGATCAGCATCATATTATTTCCGTGTGTTTGTAATTAATGCAAAGCGGCAAATAACAGGATGCTTGTGCTCGATGCAGAGTTATGCACAAAATCTCAAATAAACACATTTCGCATGCAGTTTGCATGTGAGCTTGTTACTTACTTTATACTCAAGTTCTGACACCTGATGTTTAAATGGTTATTTGCACATTAAGCCATATTAATTAACATCTGAATTAGCTGATGCATGACTCTACATATAAAGGTCATGTGACATATTGGCAAACTTTTTCTTTCAACGATTAGAATTAAAGCTGCATCACAGGAGGCTATTTGCAAGCACTGGGGGGCAAACTCAATTAACAAAGTCATATATAGAGATTTTTGCTTCATCAAGTTGTTTTAGCTAATTTCCTCTTTTACAAGCAGTAGACACAGAACGACATTATCATCCAATTAAAGCCAGAAAACCAAAAACAATGAGCTGAAACAGAGTAAAAGCTGACTAGCAGTTTTATTCAATCAAACATACTATTGTTTAATCCATGAATATGGCTGCAAACAAATCTCCAAACCAAACCAACAGACTCAACCTACCAACAAGAATTGTGTGTGTCTAAAATCCACCTCTGCACTGGGTAACATGTCCCTTCTTTTCTGAAGAAGATGGCTATGGCAGCTCGTTACAAAGAGCAGATTAAAAAAATATATTAAGTTTGTAATCGCCATGCACATGCCTGAAAACATGGTTCCATTTACACGTCACTGCAGGCCTGAATGTGCACGAAAACTCTTTGAGGTACGTGTGACATGGTGAAAAGCCTCTGTGATGCTTCTCTCCTGAGAGCGATAATGCTATCTTTGTTGTTCGGCATTGGATTTATTTCTTCTCAAAATAACGTGACTTTACTCTTCAGGGATGGAGGATCATGTGACAAACAGCACAGAGGAATATGACATACTAGGCTTTGGATAGCTGCTGTAGGCGTATGGGATTTGTTCAAGGCTATGTCCTTTAAACAGGAAATAACATTAACACACATTAACTGCAGCCCAGTTCAGCTTTTATGCTCTTTTAGCTCATTGTTGTGTTTTTCTGGCTTTTTAAGATCAGAAACATTGAACAGTAATTGGATGATAATGGTGTAGAATGACAGCAATATAAGAAAAATATAGAAAATCAGCTGGCGTCCTTTAACGCTCGTCAATAAAATATTATGCTTCATAATGCTCTCCACTAATTACGCATCCGCGGTTGCAGATCCTGTTTTTACAATCCACATTGTAATCCTGGTTTCATAGCTCATTGACTCATATTAAAATGTTAAATCTTATCGCATTGCTCATGTTGCATTTGCGCGGCTACACTGACAGAATAACAGCTCCGGCCCGGTCCTCCAGAGGTGCGTATTGAAGGGGCGACATGAAACAAAGACGGACACGTTTCAACCCTTTCGGCTTCTGAAAAATGAGAAGAGGAGCCGGAGTTTTTGGAGCCGAACGTAATGTCCCCGATGCATCATCACCATCAGTCCACTCCGCGGTGAGATCACCGTCCCTGGCTTTAAAATTCCTCACACTCCTCCAAGAGGTGGGATATAATAAAGAATAAAAAAAAAATCACAAAAAAATGCAGAGTTGGTGAGAATCTGTAGCATCCCCATGGGTACGGCTCTGATAGCGTCTCTGTTTTACAGTGTTTCTGATCCTGAAGGCTGCGCGCCGCCTGTGTTAGCTGATTTGTTTGTGTTGGACAGGGTTTTTTTTTGCTCACTGGGGGGGTGTCGGTGCAGTGACTCGCTTTTCACAATTGCTTCAGATTGCCATAAGTGTGCAGTTATGGCAATCTGAAAGTTTTAGGATGTGGATCTTTTAAGCCAGAGCGTGGGTGTGTGCAGGAATAAGTAGTGGTCGAGTGCACTGACACTAAATTTGGTGTAATTGACTTTCCTTAGTGCGATGCAAGGCTAACAAGTGCCATGTGTGTGTGTGTGTGTGTGTGTGTGTGTGTGTTTGCAGTCACATCATTGATTTATTCAAATTATCTTTCATATAAGAACCGCATATCTGCACCAATATGTGCAATATATTTTTTGCTTTTAGCAACTCACTTGTTGGATGCTTAGCTTAGCATTCAGAGCTAGCTGGCGTGCTTTGTCTGATATGTGTCATCCGAAAGGATGGGTATCGTTAGGATTTGATTGATACTGATACTCATCGATATTTATTTTTTATTTTATAACAGTTTTCAGTTCAAATATGTATTTTAAATATTAACGTTAACGTTATCCGCCTGGCTAACGTTAGCTAAAGCGCTAAGGCAGTCAAACACGTTTCGCGTTGGTTTGCAAGTGTTTCGGGATGTTGCTGCTATTATCTGACCTGTGGTTTGACCTGCATTATAACAAGGTACGTGATGTCAAATATCGTAGCAGAACCGATTCATCTGAAGCTTATTGGTGCTCCAGTATTGACCCAATTATGAACAGGTACTAAAAAAGACCAGTTCTTAGTACCCAACCTCATTTATTCTATGGGTCATGAAAGGATGGGTATCGTTAGGATTTTATTGATCCCGATACTCATTGATATATATATATATATATATATATATATATATATATATATATATATATATATATATATATATATATATATATATATATATATATTTTTTTTTTTTTTACCAAACAGTTTCCACTTCAGATATTTATTTTACATTGCTGTTAAAAAAATGATCCGCCTGACAAATGTTAGCTAAAGCGCTAAGGCATTCAAACTGGTTTCAAATTGGTTTGCAAGTGTTTGTGGATGTTGCTGCTATTATAACCTTTGCATGCTTATCTACATTTTTACTTGCTGACCTTTGGTTTGACCTGCATTATGATTAAGCTACATCATGTTAAAGCTTATTGGTGCTCCAGTATTGACCCAATTAGGAACAGGTACCCTAAAAAGACCGGTTCTTAGTACCCAACCTCATTATTACTATATTAAAACCAACCGGCTGGAGATTTTCATGCTCTTTTTTGTACAGATAAAACTTGTATTTGAGATGCAACTCATTCATTTATGTGCTTCAGATGTGCTGGTAGGTTGATATCTTTCTAACTCCTGGAGAAGAAACCAAATAAGCTTTTTTTTCCCAAAATTGCCTGTATATTCCAGTAAGTAGATCAACGGTTATCAGACCATTTATGTACTTCCCATTCCGTGCATTCTGTGCCGTAAAAACAACAGAGGCTAAAAAACCAAGAATCAGATCACACGTTTTTCCATTCCTAAAGTCCTGAAAGGCCACTTAACAGAGGGGACTTTAATAGTATCATAACACTTATGGATTGCTGGCTAAGTATTCCAGCAGCACCGTTTCCCCCTGCAGTTTAGAGCCAACTTTGAAAGATGTAAAAAAAAAAAAAAACTGACCTGTGAATCACCTGGCCCTTTTCTCCCTCGCTCCTTTCCTACTCCCCACCCTTCCCTTCCCCCCCTGGAGGATCTGCACAGCACGCGAGACCGCATAATGTGAAATGAAAAAGGGGAAGATGAAAGGATGAGAAATATGGGTGGGAGGGCTGGCCGGTTAACGCGATGGGGCTAAGTGGGCTACGGCAGGTACCAGAGTGAGAAAGCAGAGAGGAAAGTCCACTTTGAGTTCAGGGAGGAGGGGGAAGAAAAAAAAAAAAGAAAGAGAGGACGGGGCTGGTGTTGAGTGCTGTTGTGTTTGTTTAGTCCCTTCAAAGGCAAGCTTAATTATTTTACCATGCTGGGCCTGCAGAGACTGCAGGATTCATGGGCCGCTCTCAGTCCCTATCTCGTCCAACCAACTCCAGGATTTAACCCTTCGTCCCCCGACTCGGAGAACTGAGGAAAAAAGACCCTCATAGGTTCCTGCTTGAGACTCTACTGAGCTACTCTGGTTCAGATAATCGCCCCTAACGAGAAAAGACGATCCAATGCGTAATCAAGTGCTCGTTTACGTCCTTGATCACCGCTGCATACTTTCGATCAACAAAAGCTCCTCCGGGGAGCCAACTGATGACTATGCGAGCACTTCCTGCCAAGGTCAGCAACATATCTTCACGAAGATGAATCACTGTCCTAAGCTGGACTGATATGTTTGCTGTCTGCAGAACAGTTTGGGTTTTTTTTTTTTTTAACTATCGGGTGGGTGTAACACGTTTAAAGTGGAAATAGCTCGGTGAGAACGTCGCGGTAGTTACTGTAGAAGCGTGAGCTGTTTTTTCGTTTTTTTATAGAAACAACTCTAATGGAATAAAAGACAGATGACGCTCCCGTTCACTGTTTTCTTGGCCAGACACAGCGATGAAGGTATAAAACTTCATATTTTACCAGGGACCGTGGTTTTGGGTCCATTGGGCGATGCAATTTCTCATCACGTTTTGGATTAGCTGGCGACCTAAAATGTGCTTTATTGACTAATTTCTATAAACGTATTCTGCATGAGATATTGAATCTTGCGGAAAACAATAATTCCAAGTATATGAGCATCAGAAAGACTCAAAACAGCAAAAGAAAAAACTGATTCTTTGCTTATTCATTAACCTACCAGCACCCAAATATGTTCATCTATAAACCAATAAATCATGGTTATGTCTAGATTAAATTATATTCTTATATGAATGTACTATATTGCATTAATAGATGCCCAGCCCATAAGGTGGATATAACGTAGGGTTCGACACCAAAAAGGTTTCTGTTCTATCTATTTGAGGGTCCTCAGTGGGAAAAGTTTGGGAACTCCTCACCAAACGGTATTTGAGTTGATGCAATCACCAGAGGCAATGCGTTTTGCAATTCCTAGGGCCTCATAAAGTGGATATATTAGCGTTAGTCAAAACATGTCATTAAAAGTTAAGTGAGGGCCCTATCTAACATCAAGATGCTCAGCTCGTACGGCGTGAAAGGCACACAAGACTTATTTCCATGTACACAAAAGCGCGACCAAAAAATACACATTATAGGAATACTTTAATAGATTATTATGTTTCCATCTGCACAAATAACCTCTCTCACATTACTCAGTGTAGTTTGTCCGATAGACCCCAAAGACACCCCATATTTCACACTCTGCCTCAATGAAGATTCTGTGTGTGTGTGTGTGTGTGTGTGTGTGTGTGTGTGTGTGTGTGTCTAAGCTTGTGTCTTTCCTCAAGCTGCTGCAAGATTTCACCCACTTATGAGTGAGAAAATTAATTAAAAGCCATTTGTTACAAAATAAACATGACAAATGCTGCATACATGACGGTGAATGCACATCCTTAAAGGCATTCTGTCATTTTCAATCCACTACGGACTTGACCGGTGTACTGACCATAGAAATAATACAAATAATGGATGTAGCTACTGACGTCAACGAGTTTGTGGACTGCTGTTTGTTTAAAGGTTTGATTCTTGCATTTTTTTTTTACTGTAAAACCGTCTTTGGAGGAGCTGTGCCTAGCAGCTAGCTAGCTAGCCTAAGCTAACAGCTAGCTGCCTTATTTCCATGTACAGGCAGCTACCTAGCTAGCTAGCAGCTAGCTACCTAGCTGCCTGTCACTCATATCAGACACTTCTTTAATTATCCATAAAATTGCATTATATTACAATTTAAACAGTTTAGTTATAAAAAAAAATATGTATCCAATACATTTGTCATGAATGAGGAAATCCTAGCATCATCAGAATATTTTTTTTTTTGTGGCAGGCTGTAAACATGCTTATTTTAGGTGTAAAGTTTGACTCACGTTTGGAGACAGTTTCAAGTTAATTTATTTACTTTTTTGTAGAATTAACATGTTCCTTGTGAGTCACTGGTGACCACGCTTTTTTTTTCTTTTTTTTTTTAGGGAGTCCCATGAACGTTGTGTCTCAAAGCAAGAAACCAGCTAAGGTGAGCAAAGAGGGTAACCTGTGAATTAGCGATGCTAGGTGTGGACTGAAACCATGCATTTTAACATGGTGGTCTATTGGGGTTTGCCTCACTTTTGGAGCCAGTTTCAAGTTATAAATTTACTTTTTTGGAGAATTAACATGTTCCTTGTGAGTAACTGGTGACCACGCTTTTTTTTTCTTTTTTTTTTAGGGAGTCCCATGAACGTTGTGTCTCAAAGCAAGAAACCAGCAAAGGTGAGTAAAGAGGGTAACCTGTGAATTAGCGATGCTAGGTGTTGACTGAAACCATGCAATTTAACATGATGGTCTATGGGTTTTGCCTCACTTTTGGAGCCAGTTTCAAGTCAATTCATTTACTTTTTTGGAGAATTAACATGTTCCTTGTGAGTGACTGGTGACCAAGCTTTGAATTAGCGATGCTAGGTCTGGACAGAGCCAGGCTAGCAGTGTTCATGCTAATCCGAACCAACAGCTCCTGGCCGTGGCCTCCTATTTAACGACCAGCTGTAAAAGTGGTATCAACCATCCCAACCACCTAACTCTCTGCAGCCATTCTTTTAATGACGGAGCACCGTAGCCCACGGACGGCTTAGCGTCCTCATTGATGTTTAAACCTGTGAATTCTAGGCATTGCTTCTGTCGGAGTTAACAGCCCCCGCGGCCGGCCAAGCGTCCTGTCTGCCAGCCTGGTCGCAGTGTCGCTCCCATTACTTTATTGAATCCCTGGATGGGCTCAGGCCCCATAAATGTGTCGGGACACTGTCCCGATGCCCGGTTTCAGGTCCTTAACGCACAGTGGAGAAAACCAGCTTTTTACATTATTTCGAATTCTTTTAATTTAAAAGCTTACGTTTACTAGATATCTGACATATTCATAACACATCCATGAACACACTATTTAAAATCCGTAATACACACTCTTCAATACATCTGGACCATAATAGTTTATTCATGACATTACTACGGCTGCAGCTGTACTTGAATTGGCTGGAGGTGTGCACGCTTGGAAAAAAAAATGGGCTTTTCGCAGCTTAAGAGATGACAAAATGACAAAAAAGGGTTTTTGATTATTTGTCCAGCGATGGGAAAAATGTGGGAACAGGGAGCTCCGTGCGCTTTTATGTTGAAATGGCATTAGTACTTGTCACTACATTTTCTACATCTGCAGTATCATGTACAGAAGCACAAGGATTTATAGCGTTACAACTTAGTGAGTCCTTTATCTGACTGTATAACAGGGTTGGTGTCAGTGATCTTGTTCACTCGGTGCTGGCGAGCAGGCAGCAGATCATTTTTCATCAAATGGGAATGCCAGTCACTTTAGGAATTTATATGTGTTATTACTGTGGTCTAGACAGTCTAGGACAGATGTCACAGATGTAAGATTGGACCTGGACCATAAAAGAATAAACTCTGCGAGACAGTGGATGTGTTTATCTTAACAAGTACATCATATCTCACTTAAAAACAAGTGAAATAGAAAGTTGGGTAATTCTTCTTCTTCCTTGCCAAGTATCACGTGTCTCAGAAATTTTGTTGGAATAAGAAACAATATTCTATTATAAAACAAAGCAGATTACTCCAGTAGTATCAGATACATCCATTTATTAGGGAAACTCTTCGAGATATTTCTTCAAGAAATTTGAAGTATTTTCTATTTGTGTTGGAAATAAACTTTTTCCCCACAGGCAGAGTTTTTTTTTTTCAATCCTCTTTTTAAGAAAAATAATATTTTAAGAGTCCTAACTAGATTAAATGACTTGTAAGATTTCCTGCGGTGTGACAGCACTCAGGGTGATTTTTCTGGGAATACCATTTTCTGGTCCATAACTACCAATAATACGGACTAAAGCTCGTCGGGGTATAAAAAAGAAATAAATACTCTGAGGACTCACAAAGTCACTCCTTCATCTGCTGAGCAGTTCCAGATTTTCGCTTCTCAATGGCATCACAGCTTTCAGGCCTCGTACTGTTGGTTTCTGGCCAGGAGAGTTGTTCAGCGTCACATAGGCCGTAAATTACCAGATAATATAAATCCGACTAATGATATATCAGATAATAGGCAAAAATGGGTTTTGCCTTCGAGACTGTTTATGCTTGCTCTTAAAGCTTCGGATTAAAGTTACGAGCTGTCTTAGATTAGGAATAAAACGTCCAACCTGTGCCACATTTATCAGGTTACAGTGAGTTCTATACATTATACAATATAAAGTATTTATAACAACCATTCTCATGGTTTTACATTAAATATCAAATCATTCCTCTGAGAAAGCACAACCCCCCCCAGGGACATTTATGTGTCAGATTTACTTTACAGATATATAGATCCATGATGACAAGTACTGGTCGGCCTGGCTCCAGAGACTGGTTCTGACCCTGCTCTCTGACCTCCCTGTGGTAGTGGTGGTGTATGGGGGGGCGAGTTAAAAAAAAAACATGTGATCACCAAAAAACAACAACTTGTCACTTCTGGACAACTTGCACAGGAAGCATAAAGAAAGTCAATATGCATACAGATGCTTTCTTGAAAGGACAAATTGTTCCATGGCAGACTAACATGTAAACTGAATCTGGATGTTATTAGCCTATTGAATGCCCATTATAAGTTAAGATAACAACTTGTAACTTATAATGGGCTAAATGCCTATTATAAGATGTTACCACTACTGTTTTAATGCTTTGGATGAGGCAGACTGTCTCCTGCTAGGTTTGGACCAATCAGATTTGTTTAAATGTAGGACAGAAGAGTCAAAACCGATCAGGTCGTCCATGAACCCAAAGAACACTTTAAGCAAATCACCTTAGGTGCATATTTAATAAGCTGTTGTGATGTGTCTTCAGACTCAACCCGAGTGCAGAGAGCAGCCTGAATTCACGGTAAACCAATGCTGTGACCGCACTTATAGAGTGGTATTTACATTATGGTAAAAAAAAAAAAAGTGCAGTTAAGCCGCAGTAAAATTTGGGTAAAATGTTAAACAAGAAGCATCTCCTGCTGCTTTTGCAATGTTTTTGCAATTTATTTTTTGCCATCTAGCCTCCTCTGAACTTCTAATACTGTGTGAATACTACATTAGCCATCTATACCTCCAGATTACCATTAGATGATCATCTGAAGATACAAACAGGTGCAGCAGGGCCCTTCTAACCCAAATCTATGAAGCCTATTATCTATGATAATAAATTCCTAATTTGCGGTATAAATCACAGTCGTGCTGCTGTGCAAGCATAAATTTGAAAAAATGCATTTAAATCTTATATACGCTTAGTAAACTAAAGTCTATATCTTTCAAACTTGTGCTAAATGCACAGTTTTTGTATTTTCTCCTGCAGCTGAGCGTGTGTGTGTGTGTGTGACAGGATTTTATTATAAAAAAAGCAAATAACCCGGGAAGATTATCTCCTTGATTTAAGTGCTCTGACTGCCGTGGCATCATATTAGCTTCAGATCAACTTTTGAGTACAGCATTGGACATGACGAGGGCTGTGGATTCACTTACGTTGTAAGCACGTTTTGGAGGAGATCTGTGAGTCAGTATGAACAGGAGATACGATTACAGGAAAAAAAAAATATCTCAAGAATGTGCTCCTGACGCCTGTTTATTAATCTAGAATATGTTCTGCATTATTACATGATTGTTTTGAGGCAGATATATTGTTTGCTGTCAAATATATCCTTACAAAAGTGTTGCATTCGAATGTGACAAGGCTTTTAAAAAATGCTCACGACGAGCAAACAGAACGGGCGTCGCACGCCATATTTGCGAGGCACAATCTATCTATAGCATTATGTCATGTGATCGGCGTTTTATCGGTCTGCCCGGGACTGAGCGCTGCCATCCTAATCCTCCAGCTCACGGTCTCAACACTGCAGTAAAAGTCACAGTAAAATCCTACAATTTCATCATGGAAATGGGACCCCTCCTCTCTCTCTCTCTGCCTCTCTCTTTTCGTCTTTTCGATCTATCTGATCTAATTTTCTAATTCTGTTCCCTTGCAAAGCTCCACTGTCTCTCTCCTCCCATTTATCTCTCTCTCTCTCTCCCCCCGCTGTTGCTCCCCCATCCCCCTCTTCCCGTCCCCTCTTTCCCCTCTGTAGTCTGCAACCTGTGGAACCAATTAGACCTTGTAAGCGAGGGCCTTTTGCCCCCGTCGTGTGGTCGGTTTAACCTGCCGCTCCAAAAAACGGACCTCGCCTCATAGCGCGACCACCACCTTCCCCGGCTCGGTGGGTGGGTTGTGACGGCGGGGAAGTAGTGGGGGTTGTGTGTGTGTGTGTGTGTGTGTGACCGCAGGAGCTCAGGGACCACCAAGCCTCTTTTGAACCCCTCTCCTTCAGTTAAAATACAGAATCCAGGGTTGACTTGCTTTAAAAGGGACGAGGATGAAAGCAAAGTATCCGAATTGTAGGTCGGAAAACCATCCTGATCGTTATCATTTATAGGCGATTACCCCTAGCGGGACTGTGGGGATATGGTTCATCCTCTTTGGGGGGGTAAACAGACTCCTCTTTTAGCACCAGACCGTCTCCTTTCACCCTCTTTTCACCCTTACCCCAACTGGCCAGGAATGCTTTTAACAATTCACCGTCGGACGCAGGGCAACACGGGAGATTGTCGCATTCCAAAGTGGGGGCTTTTTTTTTTTTTTGTCACTCTTCACGTGTCAATCAGCCACACTATCTCCTTGTCACCCCTTTAAACCCCCCCCCCCTCCTTCTCTTTAAGACACACAAACACATATACACGGCTCTGTGCAGCCCCGGCCTCGCCGCATCCCAGTTTGAGGACACACTCGTCGATGTGTTAAGCACCAAAGAATGCGGCCTTATGGCGGGTGTAGGACACACAAACACAGGTTTCTCAGACTTCACACAGAGGGACCCTTCCACCTCCAACATCTGTGACGCGGGTCACTGAGGAGCACCTCTCCTCTGGTGAAAAACGGGGAGAGTAGCAGGTCTCTTTTAACAAGGAGTCGCTGAGAGAAAAAAACAAAAAAAAATCTTAAAAATATAGGTTTCCAGCCGCGTAACTCATCTCAACTGGTTACTTTCTGCCAGATATGATGATTTCTTGCACGTCTGGGCCCAAGATCTGAAAACGTATTTTGGCCACACAAAACCACACAAGCACACACACACACACACGCACAAAAGAAAGAAACATTTGAAACCCTCTAGCATCCTTTTCATCACCATTTTCCAGACTAATCCTTTTACTCCTGCAGCTAGATTCGGAAATGATAAGTAGTGGGTCTTCAGGTTTACAAACAGGGTCAGGAAGGGCACACACACACACACACACACACACATTCCCGCTCTTACAGTTGGGACAACAGTCCTGGTGGCACGTTATCAGTGCGTTGAAAGCACCTGACTGGTATGTGACAGTGGCAGCTAGTGACAGTTCTCCTTTAAAGTGGGAGGGGGGGTTTAGGGGGGGGTGAAGGGTTGATCCATTTGATACGAGTCCTGCCGGACACTTGACAGGAGCTGTCAGTGAGCTGTGGGGAGGGTGGTGCTTATCGATCAAACACCCCTGCTATCTGCCGCGCTGACCTTCATCTCCTGAGAGGGGCGGGGGGTGTTTGGGTGGGGGGGAATGTAACGGGAGACGTGGGGAAGTGCAGGGTCCTGGTGTGTGTGTGTGTGTGTGTGTGTGTAGGGTGGTGGTGGGTGTACTGATTGTGGAAGTAAATTCATTAGAATATCACAGCTTAGGTGTGTGAACCTTATGCAGCCGATACAGATAGGGATGTCTGATTTTTAAATTTATAAGCACTGAATGATTTAGTTTACATTTAATACCATGATGTGTCAAGCTCTTTATTTAAGGAAAAAAAAAATTGGCAACAATAAGGATCATGTTTCCTCCATGGATAGCCAATCACAATTGTGTTTCAAAGAACTTAAAATTATAGAAATATTGATTATAGTTTATTATATTTTGGCCCAAGCTGACAGCTATAAGTAGTTCCCAGCATTTATTTCATAATGATATAAAGCAATTATATGCAAGGTGGACTCTACCTATATTCCCTTGGTGTCAGATGATCACTTCAGACTTAATCTCTGCAAATCAAGCCCGAAATTCTGAAACAAAACCGAATTGGCAATATCAGCATTTATGCATACATTTTATGGAAAACTGTGAAATCTGACAAAATAAACATGATCTTTTCCTATGTGTTACATGTTCGGCCTTCTTTTACCTAATCTTTAGAAGGTAAAAGAAGTGGAGTCAGTAGTATAGTATTACATTCCAAAATTATACGGTGCTTTACTAAATATATGTAGTTACTTATTACACATCTCTATTACACATAGTCTTGGAGAAACTCAACTGGACTCAATAGGACCTAAGATTATTCACACCTTCTTTGAGACATTTTCTCAGCCACTTCACACTCTCTGCGCATTAAACTCCCTTCAAACTTTGCCTAATTGTCACCTCTTTTAACAGCCAGCCGACACTTCACAGAACACTTGACTCACATTTTTCGTCTATTATCACACCGCACATACACCCCTGGAAAAAAAAAACATAATTTTTAATGGCCATGGTTTATTTTTGCTGGAGAGGTGGACGCCGCAGCATCGGGCCGGCGGCAAGAAGCCAGAGAGAAAATAAAAGTGAGCCTGAGGGACGACCAGTCATCTTGTGGTTCACCATAACCAGTGTTTAGTCAGGGCCGATCTCTGGCCTCTGGTCATTACAGCACATTACAGCCGAGCCACTTGTACCGGTGTCACAACACTCTGAACAGGACTGGAACTGTGAATGTGATGTGGACTTTCTACTGGGCTCATGTGAGAGTGAACTCAACAAGTCTCCCTATGTATTAACACATGGGGTCTGATGTGTGGTTAATTGGCTCCCCCTACTGTCTCCAGCCCTCGTTACACCACCGTGACAGCTCCCTGCTCAAACGACTTCACATCGTTGCGGAGAAACAGCCGATGTGGAAAAAAAAAACTCAAGTGCAATCAACGCCGCAAAGATGGCGATCGGATTAATATTTGCTGCATCTCCGTGTGGGCGCCTGCACGCTCACACTCCTTTATAAGCTAGTTAGACACACACGTCCTGTTCGTTCCTCCCTCCCCTCCCTCTCTCCTTCCTGATCTATAAATACTCTCTCATCAGCAGAGGTTGGCTGCGAGAGGCGTCGACCCCGGCCTCTCTCCGTCCAGCGGAGCAGTGATTTATGGGGGCTCAGGCTGGCGCTAACCCTGCACTTGGGCCCTGGCAGTATAAATGATGGCAGGTCAGTGGCACCGTGGATGGAGGTGGCGAGACTCTCTCTCCACCTCTCTCTCTCTCTCTCTCTCTCTGTCCTGTTATCATCAGTGTGATGGAGACACCATCATCGTCGTCTCCCGGGAGTATAAATAGTGCTGGATCAGGTGACAGCGCCGGCCCTGGCCTTTGATGGGAGCTTTAATTTCATGCCTAATTTCTCTCGGCACAGAGAGGATCGATGCTGCCCTGCTCATGCTCCCCATCCCTCTGCTTCCCTTTGCTGCAAAGACAGAGAGCAGAGAAGGACAAATGATCTCTGCTGAGTGCCGGAGCATTTAGCTTACCTGTAAACACACACACACACACACATGCACGACTCACACACACACACACACACGGTGTGTATATGGGCGTCCTTCACAGGGAGCAACCTGGAACTCCAGACACAGATGCAGGGCACCCAGACGACGGCGACGGCCCCACCGATCGATACAGCCGGAACAGATAGCTTTGGAAATAAGAGCAACAAGCAAACTATAACAACGCGGCTGCCCACCTGTGTGTTGCGCGGGTTATACATCGCCGCGGTGATAAATATGAGCCCTCTGTCCCCCGCCCGCAGCCCCCGGGGAGGCATTGAACTCTAGCCCCCTCCGTAATGACTTTGTCTACCTATCGATCCGGCTATGATCCATGTACTGTAATTCTTATATCATCAGCCAGAGCCCCGGCAATAACTCCAAGTCATATTTCGGGCTCTCCCCGTTCACTTGACAACTTAATGGTGCAGGGGTCCTTGCCTGAGACGCACTGCTCGAGGTGGACTTTCACTCCCCTCCCTCCTTCCCTGCCTCCTTCTATTCCTTCCTTTCCTGCTGCATGCTTCCCCCTTTTCCTTCCCTGCAGGCCTCTAATTTCTCCTTGTTCAGGCCCGGAGAGGCTGTTCCCCCTGTAAGGACTCCCCACTCTGAACCACATATCTTCTCCTTTTCACCTCTGTGCGCTCGCAGTGTAATGCGCGTTAGTGTCTGGGACTGCTGTGCATCTGTCTCTGATTTGGAGCACAGCCCCTGCAGGCTCCTGAGGAGACTCCGCCGTCCCTCTTTAGACCCTGTTCTTTTTCTCCCTTTGAGCCGGGGCCATACATCATTGTCATTTCAACCCTCTCTTCCTAGCCTGGATGTAATAGCGGGAGATATATGGGCTCGCCCGTGCAGCCTTCTGAGCTTCCGCAGCCTTTTATAAAACACTGTCAGAGTGACAAAACAGCAGCCCCTGGATATTTCGGGCACAGGTGCCCCCTCATCCAGAGGCGATTTCTCAATATCCTGCGCTGATCCTTTTAGCAAGAGATAACATCTGGGTCCTTGGACAGGATGAGTTGGAACAGTCATCCCGGACAGAGTTATAGCTCATCTCTATTGCTCTGTCTCCTATAAGCCATAGGCTGTCTGTCAGCTCTGTTTTCATAAGAGCTGATTTAGGGAGCAGCCCTTGAAACCTGAGCCAATAGTGAACTGCAGCAGCCACCCACAGCATGCTTGTTTTCTGCTTTTCGATCCGGAGCTGACTCACCTGATACTGCTAATGGGGGGTGGGTAAGAAAGGGGGGGGGGTGTCTAATAATAATGCTCCACCTGGCCTCAGAGACACATAAACCTGTACCTTGGACCTTAGAGCTGTGGAAGATGGGCTGCAATTAGACAATTAAAGTCTCTACACTTATCTGTCCTCTTCTTCTACTGCTGCCTCCAACGTGTTAAACATGTCCGTCTTCCACTTTGAAAGAATATATTCTTTTACACGTATGTCTTATATTTTAATACTATACTATGACATTATAATGAAGGGGCAAAACCTAATGAGAAGTGCTTTGTTCTGCGCCTTCTTCCACTCATCATTGCAAGGTTTACTGAGTTTATTTCATGAAGATGGAAATGTCACATTAACTCTTTGAGATATAAAAAGACTAAATCTTAATCAAATCAGTCTTCCACATTTATTTAAATTAGGAGACCATTTCTGCGTGCCATTCCCCTACCACCTTGCTATTCCACTTTCCTGTCTATCTACTGTCCTAGACAATTAAAGGCAACAGGTAAAGAGTTATATTTATATATATATATTCATCATAATAATAATACAAAACAACTGTAACAGTCAATAAATACAATAAGGCTTCAGGAAAAAAAATCCACTAGGGCTTTAGCCAAAAACTAATGATGAATGAAACAATTAATCGCTTAGTTGTTTGGTTCCCAAAGCTGAAGATTTAAACTAAAATTACTTTTTTTGTTCAGACCAACAGAGATCATCAGTTTACTGTTACATAACAATGAAGAAACCAGATCATAATCAGATTTGAGAAGCCGTTGCCAGAGGATTTCTTCTTAAAACTGACTCTGATGAATCAATTATCTCAACTATATTTAACGTAATGGTTGGCAGCTCATCGATTAACTGATTAACTAATTGTTGCAGCTCTGATATCAACGGACACTTTGCATTGTGAACAGGAGCCGTGGTGTGAGTCTTCTCTCTCCATCCACAAGACGCACTCTCTATCTCCCCCCCCACCCCCCTCGCCCCCTCCCTCCCCCCTCCCTCCCAGCCTTAATTGGGAGTCAGGGAGAGCAGTGGAAATCGCATTAACGCGGGCCCTGCCTGGGCGCGCCATCCATCTTCTTTTTTATTACGCCGCGCCGGGGCTGCCTGGGCGCCGCCGTTCGATTTGTCACCGGCCTCGTTCGCTGATAACAGGCATTTGTCATCGCCTTGCCTCCCTGTTAATGTTATCATCTCCTCCCTGACAGCCGCCCTCCGCCGGGGAGCGCCGGCGACAAAGCACATCCGTCAAGCGAATATTTCCACGGCTAAGGGGACCGCACACTGCAATAAGCCACATTAAAGCACTTATGAAGGGTGCAGGCCGCGCGCGTGCGTCAAAGCGCGTGTGCTTTGCGTGCATGTGTGTGTTTGCGTGCGTGAGCCTGTCAGCACCATAAAAAAGAGGCGAGGTGGGGGCCGACAGGGAGAGGAAGAGGTAATTTGTTGCAATTAATTACGCAGCGAGTGCGGCTTTTGTTGTGTGGGGGAGAACGTTTTTTTATCTGGCGGAATGCCGCAGACGCGCCGCCCGCGTGCCCTCCTCCTCCTCCTCATTCCCGGTGACTTTAATCACGCCTCTCCGTCCTCCACTCCTGCCCACTTTCACTCGATGTGTTACATGTCACACCCTGAGACGATAAAACACCGGATTTGTTTTATACCAACACCGAGGAGTCACATAACTCATCACCTCTCTCTCCCACCCCCCCCCCCCAGGGAGGATCTGAGCTCCTCCCGGTGAAGGCAACAAACCTCTCACACAGGCGGCCGGCTGTCACTCGCAGAGGAAAGATGGTCTGGTGAGGAAGGACTGTTGGTGTGGGACACGGATTGTGGTGCTCACAGGGAGGATTGTGACAGTCTCTCTGGGAACTACATGCACATCTACATCCAACACAACAAAAACCTCGGAGTGGGCCCGACGTGAAGGAGGAAAAAGCTTTAAAACCAACCTGATTGGTTGAGAGGCTGGTTCCCCCCCTACTAACCTGCCACTGGGGAGTCATCCATCGCTCCCTCTCTTGCCAGCAAAAGACTGTGAGAATCACAAGCCTCAACAGACTGGTTAAGAAGGCCAGCTCAGTCTAGTCAACCAACACCAGTCACACAACAAGCTTAGCATAATATTGGATTGTATTGTAGTGCATCCTGTCTGTGTGTGAACTCACTATGGATGCGCTGTAATTGCATGGTGCACATTGTCAGGCAGACTTTGCAAAATGGACAAGTTGCAGGATGCTTCTTCCTTCGTGTTTTGTGGCAAATTGAAATTCCGGGGGTGGGTGGTGGTGGGGGAGGAACAAATGCATGCGATTGGTACCCTTTGAATAGGTAATAGTAGGTAATACTGATGTCCAAATCCAAGTCTGCCAGTCCAAGACATTGGGAGACCAAAAGAACCGAGATTGAGACAAAGGCCAAGACCATAAAAAAATGGTCTCAAGACTGGTCTCGAGAAATCCTACAAGTCTAGTCCTACAAAGCCCCCTTCAACAGGTCTCAGCCCAAACAGGCTGCTCTCACTGCTCCATCAGGGACAGTCCACAGGTGCTTCATCCTGCTGCTCAACACTGATAGTCATGTGCAGTTTTAATGTATAATAAACTGTGTCTAGGTAATTATATCCTGCTTTTTTAAGATAAGATAAGATAGGACTTTATTGATCCCACTACGGGGAAATTTGCTCCTTACTACAGCTAAGCACAGGTGTAAAAGAGTACAGAGTAAAGAGAAAAAAATATATAAGCTATAAAAAATACACAACACTATATACTATATACAGTTCGCTGAATTTGTTGAGCAGCATACACAGTATGCATTATGGATATATTTGGAGTGGAAAAAAATACTAATAAATAGCAAGAAAAAAGTATGCATAAGCAAAGTATATATACATACATACATGCACGTACATACCTACATACATACACATACACACATATTTACATATTTGCATATATATACGCACATACACACATGTACACATACATAGCTAATGCATACTTAAGGTGCATTTATTAATGCTTTTTAGCTTTTCTCAGTGTAGATTGAGATGAGGTCTGGGAACCATCCTTTCATTTGTTTATATTGGGGGCGTGGTTTATGTAGCCCCAGAGATTGTAGTTTATTGGCTGCTACAACTGTCTGTCAAATGCCTCAATGACATACCCGATACCCAAAAATGAAGAAATATTTTGGAGTAAAAGCTGCTCATTTTTCAAAGTAAACCTGCAGTCTGAATTACTTGAAACACTTTCTAAGGCTGCACTGAAAGGTAAATTACCCTCTGCCGTCATGTCGGATCCACATTTATCAAAAGAGTCGCTTCTGTGTTTTGTCATCGTCTTGATTCACCCTCTGCTGTTCTGTGATTGGCTCCTTCGCTAGGAGGAAAATTGGGTCCTTGGTGTCAAGACTGAATTTCCAAGCGAGTTCGAGTGCAAGGAAGGGTGTGTATACCCCAGATAGATGCTGCCTGCTGTTGTTGCAAATTTCCCCACTGTGGGACTAATAAAGGATTATGTCATTTCATTGTGTCTCATCCTATGTTATCTCATCTCGTCTTATCGTATCTCGTCTTTCTTCGCCAGTCTGTGATGCTGTTTATTTGATTTATAGCTTCTGCCTGCCCGAGGCAAAGTGAGCCTGTGAGTGTGTGTGTGTGTGTGTGTGTGTGTGTGTGTGTGTGTTTCCACATGTTCACAATGCTGTGGCATTATCCACAGAAATATAGTGTGTACTGTGGTCTCAGTGACAAGGAGACCTTTGTTTGGGGTGTGTGTGTGTGTGTGTGTGTGTGTGTGAGACGTTACATATGAACAGCCACGCAGCCCTTTGTTTTTATTGTTTTTAAGCCCTCGCTCCGTTCGATCCATCCGTCATTCGGCAACAACTCCAGAGGTTGACCTCCTGTCACCCAGCTTCCCTCAGCCTGTTCCCTCCTCCTTCTTCTTCTTCTTCTTCTTCTCCTTCCCTCGTTCTTTCTGTGACAGGAAGCCGAGGTTGAAAATAATGCGACGCCCTGATTTACCGCGCTACAGCCCCGAAACAACCAAGATATGATATACTGATGATGTTGTCTCTCGTTGTATCTTCTCTAAGGTATCGGGAGGAGCGTGGATCTGACAACATTTATCCTTCCTGGCTCAGCGGGGGGTGGTGCGGGGCCTTTCCGCCGGCGCTGACAGATGGATCAGCCGGCCTGGAGGCAGCGGGAAGAGATGAGAGAGGAGCGCCACTTCCTCATTCTTCAACGTACCGTGTGACTCCCAGATTCGCCCTTCCCGAGTCGCCACGGCGACGGCGGCTTTGCACACCGAGAGATCGATGTTTTTCGCCAAAGCGTCTTCACGCCGCGACCACGCGGCACAGTTTGAGGTAAAGGACGAGAGTATCAGGAGATAGTCATGATCCCTCATTTGCATGTCCAGAACTGCATATAACCGTTTGTAGTCTCATTATTTCTGGGTAACTGTCTCCTGGTTGTTGCTTTTCCTGCAGAGACCTTTAAAATGTTTTTTTATTTCATTTTTTGCTGTCTGTTCACACTGCAAACTAACTGCAAACTGCAAATTGGCTCAGACCTCTGTATCAACACAATTGTGGAGTTCCACATTGGAACTTATTGATAATAAATAATTTATTAATGATAATAAAAGAAAGATTTAATGCAAAGGTCTCTGATGCACCCTTTTAAAAACAATGGAAAATAAATATTTTAAGGTGGTTCTTAGGCTTTACATTTTAATAAAGACTTAATGAGTTCATAGAGATCATTAGAAGCCCACCTGATGACCTCTGACCTCCAAGGGAAAAGCTGAATAAAATCTTTCTATTATCATCAACAACTGTAAACGTGTTATTAGAGAAAAAAAAGTCTTTATTAATGACTTATTAACAATTAAAGCTTCAGACATGGTAGGCGTATTAGGACATGTTAGGAACCCATGAGCTTTAATTAACAGGTTCATAACTGTGTTATTGCGTTACAAAAAGATAGGAAAACCAGACAGAGCAGAAAAAAACAGGAACTGAGGCAATTAAAAAGAATAGGGTCAAATAAATAAAAGCATATCCTAAACAGCTTTATGAAGAGACATTTTAATTTACAAGGGTAAGCATTGGTCAGATGGATTTGAGAGTTGTTTAGTTAATAGCTTATCATTGATCTACATCTAAGTATTAGTCACTTTCAAGTTTAGAATCCCAGCCAAAGGTCAATTTCAGTAGCTGTTTTTTAGTTGTTTTTTTTATCATATCATACAATCTTCTGATCTTCACCAGCTGTTAAACGTTGCAGGTTGGTAAATTTCCAAGGAATTTGTGTTGATGTTATTATCAAATGTCTAATTCCTGGACAACTGGGCACAATCTATTTGCTGATAAAGATCAGTTAATATGATTGAAGGTTCCAGAACAGCTACTAAATGAACCCTGTGGTGAACCTTGCGATTTCTCGCTCAGTTCCAAGGTCAAGAATGAACATTGAACCTTAGAAATAAATCATTTATGAATCGGTAAATAAAGCCAGTAGCTTCAAATAACAGCTGCATTGTATAGACAGTGGTACCTTCACATGAATAGTTTTTACCATTCACTATACACATATATTTCCATTCTTACCCTTACATGATCACATGAATAACAAGCTCATTGACACTTCCAGTAGTTTTGGACAATATTTTATTAAAAACTTAGAAATGTTTTTTTGTGTGTTTGGGGGATATTTCCAGACATGTGGATATTTGTGCTGTTATCAACATTGTAGAGTATTAATCATCTATTTTTTATAAAGATAATGTTTGACTTGGCACTTGACACTGGTTCTAAAATAAATGTACCAGTAATGCTCTATATTTGATGGAAGAAAGCTTTTTTGCTGTTATTTTGTGTATTCCGTTTATGTCGGCCAATTAGCAAAATAGTTTACAGCCCAAAACAGCATAAATACAACATGTTTCATGCTAAAACCTGTAAAGGTGTTTTATTTTTTTTTTATTTTACAGTCTTAATTTTATTTCATAGTTCTCACTGTCACTGAGTACTCCATATATTATACAAACAAGTCTTGTAAAACATACAGCAGTTAAAAAATGCCTGAACAAACTTGTAAATTGATTGATAAATTATAACTCTGTACATGCGTGCATACATATGTGCATACATGAGATGACTACTACAGTAGCCACAATATCCAACGCTCTTATGTAAAAAGAGACACAAAAAAGATGAACAGGATAGACAGAACAACTTTTCTTGATGTCTTAGTTGAGACATTCTCCTCCAGCTGAACAGTGTAAACATACGGTAACAGTAAATATTACTCTATATTATTCACATGATGTCTCATGACCTTTTAAAAAAGGTACAATGTGTAAGAATAGGCCGCCTGATCCAAACAAATAGGGGGTGTATTTGTGCGTTCAGAGACTGATTTCACTCTATATTTGCTCTTCTCTTCAGGAAAAAAAATACAACTGACGACATATCACCAGAATTTACCAGGCCGCCCTACTTTGAATTCATCAAATCTGTAAAAATTCTTCCGACTAACTTCCCAAACAGGCGTCATTTGGAAACTGAAACACATGATGGGAATCTGAATCTCGCCCAAGAATATGGTAAATCCTAATAAATTACGAGTCCAACGGCGGTAAATTACAGCAACTTTCAGCTCGGCTCCTCAATTACTCCCAGTGGCTCAGAGCAGCAGTATTTCTTCCTCTTGTGTTGGACGGAGGCAGAATGGAGGTTTCAGTGGCTCATTATTGCCTCTTAAGGGAGGAGTGGTATTACAGGACAGGACAAGACTGGTTATCATGTTCGTTTCAGTAGATAGCTCTGCAGCACAGTACATATCGCTCTTTGGCTCTATTTCTTCGTATCACTTTAAATTCTGGGCAAATCTTACACATTTTACCTTTAACCACGGAGGGAGATTTCAGAGGAAATGGCCTTTCAGTATAGGTGTCACCAAATAAAAACACCACGTTCGCTTTGTACTGATAAAACAATACAGAAGCATTCAACAGTGAACATGAACAATATCTTGATCATGTGTTCATGGAAAAAAAAAAAAGAAAAAGAAAAGTGAGGCTAATGCGGAGATTAAAATTTCTGAGAGCACCGTGAGAAACCAACTCAGCTCCCGTTAAAAAAAAAAAAAAAAAATGCTGTGAGACGCAGAGAAATGGATTAAAATGTCGCTGATGGTTGATTTGAAATGCATAACTTCTATCTCACACGCTGTGCAGAAGCTACACTTCGACTTAGGATTCACTGTTAAAACTGGGTTTTATTGTAAAAAGTGAGGACTATACGTTGGCGTGCATGTGTGCGCACTGTTCTTCTGTATTTTTTCACGTGAAGCAGCACATCTCCTCGTGGCCATGGTTCTACCTTTTTTTTTTTTATCCCTGTTTCATTTGCTTCAGTCATCACAAACCAAGAGGGCACACGGTGAGAGGAAACCACCACCAACGTGTCACGCTTCTCTCCATCTTATTTTTTTTTTTTTAGTCCAGGTGGCCAACCGTTCCGTAGCCGTTCATTAACGACAATTTCAGATGACCATTGGGGGCTAGCTCCTCTTCGAAGATGTTGTTCTTGGTGGCGAACATCTGGCTGATCTCCACGAAGGTTTTGTTCTTGGTCTCGGGGATGATGACGATGGTGTAGGCGGCCACCGCCAAGCAGATGGCGCAGAAGATCAGGTAACAGTAGGGACCCATGGAGAGCTGAGGTGGGAGGTCACAAAGAAAAGCTTTGTCAAGAAAAAACAAAGGAATGTTGAAGGGTGGAAATTAAACTGGATGCTGTGCAACAAATTTGGAGCCAACTTGTGTTAGCAGATAGCTTCCATGTTACATTTTCCATTTTAGCCCTGGACCAGGCTTGAAATCCAGAGCTGAGAATGACTGAATGATTCTTTTTGGTGACATGTGGTCAGTAGAACAAGCTGGAAAAAGCTTTTGTGAAACTGTAGGCCAGAGGTAGGGAACCTTAGTCCTAGAGAGCTGCATTAGGTGCATGTTTTAGTTCCAACCAGGCAGTAACACACCTGAATCTACTAATGGCGGAGCTCTGATGCTTTATTAGTAGGATCAGGTGTGTGACTACATGGTTGGAACAAAAATCTGCTACCCATTGTGGCTCTCTAGGACCAGGTTTCCCTATCCCTGCTGTAGAATTGGCAAAAAAATGAACCCATTAAATGTTGAGGTGGATCAAACTCATGCAGTTTGCACATTGGTTGTTTTAGTACATTGGATGATAGTGGCTCCTGCTGGTCAATGGTGTGTTAGTAACTGAATTAATGGTTGCTAGAATTCCATGAGCCTTGGTGATTCAGCTAAGTATGATCCTAAAAGTTTGGAAAATTTAGCCAAATATTGGTTGTTTTGCACGTTTACATTGCACCCTTCTAATCACCTCCCCCATGGAAGTTATGTTTGTCTGCTTGTTAGCAAAATGCTTCAAAAAGTATTGGCGTATTTTTGTCAAATTTTCAGCAAATGTTAGGGATGGTAGCATGAATGGATGATTACATTTTGGTAGTGATCCGGGAGAAATCCTGGTTTCTGGATGACTTTGAATTTTTTTTTTTTTTTTGTAGACACGAAAGCAATACTTGAAACTATTAGCTCCCATTTTAACTCCCCTATTCTCTCTGTTTTGGTCTCCACCAACATCTCAGGAGAATATCTGGTTCCCAAAAAATGAGCCAACATAACACTTTGTTGAGAATATCAATTACTATCTTTGTTATGATACCCGTTTTCTAGATTTGATGACTGGTGATAATATCTTATTGTTCTTCAGGCCAAGCTTGGCACAAAGAGTGAAACTAAAGGGAAACTGCTAGCCTAGCACCATGCAAGAGGGAAAATGTTCACATTTTACATGCAGGCTAGACAGAAAGAAATAGAAGGCATCTCAATTATATTTGCTCTTTTAATTTATGACACGTAGCCACAGTTGTTCTCTCAGCTGTCATATCAGAATTAATGTAAGTTTATGTGACTATCCATGGGACAGATCATTGTCCTCTTTACTTTCTGTCTGTCAGACTGGAACAGCACCCAGGACAATGAGGGACAGCAAGGTTGTTAATTTAATTGGTACCAGGGGAGTCACTTCTAGTCAAACTAGACCGAACAGCCCATATCATAATTGCCCCATGTCTGACTCTGCAAGTGGAGCCACATCGGATCCTGGATGTGGTGTCGATAAAAAATAAAAATCAAGTTCCTCAGCGCCAACTAGGCTAGAGATTCAGACGAACGAAAGCCTTTGTTTGTTTGCGATAGCGGCAGAATTCTGCAGCTTCACATGAGCTGGTATTTAAATAAGTAGAATATGTATTTTCTCTGACCTCTAGGAAGGGGAAAAGGAAGCCGATGGTGAAGTTGGACAACCAGTTGAGGCAACCGGCCACGGTGTAGGCAGCCGGCCGGTGCGACTGCTTAAAAAGCTCCGCAGTGAACAGGAAGGGAACGCCAGCTGCACAATACAGTGAAAAAAGGAGATATTTGCATTATTTCAAAGAACATACAATTCCCAATCAGTCACGACTTTCTCCAAATTCAGCTCATCTATTGGTCTGGTCTAACAAGACATCCTACCCGGCGTTCAAATACAAATCATATCATTAATCCAGCCATTATAACTGTATGAATCTAATCCTTATTTTTTAAATTAGTTTATCAATATTCCCACTCAGGACAGAACATGATAAACATTCCTTCAGCCCCAATGCAATTATATCCCACTCCCTTTTTCCAGCATGCACTTCATTACGAGTTCAGTATTACTCAGTGATCAAAGGTTGACAAGAGAGGAAGATATTTGTCGACTTGGCAAAACAGCTTCTGAATCACAATAAGTGGAATACCTTAGCCGGGACTCGTGCAATTCATTAGTTTGATGAGCAGGATCTATGAGATTGTGTCTCAGATTGAAACATAATTCTTCATTGTTAGAAGTGAAAGCTATGGAGGAGAAATATGCATTAGTAAGGGCTCTAATGATAAGCTCTCCGAATGATGTCCTCATTATCCGTGCATTGTAATTGCATAGAGGAAGGTTTAATATTGTCAAACCAATAACGAGCCCATAATTTGTCAACATCTGCGCTATGTATGGGGGACGTCATTGTGCATGCAAGATTTCGTCGGAAGAAAACCGTATTCATCATGGCGAGGTGATGAACAATGAGCCATTAAAAGTCTAATTGCAGCAACAGAAATCCTCGTCCGGCGTGCCGAGGTATAGATTTTGCCGGCTTGACGGATGACGTTGTGTAAACCAGATTCTTTCGAATTCATCATCCTCGCAGGTCCACTCAACGTGGCTCCCAAACGCCGTAAACTATCGCCTCTTAATTCACTTCACTCAACTCATCCTGTGCACAAATGGCTGTGGGAATGGATGTAGTGTGGCAGTTATGATTTCCTAATTTACAAGACTAATGAAATACAATATCTCTTCACAGTCAGCGAAGGAGTAGGGAGGAGGAAGGGGCTGCTGTTTTTTTTTTCAGATTCAGGGGGGGGGCTGCTGTTGGCAAAGCATCCAGCAGGGAGCAGTGTTACCTTTCACACAGGACCAGCACCACATCCAGCAGTGTGCATGTAGACTGGAGAGATTTGATAAATTCAGAATATCTACCAGTGTGATATTATTGAGAGTGCACGGCGTGTTTTCCTTACCTGGACCTATGCAGAAGCCGGCGATGATCCCCACCACGCAGCCCACGCTGATGTAGCGCATGAGGGGCAGATACGCCTGTGATTGGTCAAACACGAGTCATGAGTCCTCCAGTCACGAGTTGTAAACATTAGGCAGCAATTTGCACGGTCATTCATGATTATCAATCTTACTACATTCGATAATTTGATTATATGCAACGTATTAGTGACATGACTGGTGGCATTCAGTTCCATAATTACACTCCTACATTATTCAGAAGTAAAGAGCCGTCCTTTAATGTTTACTGAAAATAACTTGTTTTGCTTTTCATCTAATAATATATCTCATGTTTGTTATTGGACTTATATTTGAGATTTGATTAAATTTGATTGAATTCTATACATTTCATCATCTACTGATCAGTTAGTCTATAAAAATGTATTAAAACGGTGAAGAATGATGATCACCATCATGTCCTCAAAGGACTTTTGTTTTGATTAACAGTCCATAACCAAATATATCTATAGAAGACTAAATAAACCAGAATATATTCACATATTGGAAACTGGAGTCACAAAATTTGGATTTTGTTTTCCTAAAAAGTGACGTAAAACATTTATAATTAACTGATTAATCAAAAAATTGTTGTAGCCCTGATTGCATTTATATAAACAAAATGTTATAAATCCCTCTATTACAGGATGACACTTTACCTGGAAGTTGACGGACAAAGTGATCCCAGCGCAGCAGATTCCCATGAAGAGGAAACCACCGATCATAAGAGGCCTCCTGCCCAGATGCTCAATGGTAAAACACTGCAAGACGAACAGAGAGTCATAGAATGTTATCACTGGCTGGATAAAAAAAAAAACGCTATACTTCATTTTCCATGTCACCAGAGTTGATTAGGATTTGTTTTAGTGGCCTCACACTTGATTTGAATGTAGATAAAGCACTCTAATAGCAAAAGAATGCAAATAGATCATCTGCAATACATCACAGTTGGTGTGCTAAGCTCAGGACGTGTGTGCTTTTCTGGAATCTCGATGTTCTGCTCTTAACATGTTACATGAGACATCACCATCATCCAGACATAAGAAACAGTTCACTTTTTTATCCTTTGATTATTCATTATAGACGGTTAGATGCTTACTGATGCATGAAAGACCACAATCAATAAGCCCTTTTGGCTAAATCTGGCACATTTACATCACAGTGAGGGTAATTAATGTGTACTGGCCCCGATAAATAATTCATAATAATGATAATTTGCTCAAGTGAAAGATCAGTAATTGTTTTTTTACAATATGACACATCACACATTCGCAATGCTTTGACTGGGATGAGTGGATTATCAATTAATCTGTGAATCTAATTCTGTAATTTAAGCACAACATAGATGTTAACATATAAGATAATGTGATAACGATATAATAATCATCTTAGCACAGTGTTTAAAGTGTGATGGCATGTACTCACCCCCAGCATCCCAGAGATGACCTCGATGGCACCGGTTCCCACCGTTGTGTACTGGATGTGAGGCTCTGGGATCCCTGCGTTCTTAAATATGTCGTTTGTGTAAAACCAGATCTGAAATCGACAGTGACAGAAAGTTGATGAACATATTAAACACGTTGCTCCATGGACAGACACTCAACCACACACGTAGACCCATGCTTTGGAACTCTGAAGTTTGTCTTTTCTTTTTTTTTTCCTCCATAAAGAGACAAAAATTTGCTCTGCATATTTGGCGTTTCCACGTGATTCATCACAGCGATCATTATCGGCGCCGCCGACCATCACTCATGCATTTGAGATACGGCGTTTCATCAGTATGGACTCCTGACAAGTGCTCCCCTTGAAATTAATTTGTGTATTCCCATTAATCACACTTTGCTGATGCAACATCCATCATTGATGAGGTGTGGACAAGATCGTGATTGGTGCGGTTAAACGCTGTCTTGTTGATTTAGTAACCACACGTGTAGCGTTTCATCACCATTCCAGCCTATAAGTATGCATGCACATATTAAAGCAGAAAACATACACTAATGATAGCCTTTTTAAAAACTAGAAGTTGGAACTAAATATATATTTTTTAAGCATATTGTCTTCATAGTTGTTCCGTACTGATATGACATCCACACTGATGATTTAATTGCCACATTTCAGCTAGATTCTGAGGTGGCACCAGGGTGCCTTGAGGGCACCTGAACCAACTCAGCTGAATCCCATAAACCTCAAAAACTCAGCAATTAAAGTCTAAAATCTTCCTAATCTATGAGCTCACTCGCCTGTCACCGTAATTAAATTGATAAATGGCCACAGGTGAAGGTCTTATAAGGTCCATTTGATAAATAGCAATGGTCCAGAAAGGGTGATGATAAAATGATGATATTTTATTAGATTAACTTCAGACCTCTGTACTTGATCAGACTTTCTGTATTAATGGGAGATGCAACACTATTGTTGTTGTGTAAGTCTTTAAACTAGAGTATAAAAAGTGCCAGGCTGAGGCACTAGTATTAATGTTGATTAATGGGTCTGATTCATGTTGGATTCTGTTTTTGTGTTCCCACGCTGTTTTATTGCAGATGCATACTCCCCAAAAGGACCTCATGTTACCTAATGAACTCATCTTAAGATGCATGTTTAATGCCATTAACATGCTTTCTCTGCCCATGTCTCATTCCACTTCAGACTAGTTTGCATTACACTTAAACACTGAAAACACACTATCGTCTGCAAAAGTGCAGATACACCACTTTTGACAATCATCTCGACTCTGCATCAATAAACTCAACCCTTAATAGAAAGAGAGGAGCGGATCCTGCTTTATTAGCTCACAGCCAGTATGAATGATCCTTGTGAAAGCAAAGTAGAATAATACCAATTTACATGCCCTGGATTTCTAACTTATTAAGACCAATTCTGAGTTCAAAAAAATCCAAGATGGCTATTCCATGTATCAACAGTGTGCTGCAGTAATATATTGTATATGTATGTTTCCTGACATAGATCTCAATCAAACATGAGAACATGTATTCCCTGTTGCTTGTCTAGTCACAATCTGAACAGCCGCTGTATATACAGTCATTACTGTAATAATTTCACTGTAGATTGATGGACTGGTGAAGGTGCAGGAGAAAAGCTGCCAAATACTCTGTGTATTATAGAGAGTTTCCACATGTGCACATCCCCATTTCAACTCTACATAACTGGTGTTACCTTCACTATCAAAGGATCTATCTCCTTTTTGTGCCCTTGCTAATCATCTTGTGATGTTGTCTCATTGCTGTCGGGGAACATTAAACATACCCGAGACAGGAACAACGCGCAACCCCATCGACCTTAAACTCTCTCGAAAAAATCCAATTTTTCATCGCGCGTCACAGATTTATTGCGCTCCAAAATTACATGTTTGAAGCCTCCCGGTGTTCCAGCCCTGGAACAGCTGGGGCTGCGGGGCTCAGCGGGGTTCACCCCTGCTGGGAAATGGCGCTAACATGTGGGCCAACACGCCCGGAGCTTCCATCCACACGGAGCAATGAGTACACGGATGTGTTTGCCAGTGTGCGGGGCGGTCGACCTTCCTACTGTATGCGGAGCACTCGGAGATAAGGACCAGGAGATAATGAGGCATGGTCCCGTCGCCCCCTGCTTAGTCACTCAGCAGCTGCATGTGGGACTGTGATGTATGGACAGGAGGGAGTGCAGATGGGAGGAGCACAGCTGGGAACCCTCATATAGTAACCGTGCATAGACTGTGCACAAAAAAGGATAGAAAAGCCAATGATAGTTTGTGTTTTTTGTTTTTTTTTCCCCTCTACTCACAGCGTCAATGCCAGACAGCTGCATGCCGATGTTGACCACCACGATGGTGATGACCTGCCAGCGGACGCTGGCGTCCATGAGGAGGCCGCGGACGGACAAAGTCTGGATGGAGGACAGGGTGCGCTGCTCCTCCTGCATCTCCTCCACCTCCGCCTGGATGTTTCCTCTGAGACGGTACCACTTGAGGGCTGGAGACGCACAAAGAAGGAGAGAAAGGATTAAAAAGTAATAATAATTTACATTTAAAGAAAGAAGCTCCATATTTACATGGACACGTTCGGTGATTCCTGTAACAGTAAAACCATGATAAGAGCTGACAACTGCTTTAATCACCACTCACGTCATTGAATGCCGACTGCTCCAGGAAACAAATGAACTTAAATTTGTAATCAAATAACATGTCATAATGGGAATTTCTAGGGAATTCACCAACAGTGCAATCAACAACCTCGCCAGGAGCCACACACTGTTCCTTTAATAGCTACAGTATATGTGGCTGTGAAGCAGATATACATACATAGTTGATTTGAGCATTTAATCTAAATTTAAATATGTAGAGTAGATTATAACATACAGTAAATCACTTAATTTTAATGAGGAGCTACACAACTTGGACATTTGTTAACATCAAAGTATTTCATGTGAACATTTTAAAGAAGAATTGTACATTATTAAGATAAAAACATCATGTAATATATATATATATTTTTAGTTCAGAAGTAAGGAAAATCAATAGTCCACTTTCTTACCCGCAATGGTGGCGTGAACGTTTCCCTTCTCTATCAACAGGTACCGCGGACTCTCTGGAAACCATGGCAACAGCATCATCTGGATCAAGGTAGGAAACACCACGAGGGACAGGAGCAGAGGCCAGTGCTCTTCCTGTGTGGAAAACACAACATTTAAGGCATGGAATTCACTACACACACACACACACACACAGCGTATACTGCGTTCATACAGAATTTTATAATATATAAAATATCCTTTAACAAACAGCAGCTTTCTCTTTTTCACATATCATCTCCTAATACGCATATTGTCTAAAAAAGGATGTAAAAGCTTCCAGTTTGGATGAACCAAAAAGCAGAGAGTAATTAGTTCTTGGCAGACTGAGTCCAGTCTCTATTAGACGTGAGTGTGGGCAGATGGAAAACACATCACCTGATCCACCGCTTACACGAGGTACCGAGTATTGATCGAACGAGTGAGGATGAAAATGAAAGTCTACGCAGCGGCCTCATGGAGTCAGTACCTTTCCCAGCAGCTCACTGAGTCCCAGCAGCTGGGCGATGAAGACCCCCAGACAGATGTGGATGCTGGGAACCAGGGCCAGGAAGCCTCGCAGGTTCTTGGGGGCGATCTCACCGAGGTACATCGGCACAACACTGAGAGAGATGCCTGTTTAAAAATGAGAGAGACCGAGGTTACAGACAGGAACGACTATATTGTATTTAGGTTTGTCCAAAGTTCAGCACCACAGAGAGTGATTTAAGTTTTGTTGCTAGTTTTGTTTATTAGTAGCACCTTAAAGATCCCCCGCCAGGCATGTTTTAATGTGTATAAACTTATTATTTTCTGTCATTGCAAAATCCAAATTCTATGAATAATATATTGATATATATAGTCCACTTTTAGTGTGTGTGTGTGTGTGTGTGTTTGTGTGTGTGTTTGACAAATGAATGAATTGGGCCCTCCATTTAATTTGTGTCATAATTTAATATGGTGTCATGGCAAATATATTAATCACTATCACGACATTCTGTGGCGGGGGTCCCCCCCCCTCTTGGAGGTGCAAAATGGTTCAGTCCACTCACAGACAAATGTAATGAACCCAGAATGAATAGAGTCCATATGCATTAAATCAGGTGGTGAATGCATGAATCTATCATTAATATAATCTGATCTGATGGTATCTGTAATCCTATTCATGCTTAATTTGCATTTTTTTTTTTTCTCATGCTCTTTGTGTGCTGACTGGAGGCTTCAAGAGTTGCAGCTTTGACCACGAACGGCACAAATCTAGCCATGGTGTCATAAACCTCGCTCTCTTTAAACTCTGAATTTACACAGAAATAAAACCTTCAGCTTCAGCAAAACGAATGTAAAAACAGGCTTTTAATGTCAAACTGTGAACATCAGAGCTCAAACTTTTCAACTTCAACAATAAGCAACATATATTTGACTGGAGGGGGATGAGCGGTTATAAAATGCATTAATAAAAAACGTCGTTGTTGCATATAAAAGACATAATGAACAAAATAAAGTCGCTTCCACTCAAATAAAAGGCTTTAGTATAGGAAAGATCCTTTTTTTTGGATTCCAAATGCATCTAATTTCCAGTTTTTCTTCAAAACAAGGCACCAGAATCGTTCTGCTCATTGACCTACCTGAGTGGACCCCCGTGATGAAGCGCCCGGCGATGACCATCGTCGGCATCCTGCACGCTCTGCTGAAACCCATGAGAGCGCCTCCTATAAACACCAGCATAGAGGATTTCACCAGCGTCCCTTTCCTGTTTCAACACACGCAGAATAAGAAGATAGCCGTCAGGGAGCAGCAGAAAAACCACACACATACAGCAAAAGCCAAAATCCTAATAGTTTTTAATTTGATGCATTGGGAACTTTATATCCTAAATTGAAAAAAAAGGAAAAATGCATAAATTTTGTACACTTTACAGAAAATGAGTATTGATGTTTAAAGAAATGTTGTGTGTTTCCATTTTTTCCATTTGCAGACGCAAATATTTACAGCATAAAATGAAAAATCATCGTGATGAAGCGTTTCTGTGAGAAATTAAAGTAACATTTAGTTGTACAGAAAAAAGGTTGGCGCTGCTATTCCCTTGAACAGCCTAGTTATTCATTTTCTGTTAAATAATTCTGATTTGTAATAACAAAAATTGACTACTAAATACTTCAGTGATTCGCAGGAATGCTAAAATCCTGAAGACTTTTTCAATTTATGCAGTAAGTATATGCATCTGTGAAGAAAATAAATGATGAAACTTCTATTTCCTTGAACAGCCTAATACTCATAATCTGTAAAGTATTAAAAAAAAAATTGGCACATTTTTCCTTCATATTAAGTTTCAGGATATAAAATGCTGTGTTCCTGGTGCATCTCAGTAAAAACTCACTACTAAATCCTGAAGATTTTTTCAGTTTATGCAGTAAATATATGCATCTGTGAAGAAAAACGCTGCTATTTCTTTAAACACCCCGATACTCATTTTTAAGTAATTCAAAAAAATATCAGGATATCAAATCTTGTGCTCCTCTATTATAATAAAAATTATTATAAGGATTTTGGCTTTACACACACCTACACTGCTATGACTGTAAATCAGACTTGTGAAAAAAAAGAATTCACATTATGCACACGCAGCGTACACTGACCTTCCATATTTGGTGACCAGTCTGCCCACTAACAAGGCTCCGGTCATCCCACCGATAGCAAAGATCGACACAGTTAGGGAATACATGACGGTGAGGAGTTCTTCATCCGGAGTCCAGTCGTAGTTTTCCACCATCGTCTCATTGTAGAAGTCTTTGATGTACTGGTGAAAGAAGTTAAATACAACAAATATATATAAGTATATAAGTATATAGTTTAATCCCTATTAGACGCTTAGACATAGTGTCCATCACTCCAGTAGACCTGGAGCAGTAAATTGGCGGCCATGAAATTTCACATCACCACCTCATTAACCATTTCCCACAATGCCACACATCCAAATGTCTCCATCAGTCTTGCAGCTTCCGTCGGAACGTCGGGGGCGGGCGGTGGGGGGGGGGATGGGAGCATTTTAAAACCAGCGTGAGAGACTGGCCGATCTTCACGCACCGCGCTCATGTGATTCCAGCCCAGACAGGAAGTTCATCGAGCACCCACAGTCAAAGTCAAATCGAATTTGACGGGGGGAAAAGAGGCCGTAAAAGTGCATGCTTGATAAAAAAAAAAAAAAGAGAGAGAGAGAGAGAGAGCGCTTCTCCTCGCGGTGTGACAAAAAAATTTATTGCAGGAGCCCGACAGCATTCCGCGGATTTTCTTTCAGGTTTATCTGACAGTGTGAAGACTCCGCTGAGATCAAGCTGTCCTGGTGAATCCATTACAATAAACCCGATTTTGCTCAAGAGACGCATAAAAAAAAAGAAAAAGAAGAAAGAAAGATAGAAAATAGTGAACCCTGCAACAGGGAAAAACAAGCGTTTTTTTTCTAGTATTTGCTAACAAAGACTGAAAGGTAAATAATTTCGACGCAGGAGGAAAGGACAGGAGCTCTGGATTTCACCGAACAAAATGTTCCTTCTGTCCACAGGCCGAGGAAAGTATGAAAATGAGAATCAGAGTGAAACCGATCGATCGCTGAAACCACTTGCCACTAAATATCTGCACCACTCCTTCCACAGGAATGCCGCTTTCCTGCAACCACATCAAAAGAGACAATTTATAACCTTAGCAACAAGCTTTGTATTTAGAATAACTTTAAAGGAGCCACACGCAGAGTAAAGAGCAGTTTGAATTCCTGCGTTCGGCTGATTTTTTTGGGGGCTTTGGCTAAAACCAGATGATGTCACAGGATGTCAGGGACAATTTAATTTATTTTCCCAGAAGAAGGAATATTGCTCATTTCTGACCTGGCTTTGACCTTCATTCTGCTTCTAGTTCAGTGAATCCTGCTTCCTGCTCATCCTTTAGGTCAACATCTAATTACCAGGCAAATACATCCTAATGAAGATGATGATGATAATGTGATGATATAACATTTAACTACACATTATGGCGATTGTGCTATATATATATCTTCCATATTATACTCACTATTAATATTTGCCTTACTGCCGTAACCATCTGCCTTTTAACCTTTTAACCGTTTCCATTATACATGTTAATTGTTTGAGTGCGGTTTCCTATTTAAAACTTAGACTTCCTGTGGCCCATCAAACGCGTAGCTCTGAATAAATGAGATCCTCAAAGTCTTCCTTGTTTCAGGCGTGCGTCAGTAGCCACATGGGATTTTTTTCCCCTTGTTGTTTTGCCACATACCAAAACCCTTTGTTTGTTTGTATGCAAAGGACTTTTTATAGTTTTTTTTTTCAATCCAATTAAGGCCTACTACTGACAGGAGGATCAGGATATATGGATCATAAAGATTGCTGAACATATATTGAGAAAGCCTGAAATTCAGTGAATTTCTCGGATAAAATCGTCCAATGACCGAATGTGTCAAATGTTCTCACTTCAGGACTGAACATTCCACCGCACCTAGAATCGATCGATTTGGCGCAGATTTTTGCGTGACTAAGTCCAGATGACACACAAGAGCCGACAGTGAATCCTACAAAAAGGGAGCTGGAGTCACATGTACCGTGGTTAAGAGGTCTGACCTCGACAAATTGGGTGCAACTTTGTGTGTGTGTGTGTGTGTGTGTGTGTGTGTGTGTGAGACAGTGACACTGAAAGAGGAAATGCAACACAGGTCAAAACGGCTCCAGTACAGAGAAGAAAGTTAGACGAAATCTTACAAAGTAATTGATCTGAGATGATCGATGATTTCTCTCATAATTTGCTCTTAAGTGTTATTGTGAAACTCAGAGATGGTTAGAGTGGAATCTGAGGAAACAGCCTGGTTCAAAAACATGCTTAAAAAAAGGAAAACAGAAACTAAAAATGCTATAAATCCTGCAAAAAAATAGTCCACACATGTAGTTTTAGCTCAAGCTGGGCGACTTAATAAATCAATTTTATAATGATAAAATAAAGTCATTCCATGTTGATAATTATTGATCAATGGTTTATATATATATATATATATATATATATATTTTTTTTTTTTCTTTAAATGTATCAGGTTGTATTTAACTACATTTATCAATATCCTTACTCTGTTTCTGTGTCACATGTGCAACCTAACAACACATCTGTTAAATGACTGTCTGTTTGCATTGATCCATCATCATCATCATCATCATCATCATCATGGAGGGATGTGATGAACCGGTGTATGAGGGGAGTGGGAGGGGGAGTGCAACCAAACTTTGCATGTGTTGCACTTCACGTATTTTATTTTATTTGACCGGGCACATCAGTTAAAAACAGATTGTTGTGGTTTCACTGCAAACCAACAGGTTTCTTTCACTATGGGTTTATCGCCTCGTTTTAGCTTCTTGATGTTGTTCGTGTCTCATTCTGACAGAAGAGTAGATCACAATGAGGTCAATTAAAATAAGAAATCTTGAACGAAAGTGACCCCCTGACGTTTCGGCCTACGTCCCTCCACGTTTCTGAGGCACGGTACAGTACACTAGCATGAGATGCGATTGGCGGCTCACATGCTTCCATGTGGGGTGCTCCATGCTTAAACAGGAATGGCTCACAACTTAGTCACTGCACCGCGGCAAATCTCGCATTGGACGGGACGGGACGGAGCACATGACGGATGAAAAAAAAAAACCCGAGAGGACATCGATGACATGGTGACTCATCACTGGATTCGACACACAAGCCTTCATGAGTCCGGCGATGGAGCGCGAATCCGACCCCCGTTCATTCACTCATACCGGGAATGTTTGAGCTTCTTCCAGTAAAGCATGAAAGGTATTTTTAGTTAATTAGTCCATGACGACAGCAGCAGTGATGAGGCTGCTGCTGCTGCTGCTGCTGCTGCTGATGATGATGATGATGATGTGACAGTGACACAAACCTCTGCAGGAGAGTTGACGACAGCCAAGTTGTAGCCGTAGAGCATCGAGCTGCCGAATGACGCCAGAATAGCCACCGCCAGCAGTGGCTTGGTTAAAAAATCCTGCAGGAAAAAGGAAGAGGGGAGAAACAAGTGAGGCACTGAAACAATAAAGTAACATAAAAAATACCCCCCCCACACACCTCCCCCTTAGAGGCCTGGAGGTGTTTGAGAAGTGCAAGAAAAATATCAGAACTCCAATTCAATTCAACGTGAGGGCAGAGGTCAGGACGCTACAGTGAACTACAGCATGAAATATAGAAGCTTAAAAAAGTAAGTCCAGGCAAGTTCTCACTCATCCACATCATTGTTTTTTTCTTTTAGAGTCGGAAAGCAAAGCAACTGGACTTCTTAGTCTCCTCCAAGCTGCATACCGTTGTATCCTTGGGCAAGATACCCCGATTTGCCTCCGATGGCATGTGCCGTCGGTGTATGAATGTGGTGTGAATGGGTGAATGGACACTTGTAGTGTAAAGCGCTTTGAGTGGTCGAAAAAGACTAGAAAGGCGCTATATAAACGCATTTACCATTTAGTGTACTTGAAGTCCACAAGAAGAAGCTTCAAAAAACTCTCTTGGTGCATTTTTCACTGGATTCCTCCTAGATTTGTGTGCCACCGCTACAGAGATTTTAGTATTTAACAGCATGATTTAACATCAACGTCACAGGAGTTCCACTTTATCTTGGAGAGGGACATATCCTCATGTCTCTGCTGACCTCTGAGACCTCTTAGAAGGTCTAGAGATTACAATACGCCCTTAAATGTCCAGGCCTTTGGATGCAGGACGTAGGAAAAAAACGTCCAGTTTGCATAAAATCCCACCCAAAACAGAATCCCCAAACAGCAGCAGACTGACAGGATAACACAGGCTGTTTGATTTGCTCGGATACTAAACAATCACAGCATTTACAGCCTTAAAGAAACTTAATTTAGCTGGTAATGGCCTGATGGAGTGAGCAAAAACGACTACACGTGATAATAGCTCCTAGCAGACACAGTGTGTGATACTTTTTTTTTTTGGAGGGGGGGGGATTGTTTATAGAAGCCATGATTTAGGTTAAATTTCCTGGATCATTTGGAGGTTATTGAGCCTGTGCTGACTCAGATCTCACAGGACACCAACACACACTGCAGGCTGCATCCTGCACATTCACACATTTATGAGGATGAGTTCAAACACATTCAGAACTTATTGATGTGTAGTAATAAACGATGGATGCAGAAACAATATTCAAGTCTTTAACAATCTTCCTTGATTTGCAAAAACCTAAGAAACTCCACAATTGCTCATTATTGTTATTACTGTTTTAAATTGACTCACCGAGCCGCTTTTGGCATCGCGTTCCAGCAATAGTTCCTCCGCCATTTAAGTCATGAATATTAGTCCCAGTGTGTGTGTGTGTGTGTGTGTGTGTGTGTGATCTGCTCGTTTGAGATGACAAACGGTTCGTCTGCCACAACTTCTCAAAAAGTCTAGATCCTCATTTGTAGCCGGCGGAGGCAGGCAGCGAGGAGGCGGCGCCGCGGAGGATGGGAGGAATTACCGGGACCCCCACGAGCGGCCAATCAGAGGGGCGCTCCGCGGGGCGCGACGCGGCCGCGGAGTCCGTCCGTCTGCGACCACGTGAGCCCGCGAGCTCCGAGCACCGACTTGTCTTCATAGGGGCGACTTCAGGATGAGTCTACCTTAGGGGCACCCAGGGGGGCACCCAGGGGGGGCACCTTCCACCAGGGCAGGAACTTCCAGCTGTGCAGTTTTATGATGGATTTTGCATTTTTCATTTTTACAATGCAACACTTTCCTTTTTTGTTTTTATTAACCCATAAGGATCCACCATGACACCGGTGTAACAAGAACGTTGGTTCCCCCAGACTCTTCCTTATGAGGTTTTATGTTTAAACTTAACTCATTAAATCCTAAAGTGACATTTACTAATCATATAGTAATATGGAATGTGTTTACCACTAATAACTAATAACTACATATATGTCCAAATACAGATCTTTGGGAATAAAAAGTTTTATTCTGAAAAAATGTGTTCTATGTGGCCCACTTGGTCTATGGTATAACCCATATAATTTTCCTTTAAGGATAAATTGCGTTAAGATGAACTCGGAGATCTAAAACATTTATATTTTTGTTCATTCTTATATTTATATTTGATTAAATTGCATCTTTTCTTTTTTTAAGTTTGCACTTAATGTAAAAAAAAAAGATAAAGTATCTTTATAACACGTTTCACATCGTTACACTAAAACGGCAAAAGGTTGTCACATGTATTTCCCTATTAAAACAAGTAATATATTAATTTATATCCCACAGTCTGTATAATGAGTACTTTTACTTTTGATACTTTAAATACATTTAGCTGAAAATGAAATACTTCTTATAATACTTTCACTTAACATCTTCAATTTAGGACCTTTATACCTGTTATTGAGGGTTTTTTTTTTTGATGATTTTTTTTGATGGGTTAAAAATATTCATCATCTTTGTTTGTAATGTCTCTGGTTCAAAACAACAGAATACAGTTGCAGCGTTTAGACCTATAAACATTTCAATTTCTTCTGTTTCTCTTTTGGAAAAAAATAATTGTCAAACATATAGAATCCATTCTAAAATGTAGGATATTCAGCTTGAAGTGACAAGACACAGGCGCTCCCTTTATAAATACTTTTACTTTTGATTCTTTAAATACATTTTGCTGACAGTACTTCTTATACCACTTTTACTTAAGTAAAATGTTCAATTTAGCACTTTTGCAGTGTGTGAGTGAATAATTAATAATTATCATCTTTAATCATCAATTTACAGCATTTTGCATCATAAACATTTCAATCAATCAAATTCTTTTTTGGAGGAAAAAATACTAAACAAAAGTTTGCTCTCATTCTTTATGATAAAACTTCTTTGCACAAAATAACCATTTGTCTCAAATATTGTTCACAAATGTGTCTACATGTGTGATACCTCACAGGTGTTTCATATCCAGATGCTGATTGGACAGGTTGATTATCACAGGTGTTCTTAGACTGGCCTCAATAAAAGGCCACTCTGAACCTGTTCAGTTTTAGGGGGGTCTAGTGTGACCCCCCATTAGTCTCATGCAGGTCAACACGTCTCCTTCATAGAGTGGATCAGCTTGTCTACTGAGGAATGTAAGTCCACTCCTTTGTGAACCATATTTGAGAGAAACGGTTATTTTGTGTGTGTGTGTGTGTGTGTGTGTGTGTAGAAGTTGTTTTAGATCTTTGAGTTCATCTTTTTTTTTTTTTTAAAAAAAGGGAGCAAAAACAAAAGTGTTGCATCATTTGTGTTAAATGAATATTTATTTCTATATAAAAATAGTAATTAGATACTATTAAATAAAAAGAGAATGATATGCCCATTACTGATCAGACGTACAATACATTCCAGAAGGGTTAAACTCTCATAATACTGCAAAGCAAAACCCCTTAAAAAATGAACTTTAAAACAAATAGTTTCTACAAGACGCGTGATTACATGACTAAATTTTATGACTTGTATTAGAAAGATCTATACTTGGTATTTAAATAAATGTGATGGATTTAATGGTTGTTGTTGATTGTGAGAAAGAGGGAAGTATCCAGGCTTAATCCATTCAGCAGGTGGAGCAGAAAAGACCAGAACTAGCAGGTAAACCCAGGTGTTACCAATGATACTAATTAAGGTTCTGTTCCCTTTAGTGTAGCTGAGGTATTTCACAATAGCAGCAGCTGACTGTTATTGACCTGAATGGAACCTTAATTAGTATCATTGGTTGTTTAACTTCATATTTCATGTGTGGGGAAAATCTCTATTCTGATCCATATTTAGCCTCTTTCATGTGACTTCATGCATCATATCTTGAAATCCAGAATTACAGCTTTTATTTTCTATAATACAAACAATATGCTGTCAAAGCTAATACATACAGTGTATTTTTGTAATACGTTCGATCCCTTTTTAAATTTTTTATTTTAAAACTTTCTTTGGGGGAACTTCATCTACTCCTTCATGTCTTTCTCTGCAACAATATCACAGTGTCACGACCTCCTTTGACCAGGAACAGATTGTCATGAGGGTTCACGCCTCTCTCTGGTCACTTGATGGCCGCTGCATTCCTGCTCGCTGCTCTCCACCCTTTTCATTATTTGAAGCATTCCTCATAAGTAATGAATCAAATAGAAGTCAACCTGCGGAGACAAACAGAAAGATACGCTTCCAAACTTTGTGGAAGCATCTCTCTGCCTCCTTTTTTTTTGGATTTTTTTTGTGTGTGTGTGCATACAAAGCAAGGCTGAATAATGGGAATTAATTCCCAGAGCTGATAATGCCCTGCATCACTTCCTTACACGTGACCGTGGTCCTCGCGGTCCTCGCCGGCCACCTCGTAATGGCCTTTGGTTTCGGTGGCTCCTGCGTGACATAAAACTCATCTGTCCTGACATAGAACTCTGTGGTGATTTCATGCTGAAATGTTTTAGTTTTTTTTTTTTTCCCCATTTTCTCTATAGCAACCGCATGACCTCTCGAGAAGGGGGAGGAAAAAAAAGCTCAACCTTCAGAAGATGTACAGGACATTTCTTGTGCTTTGAAATGACAGAAGCATCAGTGTTGTGTTTTAGTTTTTATGCATTTGCATGGGTTTTGAGTCTATGAGCCTGTGAGGCTTTCACCACCTCTTTAGTGATCCTCGAATTGGAGATTCTGATACAAAATGCATGTGATAGGTTCTTTCTTCAAGGCAGTTTTGCCGTTGAAGTCCTTGTGCCTTTCGGTGTGGTTTCACCCCCCCCGGATGCTGCTCCATCCCAGCATCCCCTCTCCTCCCCTGCTGTTACCTCCGTGCTGCAGCTTCTTCCCACGCAGTCGCCTCCGATATACACGCAGATCCACCAATGAACCTGCAGCCCCGGCGCCTCGCCAAGTTCAACCCAATGAGCCCAGTTTAGAGCATCACGTAAGTCAAATGGCTTGTGTCATATGACTCCTATCGGCGCGAATGCTCCGTGGCATCGTGCCGCTTCTTGTGTAAAAGATCGATTATGCCGCAAGCAGGGACACAAACGAAGAGAGGAGGATGAACTTCATGTATGTGAGGACGGGAAGAGCAAGACGCACTTTTCCTGCAAATGACGGCCGAGTTACCAGCTTATGAGGCTCGTTGTTTTAAAAACACGCCTCAATCATGTCCTCAGAAATAAATACTTTTATTCTTTAATACTTTTTTTTTTTTTAAATAACTAGAACATTGTTTATAAATATTTGCTTATTGTATTATTAGTTTTGTTTTTCACATCTAAACACATCTTGTCGTCCAGTTTGAACAAATCCTTATTATCCTTATGGCATAATTGCCTTATGTCAGATTAGAAATCACATTGGTGTTTTTTCAACCAGATGCGTGAACAAATATGCAAAAATAAACCTTTATGAGTTATCTAAAAACAAATTTTTAAAGTGACTTGGCGAGAACTGTGCCTTGACTTCTGCATTTTTTGTATAAGTATATTATACTTTGATCATTTTAAGTTTAAATACACAGTTCATAATCCCTTTGATTGACTTGAATTACATTTAGGGGCTAAAAAAACTAAACTTAAGAAGTAAAGATGCTTATTCCTCATAAATAAATGACTTGGACAGAAGTGATTTTTATTCTAATAAGTGTTGATGTGATGACAGTGACACAGTTATGCAAATATCCCAGTTTGTCTTATTTTAATCTGTAAAGGTAACGGACCTTCATCGCCATGGTTACAATAATAAACACGTGGTTGAGGAACATCGTTGTCATGGTTATAAGAACCGAATGCCGCCTGTCCGTAGGAAAGCACGGCATTTTGATCCGTACAGAGAAATGAAGAGACTTGTTGTCGGTGGTTGCCATGGCAGCAGAGCCGCCTTTCAGTTTATAACAAGTAGCCGTCATAACCGTAATTGATAAGTTCCCACTTACCAATTATAGAATTATAGTGATTGGTAGCAGCGGCTGGAGACCCGACACGGAGTTCTTCTAAAGAGAGCGGCTTTCATTCTGAAACAGGTTCACCTATTAGGTTGAATTGGTTCAGAGTCGATGTGTAGACTGATCCCTGTGTCTCCTGGTGGATCTTAATGAATGTCAGGTCCGCGCGCATTTGTTGCTCTTGGATCAAGGCCAAGTCTGCGGGTCGTAATAGACATGAGAATAACACGATTATATGTGAGTGTGCGGATATGCTATTTCAAAGGGGCCTTATTATGAAGAAAAAAAACACACACACACTTTTAGGCTTCTGTGTATTTTTTTTTTTAGCTCTCACACAAACACACACTGTTTAAATAAGACCACCCGTGCATTCGTGGTAAATTACTTTCATTCAGTCATTTCCGCTACAAGTGTTCATTCACCCTTTCACACACATTCACAAACACTGATGGGGGTGACTGACGTGCAACGTGCCCACATCACATATTGGAAAGCTAACCATTCACACCATGCATGGTGCAGCCATCCTGGGCAAATCAGGGGTTAAGAAATCATGCTCGAGGAATTAAACCGGCTATCTGCAGACCACTGGACGAACACTTGACCTCTGACCTGCAGCCACTCGCGTTGGGTTGTGGCCTCCTCTGCAGTGTCGCTGAAGCCTGGCTGTACAGGATTTACAGAAGTGAATAAGTTCTAACAGTCTAATTCTATATATCATCAGTTCAGAGCGCTCATGTCTTTCTGCACGTTTTGCTTCTACTCCTGCCGTTGTGGCCAGGCCTTGCCCAAAGAAGATATCATTTGACGGCGAGAAAACTGCCTGGTTAAATAAATGTAAAATAAAATAACCCTCCTTTACTTAACTATTGTTCCTCTGGCTGACCCCAGCTCTCTGAGGGGCGTGATAATGATCCCCAAGTGGGGAGGGCAACAGGGTTTTAGGGGTGCTACAGGTCTAACTGTGTGCTCTTGGACCGTAAAAGCATGCACATTTTTTTATAGGCCATGAAAATTTTAATATTAAACTAGGAAAAATGCCTGAACAGTATGTAACCCCCCCTCCACACACACACACACACACACACACACACAGTGATGTGATTTGGGTTCGTTAGCGGTCATTGCCAAATGCTTATGTTACTATCCTCGGTTTCTCATTGTATCCCCTCATTAACACGATGATTAGGTGGAAAAACCCAGATTGAGACTTGGAGGCTGGCAAAATAAAATTTACAAAAAAAAAAAAAAAAGCTGTGGAGAGAAAGAGAGAGAAAAAAGATCATCAGCATAATTTACAAGAGGGACGTCTCATGATCATAATCAGGACCTGGAACTACATGATTTAATTTCCTCTCAACAGTGAATGAGATGTCATTTGATAAATTACCCATCAATAGGAGACAGTAGGGGATGCTGTGCCCGGGAAATGTTTTGTGAAAAAGCTTTGTGTGTGTGTGTGTGTGTGTGTGTGTGTGTGTGTGTTCATGTACACATGTTCACAGGCATGTTGCCACAGTATCCTCAACAGCATTTAGAAGTGTGTGTGTGTGTGTGTGTTGAGCCTGGAATAACCTCACATTAGCTGCCTATTATTTCAATAAACCTCCTCTTGCATCCCGTTGACAGATCATCTGCCTAGAAAAGTAGATATTGTGGCCTTTAATCAGTCAGCCCCCTCCGAGCCGCCGTAGTCTCTTGTGCAGTATTTAAATTCCTCATTTACTCTGTTGCAGGCGGGATGTGCCTGTCCCCCATTGTTCGCTCTGAATAAACTGGGGAGCTGATCGTGTTAAGTGCAGCCATGATTGATGGCTGCTGATGAAATCTAATATACTCGCCCCATGTCATCGTTTAGCAGGAATAGGATTAGAGGGAAAGACTCCAACACGAGCCGATAGAAGGTGAAAATGTACTTTAACGCTGCCTTTTTTTTTTTTTTATTCCCCCCAAGATTCTCAACTCTGGAGTTTTGGCTTTGGTCGAGTGACTCCGACAAGGAGTCTGGGACATTAACTGTTGAGCGATGGCTGTGGGGTCTGTGATGTGTGATGAAAGTGAGTTAGGGAAATGAAGTGTGCGTCCGTGTGATCGCGCGAGGTCACTCGGCACAGTTTGTACATTTAAAAACCATGAGGCGGAGTGGCTGTCATCAGCGGCACTGCTACGCCACGCTAATTATTATTATCACAATTGGTACCACCGTCATTATTTCTTCCCGTGTGTGTGTGTGTGTGTGTGTGTGTGTGTGTGTGTGTGTGTGTCAACGAGGTCAGCCGCTAATGGCAGAAAACTTGGAATCTGCATTTCCACACATGTTTAGGTTGTGCATTACGCTCCGAAGCCGAGAATAGCACATGATGCCGCCGCACAAAGGCCTCATTGTGCCGATGAACGTTTGAGAGACGCAGCTTGTGGAGGATCAGAAGGGAAGTGAGATTTTACTGACCCCTTGTGGGACTTAAGCTCCGGTTCATGATGAGTGTGATAATGGACTGGAGGAAAAAAAAAAAAAAAAAAAAAAAAGACATAATGCTGCGTATTTGTGTAAGCTTTGGTTTGGACGAGTGATGAGGATCCACTGGATTCTGCGTGAAACAACGGTTGTAGGCAAAGGAGGCAGAAGCATAGATGGATATGTGACACACACACACACACACACACGAGAGTGAGCCCACTTGAACCAGTCATAAGTCTCGGCGACACCCTGTCATCCTCGCTCTCCTCTCTTTCCTCCCCTGATCTGTGTTTTACCCACTTCACAGCTACATTAGCAGTTGATTTGGGTGTAATGGATCTCCCTCCTCCCCTCCCCGCCCGTTCCCATTGGCTGCGGCTGGCCCCCGGCCCGGCCCACCTGCTCCACAGCGCTCTCCTTAATGTGACTGGCCGAGGATGATGGATCACCCCCTGTCACTTCTACCTCCTCCTCCAATCAACAACCAGCCATGGAAATTGATTGTTCTAATTTGCTCTCATTATTATTATGATATTAAGCACAATATACAGACACAGCTCACTGTCAGATCTCGGCAACGGCATCATTAGTTACAGGGGCTGGAGAATACGCCTCGGCGGGGTTCGCTCCCACAGACGCCGAGATGTAAAGGAATCAGTGAGTGCCGGAGAAACACACTGCTTTTTCTTAATAAGATTTGCCGTGCAGCCCCTCACCGAGGTGATGTAGCATCTAATTAAGTTCAATTCGGTGCATCTGGGAGAGGAGGGGAAAAAAGGAAGATATGATTAAGTTCCTTCCATGTCGGATGCGGCGTGTTCACGTGCGACCGCTGCAGGGAAAGCGGGAGGCGCACGTATGAGGAAGCACTCGCCTCTACGTCGACGACGACGGCCGCAGCCGCTGCAAAATATACAGTTATTAAATGCTTCCTGGAGAATGCAATTAAGATGCACGGCTATGCATTTACAGAGGGAGCGGCCCTGAATAACAATGAGAGCCGATATACCAGCGTGGCTGCATGCATCCTTTCTTCAGACGGTTCTGTACACGACACGCGACCACAGGTCTGAATACACACTGTGCAGGTATGCGCTGTGACTTTGTGAATGACCTTTCCCATCCCTCCCCCCCCTCCTCTTTAAATGTCTTTTGTCTTCGTCATCAGAGCCGAGGAAGAACAACCAAAGGTCAGCAGTATTATCACTCGGAGTGCTGGAGGCCTCCCCGCCTCCCTCGACTGTATTCACAAGCCTGGTTTGAGATGGTACAAATGAGACTCCAAAAGGCCAAAGCAAATACCATGGAAATCTGCTGATCCTGATATTACCACAGCAGCCCCTCCAGCTGTATACTACTCCTATGTTCCGTGGACCAAAGTGTATCCCCAGCCATGCTGTTACCAGCCCAGAGTATATTGGATAGTGCTTACATTAACACACAGTGTCTAACAAACCGCTTACGCTCCTTTAATTGGATTACAAGGAGTGCTGCATTCCCATTGGTGAGATTAGGAGGGTCCGGGCACCGAGCCGACTCCCCCCTTCCTCCCCGCGTGAGCGAGGGATCTGATTCGCCGTCCTCCCTAACGACCTGCAGATGCCAGATGCTTGATTGGTGGAGTGGCGCTGGCCTGGGTGTTTATTGGTCCATGACAGTGTAATAAGGGGGGATGCCAAGTCGTCTGTCAGGGTGTTTAAGTGTCGACTCTGATCTAGAGGTGATTAATGAGGCTATTTATTTATTTACTGGCCTTAAATACAGTTTGTGGAGATACTTTTCTCTAAGTAGATTTAAAGGTCAGCTCGGAAATGCAGAAGAAAGGCTCCAAGCGGCTACTTACAACGTAAAAAATGTTAAAGAGGCCAAAACTGAAGGGTGGTGCCCTTCAGTTTAGTTTATAAAGGCGTATATATGAAGATACTCAGTGTTAAAGGGTCAGTTCACCCAAAAGGAAAAAAAAGAAAACAGCAAAACAAATCTGCTCATGTCTGCTGGGATCAGCCATGCAAATAAGAGGCTGCAGATACACGCACCACTGCGGACAAAGAGGTCGCTCTGCACGTTTTGGGTTCAGTTAACATCCTACAGTTAAAGACAGTTCTGTCAAAAACATAAATAAATAGATAAAGGAATCCGAATTTTCCATTAGAAACATGCTTTATTTGACTGGATTGTAAATATTGACTCATTTGAATCCTCCAAGAATTAGAAAAAAACACCAAAAAGCGAGTCACTTTTTTCTAGAATTTCAGGATCAAATGAAATAAATGTAATTCCACAACTGAAGCAAATGTACTGCAAAATTGAAATCATAACAATTAAAGACATCTAGTTTTTAGTACAATTAGTCCCATATTGAGTAGAATTATCTGATTCCACTGGCAGAAATCGTAGCTTATTTTAAGTTTTTTGTTTTCCCTGATTTGTGTCAATTTGGTCTTGTTTTAAGAAAACAATACAAACAGTTCCTTTAAAAAAATTCTACTCAATATTGGACTAATTGTGCCAAAAACAAGATATTTTCACTTGATAAGATTTCCAATTGTTTGCAGTATACATCATAAATATATATGCATTAAATATATATATTGTGTTATTATCCTTGCACCTGAATTTTGTTGTATTTATTCACAATAATAATTCCCTTCTATTCTACTCTACAAATTCTACCACAAACAATGTCCTAGTTACTCTGAATAAGCCACAGACTCAAAATGAATTTATACTGAAAATATATTTTACCAAAGAAATGGTTCCTATTTTTATTATTTTGGAATAGAGTAAGAAAAGTCACATATCCTCAAGAGGGAAAATAAAACTGCAGATGTCTGCATGGCTAGGATGCCACTCCTGAGAGTCAGTTGGTGAGGAGAAATGTGTGTTTTTGTGGTTTTGTGGGTGAGCCGGCCTTTTAAAGTTGGTTAATTCAGGTCGGAAATTCCTTTGGAGGTCAAAAAAGTGAATGACCGGCATTACAGCATTGTTTAACATTAGCATTCAGATCCTGCTCCTGTTTGTTTAAGTGTGTGTGTGTGTCAGAGAGAGAAGAGAGCATCTTCTGACCTTCCACACTTTGACCCTCTCACCTTTGACCTCTGCTGTAAATCTCCTGGTTTTCTTCACACATTACCCCGAACCCCTGACCACTAACTTATGTGGAGGCCCTGGCACAAGCTGCTGAAAACCTGGCAGCTGCTGGCCTCCTGTGAAGGAGGACCCTCTCCATCATGGAGGTGACACCTTAACTGTCCTGCTCGGCGAGGAAGGCCCCCTGCCGCCGCCACACACACACACACACACACATGCACTTTCTCTTGTGGTAGTGAAAGGACAAACACAATGACACATGCTGCATGGAGTCACTTTCTTTTCCTCGCACAGGTGCAAACGCAGACGCATACCCGTGTCCACGGATGTGAAAAAAAAACCCTGCCCCACAACGAACACTGTTACTCACACAAACTGCCTTTGAATTGCGGTTCCCACACCACACAAACGCACTCTCTACACGGGAGCAATAGAAACAATCCTCCCTTTGATTCCCCCTCTTTCACGCACACATGAATACACTCACACACACACACACACAAGCAGGAGCCTCGGCCTTTATGCTTTAATGTACTCTGGCCTGGCCCTGCAGGTGACCTGACCCTTACTGTCCTGCGTGTCAGGGAGGGAGACGGGGCCCATTCAGCCAGATGGCGGCGGGGCCGAATAGCTCGGCCACAACAGTCCAAGTTAATATGTAGCTTTAACCATTGTCTCCTCGGCCCCCCGACAATGGAGCGGGCTGAGAGGGGAGGAGCGCTCGCCGGAGCTGCAGCTAAAGATGGACTCGGCGTGTATTCTTGGAGGAGTTCATAAAAACGGAGCTAAAACCCACTTGATTCATCACTGTCTCATTTGGGCAGGAAAGCAAATGGACATGCAGCACAGGGGGGTTGTACACCGCGCCGGTGTGTTCTGCAGGGAGTTCTGAGCTCGGAGTCAGCGGGGGGGGGGGGGAAAGTGAGAAAAACACCTTTTTACGGAAACTATTAAATCCATTTATCACAGCCGAAACGCCAAAAACGCGCGCTTTGTTCGTACTCGGGGGGTGATTGTTTTAAGCAGCCACCTCCTTCTAATTGTGCTCATGCAGTCAAATGGACCGCAAAAAAAAAAAAAAAAAAAAAAAAAACACGGATCAAAAGCCGCTTTTCTTTCCCTGGTAACTGCTGCAACAGCATCCAACACTGGCTGCGGCGCGGCTTACATCCCCATTGTCGGCCCCCCTGTTCCTTGGCGCTATCACTTTCCTAAAGATGAGGGTAATTTTCTATGCAAATGGGCCGCCGTCATTGTCCCCGCCTCGTTAATCTGGGCCTGGGCTCCTTTGACAAACCCCTCTCTGATTGATGAGGCCCTGACAGCTCCAATGTGTGCGTGCATTTCCACAGATTGACATCATCATTAAGGCGCGAGAGCGGGGCCTGAATCACTGCAGATTTACCCCCACCACCACCACCACACACACACACACACACACACACACCCTCCCCTTCTCTCCCCTCTCCTGCAAACACACACACACACTTAAACAACTGCCACGCAAAACGCACAAGGGTTGACGCCGGTGATCTCGCCCATCCGTCTAACAGCTGAGCTTTCCTTGCTGCACCCGCGGAGCCGGAGCAGGCGGCAGAACGCGAGGCACTCACTCATTGGCTGCCTGGATCTGTCATGTTGAAGTTAATTGGCGTAGGCTTTAAGCAAATCTTCCAGCGGCCGCGCCTGGTTGATGGGTGAGCCGCCGTCATATGGCACCTATCGATTCACCCATGGGGACAAGATGACTCCCATAATGCTCGCTATGTCAGTGTCACCCTCTCCTCCTGGTCTGAACCCTCTTGCAGTTGTTGATGTAGATCCAGCACCGGAGTATTTTAAATCACGCTTTATTCATATTCATTCAATCTGGAGGGGATCCACAGGCCGGGGTTTATAGTGTTTCAATCGGCTGAAGTCCATTTTGGAGTTCGTTTTTGAAAATGGAAAAATCGTTACCTAATCCTATTGCTTTGGCCCCCGAGCTACAACATAAGAAACATGGCGTGTGCTGGCAGAGCAGGAAAGAAAAGAGAGAGGGGGGGGGGGGAGAGAAGGGAGAAAAAAAGACGACGACGAGAGACACAAACACTGACTGAGTGGAGGCAGCTGCAGATGAGCAAATAAAGCATTCAATATTTATGACTGAAATTAAAACTAGATAAAGATGTCACATATTACTGCGTGCCCGCCCTCCCCTCCTCCCTCCCCAGGCCTCTGGCCCTGACTCCGGTGCTCACAACTCTCGACTCTCTCTCAGCGCGAGTGAAAGGGAAGCATTATTCCTTCCCGGCCCAATGTCTTCAAAGACAGTAATGAATGCAATGCAGTGACCCAGAAAATGGACTTTAGAGAAGGAGAGGGAGAGGAGGAGAAAAAAAAAAAAAAAAAAAAAAAAGCAATCTTGCGTTTGTGGCGGAGCATTATCACTTTACTCCCCTCCCCTCGTCCTCTCCCCTCCTGGGCTGGTGTGTGTGTGTTTGTGCTTATGTGTGTGTGTGTGTGTGCACCTGCCATTACGTGTGTCTCAAAGGTCCTGTGTGTGTGTGTGTGTGTGTGTGTGTGTGAATTGGTGGGTGAGCTGAAGTCTCCATCAAGAGGGAATGGGCGCGGGCTGACAGGCAGGCCCATTGTGGGGTTAATTAAACACTTCAGGTTTAACACCCCGTCCCTGTCGTTAACCCAAACACTGGCTCATCACTCATTCCCGCCACACTTCAGTTAGAGAGCAGGGGAGGGGGCAGGAAAAAGGAGGAGGAGGAGGAGGGGGGGGGACAATGGAGATGTCACTGCGGGTGGGTGTGTGGTGGTGGTGGTGGTGGTGGGGGCTATCAGAGCTGGTGAAGGTGGCGACAGTTTGTATCAAGAGGAATCAGGAAAGGATTAGGGATTATGTTGGTTGTTTTTTTTTATGTGTTTGTGTGTGTGTGCGTGTGTGTGCATGTGTGTGTGTTATTTGGACGAATTCGCTGGACGTGATACCCGAAGAGTGATCCGGCGTCGGCGTTTCCATACGACGCCTCCTCTCTCCGCATCTCCCACTCTGCAAGGGTCATATACTACTACAAACCAGGAGTAGGCGCGAAAGTTTATAGATTCATGTGACGTTTTATGTGACGAATGAAAAGAGGGGAAAAAATAAAAACAACGTTCAAGGTGTTGAGCCTTTTTCGATGCTCTACTGGAGAGATAAAGGTCATTCTTCCAAAGAAAAACCCAAAAAAGATTTTCCCTCATTTGTTTGGATTTAAATCCAAAACAAGTGTCAGGAGTTTTCCTCCGATGTGATATCTGACATTTAGACGTACGCACAGAATTAGGATCAAAGAAAATTAAGCAGAAGGAACAAAAAAATCTGTGAAAACTATTGCAGTTTGATTTAAAACGTCGGGTTTTATGGCTGATTTCTGGTGGGACGACGGTGCGAGTGCAGCTCTGGGGACTCCGGGGTCATGTGTGAGAGAAACTTCTCCTGCCTGCAGTGTAATGGATCCTCACACCACTAGATAGCAGTAGTTTACACCAGTGACAACTCAACCAGCCCAGCGTGTTGCTGCAGGAGAGAGCCCAGTCCTCACAAACGGACGAGCGAATGACCGAATGAACGAGACAGGAAAATACACAACTTTATCATCAGTCAACGTCAAATACATGCAAACCCAATTAAGAGAAATTATGTATATCGATTTGAAGCATTACTTTGACTGTATGTCTGCAGCAGCCGTGTAAGTAGAATGATTTAAACTCTTTCTGACACATGCTGGACAGGTTTTATTGTGTCCTTCCTTCTGTTTAAATGATAGAAAATATCTTCTGTAAAGGCATTTCAGAGTTAATGTCAATAAATAACTTACTAATGCTTTGTTTGTCAGATATATGTAGGGAAACAAATTCGAGTTGATTTTTTTCTTTCTATTTGGGTATAATGCAGCAATTTGTCTCCGTAATCCATTAAATCACCCGTTATATATTTGATTTAAGTGGTCAAAAAGGGTGTTTTTCACAACCTGGCAACCCGTGTTTTTCCCTTATAGCACAGCTGTAAACCACTAGTAATCGATTCATCGTTAATAAACACATTAATAACTCTTGCCTTTACTGTAGATGGAGATATTGCAAAAAAAAAAAAAAAAAAATCACGCCAGGTTTCTAAAAGTGGCGTTTAGCCTTCGTAGCGTCCTCCGCGTTAGCAAAGAAACAATAAAGCTAGTGAAGTAATGACGAACTTAAAAAAAAAAAAAACACTGTAAACAAATAAATCAATCAACGGAGCAACATCACGATGTCGCGTTGATGGACTTTTTTTTGGTTTAAATTAGCCGGCCAGATGTGAGCAAAACAGGTTTGTACGTCTAATTCTCGGTATTCCCACAGATTGGTTAATGATAGCGCCGTTTTTGCTTTTCGGGGAGTGTGTGTGTGTGTTGTCGCGTGTGTGTGTCGATGTGTTATCTCCGTGCAGGTTTGGCGAGACGGCGCCGGCGCCCATGATGCAGTCTCTCCATTAGCCATTAGCCCATTAGCCCGTTAGCGCTCAGGCTGTTGGAACAGCTTGAACGCGTGATGCTAATGCTTCAGGGATCCAACCCAAACTGGAGCCCTGGCAAAGGGCCAAGCAGGAGGGGTGGTACGACAACTTCCTGTACCGACCCCCCCACAACCCCCTCAGTATCTCTCATATTATCACCTCTTCCTGCTCGTTGTTTTGTCTTGTTTGTCCGCTGTGAATTTCCTATAAGGAGCGTGCACGCTCTTAGCGTCTTCTTAAGATTCACTTGCATCGGAGGATCCGTTTCATCCCGGCGCCATATGTTAGCGAGCAAGACTAATGAACATGTCTCCCCGAATGCGGCGGAGACATTTTTCTCCTTCAATTCACTCGCCCGGTGCCCACCGCAGTTTATCCCCGGTTTGTTTTCCGAGCATTTCTCATAAAAGTGATTTATCAAAAACACTTAATGCCGAACTGCCGATGTTTCATCCTGAATGATTCCGAGAGGCTGCTGAAGCCCGGCGCTTTTTATGGCTCGGGCTGGGAAGAGGGTACCTCTCGGGGGCATGTTGTGTTAGCTTCTTGTAAAGTAGTAAGACGCACACACACACACACTCGCTACCCCCATTGGTGTTGACTGGGGATGGGCGACGGCGAAATGTCAGGAAGGATAGAGGTCATTGCCTTCCAAAGGGATAAACACACATTCCACACGGCTCCCCGCCGCGTTATCATTTACTGCCCTATCGGACACGTTTTGCCGCCTCCGAATGTATTTATATTTATAAACATATTCTTTATTTATTTTCTCCGAGGCCACTGCGCCGAGGAAATGACAGCGAGAGCTAACATTTGGAGAGCCATCGCGGGCCGCCAGGATGCAATTTGTGCTCCGTCTCCGTGGAAAAAAGGGGGCCGTGATGCCCCGGGGCGGCCATTTCCTTCCCCGCAGTGACATTTTTAACAGGGTGCCTGCAGGACACCGGGGACGCAGCCTGAGCCGCGTCACGCTAGACGGGGCCCGAGCGGCGCTCCGTGGACACGCTGGCTGTCTTCCCCCGGCCCGGCCTCGACGTGCCGGACGCGGGGTTGGCTCCGGGAAAAGGCTAAGGATGCGGCAGAGAATCTCTATGGGCTTTTTATAAAGAAAAAAAAAAAAAAAATCGACAGATTTACAGGTCACTCTGCTGGCGGATTTTGGAATGAATGAATCATGAGTTCTGTTCAGTGTTTTAATTGCAGAAGTGAACAAAAAAAGCAAAAAGCCCCCTTTTCACGACGTCTCCCGACCTCCCGTCAGCAGCCAGGAGACTTTGATGGCAGCGGGTTGCTTCTTTTCATTAACAATGATATATACGGGTTTTGTGCGAGCTCCTTGTTCCTGCCTATATTTATCAAAGCAACATTAGGAGTGTATCAGCATCAATTTGCCATCATGAAGCATGGAGCCGCATTCCACTCATGTGTGACCATTATACTAATGAGGTTAATGGTTCAGCTGTGCTTACCATAAGATGGATGCCCCCCAGAGGAACCTGCCCCTTTGTGTGTGTGTGCGTGCATGTGTGTGTGTGTGTGTGTGTGAGCGCGCGCTTGTTGTCGTGTGCATGTGCAAGCTCAGGAGTGTGTCACTTTGCTTTTTGCGAATGCCGAAAAAGAAAAAAGAAAGTTTTGATTCTTTTTTTTTTCTCCTTGCAGAAAACGTCATGACATTTCTGTGCACACACACACACGTTTTGCAGGAACCTCATTATCAGTCGGAGCCACGCGTGGGTCTTTGCGCGCCGTCCAGAATCATCTTTGAACTTTACAAAAACTAACGCGATGAACTAATGACTTCTTGTAGGCTATTATGAGAGGGCGAATTACTGGTGTCTATTTTTTGCTAATTACAAATGGTAAAACCAGTGAAGCCTTTTATAAGCTAGGATCCTGTTTATGCCGTGCCACATGCTATTCAGTCCAAAAGTGAAACAACCCTCAGGATCGAGATTGCACCATTTCTTTAACAGATGGGATGCCCTAGCCATCTGTGTTCTTTTTTCCTTTTTTCTCCCTCTTTTTTTTTTTGTTAAAGGTATTAGGTATCTACCTGCTAACTCCTCTTCAGCTGCTTTAGAATAACACCGGGGATTCTGAGAGATATGAGCCTCACAACTCAAACAAAGTGAGTGGGAAGTGATTAAACTAATAAACACCCTTGTTATTGATTCTAACGTCTCGACAGACAATTATGAGGTCTCAGATTTGTTTGTTTCAGTTCCTTTCTAATTTCAATTTCAACCTCCACAACGGTGTCGTGGGCCAACGCTTGTTTGCACACAACCCCAAAACCACAGTATTGCTTCTTAATTAGATTTACAGGATATTAAAAACACAGTAGGTGCTCCTAAACGATGATCATCGGAGACGGTGCTGAAATAGCGGGCTAACATCTTTTTGTATTTATTTTTTTTTTCATATTGCCAGTTGAACCATAGCAATATCAGTTTTTCTGTTTTTATAAATCTATTCAATTACCACCAACAATCTGAGCCCGAATATGAGAAACGTCAAATTAAGAGCGCGGAATACACACAGCCTGACTATTATCAATTTGATCATCTTCAGAATGGTGCTTTAATGAACAAAACGAACTTGGCCTCATTTACTGTTAATGCAGTCAAATGCTTTTTCTCAGTGGGTGCTGCCCAATAAGCTGAGGAGAGGAAGGGCATCGGGTCTCTGGAGGGGGACAACTTTAATTGGATGATCTGAAAGTCCTTTTTTCCCCAATTTCACATGTAAACAAGGCGTGTCATGGCACATCTAACAGCAAATGAAGAAAACCTGGAGGCGCCTCTGAGAAGTTCTAACGCCGGGTTTTCCAGCTTCTCTCTGAGCAGGTTCTGGCCGACCTGGACCTCCAGGGTTACCTGAGCCTCCCAGGCGTCTGTAATTCAACTCCCGGCCACTAGAATAAGTCTAATGTAACTGGATTAGATAACGGTTGTGAAAATGCATTTTTTTTTTGCATATGCTGCAAAGATTCGAAAAGAGAGAAGATTCACCAGTGAAGCCTTGATATAGGGGTTAGAAGAATACTTGTGTGTGTTCTGTTTATATACATATACAAAATAAAATATATTTCTGTATGATAATATTTGACTGGGAATAATCCAAAGAATTTAACACATTATCTAAGAGATAAGATAAGATAAGACTTAATTGATCCTACAACGGGGAAATGTGTCTGTTACTGCAGCGTACATAGTAGAGAAAAGAAAATAAAAGCTAAAGAAGATAAAAGCTATAAAAAATAAAAATACACAACACTATGTACAAAATTCGTAGAATTTGTTGATCTGCATACACAGTATGCATTATGGACTTAGAATGGAGAGAAAAAAAAATACTAATAAGTAGCAAGAAAAAAGTATGCATAAGCAAAGCATATATACATACTACTATTAATAATATAATAATAATAATTATACAATTAACAATATTTGTCTTGCCGTAGGACAGTTTGAGTCATTACAATTAACAACATGCATTTTGATATAATTTGCTGCATGCATGGTGTTGGCCTGGGCCCACATACAATATATTATTGTAGAACTAATGTTCATTAAGCAGAAAAAAATTGCTTTATTCTATTGTTTCATAAAATAGTGTTGCAATGTGTTGGAAGTTTTCTTGTGAAATAAACTTAAAAAACAGCATAGATATATATGGAAACGTACTCAAGGACATAAAGGTAAATCAAATTTGTTAGATTCTTCTATCTTCTTTTCAGCATAGTTGTGGTTTTACATTTATTTAATAGTAAATGCATACAAAGTGAATGTAAATACAATCTTGAGCATTTTTTTCACATTAAAAAACAAAAAAAGAACTCAATGTTTAGATAATATTTCCTCATATAGAACCTTTTACAAGTAAATGTTGTACCTGAACAACACATTTATTTTTATATCATAGTGTGGACATTTAACACCAAGTAAAGGATTCAAGAATTTTAAAATCAGCTTTTTTAAAACCTTCAGTGTAATTTGTGGATTTTTTTCTTTATGTTTGTGTGCAGATCAACTACTTCATTGAGCAGCTGTAAGTCAGAGGAAACATGAGAGAAAAATGCAGTGTAGCTTAATTGTAAAGAATTATTTTTGGAATATTCTAAACTGCACCAGGCTGTGTATTCTCAAACCAAAAAAAAAAAGTGTCCGTCTGCAGAAACGCGGCGTGAATACCAGCGGATGCCTCTCGCGCTGTCGTGTTGCTCTCCTTGTCTACATATGGGTGATTATATCGGGCCTTTAAGTTTGTTTCCCAGTGCCTCAGCGAATGTGTTGAGGAGCTGAGCTAAAGAGTGCTGAGGCGGTGAGTTAGCTTAGCCGACCCTTGGGCCTTTAAAGCTGCTGAGCGCAGCACACACACACACACACACACACACGGCCCTGATAGCACATAAAAAGTTTTCAACCCCCTAAAACACTTGTGTATGCACGGCTGTATCTCAGCTGAGTAATTTAACAAGACTTATATCAACGTCTCAAGGATGTGAAATATGCAATCGACAGACAACCAATTGTACGCGAAGAAAAGCGTTCCATAAAGTTTGCGCTGGTGATCGCTTTATTGGCTCTTCCCCGGATCAGGGAAACTCATAACCAATGGGAGCACTGGAACACAGACGGCATATTAATTCATCGCTATTCGTTAGGACCTCCGCATGTGCTAAAGATGGTAATCTTAAGTAATTTGTTAGTGCTGCATCAGCGCTTTGACTTTTTAGAGCGCTCCTTGACAGCAGCGTTAGCCCCTGGGCTCCCGTCTCGGAGAGAGGGGAAAAAAAAAAAAAAAAAAAAAGCTGCTCCAATTTGCAATTCATACACATTGGGGGAAATGTTTAATTCCGTGGCCGTTATTCAACTCAGTTCATTAATTAAAGAAAAAAATGCTACCATTCTCTCCTCCGCTTTCCCGCCATCTTTTTGATGAGCTTTCTTCAGGAGTAATTGAGTCCGTTAATTAGACAGAATTAGGCTCTAATTATTCCAAAAGGCCCGGTGCCTGGGGAAGGAGAGGGAAACCAAATGCGCCATATTTCACCGCCGCGCCGCCGCGGCAGCCCTCGCCGAATCCCCTTTAACTCTCTTTGATGTCCCCTCACCGCCGCTTTTCACAGGGAATGGATTCGATATCAGGCCCCTTAATTCTGCCGCTCTGCTCAACAGGAGAGCTCTTTTGACATTTGTGCTCACTTCTTGCCTGATTTCAAGCCCGCGCCGCAGTAAACGCATTTCATTACAATGGGGTGTTTTATTTTCTCCAGCTCAGTCTTTATGTTATATTAAAGGGGAGCGGGCATCCGTCTCGTTTATGTCCTCCCTCAGACGCTCAGTCAGTGGCGGTCCTTTGCTATATCACATTTTTACGGCCTTACCTTTAAGCTACTCCGTGTCACGCCGAGCCCAGGATTTAAACACGCTGAATTAATCCTTTGGCAGCGGTGTTCGAAAGATAAACCTGCTGTATGCGGATTACATATCACTTCTGTTTTAAGTAAGCTACAGTTTTTTTTTGTCAATTTTTATCGACGATGGGTCCTCCTTTACGTGCGGGTACAATCGGACATTCATGCCGTCGTTGCAGGAATACGAAAAGTGATTGTGACTCAGCATCAACTATTGATTTTGAATATCGTAAATTGAAAGAGACACAGCCTCAACCTCCTCCCCCCCGTGTCTCTCTATCGTGTTAATATGAGAAACGCGATACTAATGATGTAATATCGCCTCTAGTATTTGGCGTTCGGAGGCCAAACCGAGGAATCGTGCACGCACGCGATCCCCCACCACCACCGCCACCACCACCGCCCTTGCACAGCTGCTCTGCCAAAGCCTCTCTCCATGCAGATGTTGAGCATGGACGGACCACCCCTGGAGCTCCGTGGCGTACAGTACCACCAGTCTCACCGCCGCCAAACTTGCCGTGATGGATCGGGGCGGAGGGGCGGCTCGCTTCCATTGGTCCGACTCCAATCGTTAATGGTTGTTCCCAGATTGTAGCACGAAAAAGGCCCTTTAGCTGCTCTCGTAAATATGGTAAAGAGGTGAAAGGAAACACACACACACACACACAAAAGCAATAATCGTGATCCATCACAGGAGTTTGCACACACTTCCCATAATGCAATATGGCGTGTTATAAAAAAAACAACAAGTTTTTCTGATTGTGCTGCAACCCTTTGTCTCGAGTGTGAAGATCACAGCAAAGCGTTGTATTTCAGCCTCTTCTTTTTTTTTTCCTTTTCTTTTAGCACTTCGCTCCCCTGATCCGAGCTTTTTCCCGTTTGTGTTCAAGGGTAAAACTGTCGCCCCGTATGAAAACAGTCATAAACCAAGCATTGTTCAGAGGTATTTTCCTCAATTTTCTGATTCCAGATGCCGCATGTTATATGAAATGCCCCCTCCGTATTTTTCACGGTGACAGCGTCGTAGCTTACTCGAAGACCGGGGTTAGTTTATCCTCAACTGTGTATTACTCTTTGAATGTCTCTAAGTTAAACTGCTGCTGACAGCTTATCAGTCAATGTAATGCACAATGCCTCTACGTGTGCGGAGCAGGGGAGTAATTCAATATCCCTATATGATTCAAGGCAAAAAGAAGGAGGGGGGGGGCGTAGAGAGAGAGATTTATGCCTCCGACGGTGGCAGGGGACATTAATGTTGGCGGAGTCTGAACTTCCCTGCAAGAAAAATCTATCCCAGGCATCAGTCTTCCGTTTGTAATTTATTCTAATATTAAATTATGTTTACCAGCAAAGACAAATGGAGAGCTCCAACGCATGCAAATCCGACGGGGGAGGGGGGGGAGTGGCAATAGAGAAATAAGGACGGTAAATAATATTAACATTTTTACATTTATTTCGCTATGCCGGATGCTTTGTTAGCTTAGCTTTCACATTCCTAATTGTGCTGGAAATCTCCACTGGCCCTGACAGCATCTACATGGCTAAAGACCTCATGATGTTTCTAGGACACATGAATAAGTTAAAAAACACTGGAAGATCAGAGTGTGATCCTTCCATCCAACTCCCTTACCAACTTTTCTATTGTTTTTTACATACCTATATACATCTTCTTTAGCTCCATAGTGGATTTGCCCACTGTATTGTTTGTAGTAGGGTTTGCCTATTTCGAAAAGTGAAAAATGCTAAGTTAAGCTTTCAATTGTCAAATGGCACAAACTACAATTTCTCTTTCCCTGCTGTGATCTCCTCTTTGTTTTTTTGCGCCTCAGCGAGGCCACGCTCTCTCTCTCTCTCTCTCTCTCTCTCTCACAAGTGGTCGTGGATGGTGAAATCCCACCAAACGTGACCCCGCGACCCGCCAGCTAAGCCCTTCTCCCCAACACTCGCCCTCCATAATAAACATGAGTATCAGGCAGCACATCACTCGCCGGGCGGCGTTCCGTGTGTGAGCGGCGTGCCCTCGCGTGTATTCCCCCCCCACCCCCCCACCCTCCCCATCTCGCTTTTTCCCCGCCTGACGCGTCGTGACTGAAATAGCGAACGCACACACACCAGGGCTTCTCCTCGTCACCTCCAAACGTGAATTTCTGACATTTTTCCCGTTTAATCCGCGGCACCGCCGGGTTTACGAGGCCGGCCCGGGGATTGTTGGTCCCCGTCGGAATGACCTCGTCCCCTCTCACGATTTCTGACTCACGGAGAGAAGCGATCGGACGGGGGCAGATCCCCGTTTCAAAAGCTGCACCTGTTCCACCAGATGTATTCACATAGAGGCTCGATTATCTATTTTTACACGCAACTTTTGGATAATTGCAATCGCTGTGAGGCTAGTGAGGTAGTTAAGAACATTCCTTTTAACTTTATCTGCTTTTTTTTGGTGCGATTGTTTGTTGACGACAACCTAATTTAATTAATAGACTTTGTGGGTTAAAACTAATAGGGATTAATAAATCCAAATATCAAAATTAGTTCAACCACTTACTTTCTGGTGTAGGTGGTGAGTGAAGTGAACAGGACTAACATCCATTTATTAATTATTGATTAACCTTAACAACTGCAGACTTAATTGGTTATTAGAAAGGTCCGTAAAAGAAGGTGATTCATATTTTCTTTAGGTTTACTGTGGTAATTAAAGAAAATGATCTAAAGGGAACATCTGAAAATACCAAAACCACCAGTTGATCAGAGTATATACTTATAAAATACTTAAAAAGTATTTTCTGTGTAGTCAAAGTTGATATAGAGCTCCATAAAGCTCCACTGTTTTCAAAAAAAAAAAAGCTCTTAAAAATGCATCGGTGAGATAGAATGTTGCACGACGTGTTTCTTCACTGTGATGAAAATGAAAACTGTAGTTTGTCTTGGATGCTGCACACAGTTCACAGCCTTGCAGCTGTAACTACTCACTAGAGCCAAACGCGTGTTAATCCACAGCTGAAAATAGTCCCTAACAATGCACTGTTTATTCCAGCTTGAGTAAGAGTCCACCTGTTTAGGAAAATTGCATCTCGAATCATTTATAAAAACATAACTAGATATGACTGTTTTTAAAAACCAATGGGCAATCAGGCAATATTGTGTTGAGAAATGTCTCAATAAGAAACAAATAGCGGTAATACTACCATCAGTCTTTAATAAAGGGTTGCACTCCTGAAATAAATTATTGATTTTTTTTTCGTTATAAACGTTAATAAAGTTTTAAATGGATTTTGGTCTGCTGCACTTTTGCAGAAGCAAAGAGGTCAAACTGTCTATTAAAATCCTTTCAATTATACAACACTGCAAAATGAAACCTTATTTCTAAGAATCATTTTAAATTAGCTTATTTCAAGTTTTTCGTTCATCTCCTTTTCTTAAACCAACTGAAGCCAAACCAAGAAACAATTAAAAAGTAAATAAGCAGATTAGATAAGAAAAGACACGTCAGTTAATTAAAATCAGTATTGGACTTGAATATGTATTGTACTAAATACATTTCATTTGTTCATGTAAAGAGCTTAAACTACAGCAAATTATGTCGTTTTCATTAGACAAATAAACCCAACATTATGAACAACTTGTTACAGACTGACAGGAAATTAAGTAAATTCATGATTCGGGATGATGATAATGAGGATTGTGGGAAAAACAATTCTTTTTAAACGTGTGGCGACGTGACTGTGGTGCAACATCTGATAAATCCAGATTCTCTTGATCTGCTGAAACTGAAACGTGAAACACTTCCTTTAGGTGGGGGGGGGAAACCACAGAAATCTAACACCTCCTGCATCCTCAGAAACACTCATGGTAAGAATCAGGCACATTTCAAATAAACATATGTATGTATGTATGTATGTATGTATGTATGTATGTATGTATGTGTATATATATATATATATATATATATATATATATATATATATATATATATGTATGTATGTATGTATGTATGTATGTATGTGTATATATATATATATATATATATATATATATATATATATATATATATGTATGTATGTATGTATGTATGTGTATATATATATATATATATATATATATATATATATATATATATATATATATATATATATATATATATATATATATATATATATATATATATATATATATATATATATATACTTTTTTACCCAAAAGTAAAAACAAAAAATGTATTATTAATGGATGGACAATTCAATATATAATAGCCTATAGTGAAATTTTATATATATATAAGAATATAAATTAGGACATAGGTATATAGGCATGAACACAGTCGAAAGGAAATGTGTAGGATACACAAGGTGTTAGTATGAGAAGTAGAAGAGGTAGTTAGAGCGATAGCGACATAACAAGACACACACACACACACACACACACACACGCAGCATGAATATGCAGGTATCTGTAAACACAGCAACATAAGCTGTGTGGTTCCTCGGAGCAGCTGATGAAACACAGCCAGCCTCCACCATTTAGAGCCAGCGATGAACTCCCCATAATCAGATTAGCTGGAGTCCCTTATCTAAACATCTACAAGTGTTACCGACCTAACCTAATGCCAACTTATAGCCTGAGAAAAAATCAACACCCGGGCTCATGTTCTCCAAAGCGACCATTGTACATTCGCAGCCCATTTTCAAGTAATCGTGGGTTAATACGCGCAGTTTACAGGACTTTTCTGGAGAGGAAAGCAGATACCCCCGTGATCCAGCTGCCACAGAAGCATCATTAATTCCCTTAATGAACCTGTAACCCGAGCGCCGCTAACCTGTGAACTTGTCGTCCTGGACACACATTTTGTAGTGAATCACAGAAAGAAAAAAGAGAAAAGGAGGTGAGGGCGAAGGCTTATCTCTCAATCCTAAGGAACTGGTGGTGTTTTCTGGAGATGGCGGGGGGGTGGTGGTGGGGGGGTATGAGCGCGATGCGGTCACGCCCGTTAGTGGAGGCATTAGCCGAGCGCCACGGCCCGGCCGCTTCCTGCCACGCGGGGTTACGGTGTCACGCCTTGAGCTCTGATTGAGTTACAGTCCGCAGAGAGAAGGTCACGGCGCCTCCGCGGCGCGGCTGCCACTCACGCAGCCGCCCGGCGAGTCTGGAAGGTACAAACGCTCCCGTACGTGTTGGGGAAATTACACTGGGAAAAAAACAAACCTCGCGGCCCCTCGAGGAACCCGAGGTCGGTGCGCGTCTCGAGCTGTTTGTTCGCGGGGTGTTTTTACAATCGTGGTGCGATGGATCAGAGGGGGAGTTGGTGTTTGGTAGAGCTCGGTTGTGTCAGAACTGCAAAACACACAAATTATATAAAAACTGTCCCGTATTTATCCTTAAAGGAAAAATCTGTGGGTTATACCATAGACCAGGTGGGCCTCATGGAACACATTACACACACGTTTTTCAGAATAAAGTGGTAAACATATTCCATATTAGGATGATGAGTTAAGTTCAGACATAAATCCCCATAAGGAAGAGTCTGGGGGAACCAACGTTCTTGTTACACCGGTGTTACTGTTAAATTGGCTGAACTAAAAACTCATAGAACCATAGATTTCTTCCTTGTAACACATCAGCCGCTATTACGTTGAATTAACAACAGTGGCAATAAATTCCAGTGGCCTTTTGCATTGAAAATAAAATAGATAAATTAAAATAAAGTTCACATCTTAAGCTTTGCAAAAAGAACGAGAGAAGACCAGACGTACTGACTGGAACCCGACTTCAAATAATGCTCCTAAATTGGAACAAACATTTTTTTTTCCTTTCTTCCTGTAGGTATTGTAATGATTAAAGCTGTTTTTTTTTTTCAATATTAACAAACAGCCAAACACATTAGCAGGAAACAGGAAGGTTCTGTGGCCTTATTTTGAAGGAGAAAGATAAAGTTTGGACTATAGCGAGCATTAAAATGGTGAAGACGTTGGTAATCATTTCAGTTCACTGTGTAACTAAATCGCTGTGTACTCACCTTTTAAAAAGAGTTTTATTAATTAAAGTCATGATATCTCTAGATTTATTAGTAGTAGTCGTAGTCTCTCTCACTCTGTCAATTTTATTTGAATAGCCCTAAATTACAAATGTACAGATTCTCCTTAATGGGCTTTACAGTTTGTAAAGATCTCCTCCCATTGGCTGATTCGAACAGCTGACTAGTGATGACTAGTTGTGACATCACAACTTCACAGAAGTCCGGACGACTCGTTTTAATGGCACAGATGTGGCGAAACAAGGGACATAATTATAGAACGCCCCGACCTAAAAAATATAAAATAAAGTGAAACCTCTGTTGAGGTGATTCCTTTAAGCCACTAGACAGTGTTTGATGCTCAAAACGAGTTTTAAGTGCAGTATTTAATAAAAGAATTTAATTATAATCAAAATATATCATCATTTTTTTCCATTAAATATAAAAATTCATTATAAAATAAATTATATAAACAGATATTCCTTCTTTTTGGTACTGGAACCCATGCTGTATTAAATAACCCCCCCATCATGGAGCTCCATAATTAAAGCCGCCAGCAGCAAAGTTCAGCTCTGGTTTAATTGTGAGAATTACTATGGTTGTCTGGGTCCTGGTGGATGGATGGATCCACCGTGGGTCCAATTTCACACCGACTGTGTTTGCTTTTAACCACCTCCACCATGTTTATCTTCATCAACTATTTATCATTATTATTATTATCATTATTTAGAATACCATAACCAACCTGTAGCATTTATTTAATCTACGTGGCCTAGATGTAATTGAAGTCCCTCTGGTCGAGATGGAGGACCCCCTACTAATTCTGTCCCATATTAAACTCAGCTAACTATCTTTTCTTTTACACATTAATCGTTGCAAATGATATGTTTGATTGTATTGTATTGTATTGTATTGTCGGAGGCCTTCGAATTGTTAACTATAAGACGTTAAATATCGGCAGACGACGCGCTACGCCACTGACAAACAAATACGGCGTAAAAACATCTGCATGTGGGCACGCAGAGGAGCCGAGTGCGAGTTCTCACAGTTGATTAGATGCACCTGTGTGTGTGCACACGCACGCACGCACGCGCGCACACAATCAGATGATTGAGTTCTCGTCTCTTAATAAACCGCTGATTCAGCATAAGTATAACCATTGATTGGTGACTTAATTCCCAATTCAAATTATCATCCTGGGTCCCTATCCAAGGTTGACTTGAGCCTTGAGCTTCGGTGCGACTAAATTATACTCTGCTGCCTGCCTGTTAGCAACCCCCACCCCACCCCTTTCTCTCTCTCACACACACACACACACACACACACACACACACACACACACACTAACCAACTCCCAGTTCCCCCATCTTTCTCCCCTGTATGCCTCCCTCTCTCTCTCTCTCAGTGCAGCCCAGGTGCTGATACAAGCAGAAATCCTCCACGCCCCATCGCTCCCAGAACACATACATACACACACACTCACACACACACACACACCTCCATTCACATACACCTCTTCGTAGAAGCCGAGGGGAGGCGGCATTCGTCTCCTCTCTATTTGCTGTGTTAGCACGGATGTGGAGCACAGCAACGCCATAGTGTTTCTTTCTCTAAAAACATTTAAAAAATGGGGGCCATGACAACAACGATGGTGCACGCCGGCACGAGCGTGCACGACGGTGGCGGTGGCGTTGGCGAGAGGAAGGGAGAAGATAAAGAGATTATCAGTGTGATGCATTGCCGGCCGCAGTCCTCCGTCACCCAAAGGTTGTGGCCCTCCTTCTCCCAATGAGGATGTAGTGGCCGATAACGGCGCTCTGTCAGCCTAGAGAAGGGGGGGGGGGGGCGGAGGAAGAGCGGAAAAAAGTAGTAAACAAGGGGTGGGAAAGGGAAGGCAGGAAGAGGAAGAGGAGGAGTGGATTGAGTCCGCTATTGTCTCTGCTTCATCAATATCCTCTTATATAAATGTCAACTGTACCATTTCCCTCATCACTGTTTCACCACCCCACTGGCTTTATCCTCTGGTACAAGGGGAGGGACATCACTCTCTCTCGTCTCTCTTTATCGTTTTTTTTGTTTTTTTTTCTTACTCCGCTCCCTCCCTGCTCCCTAAATCGCCTTACTCTTTCTCCCCTTTTTTTCCTTCGCCGTGTTTCTTCTCCTCCTTCTCCTTCTCTCTTTATCATTCTTTATCTCTCCTTCCCTCCCTCCCTCCCTCCTCTCTCTGCCTCTCATGGCGATGCGTCACTAGCCTGCCCCCATGAAACAAGTCAATTTTCTGCCAGCTCGGCGGATGAATAAATCTCCCTGGCTCTGCTCAGAGCGATGGGGATATTTATCTAAGTGGAGTGTGTCCTCCTCGGCTCAACGCCACCGACTTCTCGTCTAAAGCCCCCCCCACCACCACCACCCACCCCCCAACCTGTTTTTTTTCCTTCTCACAGGAGAAGGAGATGGAGAAAGCTATTGCTAAGGAGGCTGTGTGTGTGTGTGTGTGTGTGTGTGTGTGTGTGAAAGGTAAAAGAAAGTAAAGAAGTGTGTGGTAGCAGCAGAAGAGAGGATGGAAGGAAGGAAGCTGGAGAACAAAGAGAGAAGGTGGTGTTGGTGGTGGTGGGGGGGGGTGGAGAGAATTAGGAGGTGAGAAATATGAAAAAGATGGATAGCGAGGGAAATAAAGAGGGCCGCCTCGAACAAAGCCTATAAAGCAGCGCGACGGAGAGGAGCGAGGCGGGGGCATTAGTCGAGCCTGCTCGCGCTTAAACGGCGGGAACGGGCGCGGATGTGGATGAATGGCGGCCGTCCTCCTCCAGGCCACGCTCGTCTGTTCGTGGGAGGAGGAGGAGGAGAGAGAGACCGAAAACGCAACGAGGAAAGACCCGAATAACAAGAGCGAGCAGGAGCAGGAAGGAAGGCTGAAAATGATGATTGATGGATGAGGATGCCGTGGCGTTTTCTTCTCCTTTCTCCCTCCTCGGTGATAAATAAAGAGTGAGGGATCATGGCAGGAAGCAGATGCTGCGTCGCACTGATTAGCAGGATAATCAGGCCCGGGCTGAGCTTGGACTCGTCCGGGGCTCCACTAGCTCCTCTTCAATTTTTAATACGCCGCTGTATTTCGCCCGAGTAACAAGTCCGGAGATTTAAAAAGCTGCGGGCAGCGGCGGGGTGGAAGGGGGCGGCGGTGGTTTCCTCGCCTGCTACTTGCTACGGCATTAAAGCAAAGTAAATAGCTGTTGTGTCTCATTACCATTCATTTTTAAAGGGGACTGTTAGCATAATGAATGCCCGCGCTATCTTCTCCGCGTCCTCCTCCTTCTCCAGCATTAGGAAGAGTAATATATTTCATGCTAGATAAAGTGCAAAGCAAATATTTCCTCCGCAATTAAAATGGTCCGTTTTGCTTATGCACAACAGGCGCCGTATAACACCAAGTTTTGGACTTAATTACCTACAATAACAGTGTGATATATTGGGCATATGGTTCTTTGCTGGGAGAGCATGATATGAAACAAGACACTTTTAATAAACTCGTAAAGACATGCCCAGGCCCTGTGGAGCAGATAATGTGTGCGTGAGTGGGAGTGTGCAATCTTTAATTTGTTTCCACGTAAAGAGTTAGAAGATGAGAACCTCACACACACACACACACACACACACACACACGCACACACACACACAAAGCTCCCAGTTCTGACTGTTTCCACTTCTTTTTTAGGTTCCTGTGGAAGCGTTTGATTCCCTGAGAGATTACTGTTGTTCTGGGAAACACCGACATGTTTTTCAATTATACGGGGGTTAAAGGTGGAGAAGCGGCCTCGCCTCCTCTCGCCCCGGGTTCTCTGTTGTTTATGTTATTACCATCAACGCTTTCATGCTGGAGATCCCATCAAATCCCCCTTTTTTTTTTTTTTTTCTAAAATATTGGCCGTAAAATTACTGCTGATTCTGTTGAATCTGTCAGGGAAACACTGTTGTTTTTTCACATTACAGAGGACAGACAGAGCCCCCAACCTGACCCAGACTGACCCGTTTCACGGCAGCTGCATTGACATGAAATAGTGGGCGAGTGTTAGGGTCTTGTTCCGTTTAGTGGAGCAGAGCACAAAAAACTGACCTCGTATCGCTGGTAAAAAAAAAAAAAATGTTTTCCTACTGTTTCACGTCAACATGGCTTGACGTGAAACGGGTCTATCGCCAAAAAAAAAATATTCGTATTTAATCCTGTAGGTTTATAGCAATGCTTAAAGTTTTCGTTTCTGAAAAATTTTATTTCTTGTGCTCACTACAATGAAAAAAAGCAGCATGTTTATCACATAAATCAATATCTAAAAATCTTTATCGTAAGTACTTTTGACGAAATAAATAGCTCCTATAAAATAAAGTATTGACACTGTGTTTTTATTATCTGATTTTTTACCCTTCTTTTTTTTAAGGCTGTTTTTCCCCGAAAACGAAATCTATTTCTCTTACATTTCTGGTATCTCGAAATATGAGATGTTCAAGTAGCTAAAAACTACTAATACACACACACACACACACACACACACATATATTTATACATATATTCTCACTTGTGACTCTTTAATTTTAAAATGTTCTGGTTTATTAGCACCTGGCAGCTTGCATGAAATGGTGCATGCTTGAGGAGGTGCTGAAGGTTGCCACGTGTAATATTTATGCCGTCACTGTATTAGCATAATGGATGCAGACACTTTTCATTTGAGACAAATGGAAGCTATTCTGACACAATTACGGCAAAAACAATAACGGCGCCGTGTGAGCCGCTCTGTGATTGATAATACTGCAGGAGCGGTGGTGGTGGGGGGGGGGGGGGGGTTCAGCGGCGTTGGGCTTAACCAGGCTTTCCCTGAGGGGTTTTCCCTTGGCATTAGTCAGACAAATCCCTTTGTCAACCTCTCCCCTTGCCATTTTTATTCATAAGCGTTTGGCCCCTAAGAAAGACATCAAACCAAGAATACAACGAGGGGTCAACATCGTCTTTGCGCAATGTTAACCTCTGCATTGATGAAGCTAATTCACATTTCCTAGTCCAGCCTACAGGGGTTCAGGAGGAGAGGAGGTGTGAGGGGAGGGAGGGGGGCGGCAGAATCTATCCATGTGTGTATGTGTGTGTGTGTGTGTGTGTCTGCATGTGCCTCTCTGTGTGTCCGCGGCCACTTTGTAGTGAGCCTCCCTCTTGACCCGGGCCCCCTCCGCATGGGGTTTGCATTGATAGCGTCCGCTGAAAAGGAAGGAGGGGAGGTGGGAGGGGTGGGGGGGCAGCGAATGTTGTCCGAGCTCATTGGAATGACAATGGGGGCATATGGTTGTGTGTGTGTCGGTGTATGGTCGTGGCAGCCACCATATTCCTCGGCGCAGGGTTGCCAGGTGCTTCATGAACGGACCCACTGAGAGTCGACAAATCATACACAAACGCAACAGACTGGCTCGTGGCTCATCGGCCCAGCGGGGGCCGGAGGAGGGGATGGGAGGGGGGGGGGGGCGTTTTTTTTTATTTCCTCCTTTTTCTCGCTCGATGCTCTCCATCTCTATATGGGAAAAAAATCATATCACAAACTATCGCAACTTCAATAAAGAGAGGTCGCCGTTCATCCGCTCGACGCAACGAACAAGAGAATAAAGATAAGCTGATGTAGTAGCATCCCCTCCCACACAAAGGCACTTCTTCTGTCATGAATACTCAGCTCCACCCTAATGACTATTCAATACAGTCTGCAGGCTGCAGATGAACGGCCAATCCACAGCAGCATCTGCTGCGGGCCCAACTCGCCAGACGCCAGCCTTGTAAGAGGGCCATTGCAGGCTAATTGAAAGACAGAGGCCATCTCTCAAAGACAGTGTGTGTGTGTGTGTGTGTGTGTGTGTGTGTGTGGGGAGAGAGAGAGTTAACAGAAAAAGAAAAGTGGGGAAGAGAAAGAGGGAAAATAAACTGACAAAGGATGGAGTGAGTGAGGGAAGAGAGAGAGAGAGACATTCCTCCCCTCACAGAAAGAACAGCTGACCTGTCAGCATTTGTTCCCATGCGGCCATATTGGAAAAAGCCCCTATGGGCATTGAATTAACACAACCCAAACCCACTTCATGTAATTAGAGTGGCCCTGTGGTCTTATCCTATTCTACATAGATGCTTGAATTATAAAAGCACTGATTTAGTTTCACTTGGCATACCTTTGCAGCCTTTTTTCCCCCCGAAAAGCTTGAACTGATCATTTCAGAAAAATGTTGCAGGTGGCGACAAACAGGAAGCTCGCAGTAACTCACGAGCGCGTGCATCTTTGAATGAGATACGAAAACGGAAAGGATTGCTGACATAATTCTCCACAGTTTTCCTTCGGCAGTTTTTATTACCAAAGGCGGTGAATAATCTCCGGCCACGATCCTTCACATCGCCGCTTACCGTGTTTTATGCTGAAGTGGGAATGAGGAAGGAGGAACATTCAGATGAGTGGAAGCCACTACATGGCGCCGAACGAACGAAATATGCAAACACGTTTTTTTCCGGAGATGGGTTAATGGGTCAAAACCGGCGTGGCACAGGAGGGGGGGGCCACATATGAGCCGTTTTCGACGTGCGCTTTTCCCCTAAATTAGCGGCGCTCGTGTTCAGGCGGCGCCAACGACAGGCAAACAGGCCCCAAACCACAGCGGCGTGATCAGCCAGGCTGTTCCTGGCAGGGCGGGGGAACAGGCCGCTCCAGGTGAGAGCAGGAGAACCAAGCAAGGCTGGAAACTCTTTCAGCATAAGAAAGGTGGTGTTCAAATATTCATGGAGGGAACGGTTCCTCTCGCAGAATCCATGACAGTGCGTTTATTTCTGTATAACGCCGGTCAGAGACCCGTGAAGAGGCTCCTTTTAAGGGGAGGGTAACACTGCATTATGCCCCCCCCCCCCCCCATCCCCCCCATGGGGCGACTTTCTTCGCTTCTTGTGTTTCCTGGGAGGCCGTGCACCTGTTTGTGCGTCGCCTCGCACGCGGGATACAGCCCTGACTTTTGTGTTTTATGATTGGGGGGGAAAAAAAAGAGTTGGAAGTTTAGTTTTTTTGCACAATCAAACTAAACAGAAGATTTTTTTTTTCAAAAGTGAAAGATTGTAGGTGATTCTAAAAGGTTAGTTTGCCCAAATCAGGAAATATAAACCTGTTTTTACACTTGTATTTCATGGTGTGTTTTGCTGCCTCCTCTTAAAGCACAATGAAGGTGAATAATACGTCATACTGCACATTTACATTTAACTGCGTCCTTCATTTAAAGTTCTTACAGGAGATTAAGGCACATGTAAATATTTAAACGCTCCATCTGTGTCTAAATTCATTCAAACCAAAAGTTAAACATAAACTCGGTGCCTTCCATTGATGGTTCTCCGCCTTGTAAAGTGAAACTCGGTAACTTTAGCTCAACGGAGGCGATCAGGACGAACGCTGAGATGAAGTGAAGTAATATCTCAAGTTTGCTTAAACCAAACCAAATCAAATTAAGGAAACGTCTGCTTTATTGCTCACGAGTTTCCCTTTTCAGCAACATTAGATTTTTAAGGCCTTCTGCTGTTTAACATTGATGAGCAGCATATGAACATGTAAGATGATTTTTTTTAACACATACTGGAGTTATTGGTGATAGGATGGCATTTTCAGTGTATATTTAACATGCATTATACATTATACATACAGTATTGTTTGTAGTTATACTACAGACAATACTGTTACAGTAATATCAAACATGTATTTATAGGAGAAGCTACAATAGCCGACTAATAATGTATGTAGTTTACTCCATAAAAAACATGTATAAACCTTTTATTAAATATAAGTTGACATTTAAAATTATTTCAATCGCGTTTCAGATAATATTGTAACCTGTTATCTGCTCATACACCAGCTCCCTAATATGATGCCTACAAGAGGAATTATTTTTTGACAAATCCTCAGTCTCATAGCATAATTGCCCAAATCAATTTTTGGCTTAATTGAAATATTTACATAACTTTCCTTTCCTTCCAATGCTGCATCATCCTGTTTTTCTTTTATATAATTGGCCAATCACAATGTTTATTAGAATAAAAAAGAAATATCTGCCCAAGTCATTTATTTGACTTTTAGGTGGTTTTCATACAAGCAAAATGGCAGAGAGGAGGAAGCTTCTGTATTTCATCAGTTTTCTAGACACAAAATGTAATTTCAGTCGATTGAAATGATTATGAACTGTGGATTTAAACTTAAAATTACCTTTTTGATTCAGCATATGCTGTTATATAAGACAGAGAAGCCTAAATCAAGAAACAATTCTGCCTATATCATTTTTTTAAAGTTCTTTTTGCATATTTACTGTTAAATAATATTTTAAAAAATCCCAATAAATACAATATATGCATATAAAATCGCCAGTGTTAATATACCACTCAAAGAGTTAATTGTAACCCTGCTGGTGTTGATGAGTAACCTCATTAACTCCTTTAGTGTTATATTAACACTGGTGATTTAACTGGGTGTAAAAAAAATACCAATGTGCTTTCTAAAAATTGTGTCTTTTCTTATCTTCTAAAACCACTGAAATAAGACATAGGCCAGGAGGCTCAGGAAATACAACACAAATAAACAATTAAATCTGCCTTCAACTACATTATGGCGTGTTAATAACCATTTACTGTAATTGCTATTTATTCCAATGCAATTACGGTCCATGAGAAATTGAATGTGAAGCTTCAGAGATACAAATCAGCTACCTGCCGTTAAAAGGAAAATGACAGGAAGTGTGTGTGTGTGTTTTTTTTTGTAATTCGGGTTGAACTGACCCTTTAAAAAAACAAAAACGAGCCCCCTGGCGTCAAAGCATCTCCCAGAGAGAGAACGGCGTCCACGTGTGGCCCAAACCGTGATGCCCAGGCCGTCGAGGGGGGGGGGGGATTTGTCAGAGGCCTGTTATTACATCTCTAGTCACATAAAATATGGCCGCCTCTCCAGAGATCCCGCCGCCAGATAAATCCTCTCTCCTCCAATCGGGCCGGCCCCCTCGTGATGACACCGTCCAATGGTGCACCTGAGCTGGTGACCTCTGGTAATGACGTGTGATTTATACAGTAAACGCTCAAAATAGAGAGACACATCCGAGCCAGGGCTATCTCTCTCTCTCTCTCTCTCTCTCTGTCTCTCTCTGCAGCTTTATCTGGAGCCATGTGAGATAACAGGCCTTCGGGATGGACAGGAGGGGGGGGGGGGCGACATAACACCCGTCTTTGTCATCTTTGGGGTCTCACAAAATGGCCACAACGTGGACAGATCCCCCTGCAGCTGTCTAATTGCAGCCTCTGAGCCCTCCTGCATGAGACCGCCACCACATATTGCAGGAAGGCACTTTATACGCTAGCAGAACGCGGCGTGGAAGGCCTAAATCAACACCTGGTTGGGAAGGAGGAAGGGGGAAAAAAAATTAGGCTCTTGTGTTCTGTAAATACGTTCATGTGGCAGATTACAGTAGCAGCCTATTGTAATTAATTAAACCAACAGTGTGGTGGACTGTGGTTTTAATTGCAGATATTAGATATCAACAATCAGCTGCAGTTATCCCCGTGCATGCCTAAACACTAAAACATTGAGACTCTTCATCACATGCCAAGAAGCTTTAAAGTGCATGAGTGAAAAGTGTCTGATTTTCCAGACAGTCAGTGTGTTTAGAGATGTGTGTGTGTGTGAGTGTGTGTGTGTGTGTGTGTGTGTGTGTGTGTGTGCCCCCTGCCAGGGAACGTCCCCTGCACAGTCTAGTAGCTTATGAGAGATTAAGTTCTCTGGCTAAAGGAGAGCTGAGAGGCAGGCCGTGTCGTTGACCTTGGCAGAGCGAGGCACCGGGATGACGACACACCACCAGGAATATCTGTCTTTAATAAACAGGCCAGACGCAGCATCATCATCATCATCATCACCATCATCACCATCATCCTCCTGAGCACAAACGGCTGCCAAAGACACGTCCCATGTAAAGTGAAGGGGGATGATTCCCATTAATATCCCTTCAAAAGTGGCTGTGTGTGTGTGTGTGTGTGTGTGTGTGTGTGTGTGTGTGGCATCTAATGCATATGGAATCATTTGATTATTTAAAAATATATTATAATATTATTATCTTTGCAGCAGTGATGTTATTTTAATAAATGCATTCCTGTGTCATAATGTGTTACAGGCAGTGAACATGAATAATGATAAAATGCTACATGCATTAATGGAATTATTTAAGTCTTATTATTTTGTGTTTTTTTTTTTTACATTTGACTACAGTATATTATAATTTTTGTTTCATTTTTATAATTTTTTACTTCTCTGGCCCTTTAAAAAAACACACACACACAATTACAAAATGCTCTATAAAGCACATCTTGTGGAAGCTAAATTAAAATAAATGTGAGAAAATGTGTAAACACTATATTTCAGAAAAAACAAACAAAAAAACTAAATCAGATCTCACACCATGAGCAAATATAAACTGTCCAGCTGCTTTTTTTTTTATTGCCTACATTACTCAGTTAGAGTGAAACTAGAAACATAACTTCACAAGTGACAAAGAGACACACAAACCTCTTCTGCATCAGCTTTTATCTGGGTGGAGAAAAACGATCTGATCCGATTATGGGCAGGAAAAAAAAGAAAAAAAACTATTTGTTTTGTTAAAATGGAGATGCCATGATTCCTGCTGCCTTTTTACAGGAATGGGATCTGGCACAATTTATAGCAGGATTTTATTTTATATAGAGAAAACGTATTTTTCGTTTTATATATATATATATATATATGCATATATATATATATGCATATATATATATGCATATATATATATATATGCATATATATATATATGCATATTTTAATGCAACATTTAAATCGGATATAATAAAAATAACTCATTATTATAATAAAATGCGACCATGCATTTATTCTTACCTTCTCTCTCACACATCATCATCATCTTCATCATGACCATCACCATCACTGTTGATGTTTTATTTTTACCACCAGTGACGTGAAAACTATTTATTACAGCATCCTGGCCTGACGCCACGTTGAAGGCCAATAAATATATAACCTGAAAAAATAGCGATATAATAATAATAGTAGTGATGCGATGATAATAATAATAATAATAATAATAATGACGCGTATGGATATTATTAATAATCACGTTGAAGCAGTTTTAACATTTAACATTTCCACAGTCAAATAATTATTTTAATTTAAAATACGAAAAAAATGCATTTTTTAAGTTCTACATGGTTCATTATAAACAGAAACACATATTGTCCTGCAGCAGCCAATGATCGCAAATAGTCACTCGCCATTTTTTTTTCAGAGCAAAAAGATAAAATAAAATAAACCCATCATGTCAAACCTGGAGGACGCGAGAGAGAGAGAGAGAGGGGGGGATAAAGAAAACTGAGAGGAGGTGAGATATGAGTCGGATGGTGTGAGCAGAAGGAGCCTCCTCTGACCCGGCTCCGCGTTACCGCAAAAAACAAAGGATCATCCGCGCTTTGGCTCCACGAATGAACAAAAAAAATCCATCTGAATCTAGCTGTCAACTTATCTGAGTTTCTGAATTTTTTTTTTTTCATAATCTAAATACTTTGAAATAGAAACTCCTTGCCACCTGAAACTGAAGTTTTGCGCGTAAAAACGCTTAAATAGGCTACGGATTGTGGTTTCTCTCCCTCTCTCGTCATCCCCCCCTTTTCCCCTCTCTCTCTCTCTCTCTCTCCCTCTCTTTCTGCTTCCCCTCATTTACTCCATATACCTATTCTGGTATCTCACCACACGACTAAATTAGACCAAAGATGATAAGAGCACAAAGCATTATAATTCCGTCGGGCTCCTCCTCCTTCCAGCCATGCGTCCTAATTAATGGGACACCCCCAGTCGCAAAAAGCCCCGCACTGGACTGCAACATAGTCAAAGAGTGAAAGGGAAGAGGGCGAAAGTGCCACTGGAAATAATTGATTACCTACCAATCAATGATAACTTGTTAGTAATCGTCAACTCTTTTGGACCTCGCCATTTTCAGGGAGGCATCTCACCGCTGCGGACTCGCTGCTCCCGAGGATCCACACTTTGAAGGCATCCCACTTTGGAATACCATTTTCTTTTTCCTCATTCCTCTCCTCCATACCTTTCTTTTTTTTATATATATAGCCCCCCACACACACATATATATAGATATACCGCTCGAAACTGTTATGTGACTTTTTGTCCCCCCCCCCACACACTCGATTGCATTTTTTTTTTAAGCAGCTGATATTTTTTAAGACGAAGTCCCCACCGGGTCCGCGCACAACCAATGATGACATCCAAAGAAGTGGCCAAATGTGACGCAGTGGACAACAGGAGGCGAAGCCCGCTGGACCACTTGCCGCCTCCCGCCAACTCCAACAAGCCGCTGACCCCCTTCAGCATCGAGGACATCCTCAACAAGCCGTCCGTGAAGCGCAGCTACGCGATCTGCGGCACGGCGCACCTCATCGCGTCCTCGGAGAAGCACCGAGCGGCGTCCGGCATCGCGCTGTCCAGCCGCGCGCTGCTCAACCAGACGTCCCCGCTGTGCGCGCTGGAGGAGCTGGCCAGCAAGACCTTCAAGGGGCTGGAAGTCAGCGTGCTGCAGGCTGCGGAAGGTAAGTCCAGCAGAAAATGCATCCCTTTTCTCATAGGATTCGATAGTGTTTCCTCCGATTTTTTCCTCATTTCTGCAGGCAGATAATAATATTAGTGCATTTTTGTTTGATTTAAAAATGTCTTATCGAACAAAGGCGGTTCAACAAGCAAATAAATCGCCTTTACTTTATTATTAAGGCCTGTGAGTGTGTGTGTGTGCTGCTGCTCAGTATTTCCCAGCGGTGCCTCTGTAATATTCTCGTAATGATCAATTCCCACAGGAGCTTAAACGCTTCGCTGTGGCACATGCAGAATCACATTTTTTTTTCTTTTTGCGTAAGGGTGACTTTTACGCACACCGCAGCGGTGCAGAGGAATCATGCGTGTGTGTGTGTGTGTTTTTTTTTTCCTCACTCGGCCTCCGTCTCTCCCCTCACAGGCCGGGACGGCATGACTCTGTTCGGCCAGAGGAGCACCCCGAAGAAGCGCCGGAAGTCCCGGACCGCGTTCACCAACCACCAGATCTACGAGCTGGAGAAGCGCTTCCTGTACCAGAAGTACCTGTCCCCGGCGGACCGCGACCAGATCGCGCAGCAGCTGGGCCTGACGAACGCGCAGGTCATCACGTGGTTTCAGAACCGGAGGGCCAAGCTAAAACGGGACCTGGAAGAGATGAAGGCCGACGTGGAGTCGGCCAAGGCCATCGGCCAGGTCCCGCTGGAGAAGCTCGCCAAGCTGGCGGATCTGGAGAAATGCGCCAACGGCACGCTGGGCCACCCGCGAGGCGAGTCCCCGGCGCGGCAGGAGCTGGAGCTGGCGCAGAAACTGCGGACGTCGCCGCTGTCGCCGTTCTCAGACCACACAACTAGCAAGGAGTGCTCGGAGGACGAGGACGTGGAGATTGATGTGGACGACTGATGGCGCAGCTGGAGACCAGACACAAAAGACGATGGAAAAAAAAAACAAGAAGAGAACTCCAGGACTTGTAACTTACTTGCTTATATTGTATACCATATCTCAGAACATGTACCAAAATGTAATGACTTTTATATCGGCACAGATAGACCTATTCATATAGTGGAGCATGAACACTGAAGCAGAAATATGCAGTGGTATTTTACAATGTACTCATTAGCGAACTCTCACATCTTGCAATCAAAGCAATATTGGTCTAAAACGACGTGAGTAACTTATTATTTTTCTACACTGAAGGCCAACACACACACACACACACACACACACGCATGCAGGCACGCACACACACACCTGTTTCACATGGCCTATATCCTCACACACACACGCACACACACACACACACCAGTTAAAGCAGCGCTCCAGTTTTCCATATTTCCTTGCATGTAAATGCATGATTTGATTTGTGATCATTATATATTTATTTTTACTTTATTATAATTATTATTGATTTTTTTTTATATTTAAACGCTTTTTTGTGTTTTCTGTGAGCCAGATCGCCTTGAGAGTCTTTTTTTTTTTTGTCACTGCCGGCTCCCTTTTCTTCCTCCTCCTCCTCTTCCTCATCACCTGACTGTAACCCTTGTTCACACACACACACATGCATCCCACGCTGCAGTGCATGATGATGATGATGATGATGATGATGATGGGGGGGGGGGGGTAAAAAGGCAAACTCGGACATTCTCACAACGGGAAAAGGAAAAAAAAAAATCTCTGGCGACGTGGAACGAACAAACCCTGAATCTCTTGCGGTGATTTTGAACAGCTAGGCTACTTTTTAGATTTATTGTTTGGATACAATAGATTTACAGTTATAAATTTGTTATGTTTTGTACACCTGTAAGTGCCTTTCTAAAATCAGGACATTATTTGAAAAACCAATGCACAGACTGTAATGTATATAGGCTACTATGGGAATAAAATGGCTTTTTTTCTGAAGATCCCTTTATCCTGTAATTCTTTAATTAATATCAGTCTTTTTTTTTTCTTCTATTGCAAGAAAGAAAAAATCTCTGCTCTATGAAACGCGCTCTTTGTGCCAAATCCGTGCGCGCGTTGCGCACCCAAAGCGCCTGTTTGGTTATTACACTCCAGTATTTTTTTTTTTTGTTCCTTTGTCCTTTTTTTCATACTAAGGATGCTCTAAACATTTAGTGGCCCGGAATCTCACATACCCCCCCCCCCTCCTTTTCAGCTCCCATAATGCGTATCGTGGCTTCTTGACCCTCAGACGTGTTTCTCCATTCGTGGCAAAAATTTATGTGAGAAACACAAATCTGGTCCCGGGAAGGCAAGAAAAGAAAAAAAAAAAAAAAAGACGAGGATGCCACAAAAAAAAAAAACACAAAGTTTTTTTTGGGCCAGTTTCTCTCGGAGTCCTTTATTTTTTTTTTTGTTCTGCAGGACTGGGCCGTAATTCTGAGCGTAAAGCATGAAAAGTGGGGACAAATGAGCAGCAGTTCCCTGATGGGCCGCGCCACAAAGAGCAGGCCGCTCCCCCGCAGGCTGCAATGCTGAGACAAGTGTGTGCCACCGCACAGAAAGGACGCGAACGTTTGGAGGCCATATGGTTTCTGAAATTTCCACACAAAAATCAGACAATTTGATGGATTGACTTAACCCTCCTTTTAAACAGTTTAACTGAGTGCGAACAAAGGCCATAATGCCTACATAGACTCTCCCTTCATGAGGGCATCTGCGGCTATTAATGTCTGGCCCTTTTCTTCGCCTGGCGTTTTGAACAAGTCAATGAATTACAATGAAACTGGCCCTTTTTTTTTTTTCTTCTTCTTGTCTCTCTCCGCTTTTTAGCTCCGGAATAATATGTTTGACTTCTGTCCAAGAAACGTTTCTCTAAACAAGAAATGGATTTTTGTTGAAAGTGTTTTTAATGTTAAGCAGGCAGCCATAAAGAGTTTAGACTGTGACATGTCTATGCCAAAGTCTGGTTAGGGAGCCTTTTGTTGGTTTTCTCCTCATCTCTGCCTCTCTGACTCTTTATTCCTTTTGTCTTTAAGGAGTTTAATGAAGCTGAAAACATGGTGATGTGAGAAAGAGAGAGTGTCCAGAACAGGAACTCAAAAGGCCGCCTCCCGTTTAACCCTCTTTGTTCACAGGAAATAATAAGCTGAAGCTGTCTTCTTGTGACTTGTTTTATAGTGTTTGCTTTAATTTATTTATTTTTTATTCTTTATTCCCCCCCCCCCAAAAAAAAAAAGAAAAGTTTATAGGCCTGTAAACACTGATGGTGACTGGAGCTATTGTGAATCCTCTGTAAGTGAAAAGAAAGTCAAAGCAAAGGTTGATTAATCCTAATATATATCATTTATATCATTTAAAGAATATATATATATATATATTGCAAATTGGAATGTGTCCATGTAAAACGTTTAAAATATTGATCTTTTGTTTTTGCATATATTACACTGGCATACACACACACACACACATATATGCATGCACAAATGCACACAATTAAACATGCTGTGTGTCAGTAGCACATGCACACATGCACACACACACACACACACACACACACACACTGCAGCCCACTCTGAATCAAGCATATTTATGAAGGGAGGGAGTGTTAAGGCAGGCTAAGTTTATGGATTTCACTTGCTTATTTTATGAGTTCTTGTCAGGCGGGCCCGGTGATAAGTAATAGGCCGACTACAGTCTGAGGGACCACTTCGTGGTAATTAATCTGGAGGTCTTAAGTGTATTTCAGTATTTCACTTCAAGATGGAAAAAATCACTACTTCAATCGTCCGGAAAATTGAAGTTTGATGCATGAGTCCCTACTGAAACAATAGTGCAGCCCTCTCTCTCTCTCTTTTCATCTCCTCCCCTTCCCTCCCTTCAGCCCTCCCGTCCCTCTCTCTCTCTCTCTCTCTCTTATTTTATTATTTGCACCCTGTGGAAAACAGTCTCAGGTGCAAAGTGAAAATTAACATTTGAGATACTGGTCAAGTGACAGCGTTAGAGAGGCCAAATTAAATTAATTCACTACTTTAAAATGTGCAATTGTTCACCTCGAAAAGCAGAAATAATGAAAAAAAGAATAACCATAGCTGTAAAGGCCTTAAATAGTGCATGAATTACTAATACTATATATAGTCTGTATTATTATTATTGTTGTTATTAATATTATTATTATTGAATAAGTATAAAAAGAGATCTGTAAATGACTTTATATTTGCCTGCAGTTAAATCACTCTATATATCTAAATAGAGCAGAATTGCAGAGTTTTAATCATAGCCTTCCTGTGGAGCCAGTTAATACTTCAAACTTCAATTTTACGGGCGATTGAACTAAGCATGTTTCTGACAGAATTGATGTATGTATTAATTTCCTTTAACTGTTGATTAATTAGGCTGTGCTGAAGGCTCAGATGGAACAGTTTGTACGGAAATTTGCATATTAATCAAATTCTAGTTGATCATTCAAATAATCCAGGCTATGTGATGTAGCTTGAAAACATATAACAAGGAAATCAATAAGTACAGTATATTCTCTCTGACTGCTGCTGCTTTGCTGGATTAAAATCACACACACACACACTCACACACACACATATAAACACAGAGGATGAGCCAGTCTATTTGTACTAATTTAGTTTTGTTGCAACAAATGCGTTGATAGATTAACACGATTACAGCAGCAAACCTATAACTGCCTGTGTGGTTTATGAATAAACAAGTGTGTGAGAACGCGGCTGCAGCTTGCTGTATTTTTTTTTTCTTTTTGCTCTTTTAATTAGCACAAATTTGATTTAGGACCAAAAAAAATAGAACAGAAATTCAGACTGCTTCTCGGTTGATGGAAGTTTAATCTGCCTCAGTGCTACAGTCTCGGTGCCACCAGGCTGTTTGCTGGATGGAGTTCAGGGGATGATTAATGCAACAGAAAGGAAGGGGAATAAAAAGAAAAACAACAGTTTTCTGGATGTTAAACACACTATACCTTTCCATAGGATACTATGAGATGGTGAAACAGTCTGCAGGAAAATATAGTGATGAATGCAGAGTATGCTCTGTGTATAAAAGACAATTATTTAAGAATTATTTTTGATGTATGTTGTGGTTGAAGACAGAAACATCTGTTAATCAGCGTTATGTGCTCAGAGTTCTGGATGCACATACATAACATTCATGTGTTTTAATTCTTAAAGAAGCAGCTCTCAATGTAAAATACTACACTGCATGTTATAGAAAGAGGGGAAGGTTAAAATCATCATCATTGTGATCATTTTTGGCTCAGATGGTCAAATTGTTTATGGAGAGAGTTAAATGATGGTAATTTTATGTGTTAGGCATAGTTACGGCCATAACAATAACACATGGAAGTAACACAACAATGAATACTTTATGTGTCTCTGATGGTGGTGATGGATGCACGTTCAAGTCTGTTCCATCACATGTAAGAAAAACACATGTGAAAAACTATAAACTACTGTGAGGTGAAATTTTAAAAGATGTTGTTTTTTTTTTTAGAGAGGTGGAGAAGGAAAGAGGGAGTGCAGATGTTGCAGGCAGCAGAACTCCAGTCAGCTGCTCTGAGGAGATGATGAACAGAGACACCTGCTGGTGCTCACAGGACACAGGCCTCCACTACAGTGAGCAGTTAACCAGCCGTGGTGTGTGTGTGTGTGTGTGTGTGTGTGTGTGTGCGTCCGTGCTTGGGCGTGTGTGTGTTTGACACACATAAAGAAATCTCAACATGTTTTCCTCTTTATCTCTTTTGAAATTCCAAATTATCTTTATTTTCATGAAGCTACATTGATTAACTTGATTAAGCAGGTTATGTAAAGTTTGCAAAGCAACAGTTATTACATGGGCTGTAAAATAAGAGTGTGAAATATATTGATAGAAAACTAGAAACAGTTAAATAGGTCATATTTAGATGTCATGGCAATAGACTATGTGTCTATAGACTATAGACTATGTGTCTATTGCCATGGTAACGGTGATAAAGAAGACAAGGTTGTGAAATGCTTATGATCGTTTGTCTATATTTTCAGATTCATCACAATGAAACATAAGGAATCAATAATTTTGAAAGTAATTTAAGTAAATTGACTCACGTGCTGAACTTAAGTACAGTTTTGAAGTGAGTATCTCCATGTGATGCTATTTTGTAGTATTACTTATAATACTCCACTACATTTATATGACATTTAGTTACTATTAGATAAATATTTTAATAGTTAAAATAAAAGTGGTAATCTTTAATATTCTATTGTTTATATTCTAATAAATTGTCCATATTTTTTCTAAATATACATTTTGCCAGATATTATTATGCAATACTATAACGAATAATTTCAAAGCTCAAATTGGCTCAGTAATGATGAAGTTAGATGTTCTTGTGTGTATTTAGTGATTAAAAACAAGTAGTAGGCTATTACAGCTGTTCTCAAGCTTTTTATGGGAAGAAAAGCTAGAGCACAGACCCCACCTGATTAGATGTTTGTGTCGGAAACACATAGCAAACACATGCCTGAACAAACATAAATAAACAAATGACTTAGTTCATAAATGAATATGACAATCAATGCACATATTAATTGTCCAATTAATTAATTAAATGTATTTATTGGTGTGTGTTTTCCCTTTGGACACAAATGCCACATTTATTTGAGTTTCTATTTTATTAATTGATTTTTTAAAAAAGTATTTATTCATTTGTTGTATGTTCACCACATTTATTTCTCTCTGCATTTCCACCCGAGAATATAAAATGGAGAATAGAATTTGAAATTAAAAGATTTTGTGTGAAATGTGAAATTAAACCACAAACAGGAAATACATATGTTAATGGTAAATATATATACTAAATAAAGGATTATTCTGGAATACATATACACTATAATAAACAGTCTGACATTAAGTAAGTACATTTTGCTGATAATAGTTCATGATTTTTTTAAGCCACATGTTAGGACGTTTACTTGTTACTGCTCTTTTATTCTCCTTGACAGTGAACAGATCATGAAATATGTGCATATCGGTTCCTGAACACTGGAACACTGACGCTCTTGAACGCTCCCCGCCTGCTGCAGACGTGACGTCATCAATGTTGGCGGGTTTTTTTGAAAACGGAAGTAGCTGCTGTTTTTGTCCTGACACTTCAGCTCAGCGAAAAACAACGAGAGGAGTTTATTTCTTTTATTTATTTGTATGTTATTCTTATTATTATGGTAAGACGACGCTTCTACCATCTTTAATGTTGTTCAGATAACTTATAAAACACCTGTAGTGACGTTTCTGCATTTTATTAACGAGAACAGCCGCCGCTTCTGTAACGATGTAAATTCGTCCTCCGTTTATGGGTCAATACCGAAGCTGTGATGTGGTTTAACCCTTAATACTTGGTACCAGATAGTTTAACTCTCCTAAAAAGGTTTTAAAAACAATAAATACAGATGCAATCAACTAGTTTTATATTCCAGGTGCATTCAATATTTAAAATTCATCATTTTCGGTTGCTCCAAACGACAAGGAATCGATGTAAATAGAAAACGTACGTGTTTGTGGATCTAATAAATGCGTCTTAAACGTGTGTTTTACACATTGTTTTGACTTTCTCGTGTTCAGGCCGAGGTGAATCCAGGAGAGCTGTCTGAAGCTGCTCAGGCTGAGCTGCTCAACCTCTGTGAGGAGAAGTTCGCTCAGCTGGAAAAGGTAAAGCCATAAACCGGAAGGATTGGTTCAATGGTTGTCATATATTCCACAGCAGGGCTGCAGATCGATATTGCTAGCTATGACATTAGTCAGCAACTTTCTTTGATAATCGACTTTAGTTAAAAAGAAAGTGTTCAGATTCTCTGGTTGCAGCTTTTAAAATATGATTATTTTCTGGTTTAATTAGTCTTCTATAATAGTACATTGATGATCTTTGAGTTGTGAACTGTTGGTCTGGATGAAAAGACATTTTAGATTGAATCTTCAGCCTCGGGAAATTGATCAAAAATTAACACCTTTAGTTGTTATGAACCAAATAGCAGATTGAATAATTGTTTTGATGATCAGTCCATTAGTTGATTATCAGACTAGTCATTCCAGCCCTATTCGACAGATTGAAAGATACCCATGTTACAAGTGACACATATCACAGATTTTATTCCCACAACTCATGATCTCTTTATGATCATCCAGGGTATATATATCACAAGACAGTGTATTGTATAATATTAAAAAAACTATACAATACTAGGAGCTGATGATTGTATTTTTCAATTAAACCACTCATCTAGCTTAGATGTATTTCTCAGATTCTTTTCAAACAACTTGTGACTTCTTCATAACACCCAGAGTATATGTTATAAGACAGTAATTAATGAAAAAAATCAGGGGGTGAATTCACTAACTTAAGAATCTGAGATGCACTTCAAATGAGTGCCTTAAGTGCAAAAAATGCATTATTGTATGACTTTTGCATCTGTGATATATTTTACAGTGTCTCTGAGTCTGTTAAATATGTGTCTAATATCAAATCAAGTCATCATCATGTTTTCACTTTAACACACTGTGGATGTACAGGCTGTTTATTATGTGTTTGTGTGTCACAGCTTCAGAATGAGATTATACTAAATGAACCAGATTCCTGTGAGAATCCACAAGAACAGGTGAGATCCATTCATTCAGTCATTCATAAAGACATAGTTTTATTTTTATTTATATCAAGTCAATTTTATTTGTGTAGCCCAAAATATCCGCAGAGTAGAGTAAGACTAAAGCTATCACGGCACAAACATGTTCTAGTCCAGCCAGGGTCATCCCTCACTATAAATCTCTTCAAAAAGAAAACTTAACCATAAAAGTGGGGAGAGTGTCTGCCCTCCCAGACTGAAACAGGACATTTTGGGAGTGTTTTTGATGGATGCTACAGAACTATGAGTTCCTTGAGATTGGATGAAGCCTGAGCATTAGGATCAAGTGGCTGCTGTAAAACTGCATTTTGCCTTTGAGGATTAACAAAATACTCAGGGTGAGTTGGCCTAGACAAAAATATTATTATTACTTTTTGTTTTCAAACTTAATGTGCCCTTTTCTGTTTTTCTTGAAACAAAATATGTTCGCGATACAAATTGATTGAAGTCTCAATGAAACTCAGTTCAAATATATTAAAACAAAATTACCACTTGGCTCTCATTATTTGCATAGATATTTTAGAAGAAATAAAACTTGTCCATTACTTTTTACAAATCTAATTTTTGATTTGTAAATTTACTGGTTCTGATTATTTGAATAACTGAGGGGATCCTATTAATTTTTTATTCTCTGTTAGCTTATTTTTTTTTTTTTATTCCAGTTTCTGTTGCAAGTTGTTTTTCTTTCTGAAGTTTTGGGGGTTATTGGGGTTATGGCATCATTGAGGTTAAATGATGATGCAGAGTTTCCCCAACCTACAATAAGGGATTAATAGTAATGACAATTTTAATCATCTTTTGTGTTGCATTTCTGTCAATTGAAATTTTGATTTCAGATGCACAGACAACTTTACAAACTGTGGTGAAACTATTTAGAATAATGAAGAAACAAATTTCTCCCTGTCATTTCTTCAAGTTTATTACTCCTGACCATTTTTTATTTTTTTTATACAAAATGTGGCCTTATGAGAATAATAAATTATCAGTAACTTTATCATTTGATATCATACATGTAGTTCTTTCTTCTATCTACTGAGAATTTTAATCTCTGCAGTCAGTAAACAGGCTGATGGCAACAGATGCTGAACTGAAGCAGTGGATGACAATGGAGCCTGAGTGTAAGTCCCCCTGTTAATAACATTTACGCTTAGTTGCCAATTATTGAATAAATCCACAACTACTTGGATATAATTAATAATTTGTGCAATCTCTGTGACAGTAACCTGAAAATCTTTGGGTTGTTGATTGTTGGAATAAAACATTTGTGGATATCATCTGGTGCATTTTTAAGACATTTTTCTGACCAAACAACTAATGAATCAATTAATATAGAAAATGATCAATAGATTAACCGATAAATAAGTTGCCGTATTTTACAGCTGAACTATAAATCTTCTTAACCTTCACAATTCACCTGGTTTTATCATGGGAATTTTTCTCACTTTTAATATTTAATTTTGTGATTATACAACTGAAACTGCACATTTGCTGCATGTAACTTGAGGTTATATATTTGTCACTTCATGTATTGATTTAATTCACTCCCTGCAGTGCTCCCAGCAAATTCTGAAGTTTTACTCAAAGCCGGAAAAGAGGAGGTATGTTTTTCTGTTAAATGCAACCTTGAAAAACGTGACATGATCTTTCTACGTGTCGTCTTAAAGTGCCAAATTAAATGCATTGCTCCAGCTGTGCGATCCATTCTTCCCCCTTGTTTCCCACAGATGCTCAAGCTGTGCTCTGAACTTGAGTTGGTCGTTTCTTCCTACGAAGCCAAGAGAGACCAACTGAGGGAAACTAAAGAACTGTACGTAGCCTTTTAGTGAGACCACAGGCTTTTTTTAAAAATGAATTACCGCTCCTTCTTTTGGGCATAAACAGTGCTTTTCAGGAGTGAATGGAAGAGACGTTTCATCAGTTTCATGTTGGGTGATTTTCAGCGAACAAAAGTGGCTGGAGGAGAAGAAACAGGTGCTGGAAGCTGCCACTGAACACGTTAAACGACTTCAGAGTGAAAAGGAGAAAATATCAGAGCAGAGGTAAGATGCACTGAACCAGAGGAGTTTTTGTTGAGAGGTTTGTGTCCACTGGAGGGCGGCAAAGCATGTTAAGAGAAACCTAAAAAAACAAAAATAATGCAGTTCTGCAGAAATTATTATATAAAAAAGTGGTCAATTCAAACATTTGAAGACCCGAATTCTGAAAACTGCACTAAAATGTGCCGGCATTCCACAGTATACTTCAGGACACCAAGGTGAAAATCCAGAAGATGAAGGCCTATCAGGAAAGACTAATGGAGACTCTGGGGGACATCCTGGAAAAACACATTCCACTTCCTCAGAGTGACTCCAGTGCAACCAAGAAGAAGAAGGTGATCCATTTTGTGTTTGACGATAATCTGAGGTTTTAGATGCCGGTTATGTGCTGTCATTGCTCCATTGCTTACCACCTTTTACTTTTCATTTACAGAGCGTTACCCCAGAGTTGAATGAAGACTTGATTTCTGTCAATGAAATTTTGGAGGTAAGTTTTGATGCATAAAAAGTTTACCTTTTTTGTGTCAAATAAGTGAAATCAAACCTTATTTAGCCGCGTTAATCTGAGCCTTCTGCCTGTAAGGTTATTTTAATTTTTAAAAATCTACAGATTGTGACAGGATAAGAGTAAATGCCTAATTATAAATATAGTACTTTAAAAACATTTTATTAAAGGGTTAAAACTTTACTTACAGAGTGCTGCAGGGTTGATGTATTTTCTACGCCGATCCAGAGTTAACGTCACCCTGGTTTCCTCCAGTGGAATTTTTGTGTTGAATTCTGGATTGTTACAGAAAAAAAATTCTATGGCAAACAAACATTCATGATACTTATGATAGATTTTGATTTTATGTCCTAGGATAAGAAAATGGTAAAATTCTTTAATCATATCTTAACCATATGCCTTATTTCACCATTCATGTCTTTAACCATAAACACATTCACAAACCTCAGAGACAAATAACACTAACTCATGCTAATTCATGCTAACTCATTTCCTGGTTTCAGGACTCATTCCTCTCTTGACCACATTTCTTGATGGTGGTGTTATGTCCTTTTGACAGATGCTCTTCTTAACGTGGCCTTTTCCCCCTGCAGTCGTTTTGATGTATTATAGCAGGAAAAGCACAATTAATAAAATGAATAACAGCTGCAGACCTGCTTTAACAGACCATAATGTCTGCTCTGAAAAACGGACGCAGAAACTGTGTCTATTCTACAAGCTGAAAAAGAAGCTAAAAGTTATTGTCAAACCCACATCTAATGCCCTGGTGGCCATGGATCATACCATGAACACATATACACCCTGTATTCGAAGGGATAATTTACCATCTTTGAGAAAAATATCCTATAGTCACAGTTTTCAGCTTCTACTACACAGCTAATGGGATTTTGGAGGTTTTTGGGTTATGAGGTAATAAAGGAACGTTACGAGACATGACTGTTTTCAAGATGGACATAAATGTAGACTTCAGACACGGCTGCTCGGTGAAGTGATCTCAAAAACATGTTTAGTGCAGCTACAAACACGGCATCAACACCACCACTGCCTGAGGTGTTTACGCTGTGTCCATCCGCCTAGTGGCTAACTGAAGAAAGAAAGATGAGGGAAAACCAACAAATACCATTAGCCATGTAGTAGTAGTAGCTGAGCAGCTCACGTCTCTGCTCTGCTGGTCTGGAAACAGCTCGTATCAACAAAAAAGGGAAAAGCACCCATTGCTATGATGAAAGTTGAACTAGCCCTTTTAAAAGAATCTAAATCTCTTTGAAAAGCATTCACAATATTTAATGTTTCTTAAAATAACATTTGGTTCCCTAAATGAACATTGAAAAAATATTTTTCTTTGCCGTGTTTTTTTCCTATTGTTATTACTGACCATTAGATCTCTTCATATTGCACTTACAATACAAGATGTTTGGTCCTAAATATTTTTTCTCCATTACTGCCTTAACCCCAGTCTCCCACTGTCTTCTGTGCCCCCCAGCTGCTCATGAACAAGGTCCTGGAAACCCCTCACGACCCCTATGTGACCATCGACTCCACCTTCTGGCCCCCGTACGTAGAGCTGCTGCTCCGCTATGGCATCGCAGCGAGGCACCCAGAAAACCATTTCAACATCCGCCTTGAACCCTTTTACTGAGGTGCATCAGGCATCTCCAGAACCGCACATCACTATCGTTAAACATTTCTAATTGGGGTGCCACAGTACAGCTGTATCGTGGGTATTCACATAAGCTGATTAACTGCTGCTGGCAAAGCAACAAGACTGGTGACGTACATGTCTGTTTTATTTCTCTGAAATGATCAGATGCCCCAGTGATGTACTGTAAATATGTAGTTTTTGTTCATTTTTATGTTCCTAATGTTTAATAAAGTCAATAACAGCATTTGTTGTGGTGTGATATTGTGTTCAGAGGCAAAAGATAAAAATTCACATCTGTCCTGTCTGCTTTATTAATAGGAGATGATAAGTGAAAGTGTGCAGATAATACATTTTGGATGGAAATGTAAAAGTACAATTATAAACAAATAAAGTAAAGCAAGTAAAGTTTTTTTTTTTTACACCTTGTAGATGGGTATATACAACAGACTAAAGAAAAATACAGATAATTAAATATCTTGTTAGGCTCGCAATAGTCCTACCTTTTAGCTTTTGTGCTTGCAACATTCACATATTAGAGACATTTATATTATAATTAAAATTACAATAATATGTTAAATCTCATGTGAGGTACATACTGTTCTGATCTAAGGTATAAAAGTAAGGGTTTATTATTTAACACCTATAGATCTTAAACTTGCCTGTAGATTTTATTTAATTTAAAGTCCAAAGGTAATGAAAAAAAAAAACAACAAAAAAATAAATGAAGATAAATGCCAAGGGGTCATGGGTAAAAAAAAGATTAAAATAGAATTAAAGGTTTTAGTTATAGTTTTGATAGCGTTCTTGATTTTAGCATACACAAGTTGATATATAGTTAGAGTTCTTACAGTACAGTTTCTCTACAGTAAAAATGTAGATTTATTAACTATATTTAATATTAATAAAATAATATTTTACATTGGCTAATTCACTTTATGACTATGATGATGATCACAAAAGAAATAAAAATATTTTTTCAAATAAAATCTCATTTAAAAAAGAACCTACAAATATCTTGCCAGAGTTTAGTATACTCGCATTTCCAGACTTTTTAGTTAAGTGAACTCATCAGCAACGCGTTGCGTCAGCTGACGTCAGAGCCTGTCGTCCAATCGGACGCGGCCGCCGCGTCAGCGCTAGAATTCCTGTGGGCGGAGAAGGGATTCCGGTTCCGGGTTTTTTCAGCTCGCACTCGGAAGGCGGCTCGCACCTCTCGATTATGGTCTTTTGTCGCAAACTTCTCTCGACTGTCGACTGATCGAAAGAGAGTTGTTGTCGTCTTTTTTTTTTTTTTTTTTTTTTTTTAAATCGAGCGACTCCACCTTGAGCCGAGAACATGACGACCCGCTCGGAGAGGGAGAAGGCCCAGAAACTCAACGAGCAGCACCAGGCCATCCTGTCCAAAATGCTGAGGGAGGAAGACAACAAGTACTGCGCCGACTGCGAGGCGAAAGGTAGCCGACACGACCACGTCCACTGACGGCCGATTCTAACGCCGAGTTAGCTCACAGTTTGACCCGGAACCCCCCGGTGTTTACGCCGAGTTCCGCCGCAGCGGCTAGGCTAAAGCTAACCGCCGTAACGTGTCAGCTGACATATCTTCCCCTTGAGCTAAAACTAAAGTGGCTAACTAGCGAGCTAACTTCTCTAAATCTACATAAGCTCTGCCTCCCAGCAGCCTCCAGCTCAGCTGCTTGTTGTTTACAGAAATTTAGACAAACTGGCTCCCACTTTAATGTGAGCTCATTGGTAAAGAATGCGGACTGTGTGTTCTTGGCACTTTAAAGTCCCTACAAGATGGTGCATGCTTGTTGTTTTTCCCCCTTCTTCAGACATCATCTCCATTTTCACAATCACGACGTATTATTTCAATTTTCTCTATTAGGTCCAAGATGGGCGTCCTGGAATCTGGGAGTATTTATTTGCATCCGATGTGCTGGCATCCACAGGAACCTGGGTGTACACATATCCAGAGTCAAATCAGTCAATTTGGACCAATGGACCTCAGATCAAATCCAGGTACTGGTTTCCTAGCTGGTTCCATTCCAACAATGCCAGTTTTTTCTAAATTGATCATTTTATAGTTCATCACTATGATTTTAGCATCATTCACTTGTGCACACCTGTCCACCAGCCTTTCATCTTACTCTCATTGAGCCGTGACAATATTGAAAATATGCATTTGCATAATTTAGCTTATCAACATCTGTTAGTAAAATCTCTACATGTCAGTTCAAGAATAATTTCCTGTAAACACAATCTATCCCTATCTCCAGTGCACCAGCAGAGAAAGTGTTCTCTGCAGAATCGAATAAAACCAGCGCAGCAAAGGTGCCTCTGGAAGGGGGCTCGCCTCCTTCTGTGTTCAGAACATATTTGTTATTGATTATTCCGCTATTTAAACCTCAGCTTTCTTTGCTGTGGTTGTAGAAAATCCCTCCACAACACCACAAAGTTCCTCAAACTAGCAAAACACCCTATAAAAACAAATCGTTTAAACTTGCTGTCAGCAGGGACACTGAGAAAAAAAGGAGAACAAAACATAGATTCTGTCTGGCATCGGATAAAACAGGCAGGAGTTAGTTTGAGCTAATAGTGAGTAGTTTTTGTTTTTTTTCAAAGAACTCTTTTGTGGAGACACTTTGCCTTAGTTTTGTGTCCGTAACATATTCTACAGGTGAACACATTGCAGCTACCCTTCTATTGTCAGGTGTAATGTTGCTGATATGACACCAATAAACACGGATATTATTGGGTTAAGTTTTTTTCTAAATTGTTCTGAGCGTTAAATCTTCTAAGACAGTTCAATGAAAAGCAGAACAGTCAAATTCTGTACAGCTGAGACTGATATTCCCTAACTTTTAAGACATAAAGTGGGTCAAGCTTCCAAGTTGTAGATCGTACATTTTCCATAGTTCAACGGGACAAAGTATTTCACTTTACCACGTTCATTTATCAATAAATACTTGTATTAAAGCCTCCATGATGACCAACTTGCAAATTACATGCAAACATTTGAGTCATGATTTCAACCAGGAAAGATCTGATGGATGTGCTGTGTTTGCAGATGCATTTTAACATATTCATAAATACTCTGCTTTGAATGTGGTTGTACTGGTATAACAGATCCTATATCTAGGCATATTGTGTTTGTTGTTATTTACACAGGATGTCTCTTCCTTTCAGGATTTCCACCCACACTTAACATGTGTTAATTTGACCACGTTTGACCTTTAGGTAGTTGTGATGTTACCAAATCCCTCTAGTCTTGGCCTTGATTATCAAACAGTGCACAGTATCTTTCCTCTTTCAGTAGGTGGACGTGAAAACAGGCTTTTAGTGTCAAACTCAGAACATAAAACTTATATAATTCAGCAGAGTGAAGATTTCAATACTTTTTTTCCCCAGGTCATGAGGGTGTTTCTGATCTCTGACTCCCCCCCCCCCTCGCTCCATCCCATTTGATGTGCTGCTTCGAAACATACATCACATACTTAAAATTCGCCCAGTTTTTAGTACAGACTCAAGCTCCTAGATCAAAATAACCCTCATGATTTTCTCATGTGAAAGCTGCACAGACATCATGCCAGCGTTTTCACAGGATGAGTAGTTCCCCTCGTGATGAGCAAGCAAAGCATCATGTGTAAACTCAATGAAGTGCATCCCTGAATGCTTACATTACATTTCTACCTTTTTGTCCTTTAGAGTATACAGGACATGGGTAACACCAATGCCAGGCAGCTTTATGAGGCCAACCTTCCAGAAAACTTCAGAAGACCTCAGACAGACCAGTATCCTTCACTGTCGGCAGAAACTCAAAAAGTGCGAGAGTAATTCATTTTTAGTAATTCACTTTGCTCGTCGCCTGTTTTTACTTCCTTAACTCTGACCTCAGAGCAGTGGAATTCTTCATCAGGGATAAATATGAGAAGAAGAAATACTACAGCAAGAATGTGACCAATGGGAGCAGTGTAAGTTTCTCACGCACAATTATTTGTTGTTCATATTCCCTACTGCTTTTTTTTGCTGCTTTCCACTGGCATACAGTTTTCTATGTACTACTTTTTTCCATTACAGCCAAAAGATAGTAAGAAAGAGAGGGAGCCAGACAGAGGGAGCAAGGTGTCCTCTTACACCAAGGTTCGTATCACATATACATTCCCTCATGAATGAGCTGTGTAAACATGCTCTTCACCTTTGTTGTTCACCATTGTGAGTGCGTCCTACTTATTACAACTCCTAATTTCTTTCAAAGAGTGAAGAATCTAGGCCAGTACCCAAAATCAGCCCCGCTAAGATTTCAGAACCCTCTGTGAACCTACTAGGCCTTGGTGAGTGTCTTTTGTCTTTGCTGTTCCTTTTCGTTACTGGAGAATGATGTTTGTCAAAGTGTTTGCCATGAAAATCTGCCAAGACCGATGTGTCGCTCATGGAATTGGTCTCAATGAGGTGACGTTGCCAGTTCTGCAGATCTAATAAATGATTAAGCCTCATGTTTGGAGTTTGCATGGACTGTGTGGGCTGTGACCTCTGCAGTTTAAAGCTAACGTTTGTGTGTGTGTGCACAAAACATAGAGCACAGTCTATACACTGCTGTTTTCTGTTTCTCATTTTTTTTTAACATTTATGGACACATGAAACGGGGCTGCTCGTTGATGGGGAAAAAATACATTATCATGATTACTTTGGTCAATATTGAAATCACGATTATTTTTGAGTTACATAATACGTTATTCAGCATGAGTGATTGTGAGTTTGTTTTAGACGGTTAAACTGCTTTGTTGTGTTGCCAAGCGTTGTGGATATTGCCTTCTAGATATCACCTTCTAGTCAATTTTGCAGGTTATGCGCTTCTATTCCTCGTTGTGGAGTGTGTTCCCATAAAAAGAACTTTTGACCCCTTTTATCAATGACTCTGCTCCGTCTGCCATTTGGCTCTCTGTCACTCGTGTGCTGTAGGAATATTTTGCACATGTGCATCTCTTTGTGAAAGAGAAAAACTGTATAAAGAAAATGCTAAAACGTTATGTTAAAACTCGATTTATGTGAGTTTGTTGCTCAAAATTCAGTCAATTGCACAGCCATAACATGACACAGTCCACTGATACACTTCTTTCTGAGTCGCTGACCCATAGTTTGACAGCAGCACAGGCTCCTTCCTACAGGGCTGTGTGGAGGTGTGGGTGTTTTTATCTGTGCTTTAGAACATAACTGGAGGAATTAACAGTCGAGGAATTTACTGTAGAGGAATTAAACAGATTTTTTCTCTGTCTCAGCATTTTTTGCTGGTTCCTCTTTTTTCACTTGACCACTACTTCTCTCTGTATTCATTTCTTTCTTGCAATAAAACCCAACTGACACATCCTGAATACTCTTAATATAAACCCACAGACCGCTGCCTTTGGTTTTTACCAGACAATGCAGACATGTACTATTGTGCAGCCATGTTTTGGCAAACATGAGACCGCAGCCGGTTTGTCGTTTCTCTCCGGCTCCAGATTATTGTCGGTAGAACAGATGCTGGCGAGGATATTCAACGGGAGAGCTGGTTAGGCCAGGGTTTGGTGTGGCCCTGGTGGTCGCTGTTTTAGGAGTCTGAGCTGCAGCCTTTTGCAATTACATTGGTCTTTTACTGTAGTGCACTTATCGTCACAGCCTTATTATTATGGCATTAGGAACCATAATATAGAATAACGTTACTGTATATTTGATGGGTGCAGGTTTCCGTCCTTTTACCTCTGGCTTGATGCTGTGTCATGTTACACCTGAGAATGTTTACCATCACAGCAGGAGATACGTGCGCTGGACTGGTTGCGTTGTGATGCTGCATGAAACCGTGACTCGTCTCTTTTCCTCGGCTGAGTCGCGTGGTCGCTGTAAACCGGCCGGTGTCGCCCAAACAGCCGGTCGGATAGAAAGCGTCTTGTGGCTCCCGTGTAACAAAGGAGGCACTATGACCGACACACCCGCCGCTTTCAACTAACAGGCAGCAGCACGCTGTCTCTGTAAGTGAGTCTGTTGTTCTTTTTAAGTTCTTGTTAGGATCCTGCTGCTTTACATTAGGGACTGTGTGAACCACCGCCAGACTTGTTTGTGAGGAAGCTCTGCAGCTGTGGACTCGCCTGGGTTCACGACTATTAATCTGTTTTATTTTAAAGGTTGATCCTCATCTAGGTATTATGCAAAATCACAATTCTTTCAATGATTATTTGTTAGTTATGCAATGCATTTATTCGGGACGTGTGACTTTGCGCTCTTGTTTGAGACGATCATGCATGTTATGTCGCTTCTGTTCGTCGTCGGATTCTTGGAACCTGAAGTGTTCCCACGTATATAACTTTTCTGACCCTTTTTTCCCCAACCAATCAACTCTGTCATTTCATTCGCTTGCTCACACTGTGGAAATGTGTTGCACATCCTTATCAGAAATTGTGAAGGAAAGAAAGAATAATTGCAAATGAATAGTTTAAACTTGTGATCAACATTCAATTAATCACACAGCTTTAGTTCAGACACTTTCGGACACTGTACAAGCGACATAATATTCAGTGAACTGGTTGGATGGGTAGTTTGTCTCACTGGTAAAGGAAGCAACAGCTAATCATACTTATTTGCAGAACAGGCATCTCAAACATGGAGAGGTGATGCATACTTTAAGGCTTAGATCATTTACCTCTAGTTAAGAAATATTTCTTTAAGGACCTGTGGCTGGATCATTCGCAGCAGTTCTTACAGTGAATAAACACTGTCTTGATGTATAGAATGTTGCTCTGCTGTGGATTCACCGCCTCTCCCGTCCAGTTCTCAGTATACTCATAAATCTTTGGTTTTATTGAGGGAACCCAGACAGTGATTGGATATTGATGCCACATTCCAGCATAACATCATTTTTATTCCCTGTTTCTAAAGCTAAATTATTTATGCTGCCAAACGGCTTAGAGGGGAATTGGCATTATTTAGGGCTAATGGCATGTTTACGGTTATTTTTGCCCTGTGGTCAGTGATGTGTGATATTATTTCTTTATGATACTACTATTTTAACAGTTATTCTTACTGTGTGGGTACTGAATGCGGAATATATATTTTCATTTTGGCACTTTCCACAGCAGTTAAATGTTGTATAAAGATTATAGTTGAGTTTCTCAAAAGTTCTGGGTGAGATGCAGGAAGCCTCACGTTGCCCAGAATCTCACCCTGTTGGTTGAAGCTCCTCTTCTACCTGTAAAACCTGTTGGCTCGCCTTTCCGCCACAGACGCACCGACGGCCGCAGCAACGAGCAACAGCACCACGAGCACAAGCCAGAACAACAACGACCTGGACATATTCGGCCCCATGGTGTCCAACCCCCTCCCTGCGTCCACGCCAGCAGCTCCGTTTCCTCAGGTAAAAGCAGCAGCTCCGTCCAGATTTAGTGAGTATCTGCTCAGGAAAGCCTGGCAGCAATGGTTGAAGTAGGGGCAAAAGATTAAATTATTGGTAACTAGCAGCATCAATTGATTACACTGGTTAACATACTGTGTAGTCCCCCAATAGTGTATGTAGGCACTGTTACATGTCTTGTCCATACTGTGTTTTTTACTGAGTTTAACAGTTGCCTCTATCACCAATTGTCGTCTCACTATGTACTGTGTATATGGCTGAAACGACAATAAAAACCTACTTCATCTACTACATTCCTCCATCAGCTCTCACTTGCACTTTCTCTCCATTGGTGGGATTCCAGGAATCTTCTATGTATGGCTATGTATGTGTACATGTGGGTATGTGCGTGGATATGTATGTCCATATATATATATGCAAATATGTGTATGTATGTAGGTATGTACGTGCATGTATGTATGTATATATGCATACTCTTTTCTTACTATTTATTAGCATTTTCTCTCCATTCTATGTCCATAATGCATACTGTGTATGCGGATCAACAAATTCTGTCAATTTGTACATTGTGTTGTGTTTTTTATTTTTATTTTTTTTTTTTATAGTTTTTTATCTTCTTCAGCTTTATTTTCTTCTCTTTATCTTTAACGCTGCAGTGACAGACAAATTTCCCGGTTGTGGGATCAATAAAGTTTTATCTTATCTTATCTTACATCTAATAATTAGTAATACTAAATAATCTCAACAGATTAAGTGTTGTTTAAAAGAACCAACCTGCAACTAGAGATATCAAACTTTGTTGTTTGTTTTTTTTAAATAAAACTGCCATGAGAGGAAATATTGGGACTTTTTTTTTAATCAAGGCATTAGATCTAATAAAAAGATTCCTTTTCCTCCGTCCAGGTGAGCTCCAGTAACGCGGCCAGCACCCCAACACAAGCTCCAGCTCCAGCAGCGGCGGCAGCGGTGGGGGGCGGAGCCAGCTCGGGGTCGGGACAAGGAGACCTGGACTTGTTCAGTGACAGCAGCAGCAGCACCACTAAGACGGAGGACAACGCCAAGAAGCCACTGTCCAAGGACTCCATCCTGTCCCTGTATGGAACTAACAGCATGTCCCAGCCGGCTCCTGCAGGTAAGGACCCGGATGGACGAGTCATGTGTTGTTGTGAAGATCACAAGCCTGGTCTGTACCAAGAGTAAAAAAAAAAACCTCCACATCTGTCGTTTGACACACCCAAAGCTCAACTGTCTGTTCCTTCCAGATAAAACTTCTACTAGTTGTTTGTTGCTGTTGTTTGACTTTGCCATCTTTTGCACATTCAGTAGTTATTATTTTATACTCCCAGTCTGTTATCTGTCATTATTGCTCTGTTTGATTGCACTTGATCCTTGCATTACCTTAATATACATGCACCTCAAGTATTATTTTTTTTTCTTTTTGTATGTCCAGTACATGTGCAGTAATTGAATCTTTAGTTCTGGACATAATTTCTGTTGAATACAGACACATTTTTACTGCTCCTCGTTTTATGTTTTTGCAGAGACATCAGTAGACCTGAATCTAGGAGGAACAAGTAGTTGCTTGTTTCTAGTTCCCAACAGTCACACACGGCTACAACTAGATATTAACTTGTTTTGAAAATTCCCCTCCCACGTTATGCATTCAAATATCAGATAGAGAAATCACATCTCTGACTAATGCCGTTCCCTCTGTCCCCCCCCAGCCGGCATGTTCATGGGCGCCTCTCAGATGCAGTTTCCTGTCCAGGCCCCCGCTGGTTATCAGGCCTTCCCTGGCATGGGCACGGCCATGCCGCCCACAACCGTCATGGGTGCCATGATGGCTCAGAGCGGGGCGGCCATGATGGGGCCCAGTCCGGGCATGATGGTCGGCATGACGATGCCCAACGGCTTCATGGGGAACGCGCCCCCTGCCGGCGTGATGGGCATGGCCCCCAGGATGATGGGCCCGCCTGGCAGCGCCATGCCTGCAGGCATGGTGCCCGCTCAGGGCATGTACGCCATCCAGCCCGGGCAGCAGGCTCAGTGGAACATGGGTCAGGTATGAGGATCAGATTAACATACGCCGGCTACGGCTCTGCCCTCGGCTTATTTAACAAGCAGCTTCGCAATAAATCTTGTGCTCATGACCACGCCCGGCTGTTGCACAATAGAACTCCACTGTACAGGGTGTGGGCAGAGCTCGCAGCAGCCACTAGATGGCAGCACAGATAGTTAAAGGTAGCAGTGGTGCAAGAAGGGGTTTATCTAAACCAGGAAAAATACACTTTTACCCCTTGAAAAGGTAAAATTATGTTCCAACCTGTAGTTAATGATTAGTATAATTATGCATCTATAAATCCTCTACTCCACTTTATTAATCCCAAAGTAAATGGAACTGCCAGCTCACAGTAAAAAAAACAGGTGTGTATATAAAAATACTTAAAGAAAACATTTATGTGATTATCCACAAAGAGTCAGCGTAATGATTGACTGACTAAAACGAAAGCAAAATCCTCAACTGTGAAATATGCCTATGCAAATTGGAATAGTTTAGTTCCTTGTTAGGTGAGAAGTAAGAAGAGTCAAAATGTCTGATGGCTCTCAGAAGAGAAGAATTCCTTAGATGTTTTATGCTATTGTGATAAATCTGTTGCTGAAAGTGTTTTTTGTACAGTGAGAGTTTCATGTAGTGGGTGGTGTTTCGAAGATGCTAGTGCTGACTCATTCACAAGTATACATGCATAAGAAATACACTGCAGTGTGACAAATGCATTCAATGTGCATTGTCTGTGACTGATAACGAAGGCCAAATGTTGTGTAGCAGGTTTTAGTCAATGATTTAACACCGATTATTCGTGTTAACGCTGATCTCTCGGATTCTCCCAGGTGAACCAGCAGATGTCGGGGTTGGCTCTGAACGGTGCAGGTGGTCAGATGGCCTTCGGTCAGCCCCCGTCAGCCATGGGTGGGTGGGCCGCCTCTGGATCTGGCCAGACTCTGAGCACACAGCTATGGAAATGAGCCTTCATGGAGGCTGTTGGTTGGCCGGAGTAAAGAGTCAAAAGTTGCAGGAAAGTGCAAAATATACCTTGTGCTTCTCTGCACCTCTCTATGAACTGACGTCCATTTCCATCATGGACCAGCCTTCAGAATATGAAAATTGTATCTCTCTTTTTTTCTCCCTTTCTCTGTCTCTCTCTCTTTCTCTCTATTGTGTGAGTGAATTGGGAGTCGTACAGGATTACAGCCTGGCAGTTTCTGCCTGTCGTATGGTTTTTGATCATAACTTTTATTTTCCTTTTTTGGAAAAAAAAAATGATAAGGAAATAACAGTCCCAACAAAAATGATATCGACATATCAGAAAAGCTGCAGGACCAGTTACACAAGCTTTTATTGTATCACTGTATTATTATAAGATTATAGAACATTTAAATGAATAGTATTTAACGGGAGAAGACATGACTATCAAGTCTGTCAGTACTGCTCCCCAATGTACAGTGCTGTATAACCTTCTTTTAAAGTACTTGTGGTTCCCCTATAAAATTAAAGTAATAATAAAGGATTTGCTTTGATGCGTCTTCTGTGATTCAAGAGGGTAAAATTTAATTATTCTCCCTGAATTAAGATGATGCCTTGGATGAATTAGTTTGGCCATTGTGAAGGTAAAGATGCATGTTGGTGTGAACCATAACACCAAACTGTAGTGCTGAAAATTTTAATTTCTGCTTGATTGTGTATGTAATGCTTATTCTTGGTTGCACTTTAGACAACGGATCCTAATAGTGCAGTAAAAGTATGCATTGTATAAAAATATATTCACCTTTGGGGTGAATATAGTGATTGGGCGGAAAAAAGAATTTGTCTGTAGATGGCAAAATGTCACTTATACTGAAAATTGCATGCAAAAAGCTATTTTTTTTAACAATGACAGGATCAAGGGGGTTTTGCACAACATGCATGTTTCATTGCTGAAAGTAGCTGATCTCTGCTCTTTTCCTGCAGGTGGCAGCGTTGCCATGTTTAAAATTAACTAGCAGGTCAGGAGGGTTTCGTAGTTTTTAAACACAGCCGAGAGCAATGGTTTGTTTAACAGACAGCACATTTCCATAAAAGGCACTCGGGCCTGTAAATGTGTTGGAGGCGTGTTTGTCTGCTGGAAGGGAACATAATGAAAGAGATGGACCTGTACGTTCAACTGATCTCAGTTTCTTTTTCTGTCAATCGTCCATCATTGCTGCCTCTGTTACTATTTACAGGAGCAACAATGATCAAAAAAAAAAGGTTGAAACTGAGTGTGATGGATTACTATAGGAGGATCCACATTTTGTAACTCAAATGCAAGCATCATTCTTTTTATGTTTCTACCGTCAAAAATCTCACATATCCGTGGTTGGTTCAGTATTTTTGAAAACACTGCAGTCTTTAAATTTTTCAACAAAACTCACCTAAATGTTAGGAAACTTGAGCACTGATTTATGATGCAAAGCTTTTAGTCAAATGCCAACATGTGTGGAGCTGATTCCAGACGTGATAAATGTGTGATTTGGCTGGTTAATACATTTTAACAGTGTAAACGGTGTAATGTTGAAACTAATCTTGTTGGGGGAGTGACAGAGGAGCCGTCCTAAATTTACAGAAAAGCCAAGCACTTGATGGCAGTATTGCATTAACCTCTAAAAGGAAAAGGGAGTTGCCCAGTTGGTTTGTGGCCAAAATGACCTTTTGTAATTCTCAACAAGCTGCTGATTACAGTGTCAGGATGCACGTTCTGTATTTTACACTGGTGTTTTAATTGATTTCATTTATAGTCTCCATGACACTGACTTGACACTGTGCCGTTTTCCCTCCTCTTTCCTGAGATTGCTAAGTGCTATCTAAACTACAGGTTTATTATGAGTGCCTGTTTTAATTGGTTCTGCAACGAATGCCATTTTGTTTAATTTTATTGTGAGCTTAAGCACATTCACACACCTACAGATATTTGGAAAAATCGATGTCATGCTGCATGTTCACAGTCAGCAGCAGTTTTGTAGGGGAAAATGTGCTTCACCAGTAGAACCCTCCGAGTTGTATTTTTTTTTTGTTTTTTTTAATAGGGATTTCAACAGTAGCCTACATCTAGGTTTTAGGTTTCTCCACCCAGCTCATGCTGGGATATGTCCCAGTGCACATCCACCCAGCCCAGGAGATCATGGGGGGTCCTCAGTGTTACTACAGGTGAGTATCAAATATGGTTTGATATGAATTCAATGTTATTTGCAAAAAAAAAGTTGTAATAAAAAAGAAAATGCATAAAACTAAATGTACAGTCGGTTAAGTATCAGGATGCATGATAGATAGTTTTGACTACATAATAGTATAAGCCACCTTCTACCTTATTATAGGCCCAACTTAATATGCAGCTTTTGCAGCAGTTTTATATGTAGTTGAGTGTACTTTCTATCAGTTAAGGGGTCCTTGGCCTGAAAAACGTGATCACATGCATCATATCTGCATGTTGCAAAAGCTTTTATAAGCACTGTAAGCCCTACCCGACTATGTGTGTCCTTGACTTGCATGTTGGGTGTGGCTCCTTAAACCAGCACTACCTGTGTTAACTCCCACCTTTAGGCCACCCTGCAGCCCCTGAGGGGGGGGAATGCTCAGTGTTATTATCTCCTGGCTGTAAATGGACTGAAAGTGACAAGAAGATTGAACAAATGGTTGGAAAAAAAATACCCCACATCTATCTCATGCTTGGCAGTGGCCTGAAAACCCCTGAAGTGTAGTTGCAGTGTATGTGTCCACTGCCTCGGGCAGCTCAGGCCGTCTGAACACTTTCACAGTGAGGTCTGATGCCATACGGCCTGAGACCTTTAGCGGAGAGGTTCGGCATTCCTCTCAGCTTGTGTGTCAAACCTAGCACTGAACCAGAATAGCATCCATCAGCCAAGTGAAGAATGTTACTCTTCTCCCCCAACCCCCTTAATGGACTTTTTGACCCTGAAGCATTCCTGCTGATAAAGAAAGTCAAGCCCTGACTAAGACTTAGCTAAATATTTCACTCATATTAGAGTTAATGTGACTTTTGGGAAATTCCCTGTTAAAGTGCAGCAGGCCTGCACTAATGTTAGTTTTTTCTGATTAAACTTTAAACATCATTTACTTAAACTATACTTTAAAGGTACAGTGAAAGATTTAGTGGCATTTAGCAAAAATTTCGTATCTGTTCTAATTTATTTACTCAAAGTGAGAATTGTGGTTTTATTATTTCAGATTGAGCTGTTTTTCACTCGGGTCTGCATCCATGTTGTCCGCCATATTTTTAGAGTGGCGCAGAATGGATAAACTGACCAATGGTTCTAGAGACAGCCATTTGTACTGTTTGTGCCCCCCCTGTAGGTTCACCTACATGCTTGTTTGCAATCTGCAACCCTGCCACTAGATGTCACCAGAGACTACACACTGTACCTTTAAACTAGGTTATATATTAATACTGTAAAAGAGGAGCGTGGGTATTCACGTCCTTCCTTGCACGGGAATTCACTTCACATACCAGGAAATAGTGGAGCATTACAATGGTAATTTATGTTTCAGGTGCAGTCTTAGAAAATATTGATGCCCTAATAAGTAATTAAGCCTCAAGTTTATTCTGAAAAATGTGTGACTTTTAGTGCTAAACTATTTTATCGTTAATGTGTGTTTGATATGACGGGCTATAGCCACCCCTCCAATACAAAGAAATGAATGGATGGTTCCCAGACCAGGCTAGCAATGGAGGGCTTTGGGAAAACAAAATGCAATCATTTTCTTTCTTTATCAGCATTAGATAAGAAGATTAACAATAAATATTTAGTTTTAACCACAAATTAGCTTAGCTAGCTAAGAGCTAGCCCATCTGCCTACTAGCACGTCTAAAGCTCAGTGTCAAAGTTTCCAGTCTTTGTGCTAAGCTAAGCTAAGCTAACAGGTTGCTGGCAGTAGTAGCTTCATTTTTTGCAGCAACAAAGATGTTCTATGTAGTTCTGAAACCTGCTGCGCTAGATACAGAAAGTTAACACACATTATGGGAATGTCAATTATTTTCTTTCTTCATCAGCATTAGATAAGATTAACAATAAATATCAAGTTTTAACCACAAATTAGCTTAGCGAGCTAAGCGCTAGCCCATCTGCCTACTAGCACTTCTAAAGCTCAGTATCAAAGTTTCCAGTCTTTGTGCTAAGCTAAGCTAAGCTAACTGGTTGCTGGCAGTAGTAGCTTCATATTTGCAGCAACAATGATGTTCTATGTAGTTCTGAAGCCTGCTGCGCTAGATACAGAAAGTTAACATACATTATGGGGATGTCAATCATTTTCTTTCTTTATTAGCATTAGATAAGAAGATTAACAATAAATATTTAGTTTTAACCACAAATTAGCTTAGCTAGCTAAGAGCTAGCCCATCTGCCTACTAGCACTTCTAAAGCTCAGTGTCAAAGTTTCCAGTCTTTGTGCTAAGCTAAGCTAAGCTAACTGGTTGCTGGCAGTAGTAGCTTCATATTTTGCAGCAACAAGGATGTTCTATGTAGTTCTGAAACCTGCTGCGCTAGATACAGAAAGTCAACACACATTATGGGAATGTCAATTATTTTCTTTCTTTATCAGCATTAGATAAAATTACTAAATAAATATATAGTTTTAACCACAAATTAGCTTAGCGAGCTAAGAGCTAGCCCATCTGCCTACTAGCACTTCTAAAGCTCAGTATCAAAGTTTCCAGTCTTTGTGCTAAGCTAAGCTAAGCTAACTGGTTGCTGGCAGTAGTAGCTTCATATTTTGCAGCAACAAAGATGTTCTATGTAGTTCTGAAACCTGCTGCGCTAGATAAAGAAAGTTAACACACATTATGGGAATGTCAATTATTTTCTTTCTTTATCAGCATTAGATAAGATTAACAATAAATATCAAGGTTTAACCACAAATTAGCTTAGCTAGCTAAGAGCTAGCCCATCTGCCTACTAGCACTTCTAAAGCTCAGTGTCAAAGTTTCCAGTCTTTGTGCTAAGCTAAGCTAACTGGTTGCTGGCAGTAGTAGCTTCATATTTGCAGCAACAATGATGTTCTATGTAGTTCTGAAGCCTGCTGCGCTAGATACAGAAAGTTAACACGCATTATGGGAATGTCGAGACATAAAACATCAAAAAAGTGTCCAGACAACGCTGTCCTTCACCATGTGGTCATGAACCGCACATTAACTGAATTAAATCGAACTGAACTCTTCAGTATGCCAATCATTTCATGACATTGAATCAGTAGCATCTCTTCTTTTCTCCCATGAGCTCAGTCTTTTCGCCTCAGGCCGTCCTCAAATACAGGCTTCACTGTTGGCAGCGCTGCTTCACATGCTCCTTTGTCTGGCCACGCGCAGGCAGAAGGCCTAATCATGCAAATAACAACCTACGACTGCTACCCGGTGTCTGCTTTATTGCTTGTCTAATCTGTCATTAGCCTAAAGTTCCTCCTATGCAACAAGGTTTTTTTTTTGTTTGTTTTTTTGGTGTGTGATTACAGCTCATAAGGTGAGGCGCCGCCACCAGGTGAAGCAAATCCTCAGACGGCTCTCACGTCGCTTGTAAAACCGACTGTAAATTTTATCGCTTTCATGTCTGTCCAGTAATAAGAAGTTAAAAATCCACCATTGGCGCCCCTCTGAGATGCAAACTTCTCTGGAAGTTTATCTGATCAGGACCTAGAGATAAAAAGCAATCAAACGATAATCCAATTAAACTGAACCAAACAAGCTATTTATCCTGGGAATATGGTGTTAAGTAATCAGGATGTGTAGGCCTACTATTCGCATCTGGTAAACTGCCATGTATTTTATTTGCTACCACTCCACCCATCTACTTGTCTATTTCCTCTCATGGCAGTTTTCTTTGAAAATGAAAGTTTGATGATTCTAGTTGCAGGTTGGTTCTTTAAGACAACTTACAATTACAAACACTTAGTGTGTTGGGAAACTTTTTGTCTATGTTTTAAACCAAATACCAAGGTTGAACTTTCCCCCTCCATTTGCTATATACATTCTGAGTAAATTTATACCTTTCAGAGAGCTGAGGTTGTTTGAAGTAAAGAAACCGATGAAGTGCCAATTATCCCTCTAATTGTCAAACAGGAAAATATTGTAGAAACCTCATATTAGCTTCACAAGCAGTACATTGACATAATGCTCAAGAAAATCAAACTACTGTGTTGATCTGAATATGGTCAGACTTTTGGAATGTATGTATACATTTATATATGAAATCAAACTGAGTTGGATTTATAATAGTCTAACTCGCATGCCTAAGTATTTGATTGGACAGCTGGACAGTGTAGGATGCTCCACAGCAGTAGAAATAGGACAGAGAGAAAAGAGGAAAAACTCACTAAGTTTTTATATTGTTTAGGGATTTTCTCAGTTGCATGTAAACTAAGACAAAAGCAGACACACAAGTTTAATTTTGAGCATAGCTCGACTAAGCTCTGCATATTTACCCTGTCCATTAGGAGGGAAACTCCAAACTTAAATGTTCAGAACAGTAGGAACGATTACAGCGAGCACCTTTGTCAATGTTCATCTGGGCTCTTATTCTGATAAGGCAGCCTTTGGAAAACGGCGAACCTATCCTCTAATATTTCGCAGGCCTTTTAGCATTCAAACCTTATCTCCCACAGCGAAAACATTAAGATAAAACTAAATGAGTCATGGGTCAGAACGTCTGCGAGGGCCGCCACCCAAGCCCTGAGGATGTTCGGATCTGCTCCTTTTTCAACTTTTAAAGTCCAGCGAAGCTGCGCCCACATAGTTTATCACTGATTTGTGCGGATCAGTTTCATGACCTTTTTTTTAATGAATTGTTTTTCCTGACCTCTGAGATTTCCACCCAATTACGAGCATAGTTGGAGGGGCTCATCGTGATCTGTCATTATTACGGTGCGGAGGAGACGCTGATGTGCAAACACACGGGTCCTAATATGGGTGAGTGAAGCTTCTCAGAGGGGGTTGGATTTTGCAATTTGAACCCCCTCTCTCTATCATCTCTGTCCAGAAAAACGACATTACACCATCATTTGAGAATTGTGAAGCCTTCACTGGATTTCCCCAGTATTCTGTCCGCTTAAAATGCTGCTTCTCTTCCCTTTTCATCCACATGCAAACACACACATAAAAATTTCCAGCCTCACTTTCGCACAGAACATACATTAAAGGGAGCCACACCCTTCACACAGCGAATTAGTCATTCTCCATTAATCAGTGTTCTTAAAAGGAGCCAGAGTGTACTGCTGATTGCACCTGTTTCCAGAAAGGCTTCTTTGTTGAGCTAGTCGGTGTTTACATTCCCGTTGAATGAGTGTGTGTGAAGTGTGTGTCCTTGGTGACAGGACCAGAGTCCTGCTGTTTGGTCCCTTGTGAATGCAGCCTTAGACAGATGTCATGTAACACTGTGGTGAAAGCTTCCAGGGCAGAGATTAGTCAACCACTCGGGTGTGTCTTGTTTAAAAAAAAAAAAAAAAAAAAAAACCTTCTGCGAAAACCCCCGGCTTCATTCCTATTTTATTTGTTTACATAACTTGCACTTTTCTTAAATGTGTTCTTGCACCGGGTAACTCGATAACTCTCTGAGGGGTCTTTCTTTTTCCCCTCCCTTCCCCTCCTAAAAACTCTGGTCCTGTTTAACCATTGTTTCACCCCTTCCTGACAACAGAGCTGTTGCATAACGCGGATTTCCACGAGCCCGTACCCCACCTTCTCCTATGTTAATCCGGTCGCCATGGCAACCGTGTAAACACGGCATGTCATGTCATGGAGAAAAAAAAAAAAAAAAGAGGAGGCTCTCGGATTCTTGTGAAAAGTCCAGTCGAGTCACAGAACAACACAAGTTGTAGTCACCAGCAGTTTTTTTTGTTTTTATTTTTCAGACTTGATGCACAAACACAAACACACACTCACAGAGAGTCACCTCCTCCTCCTCCTCCTCCTTCTTCTTCTTCACCTACTTCTGACTTGTTTCTTAAACTTTAAACACAGGCCTTAGTATCAACATAGCTCAGGTATTTTCAGTGCAGTCTCACTTATCTTGTGTAACATCTTTTCCCAGTCAAAGTGTGTGTGTGTGTGTGTCTGAGAACAGCCTGTCCTGCCCTTTGGAGCTCTTAGCTGGAAGTGCGCACAGTGGTGCTTGTGACTGTGGTCTTAGTAGAGCCTGGTAAAAAGAAGGCGAGAGAGAGGGGGGGAAACAAAAAAAAAAAGAAGCGTCATGGCAGTGCTTCAGGTTTTCATTACGCTCAGTGCACTACTGTTATGTAATGTCGCAATAAATCGAGCGTCACTTACCTGATTGAATTGGCCTAAAAGCGAGAGAGAAGAAAGACAAACATTAAAAAGCAGTTCATTAGTGTGTTTTTTATTTTTATTTTTTTTGCATGTGTGTTATTCCGGGTCTACCTGGACTCCTCTGTCTCCAGCAGGCTCCTGTAGGTGGCGATCTCCTGCTCCAGCCGGGTCTTGATGTCCAGCAGCATCTTGTAGTCCTGGCCCTGCTGCTCGATGCTGGCGCGCACGTTGCTCAAGTCCGCCTCGAGCATGTTGATTGTGTTCTGGAAGCCGCCAAGCATGACGCTGTAACGGGCTTCCGTGTCTGCCAACGTGTTCTCCAGGGCGGCTTTCTGTTGGGTTGGTGGGGGGGGGGGGGGGGGGCGGGAGGAAAGAATTGAGGAATTCACTCGTGAGAATTGCGACACTTACAAGAAAACACACACAAAAAAAAAATAGAAACATCTCAACCTGTTCATTGTTGTTGAGCAGCTTGTCACCAACACTAATCCACCAACCGCACCCTAGTGTCTATCTTGTCATATTGTGTGTACTGTACGTCTGACAGAAAAGCATGTCTATGTTTGCGTAGCATTTTCTATTCCTCAACATGGAATGATTTGAGATATTCATATATATATATATATATATATATATATATATATGTATATATATATTTCCTTCCCCCAGTGTTACACAGGAGCCGTTGGCTGTTCTTCCAGGCAGTGTTGAATGATTAACTCCAGCTGGGCGCAGATAAGCCATGGGAGTGCGAGCTTTGCACCGTCCAGTTCGGCATTCCTTCAGCTTTCCTCAAAAACTCCTTTATGTCTCCCAGAATTTGAGCAGATGTCTGTGAAATGTTTTCGCTTTCCTCGCCCCCCCCCCACACTGATCCCATCACTCTTATCTTTCAACAAACCCTCCTTCTCACACACACACACACACACTCCTGCTCTTCACCATCAACCCTCTTTTCCTTAATTTCCCCTGACAAAGACGGGGATCTGAGAATTTTGCTCTTATAAGAACATATCCGTATCAGTGGGGACGCGAACAGAAACTCCCGTGTTTGTGTGTCCTCACCATGCTGAGCTGGGACTGCAACTCAATCTCCAGGCCCTGCAGCGTGCGCCGCAGGTCGTTGACCTCTGTCTTGGACGTCTGGATTGACTCTGTGTTGACAGCCACCTCCTTGGACAAGTTCGCCGACTGGAACCAGAAAACACAGCGAGCGGTGAGAAGCCTTGACGATTACTTGTCTGAAGATTATGTTTAATCACGGGGTTCTCGACTCCTCGGGGGAGGGGGAATGAACCTGGATTTTGCAACGTGTGTTTTAATGGCGCCCGGGTGTTTATGTGACGATCTTCCTACCTTCTCATTAAACCAGGACTCCTGGTCACGACGGTGTTTGTCGGTGATGGCTTCGTACTGGGCGCGGATCTCCTCCAGAACTCTGTTGAGGTCCTGTGCCGGTGCAGCGTCGACCTCCACGTTGACTGTGCCGGTGAGCTGAGAACGGAGTGCCGCCAGCTCCTGGAAAAAAAACAGACGGAAAAGGGGAAGTCATCATTGAATGATTCGTTTCAAGCAGTCCTATGGGCATAGGCACAGGGAGGATGTGCACCCCACCTCTGCGTGGTTCTTCTTGAGGTAGGCCAGTTCGTCCTGCAGGCCCTCGATCTGCATCTCCAGGTCGGCCTTGGTGAGGGTGGTCTGATCCAGGAGGCGGCGCAGGTTGGCGATGTCGGCCTCGACGGACTGGCGCATCATCAGCTCGTGTTCGAATCTGTTTTTTGCAGATAAGATACCAAATATTTGCGTCTTCCCTGCATTTTTGGTCTGAAACAAGACGATTGATGCATTCCAGCATCGGACTTTCATACTCACTTGATTTTGAAGTCATCGGCAGCCAGTTTGGAGTTGTCGATCTGCAGGAGGATGTTGGCGTTGCCGATGGTGGCGGCATTGATCTTCAGTGAGGAATAAGTAAAAAAAGCAAAAAAAAAAAGCAAAATTGTCACTTTAACATTTGCACAGAAGTTTCCCTTTCCCTTTTTAAGTTGCTCAGCTACATCTGATTATTGCTGCAGAAAGACAGAGACCCAGGCATGTTCTAATTATGCGTGTAATGTGCCAAACCTTGTAAACCCTGATAATCATTAACAGTTCTATAAACATGGCTTGTGTGGTTGAGGCCACTCTACCTTGTCCTTCAGGTCGTTGATGATGGCCCAGTAGTTGCTGTAGTCCCTCTCGGCTGCAGGCCCCTTCTGCTCGTAGTACTCCCTGATCTGCTTCTCCAGCTTGGTGTTGGCCGCCTCCAGGGAGCGGACCTTCTCCAGGTAGGACGCCAGGCGGTCGTTCAGGTTCTGCATGGTGGCCTTCTCGTTCAGGGACACGTTCTGTTCCAGGGCGTTGGACAGGTCGAAGCCGCCGCCGTAGCCGCCGCCGTAGCCGCCGCCGTAGCCCGCGCCGAGGCCGCCGCCGAACCCGGAGGAGACGGTGCGCATGGTGGTGGAGGAGATGCGAGGGCCCCCCCGGAGGCTGTATCCAGACACGCTGTGGGCCTTGGGGGCAGAGCTGGACGTGTAGCTGCGGCTCTGCCGGATGATGCTGGGGCCGCTGGTCATGCTCATGCTGTAGGACATGATGGCTGCTCACGAGAGAGAGAGAGACACGAGGAGACGGGACTGCGATGCAGCTGCAGACTGTAGCAGGACTGTGGGGTTTGATAGAGGGAGGCAGCCTCCTGATATAGTGCCGGACCTGGGGCGGGCCTGGCTGGGAGGAAGGGAGGTGGGGAGGGAAGGAGGGAGTTTTCCTTTACAGTTCAGCTTGGCAGAACTGCCGTTTTGTTTTTCCTTTGAAGGACCGGGGTTCAGTTTCTTTCCCGTCCTGTGAGGACACTGTTATGGAATGTGTGTGTGTGTGTGTGTGTGTGTGTGTGTGTGAGGGAGAGAGAGGGGTGTGTTGCTGTGTCGAGATCTCACCGAATGCGAGAGTAAATGCATGATTTGTACGACGACTTCCACAGACTTTTTTTTTAAAACCTCTTCGCAGCAGTCAGTTCCTCATTCTCAAGCAAATAGCAAAAGGTTATAACTATTTTTTTTTTTGGTCCCTGCCATGAGTCAACATTCACGTTGAGCGCTCTGCAAATAATAGCTTTCAACAGTGTTGCATTATCAGAATTAACCTTGGCGATAAGATTAGTTCACCGCTGAGGTGGATCCAAATAAAACGTTTATTTGCTCATCCAAACAGAGCTCATGAATCCTCGTTTGCATCCTGAGCACCGTTCTCTGTTTACTGCAGGGGGGGCGGTTTATCTTTCAGAGGCAAAAAAAAGATAACAGAAACAGTCTTTGACATTTCAAAGTAGATTTAATTTGAGTGGCATTGTGGTTGCATAGATCACATTTTAAATGAATCAATGCAGTTGTTACTTATTGACGGCTGCATAAAGTCTCAGTTGCCTTGAACCACAATGTTTTCCCTATTTTCGCGATAAATTTGTCAGCAACCCATTGTTCACCGTATCACACACACACACACACACACACACACCATCAGTGCTGTATCCTGTGTGTGTGTGCGCATGTGCATGTGCAAGTATGTGCTCATTTTGTTGGTCTTGGCCAGTGTCTCGGGCTGAGAGAGGGATGAGTGCCTCGCGGGATCGTGTGTGTAGTCTACATGTTGTGTATTTTTTCTCGTGTGTGTGTCCTCCTTATCTCAGAGTTGGGCTCCGGCCAGATTCTGAGCTCCTATACTGTAACATCTGGTGTCGGCCGGGGGTGGGAGGCGGGGGGGGGGGGCGGGGGGGGGGGCACATGGGGGTCACCTCTCAGTCAGAGGGAGAAGTGAATCATGCTTCTCTCTGCACTGTGAGCAGGGTTTGGTCATGCTATACTTCACTGCGTTTCACAAACTACCCAAACTTTCGTGGATTTTAATCACAGATTTTTGTGCGCAAACCATAAACATATTTTTACTGCCTTCATTTAAGCTCTACTGTACCTTTTTTAATTACAGCATGATATTCAGAAAACCTCTCAGGATGCGTGAAGCGTGGGTGAATCACTGTGATGACGGCGCTGTAGTTTCTTAGGTAACAAGCGAGACCGTAACTTTTGCCGAAAAACAGCCACAAGGCCACGAGTAGCAGTCAGTGACGCACCGAGTCGCCCTCCGTTTTCCGAGATCCTCTCGGGCCAGTTGCTTGTGGTAAAGAGTTATTGAGTGTATTAGCGGCGCTAACGTGTAAGATACTCACACCAGACCAAGTAAGAATGTAGCCGGAAATACAACAGTAAAAGTATGTTTTATTTTCTAAGAGCAAGATCGGCTTCTTTCAAAATTTATTGTTTTTCCATGCATTTTCATCTTATCATGACCCCCCCCCCCCCTCACATGAAGAGTGCGCTGCAGCAGATCCTGCCAGACTCATTCTTGTGGCCTCTTTTAGCCTTCTGACGATTGTTTGCTTAACCAAATGTCACTTTTGAAAGAAAAATAATGTTATAATTATAGAAGCTTATTTTTAGTGGTTTGGGGGAGTAGAAACGTTTTTTTTTAAATGTCCAAATATTATTTAATATATGAGTCCCGGTTGGTGCCTTCCCTTGATAGGAGTTTAAAACAAGCCAAGGCAAGTTTATCCGTGTGGCCCTTAATCAGTGTTGTGTATAGTCTCAGCCGGGCTGTCAGCACCCACATTATGGAAACAAAAACCGAGACCTTGACTGAAAACTCCCCACTAATGGGTCAGAGATGAAGTATACAAAACCCTGGGAGGTGCTGCTGGGACAAAAGGGGGGGTCCAGTCCAGATGAAGTGGAAGTCTGTGGTCCCACAACAGGAGGCGTTCTCTGATCCAGCAGACGAGGGGGACGGGCAGGAACCTCGCCGGACGGGTTGTCTGCCGAGACGACTTTGTGTACAGGAGACGGAGACAAAGGAATGCCGCACATTGGCAATGCGTCGCAGCAAAGTGGGATGAGACCATAGATGGGTGTTTTTACTGAAACGTGACTCATGCCTACCTACACGAGCGGCTCAGCAACCAGGTCTCTCCTCTTAAGCTGTTACACAAAACGTGTATCTGCAAAGTCTAAGGCCCCAGCCACACAAAACTAAAGTAGATTTTATAGAAGCACGTTTTTCTATCTAATTCAGCTTCTAATCCAGACCAACACTAGACCTCATATGACATTCAGTCTGCTGATTTCTTCATACTGGAGGAGTGGTTTACGTAAGCCCAGAGCCATTTATTGGGTGCTATGAATGTCTATCTAATGTGTCTGTACATTGCTTATAGCCAATTGTATTAAATATAACTATGTGCTGCACCTGACACAATTAGCACTAAAAGCTCCTTATTAATAAAAATAAAATAATAAATTTCAGTCTGGACACCAAGGACCCAATTGGTGTTGGCAGATGGTATTTTACCTTTTCGCTGCAGCCTCAGAAAGTGAAGTAATTTAGACTGATAGCAAGTTTATTTATAGAAATGACTGACTTTTAGTGCTAAACTATTAATCGTTATTGAGTACTGGGTACGTCATTGGGTATGTTTGATACGATTGGCTATAAGCTGAGTACATAAGCATTTTGGAGACATTTATAGGGCTCACTAAACAACTCTAGGGGTTCATAAACCACGATTTGAACTCTACTTTTTTAAGATTTTGCTCATTGGCCTATTATGGTCTGACATGGCATTGCAGGCTTTTAAGCAGAGTGTATTCATGTTGAGGCCTAAGATTCTTCGTATAAAGATGACAGAGAACAAAGAATATTGACTCATTGCAGACACAGGGCCTTGAAATAAACAAAGTTTGCTTTAATATCTGAGGCTTATCTTGGGCTAAACCTCTGGATCGTTCATAAAATCCTAGACGTCTTTAAAGGCTTTTAAGTTCATCTAAATCCTAAATCGTCCTGAAGATTCAAGGGAGTTTTTTCTTCATAAATTACTCAATAAACTGTAAGAAATACTCCTCCACCCACTCCTCTTTTAAACCCACTGCTTAGTGGAGGAGGTGAAGTAAGATTGAAGATAAGATAAACAGACTTCAACCTTTAGCAAAGGAGAAGTGTGTTTTCTGTGCAGATTAAACTTGATGTGCTCAGAGCCTTTTTGCATTGATTTTTTTTTTTTCGTTTTGTGGTGCAACTGTAGATCGTTTTTCAGTCATTCTATATTTATAGCAGAAATAAAACCCCACAAGTAATTTTGAGAAACTCTGATGTTATTTTATTATTTATCTTTTCCAAATCGCTGTGATTAATGGTCAATGATTGATGAGTGATTCTTGGTAGCAGGGTCGCATTTTTCAGTAGTTCCACAGTGAACCGTAACGGGGAGATTAGATCTGGCAATAACAGCTTAATACTTCATCCCCAATGTTCTGCTGTGCGTTTCCTTCGTTCGCCTGTGAAGAATGGAAGGACGGTTCCCATTCAACGCAGAAACAAAAAGAGTCAAGTCTAAAAGGAAGAGAGGGAGCCGAGCGAGATATGAAGGGAAGTCAGTTGTTCTGTTCCTTCGCTTAAGCGTGTCACCTTGAATTTACAATAGGTTCAAAACAGTATCAGAATAATCCACTATTTGTTTGATTTGTAGCGTAGCAACGTGTGTGTGTGTGTGTGTGTGTGTGTGTGTGTGTGTGTGTGTGTGTGTGTGTCTTCCACCACCACTGCTTGACTCTCGGCTATTGTGAGGACGTCTGGATCGTCTGGATTCCTGCACCTGACTGAAAGCATTACTTCACAGTGGGAATAGGATCACTTCCTGTATGATACGTTGGCACATGCACATGCCGTCTTGTCGTGTCGAGATGCCACCCTCAATGAATCTTTGTCCATTGTTCCAGCGCCTTAAGATGTGTCACTGCAGCTGACACATGTGGAGACAGACGGAACTGTGCAGCTGTTTCGCTCGACACGTCACCCAAAGGTAACTGTTCAGTCCTCAGTGATGCAACTATGTGATGTTTTAAATAAGTGGTTGTTCACTGCTGATGTGCAGAGAAATGTGTCAGGGTGAAACCTTCATGAGATCTTCATATGGAACAGCAGAGTCCACGTGCAATCCACAGTCAGTTGCAAGAAATAATTGTATTTGAACAAATGCAGCAAAAGTCCAAAAAATGGGCTAATTAATGCTGCAAAGTTAAAACATGTAGTCAACGGCCTTTCAAACTCTCTATTGTCTTTATGTGTGAATCATATTAAGAAGAAAAAATAAATCTGCATTTTGAGGCTGACAGTCAACTGTCTCCATGTTTTTGTTTTGTTTTTTTGGAATTCTGCAGGTCACAGGACAGAACGTGTGTTTATATATCATCACCATAAGACCATAATGGCCCCTCAGTTGTTTTGGAGAAAACACACAAAACTTTCCTCAAATACAGAGAAGATGATATTTATGAACCATCAATTAAAAAGGCCTCCACAGTGTCACTTATGTACCATTAGAGAATAAAGTGATTTAGTACATTTATTTATTTATTTAGGCAACTTTAAACTTGTTTTACACTTTCCTTTGCTTCCATAGTGGAAACCCCAAACTCACATTACCTGAAGTTAATTAAACAAATGTCTTTTTCCTCATCCAGGCAAAGAAATAAAATGTCCAGTGTCCTATAGAGCATAAAGATTATGATTCTTTGAACTTTTACCAGATGTGGCAGCATCATCAAGAGATGATTGAGGCCATAAACTCGCTTTCATCAAAACAAAATTACTTACTAATGTTATATTTATTAATATAAAGATTCTTTCTCTGCACATTTATGCAGCAATAAGTCAGGTCAGTTTACTTCTACATGTGTTTGCTAAGAGGAAGAAACAAAACTCTGTGAATCAGTTACAAAGTTTGTGACTTATAGTAGAAATACATACCCACAAAGCATGAAAAGTTAATCAGTTTTTTTCCTGCATGGTGGCAGACATTCAATAAAGTCTTTTTCTCGCAAGCGTCCAGAAACTATGAATCACCGCTGTGAAGCAACACGCCGCTTGGAGCCTCCTCGCGAGGTACCACACCCCTCTGCAGCAGGCGTTATCACATTCTGCTCAACTATTCGGCCTATAACGTCCCAGCATGCAACACCCCAGACAAAGTCCCCGATTTTAATTCACCGGCTGTATATCCACAGCAAAAAAAATGTGCTGAGAGGTGAAATAACACCTGTGTCTTTATGCATGTGCGACATGGTGTGACACGCTGTGCCTACGGACTCTCCAACATCCATTCACACACATTGACTTAAGTAAACAGGCGTCTGGTTGTGTAAATAGACACACCTTGGCCTCAGTCCATTTAGTAGCATTAATAAAGATTAGAAGGAAGGCTTGGTCTGTTCTGAAAGGGAAACGGCTCATAATAATGCACCAGCCAACACAGACTGCTTCCTTGCACAAATCGAAGAGATAAATCAAGTACCGCTGTGCCGTGATATAGCGTGTATGAGAACAGTGTACACGTTACATGAATAAACACCAAATACCACACAAGAATCACTTCAAGCGTAACTTGAAGTGCAGTTGCTCAATTCAAGCTTTAAACTTTTTATGAATCAGATGCAAGATATAATCTTATCCTACCTATATATATATATATATATATATATATATATAAACCTCACAGAAAACAACAATGTTCAACCTTTAAGACTTTTTTTTAGAGAAATGTTTAACAACCTGACGCAATAAAAGGGTCGTGTTGAAAACTCCTCGCAAAGTTCATACTTGTGAGCGGGACTTGAGAAATGGATGATGGGATCACGTCTTTTGGTGTGTGTGTGTGTGTGTGTGTGTGTGTATGTGGGGGGGGGGGGTTGTCATGGCGACAGCAACAGATCATCACACGGCCACACCCTGTTGTCAAACACGCGTCTGAGCCGCGGAGGTGAGATCCACAGCTGAAGAGCGCCCCCTGGAGACGGCTCCTGCACAAAAGACACGACAACAAAAAAAAAGCAAAGCGTGCATGAGGCCTGTGCATGAGTCATGGGTGAATCACCGCTTCACACCTCACAGAGTTGTGTTTTTTTAACAAGTAAGAGTGAAAACTGATGCATGCAAACTGTAACTGCATCTGATGATGGCAGACTGCTGCAGGAAGTGTCTGTGAATAAGTGGATGGATCAGGAGAGAGACTCAGTGTAGTTCATGTCCTGGTTCGTGAATGTGTAGAGGTTATTGTAGCCCACTTCTTCTTCCGTCTCTTCTCTTCCTGTGAGCAGGTAATGTTCATTTTGAGCTCGTTGCCTCTCGTCCAGTTTTGAACAGTGACGTGAAAAGGGGGCGTGGCCATGCTCGAGGTGGTGATTGTGTGCTCAGTCACGATTGGTCAAACCTCACTTTTCCTTTTTTTTCTCCAATATATCTTGTGACATAATTCTTTGAGCGCGCCTGTACCTCTAACTCCTGGATAAGCTAAATTAATAATAAATGTGGCACCTATGACCTATGACACCTTATGAAAAGCTTATCTGTAATACTTTATTTCTTATTATACTGTGCAAACTTTTAAGGCACTAAAGGTGTTTAGATTCTTATGCATCTTATTCAATACCCTCAGGGAGCCATCTAACCGGTCCCAAACTTAATCCACAGCATTATAACAACTCAAAACATTCAGCCAGAGTTTCAATGATAAGGAGTCCTTGCCCTCTGATTTCTACATGAGTAATTAGGGGTTTACATGATAAGACCAGACGCAACTGTGGCAACTTTTTTTAAGATGCAGGAACAATCTACCTACCAAGGAAAGAATCTTTCAATGCTAGTGTCTTAACTTATACGTTTTTTAAAAGTGTTGTGCAAGAAAAGTGTAGATTATCTGTAAAAACTCCACACTGCAGCCTGTCTCTTTGTTTATTTCAGGCATTACATTTTATTATAATGTATTAAAATATAAACTAATTCTGCAGTGGACCATTACTGGACACAGCATGTCCATGCTTATCAAATGCACTCTGTACTCAAAATAATTCACATCATAAAAACGATTACTTTAATGATCGGATAAGAAGGCGTGTGACGTAAAAACTGTGCACATTAAGGTGTGGTACGGCACCTGTGTCCCCCCCCACACACACACACACACACATAAACACACACTCCACCCCCCACATGCAAACATACCATCGACTCAGCTTGCCGGAAACAAAGCGACGCCAAAGGGTGTCAGTGTGACAGAAAGAAGGGTTGTCGGACACAACAAAAGGATCCTTTCCGCAATGAACCGAGGAAAAATGTCTAGAAGTATCCAATTAAATCTGTTCTCATGCCCGTCAGGCTGCAGAGTTACTGGACAATTGTTTGTGGGGAGCGTTAAGTATTTATTGTATATATTTATGTGCAAATGTGAATGAAATAGCTGGTTTTGTTCCTAAAAACCTAAAAACAACAGTAGCAATAATTAATTTCTCTCGCTACCTGAAATGCCTTTTTTTGTTTTTCTAGACGAGATGGAATGACAGCTCGACTAAACATTTAGATGAAACCAGCCGAGCCGGTGGAGCCGGCTCTGCTCACGTTGGGTGAGGACACGGATCACCTGCAGGAGAAAGGTGTCACCTGTGAGTGGGTTTGGAATTCCACTGGCACTTTAAAGGCTGGATTTTCTTCTTCGTATTATTATTATTATCTTGTTCAGTATTCAAGTCAATTTTATTTGTATAGGCCCAAAATCACAAATCACAGATTCGCCCCAATGGGCTTTACAGTTTGCAGAAAAGCAATAAAACATCACATCTTACAAGGTGAAACTCATAGGAATAAAGCTATTTTAACTCCAGAGGAGGCGTGTACATCCTACAATAAACAGCCCTATGTTTGAGAATAAAAGAGCCACCAATTTTCTAGACTCTACAAGCTGCAATATCAAAGTTCCATTTCTAATTCAGAACTTCTTGCTGAGACATTTCACTGCGTCATTTGTGGTTCACTTTAAAATTTACACCCATCTCATATTGTTTTTCTAGGTGGGAGGCAAAGATTCTGCTTGGAAGATTCTATATTTCGTCCTGTTTGAAAATGTTAGTTATACGGTAAATTTGTGTTTTAAACACCTGCTCCTTTCTTGGAGATTTCTTGTCTACAATGGTTGCTGTGTGTTTAAAGCTGACGCCTTCAGATCTTTGGCATAAATCATTTGTACAGACTGATAGAATGTGTGTTCTCACATCGTAGGCTACTCGGGGAAAAAACAAAAAAAACACAAGTGGCATTCTTGAGTCGTGGCCTCGCCCTGCTTATCAGATCGAGTGATGATTGAAAACACTGACATAATGACAGTGGAAGGTGAGAATGTCTGAAACGAAAGGTCGTTTTACACTAGCGTGCATGTGCATGTGCATGTGTGGTATATTTTTAAAAAGTTAAAGTAACACCTAGAAGTTTGTCACAGCCGTGATGCTGCTTTCCCAGTGAAATAAAAGTGTATTATTTGTTTTCACAGTGTTTGACAGAACAACAGACCGTTTCCACAATGAGCTGAGGTTAATGTTCAGAAGGATCTGATTGAGAAAGTTGTTTTACAAGATCGTCCACACTCTCAGTTTTCAGCGTTACCTCAGGGCTGGAAGTGTCTGTGGGTTACAAAGGTTAAGTATTCAACATGAATTCACCAGCAAAGAGCTGCTTTCACTCTTATAAACAACTAATTAATCCGTCTAAACCATTCATTCTCAGTTTTATCCTCTGCGTACCGTGGGTGGTCCTTTAACCCACTGCCGTCAGACTTTATAATTCATCCCTAGGCCTGAACTATCACCCCCTCGACACCTTCCTCCCGGTGAGACCGGTGCTTCCTCCCATCGTCCGGCACATCTCACCCTGCGCCGGTGACTGACAAATCGCCTTCGCGGCTTAACAACATATTTACAACAAGGTCTACAAGTCCTGAGATCCAGGAGGAGACGATGGTCGCCGTGTGTTTGAACCCCGGGTTCCTCAGCATAAATCATTTGATATGATTTTGCACGTTGCGCTGTGAAAAAAGAAAAGCTAAAATAAATAACCGGCATTCGTTCCTGTCTCAGGCCTCGCCCTGCTTATCAGATCCTGTCAGAGGAAGGAGGTGACATGAAAAATAATTATTATCAACCAATGAAACCAGCCATTACGTTGTAGTCGGTTAAAAGTCCGACTTTTAGAAGCTGGTGGTGATTATCGTATACTGTTTCACATTTCCCAGGAGATTCCATTTCAGCCTGTTACACTGGGTGTACTGTTTTACCAGTGAAACAACTATTTTATCTATATATGCTCACACACACACACACACACACACACATATGTGTGCTTTATTTATCTATTAGGAATGACACTGAATGAAAATATCTTTCGAGTTTATTGAAGTACATGAAATTAGGATTTTCAATTTAAAATGCATTAATAAACAACCGTAATTGTAATTCAGGTTACAGGTAGTTACCATGTTCAGACATTAATTTCATGTCTATATACATTGAGACCCATGGAAGCAGATGTAAGGTGATTAATTTTCCTTACAATAGTCCATTCCTGTTATGGTTATAGGCTCAGGTTTCATTCTGGTTTATAATAGTTTGTATTATCCAAATCCAGTATTGAGACAGTTTTCAGGACTGTGGAACAGGTTAATTAACGTGCTGCGAGTACATTTGTGTGTTCCTCTGCACTACATAAATAGATTTTAACTGTTATTTGAAGGCTCAGGAACATATTGTTTGACTTACCTTATTTCCCATCCAGAGCAACATGCAGAGCACACAGCTCTGTTTGTGCTCACAGTCCCAGAGGCACAAACAGCAAACGTCGTCTGTGTGAGTTTGATTAAATCATTTGCAGTCGATGTGCAACTTCAGAATCAGATTTTCCAGGAAACGTTTGCCAGACTGTTAAAAGCCAATAATTCCTGCTTAAACATCTTACGTGGTGACACATTCAAGTTTTACTCGTTCCTTTTGCTTTTTAAATGACCTTTGTTGTGTTTTGTGTGATATAAGCAGACGCTTAAAGCCTTCTGTGGGCTTTGGGTTTTGCAACGCTTGAATAAAGGTATTTTTCCATTATGTTAAAGTGAAATGCACAAAGCTTAGTACACACAATGGGGGGAGATGTTGTCTATCTTAGAAAATGCCTTGCCTTAACACAGGCCCCAAGTGTCACCGAGGTGAAACCGTGGTTGGTATGTGCCACTTCTGCCACCGCTGTCAGCAAACAGGTGTGAAGATATTTACTGTATAGCTGCACTTATCTTTCTACTATACCGTAGGTGCACATCATTTCTAATTTAAGTGTTTTTGAGAATCTAAACCCGCTCCCATGCAGACAAACAAGCCTGGTTTCAGTTGCGGTTCGTTTCAGGTTGGGGACTACGGGGGAAAAAAATGAAGCATTTACGGAATGCCTTATCAGAAACATTAAAATGTGGAATCACGAGTTTGACCTGTACTGAAGGGGACGAACCCTGAACCCACCCACCACACCCATTCTGAGGAGGTAGAGGCCTGACAGCTGCATTCTTCCCTTTCAACCTCCCGGGCCCTTCCCACTCCGCTGCTGCTATATAACCAAGGACGCAGAAGTGATGCTTCCAACTGCAGATCAGCACCAGTGTTCCTACTTGGTCCGACTCCAGATCCTCCAAACATGTCGTTCGGCACCAGATCCTACAGCCAGAAGACCCTGAGCGTCTACGGCGGGGCGGGCGGTCGTGGGACCCGCATCTCCTCCACCCAGGGGGGCTTCGCGGCCTCCGCCGGAGGCTTCAACCTCGCCGACGGCCTGGACCTCCACGTCGGGGCCAACGAGAAGGCCACCATGCAGAACCTCAACGACCGCCTGGCCTCCTACCTGGAGAAGGTGCGCACACTGGAGAAGGAGAACGACCGGCTGGACAAGCAGATCAGGGACTGGTACCAGAACAAGACCGTCATCTGCCACGACTACACCGGCTACTTCGCCACCATCGAGGACCTGAAGGACAAGGTAAGCCACTTCCTGCTGTCGAAGCTCGCGTGTTTCGCAGACAGGGGGAGGAGCAGGTATTTGTTGGCAGGTGCTGCATGTGGCTGATGGTGTGTGACTTTAGAGAACTAGTAAATCCATCCATCATCGCCCCAAGTTAACAGGCAGGCCAACTCATCATGGCACAAAAAGTTTAATGACAGAACAACAGACCTTTTCAGTACCAAGGCAGTACCAAATGATGTATCAGAGTATCTTAAAGGCCAGATATTAGCCTTAAACATCCCATGCCAGATGTGCTCCACTGTCCCTGTTTTGACTTGTTTGCTTGTGTTTTCTCCCCCCTCCCAGATCCGCATCGCCTCCAGGCTGAACGCCAAGACCGTCCTGGACATCGACAACGCAAAGCTGGCTGCCGACGACTTCAAAATGAAGTGAGTGCTCCTTCCCCGCTGCCACATTACTGAAACCTCACATGTGCAGCGAAGCGTGAACTCACGCCCGACTGACGGCTTCTGATGCCGTAACAGCTTTTTCTGAAAAACCTGTCTGACGTGCGCGCCTTCACGCCCTCAGGTACGAGAACGAGCTGGCCATGAGGGTGGCCGTGGAGGCCGACATCGCCGGACTGAAGCGGGTGCTGGACGAGATGAACCTGGCCAGGATGGATCTGGAGAGCCAGTACGAGAGCATGAAGGACGAGCTCATCATGCTCAAGAAGAACCACGAAGAGGTGAGGGCGTGGGCAGCGGAAATGCGATGCGGTTCGCGGTTGGTTGGCAGCAGGAGGCGGGTTAACACCAGTCAACACACACACACACACACACAAACACGCAGGTGAACACACACTATTAATGGAACCATGTTCAACATGGTCCATCTTTGCAGCAGCAGGGAGCTTAAGGCTGCAGCTTTTTGCTGCATGACAAGTTGTCACCATTTGTGCACACATGACCTCGGCCTCACCTCCGATAGCAGCTGAGGAAATTCCATGTTAGCTAAATGTTTTTATAATCAGCCCTGTCGCCTTCACCCTTTCCCCCCCAACGCTGCCCCTTTTCCACAGCACACTTCCTCGTATTCTTCTCTGCCTCCATTAGCTCATGGCTACTGTTTATCCCACACACACACACACACACACACACACACACAGTTCCCAACACACATCAAAGAGCCGACCATGCCTGCACCCGCTACAGCGAGATACCGTTGTTATAATAAACAGAAAAATAATAGATCGCCTAGTTTGTTTCTTTTGCTGATTTGAGGTGTTTTGACTCCCTGTTTGTCCCACAGGAGATGGCTTTGATGAGGAGTCAGATGGGCGGCCAGGTCAACGTGGCCGTGGACGCTTGTCCCGCGTTGGACCTGAACAAGGTCATGAGCGAGATCAGGGAGCACTACGAGGGAATCATCAACAAGAACCGCAAGGATCTCGAGTTGTGGTACCAGAACAAGGTGAGAAGTACATTATTTTAAAGCACATGCACATAAACTTGATGCAAATTTATAGTTCCACGCCACTACATTTCAGGGGTAAATAAAAGTTTAGTTAGTTCCAAACTTTTAAGACAACATGATATAAAAGATAAAACCAGTAGTTTCCAACCTTTTTTCTATTTTGACATATTACAAACAGCATTGTGTATTCAGGTCACATTTCACACTTCTCACATGATTTTATTTTAATAATTGCTTGAATGATTCCAATATGTCACCTAAAATCAAAACTATTAAAACAGATTGGTGAATCTAATTTTCTTCCACATCATTCATCTCATGACCCCTCAGATTTATCTGGTAGCCTTTTTTAGGGGCCAGACCCCTAGGTTGGGAACCCCTGTAGTAAACTAGCTGAATGTACAAAGTAAACTCCACCTCCAGCTGCTGCAACAGTAAAATGCTGTTTTTACAGTGGTTCTTAATAATAATAATATAATGATATCATATAATAATATAGCAGTAAAACCACTACTTTAACTGCAATACTTTAACTACATTTTAATGTCATTTCGTAATACTTCATGCAGGACGTTTATGTGATCCAAGTACTTCTTTTACCAATTTACCAGTGGTACGCTTCATTATTCCATTCAAGTGATTTTTCTGAAGTGAGAGTGCAGCTTCTTTATCTCGGGTGTATGTCAGTCCTAATTCCTGAGTTGAACATGGCTCGTTGTGTCTCTTGATCCGCTCAGATCGCAGCGGTGGAGCAGGACGTGATCACGCACACAGAGATTCTAACGACAAGCCGCACAGAAATCAAAGACCTGAAGAGCACCCTCCAGAGGCTTCAGATTGAACTGCAGTCCCACTTAAGCATGGTACGTCAACATATATACTGATAATGATGGATCATCTATTGGATTTTCAAACTGTGAGGATACATTTCCAAGTGTGGTGCCACACCAGGCAATGCATCAAGAGTTTTTACTGACTGACGGTTCACTCACCTGAAAACTTCGCCCCCCCAGAAAGCGTCGCTGGAGGGCACCCTGGCAGAGACTCAGGCCCGCTACGCCGCGCAGCTCGCCAGCCTCCAGAGCATGGTCACGAACCTGGAGGCCCAGCTGTCCCAGCTCCACGCCAACATCGCCACCAACAAGCAAGAGTACGACATGCTGCTGGACCTCAAGACCCGGCTGGAGATGGAGATCGCGGAGTACAGGCGGCTGCTGGATGGGGAGGATGAGAGGTGGGAGAGGAGGGAGGGATCAGTAGTAGTGAAGATTTAATCACAAAGCAGATAGATTCTAACTTGTTTTTTTCTTCTTCTCGCTTCCCTTTTCATCACTAGCTCAAAGCAAGGTAAGCATCCTCTCAATTTTTTCTGCTGACAGGGTGCAGGGATTGTGAAGAGATTCGCTCTAATGGTCGTTTCTTTCCTTTTCCTCTCCAGTGGTCACCAAGGTCATCACCGTGGTGCAGACCGTTGTGGACGGAAAGGTGGTGGAGAGCAGCAAGACCGTGGACGTGGACGTGGATGAGATCGAGTGACGTGTGGGAAGCAATGTCAAAAATCAATAAAGATCATGCAGTTGAACCCGTGCATCATGTGATTACTTCACTGATAATTTTACACATTTTTTTCATTGCAATTTCTACGGCCATTGTTGGTCTTCCCTGATCAATATCAGATCTTTTATTTGTAAAAGACAAACATCTGAGCAGCTAAAGCTGCTGCTAGCTTAAACGTAACAGTTTATGAGCCTTTCAACTTTAAAAGTTGCAGTAATCAGTGTTTTGATGACAAAAATGGCTTAAGTATTGTTCATGTCCTTATTAATGGGTCACTTGGAGAATTATGTCTCAACTCTGTACTTGTAGGAAGTGCTTGAGCTCATTGTCTTGGTTTTATGACTTCATTTCTTCTATGGCTGAGTTTTCAGCATCAGCAGGCAGCTGTTTTTAACAAAAAAAACTGACACCAAGCCTGAAATAAAACTATATTCGTGTAGTGGGCTGTGCATGACGCACGCAAATCAGGGAATATGCCCCCAGTAGCCAGCTTCTTTCACTGGAATAAATGGGCACCATCTGGTATCAATTTGTTCTAATGCAGCCTTGCTTTGCCCCCTAGTGGCCAATTTTCCATTGGTGCACTTTTAATGAAGTGTAATGAGGGACCTATCCCAGCATGCATTGGGTGAAAATAAAGCAACACCCCTTCATAAGGGTCTAATTCATACACACTGTGTTCATTAAATGAGAAGTAAACATGAAGTGAATTAATTGGGGGGGAAAAAAGTCCTGTTGAGCTTGCACTCACGCTGTTTTAACACATGGTCTGCTTCGACTTCTGCTCAGGCTATTATGATTGATTGTGTGCAGGTTTTATACACATCTTTTTCAAATAATAATAAATGTCAGAACTATCAAACACCAAAAGTGACTCTCATCGGGAGGCAGATGAAACGTGCATTTAAAAACGTCGTAACCATGTATACCATGACGTCTTTTTGGATCGAAGCGGACACGAATAAGTCGAACACAGAGCACAGAATGTCAGCAAAAAGAGGGTCTTTTATTACGTTTACACGTGTACAGATGGAAGCACTGCGGTCAGGCGGCAGGCGGCGCCCCCTTGTGTCGTGTTTGCTGAGGCAGATTAAGAGGTGGTGGTGGTGGAGGATGACACCACCTCGCCGTCCCTCAGCTCCTCTGTGACCACGATCACCTTCGTGCTGGTCTTTGTACTTACGCCGCTGCTCATGGAAATGCTGCGGAGAGGAAGTGAGGATACAGATGTATCAATCAAACATGCGCGGTATGGTTTAGCTTATAGAGGCCGTGCATTTATATACGATCACGCATTGCGCGTTTCTCTTCTCTCACCTGCCCTCTCCGTCCAGCAGGCGCCTGTATTCTGCGATTTCCATCTCCAGGCGGGTTTTGATGTCGAGCAGCATCTTGTACTCTTGGTTCTGGTTCTCGATGTCGGCGCGCAGCTGCATCAACTGCTCCTCCAGGTTTGACACAAGAGTCTGGAGGCTCTGGAGCTGCATGGAGTACCGTGCCTCTGTGTCCGCTAGAGTGCCTTCCAGGGCCGCTTTCTGCAGGGGGGAGGGGAGACATTCAAATTTTGTATTAAACCGTGCATGGGGTGGAATCAGTAAAGAGTGTGTGACAAGAGCGAGAACATTGGGGTTTACCATGCTAAGCTGGGACTGTAGCTCGATCTCCAGGCCCTGCAGTGTGCGACGGATCTCAGAGATCTCGGTTTTGGAGGACTGGAGAGTTTCTGTGCTCACGGCCACCTCCTTGTTCAGCGTCTCTGACTGCAGCAGACACAGGGGGAACGTCAGTGCACATTTAACGACATGCCTTCGAGCAAGAGTCTTAGCACACAGTGAAAAACAACTTTGCAGGATGTGTCATTATGCAACAGGTACCAGGGTGAGGGGCGAGTCTTACCTTTGCCTGGAACCAGTTTTCCAGCTCTCTCTGGTTCTTGGCCGCAACGTTCTCGTACTGCTCACGGATCTCAGCCATGACTATGCTCAGGTCTGCCTGTGGCTTCGCGTCCACCTCCACACTGATCTGCCCGGTCATCTGTGTCCTCATGACCGCCATTTCCTGTTGGATTCACAGGACGGTTAGAGGGAGGCTTGGTATACCAGGGTGTTTAGAAACCCCCAAGGTACTAATACGTAATAGTAATACTGTCTAAAGTAGTTAATTATTTTTTTGATGCTATTGGGTAATGTGGAGAATGAGTCATGGCTGTTGCTTTAGTCATGTGAAGAATGATGTTCAATTCTTAGGAACTGTAAAGACTAAAGAATGACGCAATGATTTTCATGGGTTGTTTTTTTTTGTCTACACAAATACTTAAGCGAAAAGTTTAAAGAAAACTAAAACCGTCCAGAATTTTCTTTACCCACCTCCTCGTGGTTCTTTTTGAGGAAGATCAGCTCCTCCTTGAGACCTTCGATCTGCATCTCCAGGTCTGATCTGGCCAGTGTCAGCTCATCCAGCAGCCTCTTCAGACCAGAGATGTCTGCCTCCACTGACTGACGCATAGCCAGCTCATTCTCATACCTGCCACACAGTAAGAGTTGTTTGCATCCATCTCTTGGTGTTTTAGAGTCAATTCTCTCTCTCCCGCCTTTTTTTTAAACATATCAATGTAATATTTGCATGCATTGTGATTCTTACTTGGTTCTGAAGTCGTCTGCTGCGAGTTTTGCATTGTCAATTGCCAGATAGATGCCTCCATTGACACGGGTGGCATCCTGGATCTGTGTAAAGAAGAAAGGTTTCATGTTACATGGAGGTCTGTGACTGCAAACAAGAGTCAGTAGACATTAACAGGTCACATAGCAATACAAGGAACACAAGGACGGTAGCGATCACGTTACATGTGGTGACATACCTTTCCCTGCAGGTCAGCAATGGTGTCCTGGAAAACCGAGTAGTCACGGGAGGAGGGGGAGGTCTTGTTCTCCAGGAACTGGCGGATCTTGATCTCCAGCTCGGCGTTGGCATTCTCCAGGATGCGCACCTTGTCCAGGTAGGTGGCCAGGCGGTCGTTCAGGTTCTGCATGGTGGCCTTCTCGTTGGCGCCCACGTGGAGGTCCAGGCCGTCGGCGCCGCCCAAGCCCGCGGCTGCTCCCAGGCCATAAGCGGAGCTGCTGCTCACGATGCCTGCGCCCCCCATTCCGTAAGAGCTTCCGCCGCCTCCGGAGCTGAACATGCTGGTGGAGATTCTTGTGCCCCCTGCACCGCCGTGCACACTTGAAGCATATCCCCGACGAATGGAACCCCCACCCAGGCCTCCGCTTCCGAAGGAGCGCCCGGAGAAGGAGGTTCTTCCGCCGCTGCTGGTTCTGATTGACATCGACATCGCTCAGGAGGTTTGCCTGCCTTGGAGAGGAGACGGAGGGCTGAGATGCTTGAGCGTTGTCTCCATCACCCTTTATATGCTGCAACAGGGGCTGCCGCCTCTGCTGTGAGTGGAGGAATGCTGCCCTGAGGGGAGGAGCGTCACCTAAGATGGGCGACCTGCTCCTCCCACAACACACACACACCCTTCAGGTTTATTTTCTGCAACAATCGAAGGGAGAAAGTAAATTATCGAAAGGGAGATACAAGTTAATCCAACTCTGTGCAAAACTACCTTAAACAAGCATAGAGTATGCTTCATTATTCCATTCAACCTTTGTTCACCATGTTCTGTATTGATATGCACAGAAACAAAGCATCCGGCTGAACTTTATCTTTTATTGCTACAAAGTATGAGAAGTAAAGCAGCCACACCCCTCATTGTAAGCCTCAGGTTAGTTATTTAGGCAATCCATAAGGTTAAAAGACTGACAGGTAATCTATCCTTATTGAATTTGTGCCATCATTCTTGAACAAAGCTACCTTCCCATGCTGGCCAAACCTGTTGTGTAGCCAAGGAAACAAGTATTGTCAACACCATAAAGTAGATGATAGACTCTTTCACTTGATACTCAGCCAGCTCTCTTCTTTTCAATCAACTCCCCGTTGTGTTTTTTTCTTATTCATAGTTTGTTTTTCACACCTTAAATTCGCCTAACCAGATCCGATGCTTTTTCCTCTGTTTATTGCACAACAATAGCTGGAAACGGGTTGCTAGTTCAGGTCTGTTTTAATGGACATTTATGATGTTTGTTGAGCCCTGGCCTGGTTCCAGGCCGGGCACTGTGCTGCGGAACACTCAGCCATCGATGACTCTGCTCCTTCTTTATTTTCCTGGCTATTATAAGTTGGCAAACCGTGCCCGAAACAAGAACAAGCTCTTTCTTGTTTGCTTCTTTCCATTTCGCCAGAGTATTTCTTTTTAGGCAATCTTTTTACAAGGTCCCACAGGATTTTAAACAACAAGTCTCACATCAAACATGTGGAAAGGTTGATTTAATTAAGGCAGTAATAATAATGCATTTGTGTTTTTGGGGGGCGTTTTAGTTGGGGTTAAACCTAACAATGAGGTGTTTTACTTCTAACTAGCAGATGATTACTGCAGGCCGTCCACATACACGGACGTAATACAGACCAGATGTTTCATTTCACTGCTGCTGTTACCAACTCATCCCATGCATGTGCTACGGCTATAAATTATGTCCGAGACATTTTTGTCTGTGTGGAGATAGCATTTTGGCACCAACACACCAAACTCCAGTGTTTACATAATGTAATGTATGGCTCTGTACAGCTTAGTTGCACTTTAACTAGAGTTTTATTGCTTCATTCAAAGAAGCACACACTCTTTTTTTTTTTTAAAGTAACCCAGTTGGAGAAGTCTTAAGGCACAGAGGTATAGATAAGGATGACCTCCATTATCTCATGGTATTCGTGCTATTCCAAATATTTAGTTTGCAACTTCACCTCATTTCTAAAAATGTCTATTTTTGTTGTCACAGAATATAAGACAATGCAAAATCTGAAATCGTAACAGGTGAAAATATTCTACAGTTATTATGTACCGTGTATGTTTTTCTTATTATAATTATATATAAATATTTTCCTGATTCGGTCAATTTGATCTTGTTTTAGAAAAACAAGCCTAACATTTTAATAAAGATTAAATAAACTAAACTTAAGGAAAGAATTCTCCCACTGAATTAAGATAATTCTGCTTAATATTGTACCAAAAACAACACATTCTCACCTAATAAGCTTTCAGCTTTTGCATAGTTCACCGACAGAGTCCGTGCACATTGTTACGCGGTGGGTGTGGCACCGGAGAAGAGGTTTAACCACAGCGTTTTATCACGATACATTCCGCTTCATTTTGTTTATAGAAGGAAGGAGTTAAAACAACAATTATGACTAAATGTATGAGATATTTCAGACCCTGCAGCATTGCGAGTTAACAAAGAACTGAATAGAAGCTGTTTTATGTGGAACGACAAAAGCTGTGGGACTTTTCCTCACACTTCATAACATCACCACACAAACACATTCCTTCATTTTTGTTAGTAATAGCAATAAAATTGATGCAAAAGGACATTTATTATGTTCTCCTTATTATTATCAATAATGAGAATACCTTACATAATGCACTTGGAAACACTTTTTAGTGATTTCTGCCCAGTTACAGTAACACACATCAGCAGTTTAGGAGAGAGGACAAAAGACTAAAGCTGGAGAATGTATCATAGATGAGGTTGAATAACATTTTTGTATAATAATTTATGCATTATCATTTTTTTTATTTGCTTAGTTGATCTCCTTGTTGTAAATGAAGTTCATGCATGATTAAAAAAACCCTTTCACCGGGTGGAGCATGAGGGTTCATTGGTGACCTTTGACATGGCAAGGATTGAATTATATATATTACAATAGATTTGATCAGTTAATTCACTAAACCAGGCGAAACCAAGTCAGTGGAACCAAACCACGTCCAAAATTGTGCATTGAACGTCACATGCAAAAACATGACATGAAAATCATCACAGGCTATGTAATTTTTTATTAGCTAACATGTTGCACAGCAGCTTGTTAGCGATCTAACACTAATATTGGTATGTTAACATGCTAACATGTGACGGTTAAAGTCTTGGCATGAGTTCCAATGTTGACACATGAGCATAGGGAGTTTTTTTTAGATGATACTCAACGTTAGCTGTAGTTTCGGCAGCAGCACTGTCAGGAACTCTTACACAGGTGAGTTGCTGACAGATTCTTTAGTAGTGTAGAATGTCATTATTGCATTACATTATTAACTCATCAGCACTATACATACAATGCATTTACAGAATAGGATAGCTACAGATATAGAAATACAACAGTGCTAATCAGACATGCGAAGGAATCTTTTTGCACGTCTCCTCCATCCCTGCAGTTTTCTGCAGATACGTCCAGACATGCAAAATTAATTATGTCCAAGAGGGGCATCTGGTCATGTGGTATCCTCGTAAATCTTCACTTGAGGATGGAAATTCCTCTGAGGGGTTGAGCAGTGGAAAGCAAAAAACTTTTTTTTTTTTTTAACTGTTCTACCACACCTGCCTTCTTTCTTCACCTGTTATTAATCTTTCTCAGAGGTCATTGTGGAATGGAATGAGGCGTGTTGTATAAGTAGGAGCCTTTGTATTATTACAAGTAACAAATGGAGCAACGTGCAGTTTAATGCACATAAAATTATATGTTCGGTCCCGTAATGTAAATTTGACAGCACTGATAAAATGGACTCAATACACAGCTTTGTCTGTGGTATTTGAGGGAAGGTGGGGCCATTCAAGGCTGTTTGTGTGACAGCAATGAAAAGTGATTCATAGTTTAGTGCTGACTGTGTGAAAAGTTTCTCAGTGTTGCATAACGCATGTTAGTAATTGTAAAATAAAACAGTTGTACATGAACTTTAAGATTTATAAATAAATAACTTACATAAACAGACATAAAATTGACTGGTTGAAGCAACAAGAAAAACTTTAGAAATTTATAATAAAAGTTTTAAAACTGCAAACAAACTACTTGGATTTGCCTACAATTTGGGGATTTACATTTAAACATTTTTTGATTGCAGTCTCGATAAGCACACACTCTCCAGAGAGACAAAAATATGAATTAGATTGATGTAAAAACATGATATATCAATATCATTTTCCACCTTTTTTTTGTTGGCAGCAGTCCTCAATCCTGGTTATACGACTTATTCATTCATTGTCAGAACACACACACACTCACACACACTAACTCTTCAATACACATACACACCACACCCTAACCTTCATGCAAAACACATACACTTTGTTGAAGATATTTATATTGCTGAATAGAAATCAGGAACATTTCTTGTAATTTATCCTTATGTCAAATATGAGAAAAAGTCAGGACTGCAGGGTGCAAGATTAAAAAAAGAGATGTTTTATGCTGTAATGGCAGTGTGATTACAAATCGCTGTTTTGCTGGGTGTCAAAAACTAACAAAGCAACACCTTTGGTTACACAGTGTAGCATAGAAACAAAATCCCAAACACACAACTTCTTAACAAAGTCAAAAAATACATTTGAAAAAAAATCTAAACTGAAAAGGACAGAAAAAAAAGTCCCTAGGGTTAAAGGGAGGTAAAGAGCTATGTGGCGTTGTGCAACATCTGCTTTAACAAGGACAGCGTTATTAGGTGAGTGATTGATGGTGATGGTATGACTGACAGAGGGCAAGGCGTGACTGGTTTCTGTGTGAGTGAAACAGCAATGAATGAGAGATTTATGATGCTAATTGAGATACTCCTGCAATTCACTTAGAAACATGTTAGTGATTCACTAACAACCATGTTCCACTTGTATATTGAAATTGCAAACCATAACAAATTTATGCACAGTAGCCTACACACATGCATGTGTAGGGGATGATAATCGTTTGCCAAAACCCATTTTAATAACTCTTTATGACACTTTTACTGCGTCACATACGCCGTCCACTTTTCATCTGAATGGGAATGAGTTCTCCAAAAAAGAAAAGGCCCTTTCAAGTGTGAGTACGAAGTTCCAGTCGGACACGAGCAGCCGCGGCCTGTGCTGGGAATAAGATCAGAATGTTCGAACTGCACTTACTGGCTGTGACATGAGAAATAGCCTCAGCTGCTTTCTATATGGGCGTGTTTCTCTCACGTAGGGGAGAAGACCGGCATAAAACAATATCTCACTTTTTTATCACGTATAGGAGAGCACATGTAAAACTAACTCGCCCTGCGGCATCGGGGTTGGGTTTTATCACATACTGCTTCTCTGACTTTAAGGTATTTAAAATTGTATTTCAGGTCCAGACAGATTTAGGCTGCACCGAGCACACGCCGCTGCAGGTAGAGGCCACACCCTTTACGGCCAGAGGTGATTTACTGAAAACTCCACAGTGCCTGGAAATTTACAACAAAACATGCAACAGACCTGCGAGCTAAATTCTCTTTTTTTGTCACACTTAATTTATCAAAGTAAATAATATTCATTTGAGAGCTTTGCTGTCTCATCATTGTATTGCATAATAAGTACAATGCTTAAATTAATTGCATAATGAGCCCTTATATCCTGAGTTAATTAGCCTAATTGCCTGTGCTTTGTTGATAATACAGATAACTGATGTCAGATAATGTGAAGTCACATGACCATGTGATTGTTTTATCATTATTATTATATATTTAGAGATAATTTTCTACTGCAAAATGTAGTTTTTCTGTACTATGTTAACCACTGATTACTGCTGTGTAATGCAACAGTGTGCTGCTGCTGCTGCCTGTGCAGTGGAACAAAAACAAGAAATAAACTGTTCTATATCCTGTTGTGTTTTATTAATTAGTTTAAGTTTTTCTAAGAGAGAAGTGAAAGAAATGAAAGAGAGGTGGAGAGAAAGATTGTTCTTGAAATTTTCACTTGTGAAAAGAATAGAATTATTGATATGATTATTATTTTTTTCCCATATCGAAATTAAGGCTAAAATAGGAAAAGTAAAAACAACTGAGTGATATTCTGCCTGTTTCTACAAAAAATCTCAAAAGTGCTCAAATGATAATCAAATAATGATCTATAGAAAGCTAAAAGGCTCCGACAGAACACTGAGTTTTCCTCAAAAATTAATTTTGATTCTTTTTCAGTTTTCACTCTTTCCTCACGCTGTTGGACATTAAAACTCGACTTTGAGCCTCTCAGACTTTCAAGTCCAACAGTAAGTAGAAATAGTGAAAAATATAAAAGAAACTCTGTGCATAAGGATTGTTCGTTGGCTCAGCAGTTAACACGTTGATTTTGAGACTCACGAGTTGTGGGTTCAAAACCTCCCCCTAACTTTTGTAAGTAAAGCCCCAAATGTTGAATGAAAGCTTTAGGAAACTCTACAAATATAACAGGCTGGGTAGCTTTGTGTGTTAGAAAGCTCCCTGGAAGTTTTCAGTCATGGGTTCAAATTGTGAAGTATGCCCTTTTTGAGCGACATATAATATGACTTACTATTGTATGAACAACGACCTTTACAGTTTTCACTCTTTCTTCTTACTGCTGGACTTCAAAACTCTACTGAAAGTTGAGGGTCATGGGTTTGAGCCGCTGTGTTTTGACGTCCAACAGAAAGAAGAAAGAGTGAAAACTGTGAAGGGAACAAATCTAATGAGATTTCTTCTGTGGCTCAGCAGGTATGACACAAGCTTGGAGAATTGCTAGTTGTGGGTTCGATCCCAGCTATTAACTTTTAACGTAAGAAACCCAAATGGTTAATGAAAGCTCCTACTTTTTACTAAACTTATACAAACATGGCAAACTGGGTAGCTCGCTGTGTTAGGCAGCTGCCTTGTGTGTCATGAGTTCAAACATTGGTGATTTTTTAAAGGCCGATATCCAAAGTAAAGATGCTAAAAGCCCCCAGAGTATCTGCCCTTCTTCCTCAGGTCTTGTGGCAGTGTGAGTTACTCTCAGACCCTAAACCTCTGGTAATGCAGGTTCAAAGCACTCATGTGAAGGTTGTAATGTTTTAAAGTTCGGAATTTAAAAAGCCAACATCTGAAGTGAATACGTTAAATGCACCAGGAGATCCCTCCTCTAACATGACATGAGTCCTGGTAGAGTGAGATAGTTAGCTGTTACAGGTCGAAGGCTTGAAGGCAATGGATGCTGGTTTGAACATGTCTCCTGACATGCTTAGCCTCTGAACCTAAAAGGCCATCAACTAAAATGTGTTGAAAGACAGGACAGCATATCCATTACATACAATGATTATTATCACCTTTTTTGGGCGACATACTACAGGATAAGCTTTTTTGAACTGCATTGTATAGAATAACTTTTTTAGAGGCAGATAGTATTTAATTATCTTTTATGAGCGACATACTATAGTATGACCAATTTTGAGCCACATGCTATAATATGACCATTTTTGACCGACATACTATAGTATGACGATTTTTGAGCGACATACTATAGTATGACCATTTTTGAGCGACATACTATAATATGACCATTTTCGACCGAGATATTTTAATATGACCTATTTTGAGCGACATGCTATAGTATGACCGTTTTTGAGCAACATAGTATAGTATGACCGTTTTTGAGCCACATATTTTAATATGACCTATTTCGAGCGACATACTATAGTATGACCGTTTTTGAGCGACATACTATAGTATGACCTATTTTGAGCGAAATACTATAGTATGACCATTTTTGACCGACATACTATAATATGACCATTTTTGAGCGACATATTCTAATATGACCTATTTCGAGCGACATACTATAGTATGACCATTTTTTAGCGACATACTATAATATGACCATTTTCGACCGAGATATTTTAATATGACCTATTTTGAGCGACATGCTATAGTATGACCGTTTTTGAGCAACATAGTATAGTATGACCATTTTTGAGCCACATATTTTAATATGACCTATTTCGAGCGACATACTATAATATGACCATTTTTGACCGACATATTTTAATATGACCTATTTTGAGCGACATACTATAGTATGACCGTTTTTGAGCGACATACTATAATATGACCATTTTTGAGCCACATATTTAAATATGACCTATTTTGAGCGACATACTATAGTATGACCTATTTTGAGGGACATACTATAGTATGACCATTTTTGAGCGACATACTATATTATGACCATTTTTGAGCAACATACTATAATATGACCATTTTTGAGCCACCTATTTTAATATGACCTATTTTGAGCGACATGCTATAGTATGACCGTTTTTGAGCAACATAGTATAGTATGACCATTTTTGAGCCACATATTTTAATATGACCTATTTCGAGCGACATACTATAATATGACCATTTTTGACCGACATATTTTAATATGACCATTTTTTAGCCACATACTATAATATGACCATTTTTGACCGACATATTTTAATATGACCTATTTTGAGCGACATACTATAGTATGACCGTTTTTGAGCGACATACTATAATATGACCATTTTTGAGCCACATATTTAAATATGACCTATTTTGAGCTACATACTATAGTATGACCTATTTTGAGCGACATACTATAGTATGACCTATTTTGAGGGACATACTATAGTATGACCATTTTTGAGCGACATACTATATTATGACCATTTTTGAGCGACATACTATAGTATGACCATTTTTGAGCCACCTATTTTAATATGACCTATTTTGAGCCACATACTATAGTATGACCATTTTTGAGCGACATACTATAGTATGACCGTTTTTGAGCAACATACTATAATATGACCATTTTTGAGCCACCTATTTTAATATGACCTATTTTGAGCGACATACTATAGTATGACCGTTTTTGAGCGACATACTATAGTATGACCGTTTTTGAGCGACATACTATAGTATGACCGTTTTTGAGCAACATAGTATAGTATGACCATTTTTGAGCCACATATTTTAATATGACCTATTTCGAGCGACATACTATAATATGACCATTTTTGACCGACATATTTTAATATGACCATTTTTTAGCCACATACTATAATATGACCATTTTTGACCGACATATTTTAATATGACCTATTTTGAGCGACATACTATAGTATGACCGTTTTTGAGCGACATACTATAATATGACCATTTTTGAGCCACATATTTAAATATGACCTATTTTGAGCTACATACTATAGTATGACCTATTTTGAGCGACATACTATAGTATGACCTATTTTGAGGGACATACTATAGTATGACCATTTTTGAGCGACATACTATATTATGACCATTTTTGAGCGACATACTATAGTATGACCATTTTTGAGCCACCTATTTTAATATGACCTATTTTGAGCCACATACTATAGTATAACCATTTTTGAGCGACATACTATAGTATGACCGTTTTTGAGCAACATACTATAATATGACCATTTTTGAGCCACCTATTTTAATATGACCTATTTTGAGCGACATACTATAGTATGACCGTTTTTGAGCGACATACTATAGTATGACCGTTTCTGAGCGACATACTATAGTATGACCGTTTTTGAGCGACATACTATAGTATGACCTATTTTGAGCGACATACTATAGTATGACCGTTTTTGAGCGACATACTATAGTATGACCGTTTTTGAGCGACATACTATAGTATGACCATTTTTGAGCGACATACTACAGTATGACCATTTTTGAGCGACATACTATAATATGACCATTTTTGAGCCACATATTTTAATATGACCTATTTTGAGCAACATACTATAGTATGACCTATTTTGAGCGACATACTATAGTATGACCATTTTTTAGCCACATACTATAGTATGACCGTTTTTGAGCGACATACTATAGTATGACCTATTTTGAGCAACATACTATAGTATGACCGTTTTTGAGCGACATACTATAGTATGACCTATTTTGAGCGACATACTATAGTATGACCGTTTTTGAGCAACATACTATAGTATGACCGTTTTTGAGCGACATACTATAGTATGACCGTTTTTGAGCAACATACTATAGTATGACCTATTTTGAGCGACATACTATAGTATGACCGTTTTTGAGCGACATACTATAGTATGACCTTTTTTGAGCGACATACTATAATATGACCATTTTTGAGCCACATATTTTAATATGACCTATTTTGAGCAACATACTATAGTATGACCTATTTTGAGCGACATACTATAGTATGACCATTTTTTAGCCACATACTATAGTATGACCGTTTTTGAGCGACATACTATAGTATGACCTATTTTGAGCGACATACTATAGTATGACCGTTTTTGAGCGACATACTATAGTATGACCTATTTTGAGCGACATACTATAGTATGACCGTTTTTGAGCGACATACTATAGTATGACCTATTTTGAGCGTCATACTATAGTATGACCGTTTTTGAGCGACATACTATAGTATGACCTATTTTGAGCGCCATACTATAGTATGACCGTTTTTGAGTGACATACTATAGTATGACCGTTTTTGAGCGTCATACTATAGTATGACCGTTTTTGAGCAACATAGTATAGTATGACCATTTTTGAGCCACATATTTTAATATGACCTATTTTGAGCGACATACTATAGTATGACCGTTTTTGAGCGACATAATATAGTATGACCGTTTTTGAGCGACATACTATAGTATGACCGTTTTTGACCGACATAATATAGTATGACCGTTTTTGAGCGACATACTATAGTATGACCATTTTTGACCGACATACTATAGTATGACCGTTTTTGAGCAACATACTATAATATGACCATTTTTGAGCCGCATATTTAAATATGACCTATTTTGAGCGACATACTATAGTATGACCGTTTTTGAGCGACATACTATAGTATGACCGTTTTTGAGCGACATACTATAGTATGACCGTTTTTGAGCGACATACTATAGTATGACCTATTTTGAGCGACATACTATAGTATGACCTTTTTTGGGCGACATACTACAGGATAAGCTTTTTTGAACTGCATTGTATAGAATAACTTTTTTAGAGGCAGATAGTATTTAATTATCTTTTATGAGCGACATACTATAGTATGACGATTTTTGAGCCACATGCTATAATATGACCATTTTTGACCGACATACTATATTATGACGATTTTTGAGCGACATACTATAGTATGACCATTTTTGACCGACATACTATATTATGACCATTTTTGAGCGACATACTATAGTATGACCGTTTTTGAGCCACATATTTTAATATGACCTATTTCGAGCGACATACTATAGTATGACCGTTTTTGAGCGACATACTATAGTATGACCAATTTTGAGCCACATGCTATAATATGACCATTTTTGACCGACATACTATATTATGACGATTTTTGAGCGACATACTATAGTATGACCGTTTTTGAGCGACATACTATAGTATGACCATTTTTGAGCCACATATTTTAATATGACCTATTTTGAGCGACATACTATAGTATGACTATTTTTGAGCGAAATACTATAGTATGACCATTTTTGAGCCACATATTCTAATATGACCTATTTCGAGCGACATACTATAGTATGACCGTTTTTGAGCGACATACTATAGTATGACCATTTTTGAGCCACATATTTTAATATGACCTATTTCGAGCGACATACTATAATATGACCATTTTTGACCGACATATTTTAATATGACCATTTTTTAGCGACATACTATAATATGACCATTTTTGACCGACATATTTTAATATGACCTATTTTGAGGGACATACTATAATATGACCATTTTTGACCGACATACTATAGTATGACCGTTTTTGAGCAACATACTATAATATGACCATTTTTGAGCCACATATTTAAATATGACCGTTTTTGAGCAACATACTATAATATGACCATTTTTGAGCCACATATTTAAATATGACCATTTTTGACCGGCATACTATAGTATGACCATTTTTTAGCCACATACTATAGTATGACCTATTTTGAGCGACATACTATAGTATGACCATTTTTGAGCCACATATTTTAATATGACCTATTTTGAGCAACATAGTATAGTATGACCATTTTTGAGCCACATATTTTAATATGACCTATTTTGAGCGACATACTATAGTATGACCATTTTTGAGCGACATACTATAATATGACCGTTTTTGAGCCACCTATTTTAATATGACCGTTTTTGAGCGACATACTATAGTATGACCATTTTTGAGCGACATACTATAGTATGACCATTTTTGAGCGACATACTATAATATGACCATTTTTGAGCCACATATTTTAATAAGACCTATTTTGAGCGACATACTATAATATGACCATTTTTGAGCGACATACTATAGTATGACCCATTTTGAACAACATTTAAGGGTTTTAAACCTTTATGTCGACAGGTGGATTTTTGCATTGTTTGCTTTGAGATCCTTCTCAATTTCTCAAAACGAAAATTTCCTTTCCATATAAATTGTCCGGTCCTCTAAATTGCATCGTCCCTTTAGCGTTGTGAAACCCTGCATGTCCAATTCTTTAGATGATTTGTAATTATGGCAGAGCAGCATGTAAATGTCGTTGTTTCAGTCTCAGCCCAATGCTGAAAGTCCCTATTTCACTGTCAATTGTCCCTGATGGCGCATGCGTTTCTCAATCTCCTCTCCTTTGTCTTCATTTAACAACAGGGCTGTCTCACAATAGAATAGAACATCACCCACTGCCTCCAGGCCAGAGCTCACTGAAATGCAGGAAGACTCGTCTTGGAAAATTCAGATCTCTGCAGCTACTGCTGATTTAAACAAAAGGCCACACTGAGGGCCAAAGGTTTATTTACCCAGCTTTCCTGTCCTGTCCTGTCCTGTCCTGTCCTGTCCTGTCCTGTCCTGTCTTGTGGTAGTATTTGCTGTTGTACATTTGTGTTGTATATGACCTGTTACTGTTTTCTGTATGTATGTGTAAATCTTTCTGTATTAAATGCTCCTTTTAGTATCAAATATCCACATCCATTGTTAAATGTCCCTTTCAGCTCACTGCAATGTAAATATATCTGCTGTGCAAATGTTTCACTGGCCTCTTTTGTAAAAAGTAATAAATAAATGTTTATCAGCATGTGTGTGTATTTGCAGATTATTTCTGAGACAAACTGAGGAGAACCAGGGGAGAGCATGGACAGTAAACATACACATGTATCTCTCTGTTGAAGTCATAAGTCTTTTTAAACTGCCTGCAGTGTACAGTAAGTTATCTGTGTAGTTTCTTGTCTCGTCATGCAAAATACTTCAAATTGTGAAAGCTAGACAGTAGACAAGTTAATATGTTCCTCTTTGCCTAAACTTGATAAAGTTCTCTGCCGCACACAACATGATTTATATCTCAAGATCTTTGATCTGGCTCAGTAACCATGCAACAAGGCTGGAACTGATGGAAACACAGAAGCAGTGAAAGGGAGAGAGGCATCACACGATGAGTCAGAGATTAACTCATCAGGAAGCTCAGCCAGCGGCGTTTGAAGTTTTCAAGTCTCCACTTGATCCAGCTCCACCCAAACGAAAACTGTAAACCGCACAGAGCTAAACCATCAGCTCGGAGACGTTTAGACAGCTACTGAGTTATATCCAGGACACATTTATCCTGCTCACTACAGCGCTACATGTTCCTGTGTAGGCCAGACAGAACAACACTGTGCCTGGTGTGCTATTTCCAGAACATTGTTTATTGTCCTGTGAGTAATTCATTATGTCTGCAAATGTCTTTTGTGCTGCAACAATGTGTTTTTACTTTGGTAGAAAAAAAAGCCACCAGAGTTCTATCAGGACAAAGGTGACACCTGGTGGTTTGTAATGGAATTGCACTCTTAAATAATACATGACCTGTTAAATTAGGTTTTAATTAATTGTATTGTTGCATAGAAGAATATTAATATTAAAAAAAACTAATGGTATTTTTTTATTGATTCTAGATCATTTTTCTGACTTTTTTCTATATTATTATTACATATTATTGTGATTATGACACGGTACTACAGGATACTACAAGGTACTACAGGATACTGCAGGATACTACAGGGTATTACAGGGTACTACGGGTTACTACAAGATAGTATCAGTGTAGCGTGAAGTACTTTTTGCTTTCCTACCTCTGTGTCTGTACTTTTGAGGTTGACCCCCGAACTCTGGCAGGTCGCCTTCAGCTCTGAGAGCCGCATGTTAAATTCCTTCATCTCTGTTGTGCCAACAATCATTCCCTTCTGGATACACACACACACACACACACACACACACAATGTGTCTCCCCTCTAACCTTGTCTTGACACCTTTTTTTTTACCTGTTGCCTCCTCTGCAGGTGTGGGGTGCTGCAGCTGCAGCTGCCAGCAGATGGAGCCTGTACACCAGAAACAGGACAAACCTATGGACTATCATTGCTTTAAATCCTTCTCAATATTACAGAAGAATTTACATGTAAGAAGAATGTAAAGTTACTTCAATTTGAAGTTCCATTGCTAGTTTGGAGATATCAATCTGTAGCGTCATGCTTTGATTCTCTGAATATCTTTTTGTGATTTAAATAGGTTAAAGATATGCAAACAATGTGTGTGTGTGTGTGAGTGTGTGTGTGTGTGTGAGTAGCACAATCCTGCAGATCCACAAACACTGATTGCATCAAAAGATTCATATCATAAGTGACAATAAGACAACTGTTGGAGACTTTCCAGCTATTCGAGGGTGAACCATCCTGCCCTTTAAGCGTAAATATCTTCAAAAGAATCTCTTGTGTTCATATCATAGTAAAAATTTCACATTTTCTTTAAAATTGTAGTGGAGTAAGAGTAAAAGCAGGAGCGAAATAAAACACAGTGAAACTTAAAAGCAAGTTCTCTTCATTACTTACAATCCCTGAACATGTGCGTTCCGTGCTTCCCCACTTTGTTTGCTTCTCCCAACGTGGAGGAAGTAATAATAACGCTCTGAACAGCCTGTTAGACGACACTAGACACACAATAACTGGGCCAGTTGGTATTGTAGAAAATCCATAGAGTGTGTAAACACTACAGTAGGACGTCAGCAGGAGAAGTTCAATCCACAACATGACATGCTGTAGGCTGTAAATGTGTGATCCATCAGTGTGTACCCTCATGGTACTAAAATGAAGGGAAACGGATACTACAGTACAAGGAACTATAAAAACATTGATTTGTCTATGTTGTTAATAACTGTCGCTGTTGATATCTATATTATATATATATCATTACCCAATAAAATAATATCCTAAGTCACTTTTTGTCCTAAATCATCTCCTGATGATGCTGCCACATCAGATAAAATTACCTTAATCCTCTTAATACTCTTTATCCCTATAGGACGATTTAGGCTGTTTAACAAGCTGAACATGTTTGTTGTTTGAATGTCTACTGCAGAGTGATAAAGGCTATAATGTTTCCTAATACTTTAATCTAAATTTCACAAGTTGCACTTTAATCATAATTTAATATAAAGCACTATGCATATGAATACATTTAATAAACACACAGGCAAATAAAAAAGAAAGAAAGGAAATTATAAGATCATGTGTCATCACCTCAACTCGATGTGCAATGAAAAACAGGCAAAGTGATAAAAACCGACCTGCATCCTGACTAATTAGTTTATATTAAATTTAAGTACAGGTCATATAAGGTTTGAGCTGCACAATGGAATCAAAGGACAGTTTAATCCAGGTTTAATCAAAGTTGCATAAAGTCACACTAGAATGTAAAAAAACATGCCTCAGCCACTTTATTCTGATATAGTTTTCTATGCATTTGATCGTTTTTAGGGTTTTTGCGAACATTAAAAATAACTATAATACCATTATATTAATAGGCTGATAATATCTGATCTGAGGAAGCCTCAGATGATTTAAAAAACAGCTCTTAAGGAGTATTGGATTCCTAATGTAAATACATTGACTTGTTTTTACTACTATTGCCCTGCAAAAAACGTCCTTTTCCCGATAAGTGAGAAGCAGAATATCGGGTTTGTGGATGAACTGGTCCATTATTTCCTTTACGCACATCCGTTTCCCCAAATCAATCCAAAGCTCTGCAGCAGCCCAGCCTTTTTTTTCGGGCCGACATGTGCTTTAAAAACAGGTGGATGCTGCCACTCCAGCATCACTCCACTGGGATTTCTGCTGTGGACGCATCTCGTCTCGTACCTACAGTAAGTCCTCTCACCAGTCGTTGGGGTTTTTGTCTCCTTCAGTGAACCTAAACCTGTTTTCTCCTCCCGTTCAGACATGTCAGGGATGCAGATTGTGGCTCTCGCTCTGGTGGCTGCGCTTGTCGTGTGCAGCGCAGCTGCAGAAGCTCCAGATGTTCTACAGCAGCTTCTGGCCAAGAGGGAGAAGGCCAGACAGGAGCTGGGGACCCCCCAGGCCCGCTCGGCGCCCGTGCAGAGACGGACGCACCCGTCCGACGACGAACGCGAGATCATGACCAAGCAGATAATGCACGCGATATCAGGTATGAAAATCAGGGGCCTCCAAACCCTGATTGGGTTTGGATTCAGCTTCTAGATAATAAAGAATTATCAGCTTATTATCTAAAAGCTGGTGTTTGTCAAAGGGCTTTTTTATCATTAGAATTAGTTGTGTTGGAGTGGGCAGATCCCTAAAACCTGCAGCAGGTTTTAGGGATCTGCAGGTTGCAGGTTCCAAGCGGTCATGTGGTGTAACCTTAAAAATCCTGGATACAAGATAGTTTAACTCTTAGGTATTAAAATGTTAAAAGCACAGTCTTTTAAATATGTAAATAAATTAATCTTCGCATCAAAAAAATTGTATAAAACAAATATAAATGGACTTTAAATGAGAAACTAACACAAAATGTACACACTTTTATAGATCTTTTTTTAGAGATTTAAAAGCGTATTTATAAATCCAAAAAGGGTCAAAGATGTGACGCTTTGTACGTTTGTTTCTTTGTGATAACGTAGTTGGAGATGTCAAAGTCAAAGTCAATTTTATTGTCATTTTCTTCACATGTACTTGACAAAGGAATTTTGTTTATCCCTATCCTATGCGTTTTACATGTACAACAACATGTCGGCTCCATGTTATTAACATAAACTACCTGTAATTGAGGGGAACACATTTTTTGATTTTCTCATCCTGCTAACCATGATTTGTCACCGACTCTCCAACCAAGCAGTTTCACGCCTGATTTTACAGATTAAAGTCCCTGCGTAAAGTGGTTGATTAGTGTTTGCAGCTGCTCGGTGGGAATAAAAACCTGCAGCCGGGGCTGTGAACGCTCCTGTTCCATGTTCTGTTCACAGAGTTGATGAACTCCGAGTGCATGTCGGGCCGCGACTACCAGGGCTGGGTGGACTTCGGACGCCGCGACACGGAATGAGACACAGCAGCGAGAAAATTCAGATTTTATACTTGCTTCACTTCCCCTGCAACTTTATAATTAAACAAATGTTGAGATTGATCACATCTGCTCTGTTTTTTTCATTGTTGCCGCGTTTATCACAAACATACGAAGCTGTACTGGATGGAAATGCAAAGTTTTATTCACAGGTGGTACAATTTATACACAGGAGAATTGTTACACAGATAGAATATAATATAATATATAGATGACGTGATGCGTCTGATGGCGACACAGCACAGAGCAAACAGCAGTGCAGAGAAACAGTGGGTTTGGTTAATTATCAGAACCCGCGTTGAGGATTTATTCCCTTTTTATCCTATGCCTTTTTGCTTTTCACACAGAATCATATTCAATTAATTATGTGCATTTTTTTTTCCTTTTAAATAAACACAGCCCTCAAACTCGCAATGCCCACAATGCAATATCATTTACATCCCAGCAGCGGTTTTTAAAAAATTCCTGATGACTTGAAATACAGCAGATTTGCGAAAAAAGATGCTCCGTCAACCCGTTAAAACACACGTATTGCTTCGGAATATCTAATAAACCATCTTTGATGCGACCTTTTTTTTTGGTGAGGATTCTTTCAGGTTAAAGCTGACAAACGTCGCACATCTCAGCAGCTGTTACGTGAAAGCAGGTGATGCAGGATCAGTGGGTTCAGCCAGTGGGTTATCAGTCCCGTACGGGGCCCGAGGTCGTCGCAGTGATTCAGTTATTCCTCAAGTTTGAATTAGCAATAATTGACAATCTTATATACAACATGCCTTTCTCAATTCAGCAGCTGTTAAGCAGCAAGAGCAGCAAGAGCGCAGTTCTTCAGTGTGGTTTGGTTTGTCGTTTCTAACATTTACTGCATGTGTCGTTCCAACTTCCCTCAAATGACAACTTGTTTTATACACTGTACATAATCGATGTTCCAGAAAAGAAATGAACAGGGGATGATTTTTAAAACCAGAGTCAGAGGAGGAAAAACAACATGTAAAATGACACCCACAAAACAGAGTATAAAAACAGTTCTTCTACATATGTTATTTTTTGTGTGTAAAAAGAAGCGGTTTCTGTAGATTGTTGTTGATCAGGTGATTGTCCTGAGATGGAAATGTCTCTCACACACACACACACTCAATAGAAAATAGTACTGTACATTACAGTCAACTCAAAGTATGGCTCTAGCACATTCTGTGGCTTTTGTTTTCAAGACACCAGTGCCGGGGGGGTCCTGAACAGGTGGGAATCACATGGCTTGATGCAAAGTCACTACGGTGAAGAAAAAAAAAAAGAAAGAGGAGGAGGAGGAGGTGGATCAGCCCGCGTCCAACTCCCCGGCGTGGCCCGTCATCCCCCAGGCCGCCACCCTGTGCAGCCCCAGACGCTGAAGCTTCCCCACCAGGTTCAGGCTGAAAACGTTCCTCCGCCCCCCGGCGTGGAGCGGGGGGCCGTGGTGGCGGGGGAGCGGGGAGGCGGAGATGCCGCGCTCCTGCAGCAGCTGCAGGAGCCCGAGGGGCGAAGTGGTTGGGTTACTGGTGGTGGTGGTAGGGGTGGTGGGGGTGGTCCAGTGGGACGGGGGCGACGCGCTCACGTGCTCACAGTTCCGACAAGATGACACGCCGTAAGAGTGAAGGCTGCCGACAGAAAAGATCCACCGTCAGTATTTGGAAAAAAAAGGAAAAATACAGGAATACCACAACACATGAGCATAACCGAGCAGTTTGCTGCTGCACAAACAAGCAGAAATTCATTCATAAAAAAGTTCAAGCAATTCCGTTCAGTTCATTCGCTGTTAGTGCGTCGCTGCTGTCAGATGGATAAATGATGATGCTAGCGTGAAACCGCATCTGGTTGTTTTGTCCTGTGATGAAAACCTAGAAAGGGAAACACTGAAATATTTAAGCGCAACAAAAAGGAAGGAGGAATATGTGAAGGGTTAGAGGTATGGAACCACGCCATGGCATCAAGTAAAGGGTTAGTAGAAGGTGAAGGGTGGAAATTTAACAGAGTCACAGTACACATATTATAAACTCCAATCAGAGATACTTATTAATGCCTAATATCAGGAATTGGGCAGATTTTTTATTTATTTAAGTAGACATGGTACTGTGGCCCTGTTAATATTTAAGTAGTTATTCCAACCCACTAACGCTTACTTTGCACCGAAAGCTTCTTCTAGAGTTGGAGAAAGAGCCTGGACAGAGGTTTTCTGCCACTGTGGAGGTAAAGAGCACAGATTTGTAAAGAGAAAGAAAGAAAGAAAGACTCTGCCCACTCGCTGAAAGACTGCAGGGAAAAAAAGTTGTGGTTAATAAACACTTTTCTTTATTTTATAGAGTTCTGTTAGTTTACTACAATAAAAAGAAATTAAATTCACATCAGTTTAAATTGTCACGAGGTGACGATAAATAAAACAAATGCTCATTTAGACATTTTCTTTTGTTGTTTTTGCCTGTTTGATGTTTGCTATTTCATACTTAGATATTAAGAACATATTCTTATTTTTTTTATACTATAATATGACATTGTGAACTTGCTAAGCTTCTTTCTGCTCCTTCTACAACCTTTTTTTATTCCCTTTTTGCTTCTATCCCACAGAATCATATTTAACTAATTATGTGCACATCATATTGTCACCACCTGGTAAGAAATTAAAGTTTAATTTCATATTTTGGTATTCAAAAAGAGCCCTTTTATATTTTTTATACTATATTCTAATAAGACATCGTAATGAAGGGGCAGAGCTTCTTTCTGCTCCTTTTACAACTTGTGAGTTTTTAATTAGTTTAATTAGTTTTGATTTCATGAAAACTATCACATCTTTTGAATCTAATTATTATATTTGATCTATTCCAGGAAAAAGACAAATAAAAACACACAGAACAGACGCCGGAACATCAGAAACACATGAGTTTCTTACCTAGTGGAGATGGAGGGGGTGAGTAGGGAGGGTTGGAGGACTTGGCTGGTGGTTATGGTATGTGTGGGGGAGGTCTGGGGGAGGTTGGGACCGGATGGAGAGACTGTGTGAGGGTCATGGAGGGAGAAAGTCGCATTAAACTACGGACGCAGGAAAACGGCAGGTCACCGGAGCCGGAGGCGTTTAAAGGACAGTCGACGCGCCCTCACCCAGGCCGTGCGCTCCAGAGAGCAGCGACAGGTCCGGCTCGTCCTCCTCCAGGTCGTTGAGGCTGTACACGTGCTGCACGTCCACCTCCAGCTCCCGGAAGTCTTTGGTGAGGACGCCGGGCCGCGGGTGCAGGATTCCCCCCAGGTTGGGTTTGGCCAGCTGCTGCCACTGGTGCAGGGTCACCGAGCCTGGGGGAGAACGGCAGAGCAGGTCTCTACGGGTTAAATCCAGCTCGTTTTACAACTTTATTTTCTATTTTACAGACAAATACATTTTTTTTTAATCCTGAACAATAAGCAATGAAAATCTATAACCTAACAAACAAACAAATAAAAATGTAGCCCAGAGGATTTGTGAACACAAAGTACGATAGCAAACATTTTCATTTTCTCTATTTTTGGTGAACATTTTTCATCAATCGATTCATAGTGAAACGTGTAACTTGCAGACGCTGTTCTTTGGTAAAACGTCCATGAAAAAGTAGACACGAATATTCTAATATATCAGAGTATGTTGTTGTTGCTGTATTCTACACTCTTTATTGATTTACATGGACGCTGCCTTGGACATTATAGATTTTGGTTTCTCAGTTCAAATATCTTAATATCTTAATGCAGAGCAAACATCCTATCAACAACTAAGATTCTAACACTCAACTTCCGGGCCAGTTTCACCACTTTACGCTACATACACATCCTGCACCTTAAGTGTGCATTGGCTATGTATGTGAACATGTGTGTGTGTGCCTAGATATGCATGTCCATATATATATGCAAATATGTGTGTACGTGCATGTATGTATGTATGTATATATGGTTTGCTTATGCATTCCTTTTCCTTTTTTCTTGCTATTTATTAGTATTTTTTCTCCATTCTAAGTCCATAATGCATACTGTGTATGCGGATCAACAAATTCTATGAATTTTGTACATAGTGTTGTGTATTTTTATTTTTTATAGCTTTTATCTTCTTTAGCTTTTATTTTCTTTTCTTTTCATTTCTCTGTAACGCAGCAGTAACAGACACATTTCCTCGTTGTGGGATCAATAAAGTCATATCTTATCTTTTATTTAGGCTATTTAATCAAAATAACAGCTGTTGACAAATTAAGCTTTTGAGGAGAATGTTATATGGAGAAGTTACATACTGCATACATTTTAGGACTAGGACAAAATTCTAAACTTTTTCCAAGTCATTTCAAGGTATTACTTTTAAATTTTATAGTTGAATTTCCTCTGAGTCAGACATTTTACCGGCTCCAACTAATTCAGGAAACTAATACCAATACAAAGCTGAAGCTGCTACCTTCCAGAGGTTTGACGATCTGCAGGCGGTCGGGCAGGTAGGACCTGGACCCCCCCGAGGAGCCGCAGGACTGCCGCGAGCTGCCGTTGGAGTAGTTGGTGCCGGTGGAGGCGGCGGGGCTGGAGGCCAGGCTGTCGTTGGGCGTCAGGAAGCCGCTGGAGCCCTCCCCCTGCTCCAGGTCCGCCGCCAAGGCACTGAGTTTACGCTCCCGCTCCACGTCGAAGAAGGGCCGCTCCGACGAGTGGTTCTGCTGCCGGGCTGACAGGCTGCGCAGCGCGGCCTCCAAGTCCTGGCCCCCCGGCGTGCCCGGCTGGCCCAGACGCTTCGGCCCGCTGACGCTGCGGGGAGACGAGGTGACGCTGCTCTCGTGTTAATCGGCACGAATCATGACAGAAAGAAAGGATTTGTAGGACTGGACGTTACTCCAACACACCTGCTGTCCTCCCTCTGAGCGCCGGAGGAGCTGGGCCGGTCCTCCAGGGTCAGGCTGACGTTGTCCGAGCCGTAGTAGCTGGTCCGGGGGGTGCTGGTGCAGCTGGAGCGGACCGACGCCGGACTGGAGCCCGGCAGCCCCGGGGACTGGCAGCGGGACCGCAGCCGCCCAGCCTTGTTGACCACCTTCACGGTCTCAAACACGCGCCACGGGTGGCTCCTGGGGGGACAAACCGGGGGCTATAATATATATATACATATACATATATATACACATATATTTATATACACATATATATACACACACACATATATATACACACACACACACACACACACACATATATACACATATATATATATATATATATATATATATATATACATATATACATATACATATATATACACATATACATACATATGTACACACACACACACACACATATATAAATATATATATATATAAATATATTATTTTAAATTGTAGAACTACTGTATATTGGTCTTAGAGCTGATGGAAGAAAAAATTAAGGGGTACATTTTTTTTTTTTTTTAAATTCATGCCAGGAAAAAGATCAGAATTCTGACTTTAATATCAGAGATTAAAGGGAATTAGATGAATTAGATGATAAAGATAGTTTTTCTTTGGTTTTTATTAGTTTATCTTTTTTTGTAATATGGGGGGAATAAAACCAATGGCAGTTTTTCACAGTGAGTGGATTTAAGCATCATTTCCTGCTGAAATAATAGCAACCTACTCACTTCATGACCCGAACTTTAGTTATAGAATTTGATCTATGTTGAGCAGAAAAGGGGAAAAAGCACCTGCATTAGAATTATAACTTTATTTATTGTTTTAATGATATGATGCAGGTTTCTGTTGTTGTGAAAATCATGAATAAAATAGCAAATCCCAATATCTGCCAGAAAAAAATCTCCATTATATTTACATACATGTGGTACATTTGACATACTTGTACTCTGAGGGGGCCGGGGTGTCCAGGCCTTTACGGAAGGTTCCCTCTATCTCTGCAGCCAGGCAGTCCATGGGCAGGACGGAGGCCAGCGCCGTGTACCGCTGCACCGTGCTGTTGGGCAGACTCTTGTTGCGCAGGTTCTTCACGTCCTCGCGGGTCTCGTGCAGCATGTCCTCGCACTCGGAGTACTTGTCCTGCAGGTCCTTGAGCTGCAGGACGAGAGGAGACAAGTCTGTCAAACTGCAGCACGAGAAGAATATGTTCAGAGCATTGATGGAAAATACATCCAAAAAAGAAGCTCAACTAAGAGAAGAAAAAAAGAAATTGTCTTGCCTCTGAGTTTAGTTTGAGCTGAATCTCACGGGACGAACTCAGCTGTTGGTTCAGCTCCTCGTTCTCATGCGTGAGCTGGAGGGACGAGGGAGGAGGACAAAGAGTTTTATAATGACTTAATGTTGGTTCTGTGGATAAATCTAAAGCGTTTAAAAGGAGAGCATCTTAAGATGATAAGATAAGATAAGATAGGACTTTATTGATCCCACAATGGGGTAATTAGTCTGTTACTGCAGCGTTACAGAATAAAGAAAAGAAAATAAAAGCTGAAGAAGATAAAAAAAAAAACTAAAAAAAATAAAAATAAAAAAACACAACACAATGTACAAATTCGTAGAATTTGTTGATCCGCATACACAGTATGCATTATGGACATAAGAATGGAGAGAAAATACTAATAAATAGTAAGAAAAGAGTATGCATAAGCAAAGCATATATACATACATACATGCACGTACATACCTACATATATACACATACACACATATTTACATATATATATATGGACATACATATCCACGCACATACCCACATGTACACATACATAGCTAATGCACACTTAAGGTGCAGGGTGTGTGTGAAGAGAAAAAGTGACCAGTGAAAAAGTGACCAGTGAAAAAGTGACCAGTGGGGGAGAACTGACTGCAGTGCTGTCGGGATAAATGATCTGCGAAAGCGCTCCTTCTTGCAGCCAGGGTGTTTGAGTCTCTGGCTGAAGGAGCTGCTCAGCGCACCCACCACCCCATGCAGAGGGTGATGGGCGTTGTCCATGATGGATGTCAGCTTTGCCAACATCTTAAGTGTTGAGACTTTTTTTTTTTACCCCCAATTGGGCCTTAATTCTCCATCACAACATTATGTTCTACTCACCCAAGGTGTTTTTTATTATCACATTTGTAGATCTGCTGAAGATTTTGAAGACATCATGAAACAGCTTCCTATGGACAAAGTGATGCAGACCAGAACTAGGTAGTTTATCATTTATTGATGATAGTACAGTAGCACTGATAACGTGTAGGTATGTGTCGTGTTTTGTTCAGTTTTTAGTTTTTTTTTCTAATTGATTTTAGCTGCTCGCTTTGCAAGGAAGATGGCTGCCATCACATCTCTCCAAATGGAACAAGGTGTTGTCCAGGTGTTGTACCAGCTAAGTACTAGACAATCAATGGAGCTGTCAATAAACGCTTACTAAGATTAATAAAAACTAAAAATTGAACAAAACTTGACACACACCTACAAGTTATGCTGCTGAACCATAATCAATAAATGATGAACTACCTATGTTCTGGTCTGCATCACCTTGTCCATAGGAAGCTGTTTCATGATGTCTTCAAAACACAAAATCACATTTTCCTAATGTGAAAACAACACCACATACCGTTGTGATGTAGAATTAAGGGTCCAATTGAAAAAAAGGTCTTATCCTATCAGTGTGTGTGTTCTCACCCCTTTGCAGCGAGCCTGCAGATCGACGATCTGAGCGAGCAGCGAGCTGATCTCCTCCTGCTGCCGGACCGTGTCCTCCACCTTCCTCGCCAGCTCCTCCGACAGGTCGACCACCTGCTTGTTGACAGACGCTGAAACACACGAGTGCGGTTAGCGCCCCCTCCACCCTTTTGCATTGCGGTATCCTCTTTTGTTGCATCGAAACGGCAAGAACTTACAGAGCTCCTCCACGCACACCATCATCAGCTCCTGTTCCTGCTCCTCGTAGTGGGCCGTCTCCGTCGTGAGTTCGCTGGCCTGCAAAAAATATCGGAAAGATTTAACACAAGAATAAGTGAATCCACGCTGGAACGCTGAGAACTGCACGGCATCGCTTCCTGTACCTCTAGCCGCAGGCTGCGGTTCTCCTCCTCTAAGCCGCTCAGCTTCTGCTGCAGGAAGTCGTAGTGGACGAATTTGCTGAGAGAACTGGATGATTCGTTCCTTTTTAGTCTACGACAGGAAAAGAAAACTTGTCAGCATTAGCCTCAGGGGAAAAAATGGTTAATATAAATACAGTACAGGCCAGAAGTGTGGACACACCCTCTCATTTAATGCATAAATTTACCATAAACTGCATCTCATCATGAATATTCTAGTAACTGTTTATTAGCAATACAATACGAGACTCTCATTCTCATTGAGTGTGGTTCATTCATTTCAATGATAAAAGTTATCTAGATTACTGGATCTCCATTATATCACTAAATATACACAGGCTCATGAACGTTGATATTAAGTTCAGGTTGAAAAGACAGAGCAAATACTCAAAACTAAATTTGTGATATATGAAAAGATATTTTTATTATAGTTCAAAAAACAGCAGAAGGAAGTAGCAGTAGTAATCCTTCAACCTCTGTATGTGTTTATATTGTGTGTGTGTGTGTGTGTGTGTTAAACTCACGGCGAGTGTGACTCAGCATTTTCTGTCTCTTCTGTACTGGCATAGAACTGAAGGAGGTCATCTCTCATGGAGAGTTCATGACGAAGTTGAGCGATCTGGTAAAAAAAAAATCAATTTTAAAAAAGCCAATTGATGTTGAGCTCAAACACATGTTTGTTTTGGTAGTTGGTCTTTACCTCTTCCTTTGCAATTTCAAGCTGCTCGTCCAGCATCTCGTTCCGTGCCGTCAGCTCTTGGTTTTGCTTGAGCAGAGACTGACCGATCCTCGCTGCCAACTCTAGGTCCCGCTCTTTCTGCAGAGTAACAGGATAAAACCGTATTTAAAACAACATGCATACAGTTTTTGTGACAAACTGGCAATTGAGATGTTTTGTGATCTTCCCAATGAACAGATAGAAACAAGAGGGCTGAAAATAGCGAGAAACGGTCAGTGAGGCAGACGAGTTTAATCCTCTCTAATCCTGTTTATCAGCTTTGCTCTCTCTCTTCTTACCTCCTCCAGAAGGTGGGTGACCGCCTTGATGTCATGATACGTCTTGGTGACCTGGCCCACTCGCTCCGAGCACAGCACTGAGGGGAGGAGGGAGACAGGGATTTAATGAATGGAGGAGGACGCCGTACAGGAGAGAATATGGAAGACACACTCGCTGGTTCTGGGCAACCCTGCTATGTTATTTCTCATCAAACTGTCCAAAATGCATATACACATATACATATATATATATATATACACATATACATACACATACATATATACACATATACATATATATACATACATACATACATACATACATATACATACATATATATATATCTCCATTCTTATGTCCATAATGCATACTATGTATGCGGATCAACAAATTCTACGAATTTTGTACATAGTGTTGTGTATTTTATTTTTTATAGCTTTTATTTTCTTTTTTCTTTCTTTACTCTGCACGCTACAGTAACAAGCAAATTTCCCCGTTGTGGGATCAATTAAGTCATATCTGTGTGTATATATATATACATATACATATATACATACATACATATACACATATATATATACATATATACATATACACATATATATATACACATACACATATACATATATCCATATACATATATCCATATACACATACATACACATATATACACATACACATACACATATATATACACATACACCTATATATATATATACACATACACATACACATATATATACACATACACATACACATATATATACACATACACCTATATATATATATACACATACACCTATATATATATACATACACATACACCTATATATATATACATACACATACACCTATATATATACACATACACACATATATATACACATACACACATATATATATATATATATATATATATATATATATATATATATATATACACATACATACATACATATATATATACATATATATATACATATATATACACACACACACACACACACACACACATATACACACAGATACACACACACACATATACTGACATATATATAAATCTGAATTCATTGTGGATTATTATTTCTTAATGACATAACCATGTAAATAAATGAATAAACAAACTTGCTATATTATTTGGTTTAAAACATTTGCTAAAAAACTACAACTTCCCTCAGACTGACACCGTTATCTGGAAGAATGGAGGACTTGGACCAGAGCTTGTTGTTTTGGTTTTTTCTTTTTCCCCTGTAAGTTTCCAGATCCACAGACCACAACATCTCCATGTGGTCAGCTACGTTCCGATCCGCTTAGCTTTATCCTTCTAGCCCAGATAAGACACCAGCAAAGACCTCGGGTCTACTGGACACATATAGCTCAATGGGAGAGGCTGCCAGGAATAAACAGTGTAGTGGAGGGAGAAGAGTGACTGGATATTGACGCAAAGCTCTGTTTGCACCTGTAGAACGGCTTGTTGTGTCCACTTAAGAGTCAATAAGGGGGACGATGTATGGAGGATTAACTAGTCATGTTATTGATTTAAGAGGTTAATGTGCCACACATGAGCCAAACATGGACAAGAAATCATCTTTTGTAACTTAATTTCGGGACAATGTCAAAAATGTCATGTGGTGTAACCCGAAAAACTCTCTTTAAAAGATTTTAAAAACCAAATAAATGAATAAAAAACGCATGCTATAAGCTCGTTTTATATACTAGGTGGATGAAATATTTAATACGAATTTAACTTGGACATGCAACAAAAACAGACAAAAAACAAGAATTGACAGGACATTTACTGGTAAGAAACTGGAAATACAGAAAAAAAACAAAAAAAGAAAACATGAGGATAAATGTAAATTATTAATTTATATTTGGACTACACAATTTGACATGGGACAAAAAAACATTTTAATAGACCCGATGATTGCTTTTAGAACTATATTTTAAGAGGTTTTTGACTTTCTTATCTTACCAACTACATATATGTATGATATAAATTCAACACTGTATTTAGTCATAGTTTCATGGTTTCGGACCATGTCCTGTTAACATAAATATTGTGTATAAACATCTGATTCATGCCTATTTCAGGCTGCAGGTTGTGTAATCTTAAGCTCAGCGTGGGCAGACGAGCGGCTGCCAAACAGCAGAGTAATTAGCCTGAGATCCTTGAATTTGGCTTAGAAAGGTCCAGAATGGGCAGCTGCCTCGCTGTGTCAGTGTCTAATCAGACTAATGGACGCGAACCAGGGCCTGAAGTACTGCCCTGTAAAGTATAGCTGCCCATGAATTATACAGCATGAATAAGGTCCATACCACCCTGAGGTGATTTGCTGTAAGGTAGAGGTCATGTTTCCAGCCTTAGGACACTGCAAAAACTGAAAATTAGCCCATTATTAAGTAGAATTGTCTTATTCGTCTTTAAACCAAAAACCAAATTGATTGAACTAAATTTTCTGCATGTGGAATAAAAATTCTATACAATAATGGACTAACTGTACCAGAAAGACCACACAGCCTGTTAAAACTGCAGTTTTTATGTGTCCCTGTTGGCCACATGCTGCTCCAGGTCTGCAGGTTTGTGTAAAGGACAAGGACACTGCAGCAGAAAACACACTTCACCATCGCTGCCCAAGTCTGCAGCTTCACTACAGGTCATGCAGTGACTGGACCCTTAAAACTGACTTGTTTGCATATATTTGCATAATAATATTAATCACATGGATTCATCCGTGCTGCTTAAAACCTTTACCCGGTCATAGTAGACATACTTGCTTTTCTCCTTGAACTGAATGTCAACATTTCAGCTTCTGATAATATAATAATATCTGATTCTTTCCTATCGCTTAATGACTTTGACTTGGGAGGGAAAACAAACTGCTATTTTCCAGTCAGCAAAACGTATCTTAAATTCTTTCAAGTGCTTTTAAACCTAAATCAATATCTGGAACAGATGAGTTCCTCTCTCTCTCCCTGCATGTCTCAGCCACTGGTGTCATTGTCTAAATTAATTTTTTTTTTAAAAAGCAAAACTGGTTAATCACATAATAGCTTCAACTTTTCTCAAATCCTCTTGTGCTTTTAAGTGGATTGCAGCCAAAGGGCTAAGAGCAAAGTCTGCAGCAGATACTGTAACACCCCCCCACACACACACACACACACCCTTGTTAATCAAATGTAATAAAAAGCTATGTCAATATTTATCCAATCAGTGCATGAAGTAAAAAATTACCTCAGATTGAACCTGCTTTATGCTGGAACATTTTTTCGCGATTGTGTCATCAAAACACGGCGCCAACGCCGCCGGCTTGTTGTTCTTTGTCAACAAGGCACCAAGTGACACAGATCAGGGTGACAGATTTAGCGTTTGTTTGGCTCTAAATCCAGGCAGCGACCACAAACCGCTAACCTAATACCGCCGCACCTCGCAGACTTAAACGCTTATGACGTGTGTCACGGTGCGAGGATCAGACAGGCATGGAAGAGATCCCAGCAGAAAAGTGATCCCCCTGTGAGCTCTGTTATATGTAACAGCACAGACTTTAAGATGGATAGCAGCTAAAATTGTCTGATGGAGCTTGTTAAATCCGAGCGGTTTACATAAACGTGATTTAAATTCCACTCTGGACAATTGTAAGGAATGTAACAGCATTATCAGCACCACATGTCAGTTATAACTAAAACTAAAACACATCAGACATGGACAATGAATGCAGCAAAAACAGCTGAGGTCCATGTGTGCTGCAGCAAGTGGATTTATCCTGTTGCATAACAGAAAGACCTGAAATTTGTCCGGAACGTCCCGTCTTTCTGGAGCCGTGCCCGAGTCGCAGCTTTTTGGTGGCAACGTTGGATTGTGCCGATACATATTGTTCTTTATTCCTGGCAATGCATTCAAATCAGGGAGTATTCATTTTAATGTACGTATATTGTATAGCTATATAGGACAGAAACCAGGGCAGCAGTAGCGTTAATGCACCTGCAGGTTTTGTTCCACTGAACCTCTCAAACCTCTGAATAATTGAGAACATTCAACACCAGCCATTTTTAGAAAAGCAGTAAAGAGCTCATCACTCATTCACTCCTAAAATCCTATTGCATTGACCTCCATATGAAAACAGTAATAAGAAGCAGTACAAAAAAAAAAAAAAAAAAAGTAAAACTATGATCTCAAAGCTGCAAGTGACGACTAGTTATACTGTATGTGCACACAGCTTGATTGTGCTTTTGCAGCATGCACACACACACACACACACGCACGCACGCACGCACGCACGCACGCACGCATAGCACAGACTCCTTGACCTTCACCACACCGACAGGAAACATAAAAGATGTATAATATTTACAAAACCGCTCAAGCCTTCCGGCACCTTCATGATAAAACTGCAGCCGTCAGCACCAACCACAAGAAATGAAATTTGCAGCCTGGACTGAATGATGTCTGATTCCCCTTCTATGACGTCACTGCAGCCTGCAGTACATGCCGTTCACTATTAAGTATTAAAGCGCTCGGATATCGGGGATAGTGATGCAACCATGCAATTTACAAAGTGGATTAACAGGCTAGATTAAATTTACGTGACAGAAAAACACTTCACGCCCCTTGCATTATATCAAATTTCTCCAGTCGCACATCTTCTCTGCAGATTTCTGCTCATCCTCCCGTCACCTTTCTTTCATCCATCTCCTTCACACGCGTCTCTCACCTTGCGTCACCTCGCAAAGCCCGTCGCCGTTGTTGTTATTGTTATTGCTGTTGAAGCATCGCCTCTCCTCCTGCTGCTGCTCCTGCACTACGGCTCCGTCCACCAGGCTGGACGAGCTCCTGTCCTCCTCCTCCTCCTCGGACGCGGAGGAGCTCCACACCTCCATGGCGGGCGGCGGGGAGCTCGCCCTCCGTCTCGGCCTCTCGTTTAAAATCCCTTCTGGTTCTGAGTCTAGAGCTCGCCTGCCGTGCCGCGACACGCCGGCTGTGCGTTTGGAATCATTCTGCTGGCTTGTGATCGCAGGAGGAGGAAACGCAGCATCCAACTCGCCACAGGAGTGGGCGTACACACCTGTGTTTGTGTGTGTTTGTGCGTGTTTGTGTGTGCAAGAGAATCTGAGCCACTCGGGTGTTAATATATAATCCCTCAGGCTGTTAACGGCCATCTGTCGTCATCCCTGCCTTCGTTCACCTGGCCACGTTGGACTACCGGGTAATTAGAAGAGGGGAGGGAGAAGAGGGGGGAAGGAGGAGGAGGATATATAAAAAAAAAAAAAAAAAAGCTAAACCTAAGGAGAAACGCTGATACCGACCACGCTGACCTCATCCAAGGATGAAAAGGTCATATGGATTAAATAGAAATAAAGAAATAAAATGAAGATCAAGATTGCTGTGGATGTTTGAAGTGATGCTGCAGTGAGCCCACCCTACCCTGTGAGATGAGGGAGATGGTAGGTTCCGCCTCAGCCAATGGCTGAGCTTATTCTACCCACACACACACACACACACACACACACAGAGCTGATGGAGAGAGGCTCTGAGTCACACTGCTCCACACGCACGCACGTCACACAAGAACGCATGGAGGACAACACTCAATGGGTTTCCATATTTCCCTTACATTCTAAAATATTTTGTCATAAAAAAATAAAAAAATAAAAAAAAATCTCACACACACACACACACACACACACACACACACACACACACACACAAAAGGGGGAAAAATGTATAAAATGAGAAAACCTCAGCTACAAACCTAAATTAAGTATTTTTATCTGTCGTAAAACACAATGTTACAATATCAATAGATTTTTAATTTATATATTCTATCTATATTCTCGGTCTGTCTCTGAAACTGAACAATAGCCTGGGGCTTAAGTGATTAAATTGCATTTATATAAATAATTAACGAAATATATATATTTTTCAATTTAATCTGTATTTTATTTCATTCTTGTTTATTTTATCACTTCTTTTAACGAAATTCCAAGAGAAATTCTCAATTTTTGTTTTCATTTCGATGAATGCCCTCGCAGTTGCAACCAAGATGCTGCAGTTTCTTACAATCAAATATTAAGCGCCTCATTAATTTTTAACCCACAAACCGACTCTTCCAGGTCGGGGGCTGCACGCAAAAGACACACAAAAGGGGCGAGAGACAACTTTCGATGCCACTTCCTCCTGCTTTTTTGTCTCCGATAGAATTTATTCGTAAATTCTTTGAAATCAGCAAATCACACAACACATGTTGGAAGAGGAAATCGCATCATGCTAGAGAAAAGCTGAAAATCAGCACTGCATTTGAGATATTTGCATAACGTGCCTCTCCGACCACTGCTGCATTATCCTGTGTCTATATCACAAATCACAGACCTAGAATCCAATAACACTACCTGCCCAATTTATTGGACTTACAGGCAGTCGGCAGAGAGGAAGAAGTGGATATATTTTCTATAGTTTTCTAGAAACTAAATACAATTTCAATCATTCAAAGGAAATATGAACCGGGTATTTAGACTTAAAATTACCTTTTTGCTTTAAAGTATGTTAGATAGAGTTATGTAATACGAAATGATAATTTGTTAGACAATTGATGAGGGATCAATTTTTTTTGCACATTTGTTCACACATCTGGTTGAATGTACTGTTAAATATCAGTAAAAAATATCTATATATATTTAGATATGATTTCTAAAAAATATCTTTTTTCTTTTTTTTCCCAAGTCATTGAAATATGACTGAGGCAGTCATGCTATGAGGCAAACAAAATGGGTCATACAAGTCCAATAACAGCAGTGCGTGACAAAAACACAGGGAATTAAAAAATATATATATATTTCGAGATAAGGCGAGATACAATCAACTCAGTGAGTCACTAAACTAAAGCTGAAATCTCTGGTCAATGTTTGCTGGAGGAAACTCCCTGAAAGTCATTTTCAACCTTGTTTTGGACCCACAAAGTCAAAGTCACAAATATATAGAAATTCAAATTCAAAAAAATTTAAATTTCAAATTTAATATTTTTCCCCAGTCTTACAGTGCAATTTTAAGCTTCATTTCACTGCTTTGCTTACACTCTTCAATAAACAGTATGATGCTATAATTTTTTTTTTTTTTAACCGAGGTTGCAGAGATAAAACAATACACATATTGCTTTTTGCTTTATAAAAACAACACCACAGTGATAATATTGTGATATTGTCATCAATAAATATACAATTTCTTATATAATCCCAAGCATAATTCACACAGGTGTGATGGAAAAACTTGAAACCTCCAGCACATAAACAGAAAACAGACTTTACAGTCTTGTGTCCAGCAGCAACCTTCAGACTAGAAAACATACGCAGCCGATCGAAAACCATCCAGGTACGCCGCTAACAGGGCGACTGTGATGTCACAAGCGCCCACTGTGACCCAGCGGAAACGGCTTAAGAAGCCACGGCGGGTTAATCAGCTTGGCGACGTTTGCTGTTCATAAATGTCCCGAACGGCCTCGCTCGGGAGGCAGGTGGAGAAGCGGGCGATGGGCCAACCGTTTATATACGAAGCTCAAACCATGCTTACTTTCTAATCTTCTCACATCCACCCGATCAAACAAAATTACAGCTCTTATGTGATGAACCAATGAGTTGTTGCTGTTGACCATTTCTTGCTCCATCCTGAACAGATGCACATTAGTCTTCAATAAACCTTACAACCTCAGCACAAGTAAAGACGACAGAGAAAAGCTGGGAAAACCCCGACCTTCTCATTTTTATTCCCTGATCCTCTCACTATGATATACTCAAACGATTCTACGGAGTAATAGGATAAAGCCAGTGAATTTTTAGCAAAATAAAAATGTGATTTTGCTCAACAGTAAAGGGTCAGTAACAATGATTACACAATGAGAAAGTCAAAAACGGTTTAAAACACAGCTTTAAAAGTTTTCATCAGGTATCTCCAAATGTACATTTTGCATTCATGTTGATTTTATGTCATTTGAAAATCCATTCCTACCACTTTTTCCTGTACAAAAATCACACATAATGTGACATGTCAAAGGGTGTAACCAAAAGAAGATAAAAAAATTAAACTAGTTGATAGCATATCTTTAAACCTTTTCAAAGGAGTTAAACTATCTGGTAGTTTAAAGGGTTACATCACATTGGCATTTGCATTGACATTGTCCCTAAAACATCTTGGAACATGGAGCCCAGTACGTACTTAAGTACTTTAATTATTAAATAATTAAATAATTATTGCACACTTTCCACTTATTAAATATCATTCTTCTGCTGTATAATATATATTTAACTAAACTTTTAAATATTTAATCTAACTACAATATAAAACTGGTTTGACAGCATGTTTTTTTAAACCAAATACCAAGTTTATAGGGTTAAACCACATACCATTTTTGACATTGTCCCTAAAACATCTTGTAACATGGACCCAGTAGGTAAGCAGCAATACAGCAAAACCACATAAATGCATTTATCTGTGTATGGAAAAAAAGGCTGCAGGCAAATGCTTGTATGCTGGCTGTGATATGAGAACAGAGACGCCTTGATATTGGCCAATTCACCAGCGTGCTGCGTGTTAAGTGTAAATAACACAACTCACGGAAGTACTTGAGCGTCTCCGAGATCTGGTCGTGGGTGAGTCCCAGGACCACCTCTGGCTGCAGCAGGGGGGTGTGCAGCCAGTCGTCATGGTCGTACCCGAACACACAATCCGCTCGCAGGGTGTAGCTGGGCTGACCTTCTGACAGGAGGCTCACGATCTCCAACTCTGGCAGGTCTGAACAAAGGTCTGAGAGGAGACCATGTTGTGTGTGTGTGTGTGTGTGTGTGTGTGTGTGTGTGTGTGTGGAAAGAAACACAAAGCAAGAGAAAGCAAGAAGTTAATAACACACTGCCCTCTGCTGACAAATTGACAAACCTCCACTTTCCATCCATTCTAAACAGAACTGAATTCACCTTTGTTGCTCACTATCAACAGGTATGCAACATGCACATGAATTAAACTGGTGTATTCCTTCAGAAAAGTGGAAACATATTAAGTAGATATGTCATATTTGGCAGACTTATAAAGAATCCCTTACTTCCTAATTTTACCTATATATATATTCAATTCAATTCTATTTTATTTGTGTAGCCCAGAATCACAAATCGCAGATTCGCCCCAATGGGCTTTACAGTTTGTACAAGAGCAAATGGAATCCTCAAATCATACAGGGTAAAACTCCTTAATAAAAATCCTTAAACGGCATTTTTTAACAATTTGGGCGTGTCACTTTTACATCTGTTTATAAATACATGACTTTAGGCCCAGATTCAGTTCTGTTCTGTTAGGTGATAGTGCTGGAATTTCCTGAGGGTCTGTGAACACATCTTAGAGTAAGAAGCTGCAGCGTGTATATATGTATGTGTATATATGAATATCTATCTGCAATTCCACAATAAAAAGGATGCGCACCATGTGCCATGTGCAGGCTACATCTAAAAGCCGAGGTTGATCTGACAAACCGAGTGAAACACAAACTGCAGACCAGAGCCGCTCTGTGCTTTATAGATAGATGAGTGAAATTTCCATTTTTTAAATTTTAATAAACCTTTCGATCTTCTGCCTTCATGATGATTTCATGCATTATTTGTGATCTACCTGTCAGCGTAGACACATCGTGGCAGAGCGGTTGCACCAGGTCCCTGAGGTCCCCCGCTGCAGCGAGCTGAAGAGGCTGGGGGTCCAGGTCCAGGGCCCCCGGCGCCTCCCCCTGCCCCTCATGGAGGGAGAAGGCTGACCGGGGGTCCAGGTGGGCCTGTGTGAGCCAGGGGGGAGGAGAAAGGGGGACCGCAGAAGACGAGGAGGGAGGAGGGGGGGCAGGGCGGGACAGCTCGTCGGGGGCCGGAGGGTTCAGGGTGAAGGCAGGACTCAGGGATGGGGGTCCCGCCGTGGGGCTGAGGCCCCCTGGTGGATCAGGGAGAGAATGCAGACTTCCAGGGCATCAGGCTGTGATGGCCACAGAAGATAGAGACTAGGAACAGAGAAAGACAAAAAAAAAGTAGAAATGAGATATTACCGTGATACATGCTTAGACTAGAAGAATCTACTAAATATTATATTATTTCCCTGTTGGGGTGGCCATGCACCCGCCTACATGTGTTTAAATTATTATTGCACACTTTCCATATATCCTATAAACTTCACTTGTCCTGTGCTGTACACACACAAGTATATATATATATATATACACATATACATATATACATATACATATATACACATATATACATACATACATATACATACATACATATACATATATACATATACACATATATACACGTATACACACATATACATATACACATACACATATATACACACACACACACACACTCTTCTAACAACGCCACACCAAACTTGTTATATAAAGTACAGTTTCTAATTAATCTAAATCATGTAACAGGTTGAGATTCATGCATATTTTAACAGATGTGAACTCTCCTAACATCAACCCTTTTTGTTTGATCAGAGATCCTTTCACTATGGACAAAGCGGGGCCTGGACTCATGTGTTTGTGTGTGTGTGTTTAGGGGTCACAGAGATCCAGTTACCCTGAGCCTGACGCCACACACGGATCCGATTCCACAGCATGACTGTAACACGACTATAAACACCCTGCAGCACGAGGTGGGCCTATGCACGCATTACACAGCACAACAACAGGCCTGATAGCTTATACATGCAACTTAAACAAGTCTAAAGTAAGTATTTGCCAAAAAAAAAAAAACTCAATAGAATATACCCCAACAAATTTACTTTCATCATTTGCGTCATGATGTTATTCAATTATTTGCAGGTGAACATCCAGCATTTGTGTGGTTTGTCTTAACAGACGATTTCACAGAAATGTATGCATGCTGATAATGAAATACAGGCTGATAGTAATATCATGCAGTGCAAACAGTTGTGTATTATCTTCAGAATAAAGCTTTTTCCCACAGACTGGAGTTACACAAAAGGCCCGGACGCTTCACTGCTGACAAAGGGACACTTGATAGCTCGGCCGGGTTATTGCAGTCAATAAAACATGGAGAGAGGGGCAAAGGTTTCAGCTCCATTAAAGCAACAGCTACTAACTAGACTGTCGGGGTAAATACAGCGCGGGTACGTGCACAGACGCACATGATACACACTACTAACCCCCCCCCTCCCCTCGCACAACCACAAGCCCTTTTTAATCCCCCCCCTTTTTCTCCTCCATTGTTGTTCTTCTTTGCACAGCCCATCCAATCAGCTGAGTGCGCTGGTTTGCAGCCAACACTTTGCCCATCGTTCAGGGACGGAGCAGCGCATGCATACACTCCAGCTTTCACAGCCCCCGCCCCCCGTCATACTGTCCATTTTATGCCACTAAATTTATGTGTGGTGCAGAGAGGCTCTGGCTTCACATCATACCAACACTAATTTAACATGGACATTCAACCCATTAACTTTTATACATACAATTATATCAATTGGTTCCCTAACAATAGTGTTGTGTGTGTATATTTAATTTTTTTTCCTCTATTTTCTACTCTGCTTGACTAGTTGCCGCTTGCACCGATGCACCCATAAATGAAAAACTATTTATCACAGGTTTAATACTATTTCTCATCGCAATTATAGAAACTTGTGAATGATTAAATAGATATATATACACACATGTCAGGGTTGAAAATCAAGAGAATTCCAATAAAAATCACCTTTTTATTGGAATGATCGTCTCTGCCAGAGGAGGAAGGGGCAGGAAGTCAATGACGTCATGACGGGAAACCTCTATATATTTATTTATTTCTTAAACAACTTTTATCAAGTTGTCATCGATCAATGATTAAAAAAAAAAAAAAAAAGAAAAAACTGGCTAGTAATAGTATCTTCAAAAGGTTTTAAAACATTGAAAACACACACTGTCAACTAGTTTTATGTTCTAGGTGGATTATATATTTAAATTTAATAATTATTTTTGATTTACATTATTTTACATTTTGTGTCAAAAAAATAAAATGTAAAAAATGGACTTTTAAATCACATTAAACCAACATGAACATGAGATGTACATTCTGAGAGACCTGATGAATGCTCCTTAAAACGTTCTCATCTTGCATGAACTATAGTTGGCGGTGGGTTTAAATGGGTTAACGTCATATGCACAGAAACCAAAAGTGATATACCCATAGAGAGACGAAATAAGAGGCATGTCCAAGCTTTTACGCTCTAACACCCTCGTCTGTTCCAGTTCAGCAGCTCGTGGTTTACCGGTGCAGCCGAGCGGGACCCTGTCGGCCACTCGGGGTGACACGGAGGACATTAGGGTTGGATATTAGCCAGCTCCCTTTGTACCGCGGGGTCACCAGAGAGATCAGCCAGGGGCCTCCGCTTTCAGACCAAGGAGACCAGAGCTGAGGAGAAGATTACTGCACCAACTTCTATACTCAGAACTGGTAACTAGACATTTAAAAAACAACCAGAATCAATCAGACTCTTAATCTCATTAAATGAAATCGCGTGAAGTGAAGGCTGTGGCAGCCGGACGCTGACGCGACATCTGCATTTCAGCTGCAGAAAGTCCTGATTTTGACGTGGGCAGCCTGAACTGGACCCGAGCTGAACTCAGACAGAAGGTGAAGGTCGTTTTAAAAGCTCTGTGCAAACAATGCCCGTCTCCAGGAGGGTGTGTACGTGAGCAGCGGCACACGGGAGCGAGAAAACGAGGAGAAATGAAGGAAGGAAGGAGGGAGGGAGGGGGAGAGGACGCCTGCATTATATAAAGACATAGGAATGAAGGCAAGGAAAGAAAGGCGCTAAGTGTTTATACTAGTTGCCCTGGAAGCCACAGATTGAATAATTCACATGTTGAGAACAAGCCAAAACTGCAGGGGGAGTGTTTTCTTTTTTAACTTGTGTAGCAAAGCCTGAATAATCCAGTGTAATACTAGCAGTGTTTGTCAACTAGATAAAAGATATATAAATAAAAAAAAACTAACAACAGAAAAATATTGAAATTTTAAATTCTTCACATCTCTATAAATGCATACATGATTCTAACCATTTCATATATACATATATACATACAGGGCGACACGGTGGAGCAGTGGGTAGCACTGTTGCCTCACAGCAAGAAGGTCGCAGGTTCAAGACCTCCTTGGGGCCTGGGTCTGGGACCTTTCTGTGTGGAGTTTGCATGTTCTCCCCGTGTCTGCGTGGGTTTTCACCGGGTACTCCGGCTTCCTCCCACAATACAAAACATGCTCAGGTTAATTGGCAAATCTAAATTGCCCATAGGTGTGAGTGTGTGTGTGAATGGTGTGTGTGCCCCACGATTGGCTGGCGACCATCTGGGGTGTATCCCTGCCTCTCGCCATAAAATGCGCTGGGATAGGCTCCAGCAGACCCCTGCGACCCCGAAAGGGAATAAGCGGGATAGAAAATGGATGGATGGATATATACATACACACATGCGCATATATATATATATATATATATATATATATATATATACACACACACACACACACACACACACACACACACACACATATACACACATATATTACTCTATCAATCCACCTGACAGACTGAAATATAGCAGTATGTAAAATATTCTTATAATATATATATAATTGTTAAATAATGCCCTGCCAAACAACACTAACACTAATTTTCCGTTTCCCTTTTCCTGATGTTTCAATTCACAACTTCTTTCAACATCTCGTGCGTCCTGCATCGTCTAGTGTCTATACAACATGTCTGAATAATTAACTGCTGCACAGAGTAGTTTGTTCTAGTGAGTTGATAAGTTGCATATACAGGGAATGTATGTGCGTTACAGGGAAACTGTGAGAACACGTAGTAAATGTTTGTTTTCATCCCTTGCAGGAGGCGTGAAGGGTTGTTAAGTGTTTAATAATGGATAGAAAAGGAGGCTGTGTTTGCTTCTTCAAGATAATCTGCAGTAACAGTAACAAGGACGTCTGCAGGCCCCCAGGATTCACTCAACTCATGACACGTCATGTGCTACATGACATCGGAGAATAATGTCTGCAGGGTGTGGATAATAGAAGCCATTTAATGAATTTAATTTGTTTCGCAGGCTCGTTTAATGTATTCTGCTCTACTGCACTGAAAAACTATTAATGTGATATTGCTAAGCTTGTGCAATAGATAATTTTTAGTTTTTTTTTTTTTTTTTAAAGCTCAAACTTTTCCTCTGAATGCATCACATCGCCTGTTTATCTGTGACAAGATGAACCCAGTGATGAGGCCGATGTACGTCATAGTCCAGAGACAATATCTGTGGCAACCTCTGCAACACACACACACACACACACACACACACACACACAGACACACAGACACACAGACACACAGACACACAGACACACAGACACACAGACACACAAAACGTGACCACACTCACACACACTTGCATCACGAGACATTTTACGGGTCGTTCAACGTAACGCGTGGAGTTTCTCAGTCACGCAGGTCACAGTGATCCAAGGAGGGCTGAATCCACGAGATCTGGACTCACAACCGAGTCCAGTCGACCTCAGCCGAACCCACCAGGGGCACACGAGTCCGTGTCAACTACCACCGACGAACTCGTGGCTCTTTTCTTTATTTTGATGCGAACACGGATGAAGAAATGCAGGAAAACATTATTCGCAGGAGTCAAAACGGCTAAAAAATACTGAGCTCATGCTCTGAAGTGACAACAAGCTTGGCAGCTTTTCATCGAATTAAAACTCTGCACTGATCACACACACACACACAATATACCAGTATTAGCTGAAATTAGGATATGAGCCCATAACCATGAAGAGACAAATATATGTTTGTATAAAGCATCAAACTTTGAATGGTCATTTAGTGCATGAAGATTTTACCAAAGCCATGAATAATGTGCCACATGATTATTAACCTGCTCCGCAAAGCCACAAAACCACAAAACCATTTCCTGTGGTGTCAGACGGACGAACATATTAAATGACACCATGTTCTCGTGACTGTGATCAGCAGCCGTCCTGAACTACACGACTCCACCATAGGGTTCACTTATAATTATTTGGTTAACCATTAACCAATTGCACTTTGTCAAGTGTCCGAAAAAGAAAACGTTGATTAGTCATTTTATGATATAAATTGTATGTTGTATGTAAGGGAGAGCGAACGAGTCTGACGTAATGGCTGAAAAATGGTAGTTTTAAACATACACAAGGATCTTAAACTCATCGTGTGTCATCTTCTAACACGACGACATGCCGTAGCGTGACGGCTTTTTCCCCCCCCGATATAGTATTAACGGCTATTCACGTCTCTGGTTTCTGGTTATCAGAAGCACATGTCGGCACAGAGCAAATACGAAAACCCGCGTCATGACAGAAGACAGGAAGCGATGGCAGATACAGAAACAAACATTGAGGTTTGTCACATCACAGAGAGCCGTAAAGGTTGGGCTGCAGATTTGATAAAAGACGTGGCAGTTTGGATGAAGACGTTGAGGAGAAGTAGATGATTATATATATATATATTCGTAAGAAAAATCAACAAAGCTGTATTTGAGCTTTGCTGATTTTATTTGAGAAGCTGTTTGCAGCACATATTTGACATTTTTGTTTGATGAATGCCAGACAAGTATTAATACTGTGTTTAAATTCACTGTTTTCCAATAGTAGGATGAGTGCAGATGAGTAGTAGAATAGCACAGAGGCAGCTCGACGGCGTGTGAAGCCGACACGGTGATAAAAGAAGAAGAATTAGGAAGGTGAAGAGCGTGGGAAACAACGGGCCGGTGTGGACGGACGTGCGCAGGAATGTCACCCTGACAACTGGGGGAGCTAAATCTGGACGGCGGCACCACGTGAAGAGAAAGTTGTCAACCAAAAACCTCCGTTCAAAACCAGAGTTAAAGATCAGGCTCTGTGCAACACAGAGAAACAGAGAGAGTGGGCCTGCTGAGTTTCTGACTGCTATAACCTTTAAAAACAGTAAATGCTACTGACACACACAAACCAGGCTGCAAACTTTCTGCAGGATTTAAAGCTTTTAAGAGCATAGAGACAGCAAAGCATGTTATTAAAACACTTTTTGAACACAGCTCAATCCTTTTTTTTTTATATATATCTTGAAAATACACCTGCTTAACAAACACCTGCATCTGACTTTAACCTTAAAAATAAAAATACAACCTGCGGCTGAATGTGTAACTCACATCTGGATTAAAACGGCTGCACGCCAAACCACACGTAACGTTAACTACAGAGGCTGGAGGTAAACGTTTGCTCAGCTGGAAGTCAGCAGCTGTGTTTGATGGTCTACTTTAGGACCACTATCAATAGAAGAAACAGAAAAGGAAAGAACATGGGATGTTTTACTACAGAATAAGAAAAAAAAAAGCATTTTAATGCTATATATTCCCCCTCACACAGTATGATCATACCCAACAAGCATTAGAAGTAAAACACTTAACAAGGCACCGACATCTTTCTGTTAATACTTAACACATGAATGTCGGTTTAATAATTACTTTATGCTTCTCTAATGAATTAGCTTTCAAGGTAAAAACATAATAAGCTGTGTTGAGTCCAGAGTCGAATTAACCCGTGTCACTTAGTTTTACTACTTTGGTGAAGCGGCTTGTTGGTGTGTGATAGTCCAGCAGCCTCCACAGCAGCACAGGACACACACAGCAAGCTAAAAATGCTAATAACACGGGTCCTAGGAATAGAATTAAAAGCAAGAGTGTGGAACAGACTCACTGTGCTGCTGCAGCGGTTTGCGGTCCGTGTGGATTGAGGAGCGTTTCCCCCCCGTCTCTTTTCCTTCAACGTGTGTCCATGGAATCAAGAGGCTGTGAGCGGCTAGTGCTGCCTGGCCGACCGGCTCCCGTCCCGTGCAGAATGCGTCCTGTCAAGAGGAGAAAGAAAGCAACAGTGATGACGGGCGGAGGTGGGGCCGAACGAGGGAAGAGGGGGGGGGAGGGACGGAGAAAAGGCGTGCTGCTTTATCATTGTGTGTTCCTGAGTCACGGCAGAGACTTAACAGACAAAGACAGGGGGGAGGACATGGAGGAACGGGTGGATTTTCTTCCTCTACGTGAACACATTTGCCTCAGATAAAAACAGGTCTCTGCTGCGTTAGTTTATTTACACAGACGCTCGTGGCTCAGACGAGGCTTCATCACAGCAGCCAAATCTGTTCCCAGCACTAACTCTGGTCACTGATTTACAGACATCATCAAGGAGTGTATTCAAGGTCTCAAACCCAATGAAGCGCCACTGTTTCACTACAAAAGACTTTCCACAAATCCTATTTTCTTAATGCATTTATGATTTCACTGCGGTTTGGTAAATCTGAATTATCCCCAAGTTTAATACTAGTTATACTGTGTGAATTAATGCGCTGGTGTTTGTACCTCTGCTACTGACACCGTGTTACAGCCGGCTTGTGTCTGTCTGTTGGTAAAATACCTCAAAAAGTGTTAGAAGCATTTTCATCAAATATTCAGCGAATGTTGGGAACGGTTGAGAACAGATGATTGAATTGTCGGATAGAATTTTGAGCATACGTTGCTCAATTAAGCTCTTTCCATGGAATAGGTAAGAACTGTTGAGGCTGTAACTCGCATACATACTTTTTAAATATTTATTTACATATGAACATCAACATTTTTCGGTCACAGAGTTGCAGATGATTCCTTATTTTGAGGTAATCTATAACGACGTTTTACAGCAGTGCCAGCAAACTGTTAGTTTTCACTTCCTTTCTAGTTTTAACTGTAGACAGAGTCTTACTTTCCATGTACAGATTTTGACGTATGCATCTGCAAAACTTTGACGTGTGCACTGTTTTGCAGCTGATCACTTTTTTTCTGCGTTTCAACCAAACAGCAATGTTGTGTTGTGGGGGAGTCTGACAAAACAACATAAGGCTTTAATTTTTAGGCTTTAATTTATGTGCTGGTATTTTTGGTATCGGGAGTACATGGGTTACCAAAAAAGGGCATCGTAGTTTCTTCTGGATCTTCCAATTTTAAATAGAAGCACTTATATATTAAAGTATAATAAACAGTCTGTATGCAATGAAATAACTTTCCCTCGTGATTTGCCATATGAACAAATCATCCTTTACTTGTTTTTTCCCTTAATAGAAGAGAGAAAAAAAGAAGTGAAAGAGAAATTCTGTTTTTGATTTTTCCCCCATGTTCTGTAATAACTTAAAGTGAAGAAGAAATTTCAGTGTTTGCTATGATTCATCAATAACCAAGAACCGAAATAATGCTTTTTAATTGCAAACCTTACTTTGACAAATAAAACCCACAAAAGACAAACCTGTCAACTTCTCAAATAGTGGATGCAGGTTTAACTCAAGCAAAAAAAACTTTCCTTAAATCAAACCTAGTCTACAATCAGCAAAATTATGATTGAAACAGTCTTAAATCAAACAATAATAATAAAAAGGTACATGTTTTTATCTCTTTATTTAATAGATTTTATAGTGTTTTGAATCATCTTATGTTCTTTAATCAATTGTAACATGTACTGCCATTGTACAAGACAATTTAAAGTAATTTCAAGTATTTAATTTATACCTCATTTGCAGACAACTAAACTATTTGATTTGGTTCATTGTCTGAATTCCAAATTTTAGAAGGTTAAGATGCAGGAAAAATAGCTAAAAGTTTTAATTTTACTAGATTTAATTATATGTAGGAGTTAAATATTACATAGTATAATTAAATTGGACAGTATAGTACATTCTAATGTATTTAAGTAGAATTCTCTTGGAAAATTAAATAATTATACTGCCAGTAGTGCAAAATCTAACAGAGCGTGCGCACACGCACAAGTTATTTTGTGCAAACTCTTGACACAATAAAATTAAGTAATTTTAAGAACATTTTTTTCCAGTGCAATCGAAACTGTGCTACAGACACAGTAAGAAGCTCAATCCCTTGTTCTGTTAATTCTAAATATATCTATTTGAGTTCATTTCAAAACAGCTTTTGGAGGTCAGGTGATCATGAGCTCCTTATAATACCATCCCTCGCCCTAATTGCAGTTTGTAGTTTGGTTAGCGTTGTTTTCCATTGTGCTGCTGTGATGTCACTTCCCTACTTTAAATCTCAATCACCATGTTGTACACACAGTGAATAATGTGGTTCACGCATGAAGGTGGTGTTCATTTCCCCACAACTGAACGCGTGTGCACAAAGGGCAGATTTTCAGTGAGTCTCCACTGTCTGATTCCTAAAAAGGTGCTGTTATTTCATATTCAACAGAACAGGGAGGACTCCTCCTCACCTACACTATCAGGTTTTAACAAAGCACAAGGTTGAAGATGAGAGGATGGAACATTATCACAAACTATTATTAAAATCTATATCTTTGAAGCCTGACAGTTGTGTATTGAGTGATTAGCTATTGTTATGCAAGAGGAAATGATTGTGAGTGGTGTTCAAAGTACCCAAGGTCCTTTGAGAGAAACACTCATCAAATAAAAGTCATGAATTGGAGATATTACTTAATTCAAAGGAGGAATTGACCAGAGCAGAGATTTGCAGCAGCCCTGGCTACACACTACATGCATGCAGCTCTATTTCTGGTTACAATGAGCAGTATTTCCACACCTGTCGGGCTCATACTGTCATCGGAGCAGATTCGGGAGTAGAGAGAAGCTCGCCGACTCTCGCCAGAGTCTCGTGCTGTTGCAGGAAGTCGGCTATGCGACGTGGAAACGTGAGAGGTCGCTGATAAACACGGCTGTGCTAGAGATATTTTTTCATGCGCGCCCCCCCCAAAAATAAAACTGGGTGAGTCACCAGTCACGCCAGATATAATATAAAGCTGCTTCATGCTGTGGCTACATGGTAGATGTAATTCTAGTTATCTAATTTTGGGGTTTAAAACTATTCCTCTTATTCGTTTTTCTTTGTCAACGCAGCAGCAAACAACAGGAGCCACACAAACCCAACATTATAGTTACAATCTGAGCCTCAGTTATTGCTATAAATCAGTGCAATTTCATTTCAAGGGGCTGAAAATTGATTTTCATTATTATATATAGACATATTATACATGTTTTCATCTATTACAAAGTATAAAACATGACAAAAAAAAATAAAAAAGGTGCAACTTTAACAATATGATGTCTTGAGTTATTCCTTATTCAGTCTACTTTTGGATTTCAATTCAAAAGATTTACCCACTGTACAATATTTAGTTCTTTAAGCAGCAGGTGAAGCTGCTTAACTTTTTGTCACACTTTGTGGAGTCATCCATTGGGACTCTTTGGCAGGCCAGTTCTGGTCCCCGGGCCACCTGTTTGACACCTCGGCTATAAATAATCGATGCCCCGCCAGCCTCCATTAGTGCTGCTTCATTCTGCTCAATACTGACCTGAACAACTTTATGTATGTCTGCTCAGATCACTCCACTAGATGCCGAAAAGTTAAAAAAAAATAAAAATATAATCTAGTTTTGAAGAACAGAAATCCTCCTGCAACATGAAAACACTCATTATGCAGACTGTGTTATATTATTAAAGTATGTCTTAATTGTAGATACTTAAAAATCGTAATATTTCTGTATAATATTTGGCACCTTTTCACATAAAGTACACATTTGATAGGGAAACATGACAATTTAATTCAATCATATATTCAATATTGGAATATTATAGGATATTAGAATAATAAAACTAAGTATTTTTTAGCTAATAAAGTAAATGAGGTGGAGTTATTAAGTAGCATTTGATGGAAATATTCATTACTTGAGTAAATGTACTTAGTTACTTTCCACCATTGATGATGTGCAGCCACATCAGAAACAGGTGAAGTCATTAGAAATAATAATATAATAAACTGCACTTTTCAGCGGTTCGTTTATTAAAGTTTGACCAAGTTAACTTTATCCAAAGAGTTTCTCCCCAACACGAGAAGGTTGAGATAAATCAGCAGAACGTGAATCAACACTTCTCCTCTTTCTCCTCCTTCCGCCCGATGAGCATTTTTGTTTTTTTTCCTCCCCTCAAGTTTTTTTTGGGACTTTTCGAGAATCAAACACCAACTTCAGGCAGTTCTGTGAAGCGTCAGTAGAAGAAAAGATAAAATTAAGAAAATCAACTCACATGTTTTATTCCTCCTGTTGAAGCGTCGCGGTCCGTCGGTGCTGAAGTTTCCCTCAGAACATTAATGTCGCTCAGCTGTTGCTGGTGGTCCGCTGTGTTCCATTTGGTCATCTTGAGGGGCGAGAGGCATTATGGGATATGTAGTTGTATATAAGGAAGCGTGTTTTTTTGGTATTTAATTTACCAGAGGAGTTTTTAACAAAAAATCTGATCATGATTAATCATGAATTAACTTTTTTTACTATATAAAATATTACATTGTTTCTGTTATTAATAGAAAATTGTCTTAGGAATCCAGATAGAAAATAGAAAATATTGTAGTTTTATAGTAATATGTTATTTTATTAATGTAGCCTGGTTTATTTCTATACTTATGACAGGGTGCATAGATCAACGTGTTTATAAGGACAGTTATAATATAAACAGATAAGGGCTGAAAGGCATCATGGGACATGTAGTTTCATATATAAGAAAGCCTATGTATTACTTTTTTGCGTTTTTTACTGTAGAGATTTAAAAATTGGATCATGATTAATCGTAAATGACTTGTTTTTTATTATAATGTATTATAATAGCAGCAGTCCGGTACATTCAAATATAATAAAAACACAATGGTATAAAAAATTGAGATAGAAAAAAAATAATAGAAATAGAATAGGAATAAAACTCTGGAATGAAAGAAGGACACTTTAAAAAAACAGCTACTGATCAGACGTCCTGACACAAATTCTACTACTTTATTTATACACCACCTTTGAAAACAAAGTTTATATAGTGCTTCTACAAAGACAAATCTGGATATAGAACAACAGTAAATAATAAAGCAACAGAAAACAACAGTGAAGAACATTTGCAGACAGTATATCAGTGACACACAATAAGAAATCAAAAAGTAAAAACAATAAAATAAAAACTAGAAAAATAATATAAAAATAATGTTTGTTTGTTTTAAAAAGTAATTTAGTCAGTAGTTTTCTGAGCCTCATCTTAAAGGGCTGCAGGACACAGGTTTCCAGTCACACCTTGCAGGTGCTCTGTATATCATTCTACTTCATGAAATATATATGAGACAGTATGTGCAAACTGAGCCAGGCACATAAAAGCAGTGACTGAGGTGCATGAATAGTATTTTAAGCTGGAGGAATCACACTGGATATTTTCAGTTCCCCTATCTGACACAATGAGCCTGAGAGAACTCACAAACCACACAAGAAGCTGGAGAAATGCAGCAATTAACAGTTATAATTAAATACAGGAGGGCTGCACTGCCAAATAATGAGCAGATATTAACCATCCTATACATTTATAGATCGTAAACATTATGATGATTTACTTACATATATCAATCAGACCCCTTTCCATTAACAATGTGACCTTTCTCTCCATCTGTCTGATTGTTATTTGTGTCTTTAGCACATGTCGCTGTTGTTATTTTCAGCTGCCTCTCCTTCACTTTATCTCGATCTTCACAAACTGGTAACGACGCGCACATGTGAGCGGAGCAAATGCTGAGCTATTTTAACTTCAAGAGGCAACCGGCAGACCCCCGGTCTGATAATGTTCACAGACATGCTTTGCACCCTCAAACCAACTCTCACACACTCACACACACCTGATCTGACCACAGCAGATGCCTCAGTCTGGCTGTGTGAGTCTTTGTCGACCTCTAGTGGCAGAAGACGGAATGAACAGAAAGATTTCTCTTAAGCTAAGTTAGTCTATTAAATTTTGTGGAAATCTTCCTGAAATTAAACTAAATTATTACTTTAAAAACAAGCTTGGAGATTTAGATAAATATTTATAGACAAATGGTTTAAATGTTTGTTTTTTTGCTAATTAACAATTAAAAAAAATATGTTGCCTGATCTGGTTAAAACCTCCATAACAAGCAAGTAAGTGAACCTCGAGTGGGGTTTTGCCTGTTTTGTCCAAGGTCAAGAATAAACTGCGTCCAACGCAACTTTTTTTTTCGGATGAGAGGGCCCTACAGTGCTTGGGATATTGTAATGTTTAGACATGAGACAGCTCCATAACCAATGAGATAAGATCAAAAAGCTCCAGCAAGGCAGAGCAAGTGAACCGTGACTGGAGTCTGCTTCATTAACTCCTGCTTCCAAAGTTAAAAAGTCGATTCCTGAGCTCAACTTCTGCAGAGACTCCTAAACTGAAACCTTAAGGCTTTTTGGCCCTGTTTGTCCCTTATTATGTTTTACACAGTTCTCACACGCCAATTATTTTAAAGCCCAGGTCAGCTGCAGGTCTCACTGTCCATTATTTCAAAACACTGGACATCCAACACTGCAGCGCTTGTATCTTCCATTTGTAAGTGATGATTAATAATTTACTACAGCCTCCATAGATCCAGTGGGCTAGTGGTCTGCTCCAGGCCACTTCCTCTTCCAAGGACAATGGGGCCATTTCCTGTGGGGTGCGAAGACAGAAGGATAGGGAGAGAGAGAGAAAAGCCAAACAGGCGAGTATTGTAAAGCAGGGACATCATATCGGCGGCCTGCCCTTGAAATGAAAGACAGATTCGGCCCGCGCGGCAGTGAGATTCATGGTCTGTTTGTCGGGAGGTTACAGGGCAAGAATGGAGCCAAGTCAGCCAGACACCAACACAGACATCTTCCTGACCCCTCGTCTGCAGGAGAAAACAGCTTTTGGAAATGAGACTGTCTTTTGTGACTAAACGGGGACAGATAGAGACTCAAGAGACTGATAGAATAACGTCATGTCACAGGCAGCAGTTTATCCCTCTTGTAGATCTGTTGTTTTATACACATACTGATGAGTCCGTATTACACAAGGTGAGTATCAGCACTAAAACTAAAAAAAAAAAAAAATACAGGTAGCTTTGACAGTCAAACAGCATGAACTGCAGCCTTCTGTTAATTCCTGGCTAATTTTCAAAATAAAGAGGCTGTTGTGTGTCCAAAACACAAAGGCCCCATTCATGTCCCTGCAGCCCCTGTGCCGGCTATCCAGGGATATCTGAGAAAGCACAAAGTCAAAAGGCATGTGCAAAAATACAAGACGAAAACAGCCGTTTGTCAAGAAGGAGAAAGAAAGAAAAAAAAAGAAGTTGTACACAAGCATATACAGAATATGATGGCACTGTCGCATTCGATGAATAGTCTAATAAACACCGAGGCCCTCAAGCGACGCGTGAAAACCCATGAGTGTCAACCGGGCACAAAGCAATTTTTAAAAAGGGGGCTGTCACTCCGGAAACACTCTCTGATAAATATAATGGCCCACATAACCAGCATGCCTTGTCCCCTTCCGCCCCGTCTCTATTAGTCTCGGAGACACAGATGATGACTGTCACAATGGCCACAAAGGAAAGCGACATGACAACTCGCCTTGAGGCGGGACATAGTATATAGCCTGACCCGTCTGAGTGTGTCATCCCGTCGCCAGCCAGGCCGCTTTATGTGCACACTTTGTTGTCACTTCACGACCTCGCCATCTTTCTTTCTGCCTTTTTTCTTTGATTCTACAACGCCTAAAACAAGCTGTATTTTTCTTAAGGAAACGTCTCAGTCGATTCTACAGTCAGTTAATTATTGCTGTGCATAACATGATGGACATCAAGTTAACATAAGAGGTACAAATCATTATGTGCTGCCAAAAATAAAAACTGAAGTGGACTTTTATTTTCAGAAGTGTTAAATTACAAGTTTATTACAATAACTAAAGTGAAGGGCACTAGTATTTCACCACAGTGTTATGGTGCTTTTAAATGTCTCATATTGGAAAAAGGTAGATCTTAATATCTTTATGTGTCTAATGGTTAAAGCTGCACACAGCCCAAAAACTGTGCCTTAAAACAAGCTCTCTGCACTTTAGGGAAATTGTGATGTCACAGCAATACAGTCGCCGCCCGTGGACAGCCTTTCAAAATCTGCTAATCGGAGGAGAAGCTCATTAATATTAATGAGATGGGCACAAAACAGCCTGTTCTTTCTAGAGCTCCGGAGAGCAGCTTGAAACAGGAAACGTGAACCTATATAGAGGTGATTTTTAATCTGTACGGTCCAACCACAAATATATCTTTTTAGGGATATCACATCTTCACATAAAACCCAGGAAAAATGAGAAATATGGGTGCTGTGAGTAACAATACACGAGCATCCATTAATTCCAGCATCTGAAATGTTGATATTGTCTGAAGATCTTCTTGTAAACTGGTTTTGGATAATTGTGTACCACAGAAACTGTAAATCAAGCTTTAAAATGCCCAGACAGAAACATGCAACATAAACCTCTCTATAAACCCACTGGTACTTTCCTCCATTTTTTCCGCATGACAACCTTCTTAAGGTTTCAGAAAGAAATCTATTGTCAGGTAAAAAACAGACAAAAGACGATCCATTCACTGTGTGTGTGTGTGTGTGTGTGAGCTGCCCCCCTCTGACTGCATCTCGGTTCCCGACTGAAGTGACTCACTGTGCTCGTCTGGTTTCGTGTCGTAATCGAGGCGTGGCCGCACGTCACACCTGCAGCTGATAGATGGATAGATAGATAGATAGATAGATAGATAGATAGATAGATAGATAGATAGATAGATAGATAGATAGATAGATAGATAGATAGATAGATAGATAGATTTATTGCATCATACAGAGTAAAGAAAGAGAAAATAAAATAAAAGCAAAAGAAAATAAAAGCTATAAAAAATGAAATACACAACACTATGTACAAAATTCGTAGAATTTGTTGGTCCGCATACACAGTATGCATTATGGACATAAATAATATAGAAAATAATAGTCTGTATGTATCCTTGTATGACTTGCATGACAAAGACATGTATTTGTCTTTTATTCATGTGGTCTAGTTTATTTTTGTAATTGTGACATAGTGCATGAATGTGTTTATGAGTTTTATATATATTTTTTTTCTCTTCACACACACCCTGCACCTTAAGTTTGCATTGGCTATGTATGTGTACATGTGTGTATGTGCGTGGATATGTATGTCCATATATATATATGCAAATATGTGTGTATGTGTATGTATGTATATATGCCTTGCTTATGCATACTTTTTTTCTTACTATTTATTAGTATTTTCTCTCCATTCTATGTCGAAAATGCATACTGTGTATGTGGTTCATCAACAAATTCTGCGAATTTGTACATTGTGTTGTGTGTTTTTTTATTTTTATTTCTTTATAGTTTTTTTATCTTCAGCTTTATTTTCTTCTCTTTATCTGTAACGCTGCAGTAACACACAAATTTCCCCGTTGTGGGATCAATAAAGTCTTATCTTATCTTAAAATAAACAATTATACTTTCTATTCTTATATATCTATCTTATCTATATAATTTCTATCACAAGACTTGTAGTTTATATTTCGTATAAGTATAGTTTATAAAGAGTAAAACTTCAGTTTTTTGTAATCGCTAACAATAAATCACCTCCTTGCACCGCCTCTCTCTCTGTCTGCAGTGTGTGTGTGTGTGTGTGTGTGTGCGCGCGTGCAGCAGGGTGGGGCCGGGGGCAGCAGGGCGGAGCCTGGTCTGAGGTGACGCTTCTTTTACTCATTTTTGTTCGGAGGACAGAAGCAGCAGCAGCAGCAGCGACGGCGGCGGAGGAGTGGATCGACCACAGAAGTGACGAGAAATAGTCCCGTCCGAGGAAGAAAAAAAGAAGACACAGCCCTGTGGAATAATCCAGAAACTCCTTTTTTCCCCTCGCGTGTTTCGACAGGTAATCTGAACGCACATTTTAATTCCCCTCCTAGTTTGTCTAAAGCTTATTCTTTTGTCTGTGACGTGTTTTTTCTCTTTCTGTCTCGCGCGCAGTTTATATCCGCCTTCTTTTTGTATATGAACGCTCCCACGTATATAAACGCGTATAATAATACAGCATAATGTTGAGTTTTTTTTAGTTTTTTTTTTTCTTCATCTTTCGCCTACCTGAGGTCAAATCCAGCCTCGCATTGGGAATTCATTTCCGCATGCCTCCGCCTGGCCGCTGCTCTCCAGGCGAAAAAGTTTCTGTCGTACGTGAAAACTCCCGAAAGTTCCGAAAAAACCCGAGTGTTCCGAGGCTCGGGCCGCTTCGTCCCCAATCAAGTATCGATCGCTGATCTCTACGTCACTTGTTCATGTGGTCGATAAGGTACTCGGATACTTACATACTGCAGTAAATGTAGGATTATTTCTATTAAAAAAGTAATGTCAAACATTAAGAAAACTACCAAATTGTCAAGTAAAAGTCGTGAATTCAAAATTACTTAACTAAAAATATTAAAGTATTCTGACATACACAGCATACAAGCAAGTAATATATGTTATATAAATAGGTATATAAGAATATTTGCAATTTGGAATGTAAATACCTATTTGCTGTAAATTTATTTATTCTTTTACAATGCGATGTTCAATATCTTTAGTTCTTAGACTTGTTTATTGGAACACTTTACCCTGGGAATTGGGAACCTATTTTTCCACAATGTTTTTCTACTTTTCACGGACCAACATTACAGCAGTTGTGACATTATTTGCAAATATTTAAAATTAGAGGAATCTTCATTATAACATTTTTACCTGATCTAATCTTCAGTATAAACTTCACATGACAGATCCATCCAAAAGCCTTTTAGCTACTTAATAAATACGATTTTCAGTGCTATCATAGCAAGAAACATCGTTTAGATGTAAAAGCACAGTCATGTTTGGCATTTTTCTCCTGCAGCTTTACAGACTGCGACCAACACAATGTTTAGGCAGCGTAAAATTGATGCGACACAGCAGATAAATATCGAATGACTGTCATCTTATGATAGGCCTGATAAGAGTCAGCACGGCTGTTACTGATATTCGCCAGCACTAAGACCAACCAATAATTAAAATTTGCAGCTCTATATTTAAAAGTCCTGCATGTAATGAATATCTAGGTTATATGGGGATGGCCCGTGTTTCACAACACTCAAACCAAAGCCGTTTTTCAGGAAGCTTGCCTTAAAAAGAACCGTCAAGAATTTCTGCGAAGCTGTGATGTCACTGCTACACGTTCGCCGCTGTTTGGATTAGCCAATAGAGGATTGGCTGAATAATGTAAATGAAAACAGGCGGTGAGATACGCTTTTCTCTCGTTCGGAGGTTTGATCCTATCAGCAGCGCCGCGTAGAAACGACGGCGTGTTTGCATACACACCAGGGTGTTAACAGCGCCGCCGTTTACGTAAAAAACACCAAAGTTTTGCTATGTTTTGTCGGGGGTTGAACATGTTTCTGGTCATTCTGGAGCGTGGGGAAGGGAGGAGAATATGCTGAGGTGATTCTTTGGCGCTCAGAACCACAAATATATTGTTATGGATATCACAACTTTTAATAAAACCCAGCAAAAGTGCACAATATAGGACTTTTTAAATAACAGAATGAGCTCATTGCACATTTGGGGGGGTAAAGTCTTGTTCACACACACCTGTAATGTACTATCACCATGAATCATAGCCCTCAAATGTGTTGGTGCTCACACGTCCACTCCCACAGCAGTGATGTCTCCAGGTGTTGCCAAATCTTCCATGATGTCAGTAACCTTTGCAGATGTTCCGGGACCCAGTAGGACTGCGGCCATCGCAATCCTGTTCGGTGACCCGTCGGCTCGGATCTCTTTTCATTTAGATTTCGCAAAATCCACTGACACCATCTAGTTCGAATTACTTTTTATGTTATGTCGAATGTGACACGGCTCACCTCGGGGCTGGGAGGTCAAGCGGACGTTATCTTCGAAAACTGGGCCGCTGTTGTGCGGCGCGTAACTCGGATCATTGAACGCTGGATCACTTCAGAACCGACGAGCGAAACCGTTGCAAAACAAGCCTGTGGTGACTGTTTGTTTAGTTTTTTTTGTTTCGCCGAGACCAATGCGTCCAGCTGAGGTTGTTGAATTTGTGTCCTGTTGAATAGGACGGGCTGCCAATACTCGTTGCCAGTTTGGCATGCGTCAAGTACGGCACCCTGGTTGGAAAGCTGTTCCTGCCCTCGGGGAAGGAGGGTGGTGGCGGTGGGACTTACTGTCGATTTCGTGGCTACAGCTGTGGTGGTGCGGTGATAATCTCTCTCTCTTCCCCCCCCCATTTCTACTCTTGCTTAATTCCCTGATACTGTCCTACATTACTAGAGCAAGAGGCCAGGAGATCCTTCAGTTTATAAATAGGTCTTCACTTTGCAAAAGGGGATTACTGCATAGCATGTATTACTGCATCTTTGTTTAACTGGAAGGATCTCCCTTTTTTCTTTTTCCTGTGGATTCGCTGTCTTTCCTCCCTTTGTCCCTGTCCAGCCGTGCCTGTCTGAGTACTTTTCAGGGGCTCAGTTACAGCCACTCAGCGCGCACGCCGTGCGACCTGCGCTGTGTTTGCATATCACCCTGTCTAGGTGTTTTACTGTTCCCATGGAGAAGGAACGCGGGGGGAGATAAAGTTTCCCCGGGCAGCCTCGATCAATCTCTTTGTGGTTGGAAGTCAAAAGGGAAGGTGGAAGCGACAGCATCGACGTCTCCATGGGGGGGGGATAACTTCCGGCAGCCTTAAAAGTAAATCTTTATTTAGACAAATGTTGCGGTTACAAAAAGCAGGTTTTGAGCCCAGAGGTCCATTCGTTATTCATAATTATTTCCAACTGGAGAATACAGTGGGAATGAGTCCCATCCAAATGGATAATTTCAGCTTTTAACCTATAAAAGTGCAGCAGACAGGTGCAACCAAGCACCGGGTTGTCAATGAAGAGGTTAATACAATCCAGCCAAAGAATTTAGTGGCTCTTTATTTTGGGGTAGTAAAATAATTGGCAGCGTTGTCCGAAATCATCTCATTCGAGCACAAAATATTTCTTCCGTCTGGAAAGTGAAAACAAAAATCGGAGGCTTCCAGCAGAGCACACGGTTGTTTAATGCTGAGCAAGTAAAGAAGGCAGTCCAGCTGATCCCATGACAGTCGCTGACATGAATTATTCCTAGTTTCACCAGTTCCCCTGGTTGGATCAGATGAGGGCAAGAAAATGTCCCTTACTTAAAATGTCAAAGCCATAATGGGTGTTTTTTCTTTTTTCCTTTCTTCCTCTTCCTCCTCCAAGCACTGGCACTTTAACGCTGTAATAAAGTCTGCCAGGATGCTCATGTCAAGTCGACTTCTATCAAAGCTCTGTCCAAAAAAAACCAAAAAAACACCCACGCATCAGTCTAACAGCATGCTGGAAATAGCTGAATCCTACTGTTTTCGTCATGAATACATTACCACAGATAATGTTTTCATTGCGGACTGTGATTCCCGAGAAGGGGAAGGAGGGAGGGAACCAGATTCCTGCACTGACTCAGAAGAGAAAGTTTTCACAGTTGGATGATTTGGCTTCTCAGCATAGTGGCCCTGATGAGTCCTGTGATGTCTGTTTTTCCTCCTCCACCCCCTCCTCCTCCCTGTCCTTTAATTGCACTACTATGGGAGATTGAGGAAAGCAAGGCTGGCCAGGGTGTGGTTACACCAGAAATCAAATCGCCAGGGAGGCACCACTTAGATCGTTAGATAACGCGACATGGAGGGAACGCCAGCGTCCCAAATGGAGCTTAATTTTGCATATCGCCGCCGTCGAGTTGTCTCAGGGCTGCAAATGTTGTGCAACTGTTCGGGCCTGCAAATACTTTACAAAATGGTAGATAAATGCATGGGCGTTTCAAACAACCAAAGCTGTTATTCTTCCCTTTTCAATTCTTCTTTGTTCCTTATAAGTCGCCATCTCGCAGGTTATTGTCTGGCGACTGCAGCGTTGACGCGGCTGTTGTTTAGTTTGTGTAACTCGTTGTGAACTTGACTTGAGTCCACCCCGCTCCCCTGTGCCTCTAATCGCCCTGAAAAATTAATCATCTGTCACATTTCCGCATTGCTCAGCCGCACATCGATGCGTAGCAGCGACAGTCAAGAGATGAAAAGAGTTTTCAGGCCTTAACCGGGCACATGAATGCAGTTCTAGCCACTGAACTTAGCCCAGGGAAACACGGAGACATCTTTTTTCGGTTGCGTCCAGTTGGGGGGACACTTGAGACCCGGTTTCCTTTTCACTGTGACAGCAGTCAATGGGACAATGCTGCGACTCTTTTCCTCTCTACCCCAGACAGAAACTCTCTGTGTGCTGTATCAGGGAATTAAGTTCATCCTCTTCCTTCCTTCTGTCAACAAACAACATGAAGGAAGGCGCAATCTGCGTCTGGGTGAAAAGCAATATCATCCCCACCCCCAAAATACACCTTTTTCACTTCAAAACTGAGTGTGAAGAGGTGGAATGCTGACTTCATTTTAAGGAAATACAATGGAATTTAGTCATCTGATTACCACATCTTCATGATCCATTGCCTTCATATGGAAGCCAATGTTTAGACGTACTTCTGCTCTTCGGTTTCCTCCCACCCGATCACGATACGCGGTGAACCCTCTTGTTGAACTCTGCTGCTGTGGGGGCCTTGCTAAGGAGAGTTCATTGCCACACAGGGTACACCCGTCTTCGCCCCCCACCCTTCTTTATCGGCCATCACGTAATCTGATCCCGCTCTGCACTCGGGTACCTCCTCCGAGACAGCTCACGTTTCCCTTTGATTCACGGCGGGATCCCAGGGGGGGTAAACAACTACATCCCGGCTTACAGTCACCACACTGCATCCATTGGCCTAATTCCACTCATTAAAGTAGCAGCAGCAGTAAATTAACTGACAGATCTAGGGGCCATTATCCTTTCGGCTGCTTATTTAATTCATTGGCATGCTGACTGCGGTTGACTTGTGTTGTTTGGAGTGTTTCCAGACGAGCCGAGGGAAGCCGAGTGCACTGCGCTGTATCTGCCACATTTAAACAAATTCAGTCCTGTGTGCTGCACAAGTGCGCGCCAGCAGTATCTGATTGTCTGTTCTTTCTCTGTTGGCTCTTGGCACGGCGGCGCTGCTATGGTCTGGATTTTATCAAAGGCCTGTTACAGTCAATTGACAAACGCTCTCTCTCTCTGTCTCTCTCAAAGAGAGAGTGCTTTTTTTTTTTTACTAAATGTGGGCAACAAGCTGTGTTCCCATTGAAGTCAGTCCGGGACATGAATCATCCTACAGTAGTCTAGTCAGCATAGTTTTTCATGTAAAGTGCCGTGTGCAGGAACAGCTGTGGAAAGTACAGCTTCTCCTAATAAACCTCCCCCCTCTACCCAGACAGCCCAGCAGCGTTGGTGAGTCAGATAATGTTGACCACCACTTCCTGTCACCCACCACAATAAATCCATTAGCCATGCACCACTTCACATCCTGCCATATTGATTTATAATGAACTGTTAGAGCCCGCCGCCTACATTACAGTGCCATAACCTCTATTGTTGGACGAGTGGGGGAACAAGGGACCTGTGGTTTTGGGACTAGAAAGGTTGGGCGGCAGTGGGGATGGGGGGTGCCATTGGGACAGCTGAACTCCCGACTGTGGAGACAGGATGCACAGAGGGCCGTGTTAAGTGCAGTCTGTCTGCTGTGGGGCCTCAGCTGGCTGTATTGGCCATTTACTGAGTGCAGGGTTGTTGTGTTAAAGTCATCTGGGAAGCAGTTCATAGTAAGAGGAGTGTGTGTTGCATGTCAGGGGACATATGTGACGTGTGTGTGTGTTTGTGTGTATGTGTGGAGCCGGGCCTGTATGTCAAATAGCTGATCTGTTTCTGTGCAGATGGTGCAGGAAGCTTTACAGATGTGCGGAAAATATAATCTGCTTTATTTGCATGGCAGCCTAAACACGACATTAGCAAGCCTGTTAGAAATCGTAGATCTGCCAGTTTCTGCAGCTAAGCCGCAACGTTCCCATGACCATGAGAATATACAGTCATTATAAACAAGTGATATATTCTTGCTTCTTGTGTGCATGTGCGCGCGCTTGTGTTTTAAGTGAGTTAAAGGAATGTGGGGGATTTTTTCTTTCTTGCCAAGAGTTAGATGAGAAGATTAATCCAATTCTCGTGTCTGTACGATACATATGCAGATGCAGATGCAGCTTTGCTTTGCGTAATAGCAACTGAACTGTTTGAGAGGCATTTAAATGAATCAAACAAGTGTCAATTAATTCGGCTTAACAGGTGCTGGTAGTAGGCGGATTTTGTCTTCACACACACACACAGCCGGCTAGCTGTTTCCTCCTGATTCTATCTAACCAGCCGCTACCTCCAGCTACATGGTTATCAGTATAAGATTATTATTTTTCTCATCTAAATCTTGTCAAACGATCAGTGTGTCAAACTACTCCCTCCCATACCTGCCAGACAGGCACATGGGTAAATAATAAATCTTTGCAAACACAGTAAATGTATGTTAGGAGATGCTCTGGAATTATGACCTGAGTTCGTCTTCAAACCCCTGGGCCTCTTCCCTGACCTGATTCATTCCTTCTGTGACAGAAAAAAAAAATCTGGCCGGCTGGAATGTTTTTCATAACTATACTCGGTGTGTAACTGCACATCAGATCGATTATTGGGAGGATTTGCCGAGAGGAACTGAAATGTTGGGTCTACGGTTGAGCCCCTGTCACCATTAGGTGAACTCAGCCGCATCCATTTAACAATGCAACCACACCCTTGTTGAGAGCCCGTCAGTGCTGGGGAGACGCTCCCTGTCTGACATGCCTGTATGGGTGGTGAGGGGTTGAATCTAATGTTGTGATTGAGAAGAGTCACTCATGGACTGTTCTCATGACTTTTCTGAGTGAGTCGGTAGGAAAAGTTGAGTTTTTGGAGTCCAGAGAGAGGGAGGAAAAAGAAAATGTGCACTGCTGGTAACAGAATTTATGCCTATGACATGGACGCAGGACAGATTGAATATACTATGCGAGTGTGGAATGTCACACCAGCGTTTCAACATGGATGCCGAACAGTATCATCTCTGCTTTTTCCTGCTGCAACCCGTTCACCGGCCATCCCGACTTATACACATTCCTGATTTCCCAGCGCAGCTTCTTCTTTCAAGTTACCCTTACAGCCGCTCTTGCTCAACACGACGGTGGGAGGCGGCGATGGGTGTGAGCGGCATGTTTTCCTGAGAAAAAAATATGCGTCTTCTGTGTTGCTGCGTGTTTGTGTGGGTGGATGGCGGTGGTGACTGTAAAACAAGGTTACAGTGAAAGTGAGAAGATGCATCACTCATTAACTGGAAAAGAGCAAAGTCCAGTCAGAGCTGCACCATACATTCACTGGTTACAGAACAACAGCTGATAAGTCACTGTTATGACTCAGAGTCATTAAATGACTATAGTCTGATTTTAGTATCCGCATAATATGGTAAAAGAAACTTTAGTGTTTAGTTTCACTATATAATGATTTTTTCCGAACCACAGTAAGTTGTGGTGGAGAGGGGAGGTGGGGAATTATCAGGAAAAAGGCCAAGAGAGAAACAAAACTTATCTGTAAACACGTGACGCCTGCTCCAGACTTCGGATGGGTCAGCAGATAAAAAAGGGCCCACAGTGTGTAGTTGCCTGAGCCGAGTTTCTGTTACCTAGGCGATACGCGGGGTGTGTCGCGGCATTGCAACAGTTGGCTGAACCCGCCGCCTCACCCAGGAAAACAAAGACTGCGCTGGCCCTGATTTATACAGGGAACAGGAAAATTCTGTCCCTGTGGCCATGCATGTGGCTGCAATGTAATGTACTGTAACTCTGCTTTTAAAAAGTCATATGGGTTTCTAGTTTATATCACATATCCTTGCCTTATTACAAATGAAAGTACTTAGATAGTAGAATTGCACTTTCCCAAATTAAGCAACGGATAGACGGCCATAGTTGCTCGATGAATAAGCATTCACTCTTGTGATTAACAGCGACCACCCCCTTCTTACAAGTAAAAAAAAGGTAGGGATACACAGTGACTGAGAGGTTAGTTTCTGTCTGTGGCCCGATGAGTCAGTGCATTATCTTGTGAGGTAGCATGTAGCTGCAAGTACAGACAGTCCTCTAGGGCCCGGCCCCGCAGGATCCCATGCCAGAATGACAACGGCTTAAAAACTCACCGCTCCCTGTGAAGGTGAGAGTGCGAGATCCAGGGACGTGTCGGGACCTTTCGTGAAACATCAGGCTCAGGTGAACCTGAAAAAAATAAACGTGTGGAGACGTGTGAGTGAGTTGCTCCGTCTGTGAAAGTGCAACAGAAATTAGACATGACTAATAATTTACACATACTTTTTTTCTACCTGCTATATAATTTTTTTTTTTTTTAACCAGAAAACAACCTACCCCCCACCCAACCTGCAGGAGCATCAGAAACACACACACACACACACACACACACAGTAAAATGCCTGGGGGAGAAACAGAGGGCCGGGCCAGCTGAGGGACTAAAACCTCCTCATGCGAAAGCCACAGGGCGTGGGGCTTTCACTAATGAACATGCAGCGTGTGGCAGAAGAAGCAGCAGGAGATTAATGCAAGCGGTGCCGGAGGTGTTAATGTTGAGTTTGTTTACCTCATTTTGAGCTGAGAGAGCACTTTGAGCGGGCTTTTAGTTGTTTTATTAGTTAAGACATAAGATAAGATAATTGTTTATTACATGGCACAAACAAGCTGTTATACAAAAGAGTTTGGAGGACGGAAATGGGGGAAATAGGTCTTTTTTTCTGTCTGTTGAAGCTTTTGTGTGTTGACCTTGCCATGTGTAGATCCCCCCACCCGCCCCGATACCACCAGTACATCTGCAGCGACTGCAGAAACCAGCAAAAGCACACTTACATTTACACGTATACGCACAATGCAGCAATGGGCTCAGCAGAGAATCCTTTCAGTAACAAACATCTGAAAACACTAACCAGCACAGTGGACGCATTGTACTATCGGTCATATGTCGCATGCAGTGGCAGACAGATATTATAAATGCAGATTTTTTTTTCTCTCGCTGTGATGAAGAGGATTTCTGTGGTGGATGATGAGTTCAGGCTGCAAAAATGTGGAGAGTGAAAACATCCAAGTTCAGAGCGAGGGGTTATTTCAGGCCTGTGGGGCCTCACGTAAGGATAATCTTTTTTTAATGTTTGGTCTTTATTTAAAGGATTCAGTTCGGTTGAAGCGGGATCTTGTTTAAGTAAACCTGGGGAAGACAACATTTTTGTTAAACTTTACCAAAGTTCTTTTGTTGTTGCAAACATTACCTAAGCACATGAAGAGAGTGCAGTAAGAGTTTTTTTGTGGGGATTAAATACCTGAGTAAATGCAGCAAGAAGAATTACTTTATTAGGAAGATAAGATGATTCATGAGGAATGGGAATCTAGAGAAAACTTTGACCAGTAGACCAGTTATGTAATCTGGGGAGCTGTTTTAAAAGTAAAAGAAATGCCTCAGAAAGTGAGATTACTAGAACTAGTAAAAAGTAATATTTGTAATAAGACAAACGGTGAAGAAAGTAAAGTTGAAGATTTGCGTGTGACAAGGTGTACTCATTGTACTTGTACTCACTTTCTAAATACACACACACACACACAGTCCAAAAACCTGACAAGCAGGTTTCTGATCACTGTGCGTCAGCAGCAGCCTGCTCCCACAGCTATATTGGTGGAGGCTCGGGGTGAAAGGTCACAGCATTGCCCGCTTACAGCTGTCTCTCTGCCCACTCCGTCCTGCTCCCCCATGAGCCTCTGCTCCGTGTCTTCCTGAGTGTGACAGGTCATCTTTTGAGCTGTCACGCTCGACTGGCATATAAAAACACGTCTTGTGTGAGAGAGCAGGGACCTTGCCGGATTCTTTACTAATTCATGAAAAGATGCAGATGTGAAGTGAAGTGGATTATAAATCATCGCTCTCTTGTAGCAAAATAGAAATGGAAGGTTCTGATTTTGGCTTTCCTGTGTGTGTGTTTTTTTTAGGTTTGCTCGAGCGTTGTTTTGAGATCAGGAGGCGAGGATGGCTATGCAAAGTAAGTGAATCAAAATTCAGCTTTTTAATTGTGCGTTTTCAGATTTATTTTTTCCCCCTCATCCATTTCTGCAATCTATATGAACATTGACTTATTATATTATTGAAACTGAAAAATGTAGTGAATTCACGTTGCTCTTAGATTTAGCTTGTTCCTCTGTCTACTTTTGTGAATCTCCTCATCCTTCAGTTCTACTGAAAGTTTTGGTCCATGACCTTTCCAAAATCCAACCATTGTTCTCATGTATTTATATCAAGGCCACTTCCTTAATGCTACTGATAACTAAAGGTTACTTCTATGAATAGCTTCCTGTATGTGGCTTAGCAGTAAAATATGTTGGGAGGGGAAAAAATGGAGGAAACTACTCAAAACCCTCACTCCTCGCTTGGTAAACCTGATAATAAATGACACGACTTGTGACGTCTCACTCTCTCATCTTTTATCCTTGCCCGGCAGTGAGTGAGCCTGATGGCGTTGTGAAGGTGTCGGAGTGGCAGGAGACGATGTACGGCATAGACTCGGGCATCCAGTCTGGAGCCACCACGGTCAGAGACGACGACGGCGAGTACACCACGTCCAAGCACTACACCGTGACCACCACCGTCACGAGGGAGGAGCCCGGTGAGGCTACACGGGTTAAATCAGCCTACATGTATGTACCACAGCATTTGTTTTATCGTCATCTGACCTGTCGTCTCCCGTTAAGACTTGGACGCCCGTTACACCATGACAAGAGCACAGCGGGTGCGCGCCGCCATGTTCCCGGAGACGCTGGAGGAAGGCACGACCATCTTGTCCACCCAGACGGACCAGTCCCAGCTGACCAACGTCCAGCGGTTGGCGGAGCCCTCCCAGCTGCTCAAGACGGCCATCATCCATCTGATCAACTACCAGGATGACGCCGAGCTGGCCACGCGCGCCGTGCCCGAGCTCACCAAACTGCTCAACGATGAAGATCAGGTGATGAACGCAGAATCCTGCCTCATACAGAATCTGAAATTAGCGACTTTGTCCAATTTGCCTTGGTCTTAAAGGGCCCATGAATGGAAGTTAGTCTTTTATGACTTATTTCCTGGTGGAAAAAAAATGTGTGGATGTTTAAATGACTACAAGAGGGTTCTATATAGACTTTAATTTAAAAAAAGTTTAACAAAATTAACTTTTGTAAACACACATGAGTGTGGTTGAGTCATCAGACATTCAAACAGTTTTAAAGGAAGATAATTTTTTTTTAAATGGATCGAGATTTACATAAACAATTAATACCGGGACACAGGAATAAAAGTGGGATTCTGGGAAAACTGTGTTCTGTTGTATTTTAAACTGAACAGAACACATGTAATAAAAACTCTGTACATGAAGTCCTGTTGGGTTCATATACGTGAGTTCAGTACTGAAACAGTTACACTTGTTCACTTTCTTATCGGAGTTAGATGAGAAGAATCAGGAGAAAATGGCTTAAAATCAAAAGTTACAAAATCCCCCAAGTTCCTCTTAAACTCGAAAATGAACATGTTTAGACTGGCTTGTGTCTCTTACAAGCCAGACTATTATAATAAGCTATTCGCAAGGAAGTGAGTATGTGTATTACAACCTGTGCCCTTATACCATTCAACAGGTATAGTTAGTCAATTCACATTTACCACTAAACTTAACAGCTCTTCTCCATTTGTCATCTCTCGTCAGGTGGTGGTCAGCAAGGCAGCGCAGATTGTCAACCAGCTGACGCGTAAGGAGGCGTCTCGCCGCGCTCTGATGCAGTCGCCTCAGATGGTGGCGGCGGTGGTGCGAGCCATGCAGAACACAGGAGACATGGAGACGGCGAGAGCCACGGCCAGCATCCTACACAACCTGTCCCACCAGAGGGAAGGCCTGCTCTCCATCTTCAAGTCCGGGGGCATCCCCGCCCTAGTCCGCATGCTCAGGTAAAGTCGGAGAGATCTGAGCAGCGGGGTTATTCCATCTTCCTTTCTTTCACTTGTTGGGTTAGGGTTGCTGTGGAGTTGTGAAAGGAAACCTCTAGTGAGCATATCCAAAAGGTGGAATTTTCCATAACTCAAGATCTACAACTCAAGCCTGGGATTTAACAAAAGGTGTTCCCCAGGACAGGATTTATCATTTTTTACTAAATGACAAGAATTCATACATCCAAGTTGCAATTGTCTTGGGAAGGTAATCAAAGACCTCCAGGATGCCTTTAATTGTTTAAAAGGCCACACTGTCTCCTTTTTAAATTGGTTTTGATGCAAAGAAAACTACATTTACAACATTCTCAAGCGCTATACACTGAAGGGAGCAACTATAGGAAAGGTTTTGTTTTATAAATATGGGCAAAAGGAAAAGTGCATTGTTTGAAGCTACATTCCTGTCTGTAACTGGTTATGGTAATACACTGTATGCTAGTAGCTACCAAACCGGGTCCACTCAATGGCAGCATCATGTCAAAGTCTGTTTTATTATCAATTTCTTCACATGTACTTGACATACAAAGGAGAAAATTACGTTTCTCACTATCCAACTATCCTATGCGTTTACATGTACAATAACATTAAAGTGCATGTGCGCGCGGTGAGACAATCCTAAACTAGGTTCTTAACAATAAAGTGCAGTAGCTGAAGGCTACTTTTACCTAGTGTTGCTAAAACTAAAAACAAAAACCAGGTATGACAAGACAAGGCTCTTTTTGTAATGCAAATACAGCATATTGTTAATTGTATTACTTCCTGTCTTGTCTTGTCCAGGCCTCCCTTGTAAAAGCGATTTCAACTCAATGGGGCTTCCCGGTTAAACAAAAAACACTTAACCCTCCCCGTTTTCATCTTTCCCAGCTCTCCCATGGAGTCTGTGCTCTTCTACGCCATCACCACGCTCCACAACCTGCTGCTGCACCAGGAGGGAGCAAAGATGGCCGTTCGTCTCGCTGACGGCCTGCAGAGGATGGTTCCCCTGCTGAAGAAGAGCAACCCTAAGTTCCTGGCCATCACCACAGACTGTCTGCAGCTGCTGTCCTACGGCAATCAGGAGAGCAAGGTGTGTGTGTGTGTGTGTGTGTGTGTGTGTGTGTGTGTGTGTGTGTGTGTGTGTGTGTGTGTGTGTGTGTGTGTGTGTGTGTGTGTGTGTGTGTGTGTGTGTGTGTGTGTGTGTGTGTGTGTGTGTGTGTGTGTGTGTGTGTGTGTGTGTGTGTGTGTGTGTGTGTGTGTGTGTGTGTGTGTGTGTGTGTGTGTGTGTGTGTGTGTGTAATTGTCAGTTACTTTAGGTTTTATAGCCAAGTATTGTAATTTGAGACTGTTCAGGTTGTCATGCTTGTATGTACGTGTTTTTGTTATGGGTGTGGCGTCCACTGGTGTGTGAACAGTTTCTGGTATTGAAGCTTAGGGTGTGGTCATTTGAGAGTAGTATAGCAATTCGAATTAACTAGCTAACATCCTAAGTTGTTATTACACTTTATCTACTGACACGTTGTCCCTCACTCTGGTTCACAGCTCATCATCCTTGCCAATGGGGGGCCCGAGGGACTCGTTCACATCATGAGAAACTACAGCTATGAGAAGCTGCTGTGGACCACAAGCCGTGTGCTCAAAGTACTCTCTGTGTGCCCCAGCAACAAACCCGCCATTGTGGAGGCTGGTATGTAATGTATTTTTTTTTTGTGAGCACACACCTGTGTGCACAAGCGAGTCATACAGGTGTGTCAGCTATTTGTTACCTGAGCCATGCCTAATGCAGCATTCCTAGACAGTAATTTGATTTTAATAATGCCCAGGTCTAAATAGTAAAGGAAATGTATGATACCCAGTCTGTTTTTTAAAATCGAGAATTTAGAGGTTTACAACTGAAAGAGTTTCATGAAAATGCAGAATCTTTAAGCTGCACAAAGCATCAAACCTATCCAAATCTTATCTGCACTTTAAGCTATGCAGAGATATAGTTATAGTTATCAGAATAGTAAGCAAAAATAAGGAAACCTTTATGGCCACATTAATCATTGTTTCTAAAGTCAGTGAGTAGTTATTTAGCATTAACACATTTTAGCTCCTATTTATAATTTTTTTTTTTTTTTAATTGTCAGTTACTTGTCAATGGGGTCTGAAACGTCTGCAATTTTTAAATGGATAATATGTAGAATATGTGTTGAAGAGACGCCATTACCCACACGACAGCCGAACTTTATGAGATTGTTGCGTGCAGCCGAGTGATTTGATGTCTCTGTTCCCCTCCAGGTGGGATGCAGGCTCTAGGCCAACACCTCACAGGCTCCAGTCAGCGTCTGATGCAAAACTGTCTGTGGACGCTCAGGAACCTGTCTGATGCCGCGACTAAGCAGGTATGTTTACACCAGTGGCTCTCAAACAGTGGGGCGCGAGGCTCCGTCAAGGGGGGGGGGCTGCGTTTGACCGGACTCGGATCATGCTTTTTTATTTTTTTTCTATTTTGATTCTTTTTAATGTCCTAGAATAAAGTGCAATTGCATCTCCACTACATTAGGGGGCAGTGGCGCTCTCATTGGCAGAGTGTGAGCAGGGAGCATACAGCACAGAGTATGAGTATGAAGTGTAGACAACAAGTGTAGCAGACCCTCAAGTGACACCATAAAAACATATTTAACAGGGATGAGAAGACAGGCGGAGAGAGACAGAGATAAAGAGGCAAACAAAAGTCTCCCAAAGCTAAGACGAGGAAATATGACGAAGCGTCTGTATCGCTTGGTTCACTGTGAAAGACCGATGTGTTATGGCGTCTAAAATGTTGGCAGCAGACAGCATGAAGGCTGATAAGCTAATTTTATGTAATTTTATTTTTCGGTATCATATGGTTTGACACGGTGAGTCAAAAAATGTTTTAAGGATAATTATAGATTTTATTTTATTTTTGAATTTCAGATGCATTTTAAATGTTTTCTGTTACATTTAATAAAGCTATTCTTTGTTGTAAGTTGGTCCATATTTCTTTCTTTTTTAATTCTCTTATACATTAATAAGGATACAGTGTTATGCAGAGGTACTTTGATTTTATAGACAAATGATACTATTTATAGTTGCGCGGGGGGCCCGAGATGTTTTCTCCCTCCATGGGGGGGAAAAAAAAAGAGAACCACTGGTTTACACATTTAAATTTTCTTTACATCTTCCTCCTCTCCCTGTTTTGTTGTTTTTCTCCCCCTCTATAATTAAAAAAAAAAATCTGTTTCCAGGAGGGCATGGACAGTCTGCTGCAGGTGCTGGTGGGTCTGCTCAGCTCCGATGACCTTAACATGCTCACTTGTGCCACTGGGATCCTGTCGAACCTCACGTGCAACAACGCCCACAATAAAACCCTGGTCACTCAGAGCAACGGCGTGGAGGCGCTGATCCACGCCATACTGCGCGCTGGAGAGAAAGAGGACGTGACGGAGCCCGCCGTTTGCGCTTTGCGCCACCTGACTTCGCGTCACCAACAGGCCGAGTTGGCACAGAACGCCGTGAGGAGGCACTACGGCATCCCCGCCATCGTCAAGCTGCTCAACCAGCCTTACTACTGGCCCGTCATCAAGGTAGGATAGAGGGAAGGATAGAGACATGGCCGTGGGCAGTAATAAAAGGTAGTGGTGGACAGGACTGAAGACAGGAAAGCTAATTGTAAGTAAGGGTGGGAGCTGGGACATGGATGTAAAAGACTGGTCCAGAGATGACATAGGGGGGGACTGGACAGATGGACAGAGGGGATGGCAGATCTGGCAGAAGGCCAGTATCTCATTCAGCCTGAAAGAGCATCAAGTGTAAAAGATGGCACGAACAGCATGCTTTACCAGAGCTGTCTTTTTCAAAAAAGAGGCGAACAAACAACAGATCAGTATTTCAGAAGTAGACAGAGAAGTCGTTTCACAGCCTCGTTTCTCCCTTGCTGAACAATAACCGAACAGTGTCGTGACTGTGTCTCTGCTTCTTTCCTCCTCTTGGTAGGCTGTGGTCGGCCTGATTCGTAACCTGGCCCTGTGCCCGGAGAACCAAGCCCCTCTGAGGGATGCAGGAGCGATCCCCCGCCTGGTCAACCTGCTGCTCAAAGCCCACCAGGACGCACAGAAACACGGTTCTTCCGCCCAGCAGACATACCAGGTGCCTAACTGTGTTTTTTTTTTTATTATTGTCATGACCATAAGGCCAACATACTGAAAGGCGCAGTCTGTTATGTGTGTCATTACTGTATTTAACACATACAGAAGGTGCACCTAACTATGGGTGCATGGGTTTTATATACAGAAATATATATACAAAAATAGAGCAGGAGCAAAACTGAGTTTGGTTGTGCTTTTTTTAAGAACTGCTTACAAAACACTAACATTTTTTTTTATCATCAATAAGCATGAGTATGGTAAAACACACTGATTTAAAAAAGCACACAAGTGTCCGTAGGGTAATGTTGTCAATCAAACCAATCAAAGTCCTCATTGAACTGTAGCACTAAATCTCCATCAAACATGCCAGCCACACTTTCCATGTTCCTCCACGTAGCTGATCACCTTCAGTTTAAACTGTGCTTCATAAGCGTGTCTCTTTACCATTTTCAGGTATATTAAAACAACAATGTTCTGCATAACGCACATCCCCGTTCTTTTATATGCAATCCACGCCCACACTTCCCCCTTAACCTTCTCATCTACTATGTCTGCCCTACATCATACATACATACATAGAGCGTGCTGCACATTTTGAAGAAAATATGACTTTTATATGCGCCTTATAGTCATGAAAATATGGTAGCTTCCTCGATCCTTGATTTAACTTTTTTTTTTTTTATCTTCTCGGTTTTCAGGATGGAGTGAGGATGGAGGAGATCGTTGAGGGCTGCACAGGAGCTCTCCACATCCTGGCCAGAGATCCCGTCAACAGGGCAGAGATCGCCAACCTGCAGACCATTCCTCTATTTGTCCAGGTAGCAGATCGGAGCTCTAGCGGTAAAACACATTTACCTTTTTGTTCTCTTCACTTATTTTTGACCTCCTTTTTCCCCTCCCCAGCTCCTCTACTCCCCAGTGGACAACGTGAAGCGCGTGGCGGCCGGCGTGCTTTGCGAGCTGGCTCTGGACAAAACATCAGCAGAGATGATTGACAGCGAGGGGGCGTCAGCTCCACTGATGGAGCTGCTGCATTCCAACAACGAGGGCATCGGTAGGACACTGAGATAATGCTCTAGAATTAGCGTAGTGTAGTGTTCGATCATAGGTGGAAAATCAATTCACTCAAGTGATGTGCTACGATAGTTTCCAGGTACATTAATGTTTCCGAATGACAGTTTACAACCCACATTAGAACAATATAAGACAATAATGAAATCTGTTTAAACCATCTTCGGGCAGTTTGAGCAGCTGAAATATAGCGGCATTTATTTCTTTTTTTTATTACTTTATCTTACTCTGGTATCTGATTGTCTATTATTTTTTTAAATAATGGTTTGATATTTTGGGAATTTTTGCTTTTACTACTACTTATTCCTCAAATCTTAGGTGACTAACTTAATTCTTAACTTAATCCACACAAACTTGACTTCTTGTGCTTTCTTTTTAACCGTTTGAATCGGCCATTTCCCTCCATTTCCTGTCTGTGTAAACTAAGCTAATGGACCGAGTGACTTTGGTATCGATGTTCTCATTTCACTCTCAGCAATTAAGTGAATAAACGTATCTCCCATAATATCAAACAATTAAACATAGTCAGTTAATTTAAGATTTAGGTGGTTATAAGGAACACTAATGCACACACACACACACACACACACACACACACACACAAATGGAGGTTCATGTTAATTCCAGGTATGCTGTTAAAGCTTTGCCTCAGGGTCTATGAATCACTCTGTAGTGAGGATCACTATGATTTTTAAAACACAAAACGGTGGAACTTTCCTGTAGTCCAGACTAAGAAGTGAATTTGATCAGGCCCTTTGTCAGTACACCTATACTACCACACGTGCTGTTCCACACTGTGGGGTTTTATGTGCATTGCTGAACGTGTCCGTCATCTCTTCCTCAGCCACTTACGCTGCAGCCGTGCTGTTCCGCATCTCCGAGGACAAGAACTCAGACTACAAGAAGCGAGTGTCTGTGGAGCTCACGCATTCTCTGTTCAAGCACGACCCCGCTGCCTGGGAGATGGTGAGTGTCGAGCGAACTCGACTACAAAAAAAAAAAGTCCAGTTGCTTACAAGTAACTCCTTTGACTCAACTCAACATTAATAGTAGATTGCCTGACATTTCTGGGTTAACACAGATCTCATCGCAGCGTCTAAGATCATGGCAATAGCAGTGATTAGTGTTGCATTAAGATTCTTTTTAAAAATCATTCAAACTACTCTAAAGATAAGACTACGCTTCCCATATTAAAGTGCTGATTTCTTTTGACCTTTGGCATCTTGTGACCTCATTACAGGCCCACAACAGTGTCCCCATGAATGGACCCTACGCAGATGGTGAGTAACTGTGGCTGAAATGTGCACATGCAGCACATTCCTCGGCACTGGGCCACCACAGGGAGCAACCGCAGCATTAATGTGCTGTAATTTGCTGGCAGGTTGTCTACCCATTTCAGTAGCAGAAGCAATTAGCTATTCTAGTAAAAAAGAAAAAAAGAAAAGACTACACCGGTACTGATTACCGAGCTGACTTCTCAAGTAGATCCTTCTAATCAGTCACAAACTTATACCCCTAAGTCTTTTTTTTGTTTTGCTTTCTGCAGCCTCGTTACTTTCAGTTTTGCATCTTCTGTTCTGCATCTTGTCTCATTTCCTGCAGTGTTTGCCCTTTTGTGTATGTTTTATTCTTAAATCTATATTTGTGCGTCGCTATTTCACAATGTCTATGCCTAAAAGGAGTTCAGGTTGTCCCTGGGGGGGACAACAACAATCTTTCCTTCTTGATTCCTGCATGCATCTTTCTCTGAAAGCCTGTCTTTTTGACTTTTCTCCTTTTATGGCCTTGGTATTTCTTTCCTGCACAGAGTGAAGAGACTCTAGGATCAGTTTCTGCTTTTTCTCAAATCACAGTTTTAATTCAATGGTCAAAAAATGTTAAGTTAAAAAAAAACCAATATTGTCTTGCAGAGCTGGATGCTTATGGAGGATATCCAATGGATATGCCTATGGAGGCCTTGGATGGGAATGTGATGCATGATGAATACACAGGCCCCATGGCCTACGAGAGACAACCATACCCCGAGCCTTATTAAAGGTCAGTACATGCAAACATCACCTCAACTAATGAGGATCTGATGGTCAAACTTTGAAGCTCCCTGTTTTTTCATTGTGTGTTTACAAATAGTAAACCTATCTATCCATGAAATAACGAATATATATATTATAAGAAGCTGTTTAAATGTTTAACAAAACCTCCAAAAACAACTCTGCTATTTTATTTCACAGAACTATAAAAGTATATATAAGTACATAATAAAGAGCACTCAGAACAATAAGCAATATATAAAAATACAATGTTTCAGGCAAATATTAAAGAAATTTATAATAAATACGAGGAGATTCTCATTTCTCTTAATTTCTCGGATATTAAGTCAATTCCAGCATATAAGGATGAAAGGGAAACAAGAAAAAGAGACTACTTCAAACCAGTGAGAAGAGTTGAAGGGAAATACGAACACAGAAAGCAAGAAGTAGGTTGAGAAATTAGATATTCAGGGGTTTAAAATTTGAGTGTTGTATATCAATAATTGCAATGTGATAATCTGAAGATATCAAAAAGTGGTTTCTTTTCAATAAGATGAATTTTAAAATAACCAATGAGGGTAAAACTCGTGCTTGAGAGGCCTTTTTAATGTTGGATTCTGCAGAAATATTTTCTTTTTTTGTGAAGGTTCCATGTTTCCCCCCCCTAATGTTCGATTCCTCTTCTTACAGATCCAGGAAAGCAGGAGTAGTGGAAAAGAAGGCGGAGAAGCTGGAAGGGGAAGTAATGGGACAAAGAAGAAGAGAATATATTCGTCAGTAGAGATTATTCCCTCTGCGCTCAGCCTGTTGTAATATATGCAATTATCACAGAGTACGGGACTCATAATCTTAACAGGGCTCATCGTTGTTTTAAAGCATTATTTTTGCTGATTATAATTTTGACAATGCTTGTAGGTTTTTGTTAGAGAACCTTCTAAGAGTGTGTTTGTGCGCATCTGAGTGTGTGTGTGTGAGTGAGTGTGTGTGTGTGCGTGCGTGTGTGTTTATGCTTTTGGGTGGGTAATCTATGCCAAAGAGATTTTATTTTGTGATGATGATCATGTAGCCTCCTTTTTTTGTTTTTGAGAAAAGAAAAGAGGATTTTTAAAAAGAGAGTAATAGTTGAAATCACTGCCAGGGGTGGCTCAACGTGCACCGTGCACATGCTCACCGCTCTGTTTCTTTCCTAACGCCTTTGTAACAGACACTGCTGTCTATGCTGTAGTTTGGACGCTATACACGGTCAACTCTCTCCCACTGTGACCTGAGAGTCAGTCAAGAGCTAGTTAACACGGGCCCTTTTTTTTCTTGTGACATTAATTCAGTAGGAGCGAACAAACGAGAAGGTCTTTGACAGACCTATGAGAGAACAGTGTAGGGCTGCCCCCCCTCTTATTTGGAGCATAAGTAAACAAGGTGCTTTTTTACCTTTTTGGTTTTTAGTTGTTTCTCATGTTTTATAAGTTATTTACTGAGAAATGCTCACATATTTAGCTTTAACACAATATTAACAACCATATTTGATTATAAACTGAAAGAAGAGCTTGTACTATGTAATCATTTACAATAGAGCGGATTTCTACATCTGTTCAGCATCTTAGCACTTCTTGTTGAGGTGGAGGGGGGGTGGCCTTAAAGCTGGGGCAAACTACTGACAGGGAATTTTGTCTTTCTACTTAATAAGAGTTTTTACTGAAATGTTGTTTAATAAAAAAAAAAATAAAGGATATATATAACATAGTATTGGTTCTCTGTTTATCATTCATCAAATACAGGAAATGCACACTGAATCTAATCAGGACCTGCTGGTTGTCATCACCATCCTGCATCATTAATCATGCATCATTCATTATGCAATATTACCCCAAACCTAAAAAAAAAATCAACATAAAAATAGCAGTTTGGGGTTTTGAGTGGATTCTTTTAGAAAGCGAATTCTTTATACATGAACCAAAGGCTCCGCAGGGTAGAGCAGGTCATGTAACATTCATGAAAACTGTTTCTGAGGAAAAATATTACTGACTCATGCTATAAATCCCATAGATATGATGCATTCAAGCTCACAGTCAAATTTATGACTCAAGTTTGTCTCTATAGTAGCTCCATGTTCACACTAAACCATAGAGCCATTTATCTTGTTTTGGTCAGTAAATGTCATATGGAAGCTTATTTTCCGGGTGAGTGATATGCTATACTGTATGGGGAAGAAAAGGAAATCTTATCTTGAATATCAAGAATATCTTAAATTGAATTTGATACAATCAGTCTAATAACTATTTTCCTGCATCATCTCTGCATCTTTGTCTTAAGGAAACAATATGAAATTAAAAAATGTGAGATAATGTTAGAAACACAAAAAAGCTAGTACAAGTACAAGTTATTAGATAAAAATATAAATTATAAAATAAGACATTGTAGAATTGTTCAAGGACAAAAAAACTTGAAATAAGCTAAATGATCTGACAGTGAATGAGACAATTCTGCTCAATATTGGACTATGTGTACCAAACCAGAAATATTTGACAGGTAAGATTTGATTTTTACAGCGTAAAATGCAGGATTGTTCTGGCAAATTTAACATACAAATATACCACAGTATTATCAGCAAAGGTGGAGCAGTACACGGCTTGGTGCAAAAACTCCCTATCCTGCCCTCAACATTAATAAAACCAAAGAGATCACTGAATTCGGGTGGTGAACCCCAACCCATCATCCATTGGCAATCAGTGGTTCCTGGAGGTGCATCTGACTGATGAAATGATCTGCAGCTACAACACCACAGCCGTCATCATGAAGGCTGACGCCAGCGCCTCCTGCAGCTTGAAGAGAGCAGACCTCCCCGCTCCAGACTGACCATGTTCTACAGAGGCACCATTACATTACTGGTTTGGCAATATAAGAATGGAAGAAAGACAGGGCCTGGGCAAGATGAGAGATGAGCGAGAACTACAGAAAAGGATCATTGATGCCTCGTCGCCACCGCGCTGCATCTGCAGAGCCTCCAGTATAATCAACGGTCCCTTTCATCCCTCCCGCAGCCTGTTTTTCTTCCTGAAGTTACAGGAGCATTCACTCAAGGACCACAAGGCCTCTGAACAACTTTTCCCCATAGCAATCAGACTCCTAAACCTCAATATGTGAACTGTGTACTTATATTTTTTTTTGGCTATTACCATTTTATTTATTGACCTTATAACTAGTACTTTTATTGACCCCTACAGTGTCTCCGTACTTTTTTCCCCTTAGTTTTTATTCAAAAAATGCATTAAATGACTATTAAAGGCAATATAATCTAACTGATTTTCTTGCCACAGTCGTGTAATTCTAGTTGTTCAGATTTTTCTCTCACTGAATTTGGCCGTTGTGTTTTTCTCTGCCCTGCAGAAATCCCTTTGACTTATTTTCCTTCATCAAATATGTTTTTTTTCCCCTACAGCCTGCAGCTCTTTCTTTGCACCATGAACAATTTTGTGGTAAATCAAATCAAATTCTGACCCATTTTTCTGTTTTTGCAATTTTATGGTTTGTCTCCGTTTCTTCCACTCCTTCCTCGCTCTCTGATCATTTATATTTGTTCTCACGTGTCTGCTCCTTATACGGCTTTTCAAAAAAAATTCTCTAATAGTAAAACTCCTATGTTGCTTGTTTAATAATTATAAATTAATATTTAAATGTTTCTCAGCGACTTCATCTAAAAGAAAGCAAAGAACGATCTTTCTCAAAAATGCAAATTTTTTCCTTTCAAAAGCCGAACATTTAAACGTCACTCATTTCTTGGTGAGTCTTTACAAACTTGTGCTGTGCAACCAAAAGTTATTCAATCCCAAAGAATGTTATTTTAAATTCTAGTCAAGATCACAAAGTTTCCAAAAATACTAAACATGTCAGACTGAGTGATTTGTTCAGTTATTATAACGTTAATGCTGAAATTATAACAACAACCAGCACAGCCATTGATCACCCATTTTCATGCTGACTCTACCCATGAAAACTACTGCAACACTAACATTATGTGACTGATGTTACCTCTCTCTGTCCACTAACCAGTTAATTCACAGGCGTCGAGGTGGTTGAATCAATCAGGCAGCTTTAGTTTGCTGTAATATAAAACATAAAGTAACCACAGTTATCCGGATACATCACATAATATATCATCATATAGTGGCATTTTTAATAAATCTGAGTTTTAAACAAAGAATAAATAAAAATGTTTGTCCATAATATCCACTATGTAATAATGTCATGTTAAAATTTCTTAGCATGCACATGGAAATGTAAATAAAATAAACACATATCTAACAATAAAAGAGAGGTGTCAAACATGTGGCCTGGCCTATTGGATGACAATGTGGGCAAAATTATTTCTCCAGAGAGATGTGAAGTAAAGCCTCTTTGAGCATCTTTTAGTGCTCAAGGAATAAAAATATAAGCACATTTTGGTTTTTAAGTAAGGCGCTAAGTTTGCCTGCCGATTAATAAATTAAATATTATCCAGTGAGTAAATGTTTTGAATTGAAATGCAACAGTAGACTGAATATAGAACCACTGAGACATATTGTTAAAAGACTCATTTTTTTCTCCTGTTTTGTAAACTCAAGGTTAATAATTCGTTATTTCTTTGCATAAAAAAATGAGGAGAGAAAATTGTGGATGTTATTTACATGTAAATCTTTACTTCTCTACACCTAACAGGCACATTCTGTCCGGAAAAGCAACATAATTCAATGAACACAGGGTATTTTAATGTATACATACCTGTAATATGGGATATAAAACAAACACAGCATTAGTAGGTAGTCGGTCAGTTTTTATGCTGCAGATTAGCTAAAAGAAGAAAAGGCTCCAGTTGAATAAGCAAACCATGCTACTTCAGAGCTAACCCAGTTAGCTTGATAGTTAGCGCTTTGCTAACAATAAAAAAAACTCCGTATATAAACGACGAACGGCAAACAGACAACACGCATAGAATAAAGAGACAAGTACAGGCAACTTCTTTAAAAATAATAATAAAACGTCTGGACAAATACGTTTTACGCGTTTATCTTAGCTGGACTTACCGCCAACAAAAGTTTCCCAGACGGTTACCCACAATGCACCGCAATCCAATACAAAAGAACAAGCAGCAGAAAATACCAATAAAAGGAAAAACGTGGTTGTTGTCCCAAATAAAAACACAATTTTATACATTTTTATACACGCTGTATACTGTTGAATGTGACAGACATCTTGGCGAGATAAACGGCGATCTCCAACTTATAGTTCAGAAATACAATTTTCTCCCATTTTTTAAATGCTGAATCAAGATTTACAAGTGTTCTGCCAACTTTTTTTAATAAAACTAATTAACTAATATTTCTTCTGTGTTTTTCTGACTTTCTTTTTTTTTTTGCTTAGTTGAATAAACTACTGGTTGCTACTAGTTCCCACAATTAAAAGTTCCTCTATTAATTAGTAAATAAACCTCAAATAAAAACCCAAGCCTGCAATCTCTGAAATGAGCTGTGATTGGCTGAGACCTTGTTTCTCTGCCGTAGCTCCTCCCCATGCAACTGCTCTGCCTGCTGTGCATATGCAAGCTAGCAAGCCACTATATACCACTGGTATGATTAACAGCCAACAACAAAGTAAAAAATAACTGCAACCAGTTGTGCATAGTTATCATAATGCTAAACTAATATTAGCACAGTGCTACTGTACCATAATCAATAAATTAGAAACAACGTATGTTTTGGTTTGCTTCATTTTGCAGGATCATCTGAGACAAGCTGATGCAACAAGCTGAAAAACAGGTCCTGCACTTCTTGTATACTGAGACAATTCACCCATTGGAGCATGTTTGGGATGTTCTGGATCAGCGTGTAACAACAGCCTAATCCAATTGCTGTCAATATCCAGTAACTTCACACAGCCACACTGGACCTACGTTCAACAGTCTCCGATCTTTTAGCTCAAATTGAGAAAAAACGTATTAAGTCTATGGAGGTGCTGAGAACTGAGGCGTCATTACACCTATTTGAACTGAAAAAGTGCTCTTTTGTTTTGAGAAGAGGAAGGAAAGAATGAAGTTTTTTTGCATAGCAACTGTGTGTTTTTATTCAGTCATCATCATCATTACCATGTCCATATAGAAAATATATTAACACTATAATTAAACATTTCAATTATCCGGTCAACACACACATCATGCAGACACAATACACTATAATAAAATGTGAGGACACTGAGGGCAGAGGAGATTGGTTATCACGGTATTATAAGATTATTGCTTGATTTCAGACTTCATCCCTCTATCAGAGCTATGAGAAAACAAAGCATGTGTCCATATATTCACTCTCTCTCTCTCTCTCTCTCTCTCATATGTGATACATGCAATTGAGAAAAATGCATTTTGAAAGTTAATAATCATTTGTGCAGGTACGGAAGTCACTGGATGAAATTGCTGTTGTTTATTGTGCACATCTGTTCTCACTGTCACTTATTGTTATTGAGCTGCTTTTACAGAGCATTAAATACGCTCGTTCAAAAACGGTGATCAAGGTTATTTAACCAGGAAAAAAAAAAGAAAAACAGAATCCACCCTGACTGGACTCCAGTGGGAAAACCGATGTTTTGTCGTGTACAGGCCGTAGACTTGTCCGTTTAAGCCCAGAAATCACACTGAAGGTGGAAAGTTCATGTTTGCATCCAACAAGCCTCAGATCACATTATCAAACATATGCATGGACTGCATTATGTTCTCATCCTGGATTGAAAAAAGGAGACAAACATTTCAATTAGTGAGTAAAATCATCATGTAATATATGTTCGCCCTATTGAACAATGGCCTGAGTCTTTTTTTTGTGAGTTTTTTGGCCTAAATCATCTTTTGAGGAAAAATTAAAAAATCGCTTTTATCCTGAGCTGAAAGGATCATGCTATTTATGCCATATAGGACAATAGCCATTTTACTTAGCGTCCAAGATCCAAGAATCTATGGTGCAGTAGAGGTTTGAAACATGATTCTTGAATCAAATTCTATTGGTGAGTAATAAAGGCTTAATATTTTTTAGTCATTTAGACAAAATGTCACAGGCTAAACTTTTTTCAGAAGTTCCAGGATCTGCACTCCATTAAACATGTGTCCTTATTTCATTGAAAATTTTTGGCACATCTGGGGTTTCAAGGGTTGTCACAACTGTATATTGTATACTGTATAATTTAACTTCGGGTAATGTATGTTTTGAGTTTGCACTATGGAATAAAGGGGCAGTTTAAAGTTGCCTTAAGTTGTATGTTGCATAATGTGACACACCACGCACTGGATAAAGTCTTTAATTAAACGACTCTGGCCATCATATGAATAGGGCGACGATATTTGAAATTTTTGCAGAAACCTTTTGGCATGTCTCTAAGAACTCCTCAATGGTGATCACCCCGTCGTTGTTCGTGTCCATTTTCTGGAATAAACGAGACACGGTCACAGAAGTTTCACTGCATCAGGGAGTACATACATCAGATCATTCCTGTGTTTTTTTTTTGTTTTTTTTACCTGGAAGAAGCTCTCAACATGATCCTTGGCAGCGTTATCCTTCATGCAGGGGTACGTGTACTTCCCCATCATGTCGTAGATGGAGTGCATGATGTCTGTCATCTCCTGGGCAGAGAGGAGTGAGGAAAATCAAAGATTTACAGCAGAAATTCTCCTAAAATCACAGGACTTTGCTGCAACACAAGGTGAGGAAAAAAACAAAAGAAGGGAATGATCCTGATTACCTCTTTGGTGACGCAGCCGTCTTTGTTGCGATCGTACAGATTAAAAGCCCAGTTTAGTTTATCAGTGATGGAGCCTCGCAGGATGATGGACAGGCTGATGACGAAATCCTACAGCAGAATAAAAGAGATCAGAGACTATCGAGATAAAAAAAGAGAAGAGGATGATATTCAGTAATGAGATCTTTAAATACGGTAAAATATGGACGTGAAAGGGAAAAGAAAGAGTTGGCGTGACTCACCTCGAAGCTGACTGTTCCGTTGCTGTGTGTGTCGAAGGCTTCAAACAGGAAATGTGCATACATATTTGAATCTGGAACGAAGAGGGAGAAAAAAGGAGCCTGTGGTTGTTTGCTTTGAAGCAGAGAACTGTGCAAAAGTCAAATTTCCCACATTGTGTGTGACCCTGAAGTTACGCACACATAAATTTATAGTTATAAGGCTTTGCTGTGTTGATAGTTGATTAGTTTATTGATATTGAAAATTTCCAAGGCCAAAGATGCAAACCAAAATTCCTTTTTTTAACAGGATTTGGACATATTAATGGTTAATCAAGATAGTTGTGTAATGGAATGTGATGTAATAGTTGGCGACTAATCAATTAATCGACTAATTGTGCAGCTCTACTGTGTAGGTTTCGAGTTTTACAATAATAATGTTGGAGAAATCCTGGTGGACAGGAGGAGAATGTGACTGACCTCCTTGAGGGAAGAACTTGGCGTAGATTTCTTTAAAAGTTTCCTCGTCCACAGCACCGTTGGGACACTCCTGTGGAAATGAAAAAACTCTTATGTTAAAAAAAATTACTCTTTATACTATTGCACCTGCACATACTCCTCATATCACCAACCTATTAAAATAATGGCCTAATATTTTTTATGATGAAAGTGAGAGTTTTTTTGGCCTAAACCATCTCATGATGATGCTGCTGCTTCCACATCTGGTAAAACTGAAATTATTATATTAGTAATTTAGTCTAAATTTGATTTTAGATTTTAAAGTTATGCTTTAATACCTGCTGGAGGGTCTGATTCCAGCCGTTAGACGAGGTAAAATATCTTGCTTTTTGGTATAATTAACCCAATAGTGAATATAATTTTTTTTAAATATTGTGTTCCATTAGAGATTATTTGGCTTATTTAATTTTTTTCCTTGATTTTAGTCGGATTTAATTTTTTTTTTAATAATAAGGATTTATTATCTGGGCGACACGGTGGTGCGGTGGGTAGCACTGTTGCCTCACAGCAAGAAGGTCGCAGGTTCAAGACCGCCTTGGGGCTGGGTCTGGGGCCTTTCTGTGTGGAGTTTGCATGTTCTCCCCGTGTCTGCGTGGGTTTTCACCGGGTACTCCGGTTTCCTCCCACAATACAAAAAACATGCTCAGGTTAATTGGTAAACTCTAAATTGCCCATAGGTGTGAGTGTGAGAGTGAATGGTGTGTGAATGGTGTGTGTGCCCCACGATTGGCTGGCGACCATCTGGGGTGTATCCCTGCCTCTCGCCTTAACGCGCTGGGATAGGCTCCAGCAGACCCCTGCGACCCCGAAAGGGAATAAGCGGGATAGACAATGGATGGATGGATGGATGGATGGATTTATTATCTCATAATTCTGACCTTTTATACATTTTTCTGATAAATGAGTAAAATTCTCTGCTATTAGAATAAGATAATTCCTGAAAATTCTACTCATTTTTGGACTAATCTAGTCTTCATATAGTCAAAATTGCACTTTTTTTTTGGTCATGCCATCTCTCCCGTTTCATAATATGTACAACACAGGGATTACTGTGAATGATTTGCTCAAGAGGCACAACAGCAGTTGTTCTCACTTCTCACTTTACTATCAGGCCTACGCACAGGCCTGCGGTGTGCGACCTCTGCCCGTTCACACTGCACATCATGATTATTCAGGGTAACGGTAAAGCGCCCACTGACGTTTTTGAACCCCCGGTAGAGGACCTGCAGCTCCTTCTTGCTGAAGCTGGTCTGCTGCAGCAGGCAGTCCAGCCCCTCGGGCCGGTAGCGCACCGTCGCCAGCTCGGCTTCATCCAGCTCACTGGCTGCACGAGGGCGAGGGAGAGAAACAGAACAGGGACTGAGACCAGTCTGAACTGGACCTAGACCTAACCACCCCCCATGCATCTCGCTGTGAATTCACGTTAAAGAGGGAGAGTGTGTGTTTCTACTTGCTTTGATTGATGGACGGGCTGGAGCGGCAGCAGGGCAGCAGCTTGAAGAGGCGCTGCTTTATGGTCTTTTTATTGGGTTTGGACGGTGGGTTACCTGGAAAAAACGGCCAATCACAGCACAGAGTTAGATCAGACATAAGCCGCTGTCGGAAACCTCACGGTGAGTTCGGTTCAAACTACATAGACATTTCACAATTACATAGACAGACAAATGATGAATAAATAAATAAATATTGCATGAAAGCTCAACATGGTTTTAAGATGGAGAAAAGTAATACGAGAGGTATAAAGGCAAGAAACATGCAGACAGGTAATAGTTAGAATAGGTAGAAAATAGGAAGAGTACAAAAAACAGGTGAAAATATCTTCTTTTTGGTAAAATTAGTCCAATATTCTTATTCCACTGGCAGATAATTTAGCTTATTTCAAGTTTTTTCAATCCAGGAAACAAAGACTTGAAAAAAACAAAATTATCTGCCAGTAGAATCAGAAAACTCAACTCAATATTGGACTAATTGTGCCAAATATAAGATATTTTCAACTGATTTTGCATTGAGATGATACACTACTGTCTAAGAGTTTGGGGTCACTTAGAAATGTCCTTATTTTTGAAAGAAAAACACTGTTTTATCAATGAAGATAAACTCTGCACATTGTCAATGTGGTAAATGACCATTGTAGCTGCAAATGTCTGGTTTCTAATGCATCCACATAAGTGTATAGAGGCCCATTTGTCCAGTGTTCTAATGGTACATTGTGTCTGTTAATTGCATTAGAAGCTAATGGATGAACAGGAAACTCTTGTAGAATTATGTTAGAACAGCTGAAAACAGTTTCGCTGCTTAGATGAAGCATTTTTGAATGAAAGCAAAGTATGAAAGAAGAATTATTTCAAATAAAAATCCTTATTTCTAAAACCTGTCAATATCTTTGCTATATTTCTATTCATTTTGCAAAACATTTGATAAATAAAAGTATGACTTTCACTTTCTTTTGCAGTAGCTTCCTACAGAGTGGAAACGATGTGAGAACCAGAGACAAACTATCATTCATTTACTTTAAATCACTTGTATATGCGATTTATAAGGGCTCAGAAATGAGTTTGCTGACCTCGTTTTAAACCAGTGACCCATTAGATCAGAGCTGTCGAGAGTTGAGAAATAATCTCTCTGTCTCTCACACACACACACACACACACACACACACACTCCTCAACGATAAGGAAACCAGACGTCCACCCTCAGGGTCCGCTGGCCTTTACAGAGACACCACAACACAACTTTGTCATTTGACCTTTTTAGAGACACAATCAGGAATCAGCCGCCTGTATTCATTCACAGTTTTTTGTGTTTTTTTCCCCCCCAATAGCTAACACAGTAAAACGCAATTATTTAAACCAACACACACACACACACACACACACACACACACACACACACACACACACACACACACACACACACACACACAGAGTAACTCATTTTATTTTGCAAAGCAAAATGTCATTTTTTTTTAAATGCACTGAACACGGTTCACTGCATAAAACATGACAATCTGATATAAGGTCACGTGTTTGACATTTGAGAAACCTGCCAATTACTACATGAGCTAATTGGCCAATTAGCTGTTACCACGTCAACCAGGAAGCAGAACTATGAATACACCACAGGTGAGCACCTTTTCGCTATACACATTTTTTGCGGTTTACTTTTTTTGTGCATATTTTTTGATATATATATATTTTTTGCACACACATTCTGACTTTTGAGACACAACATGTAACTCCTGCAACAGCCAATTAACAAGCAACTCTGCTAAACTACAAGTGCAGTTCCTGCTATCGCTTGACTTGCAGTTGTAAAATGGTCTTTTTTAGCAAAATGCATTACAACACACTTGTATGCACAGTCTGTAATAAGGGAAACAATGAACCAAAAAAATCCTAAAACATTATAATGGAAAGAGAAGCATTTTATGTTCATCACTGTGTTTTATATTGAGCACTCCAATGTTTAAATGATTAGTATAAAGGTCTATTCACGAGGTGTTTAAACAACAAAATACAATTTTAAGAAGAATACCAGTGTTGGCAAGAGAATTGAAGCGTTTTGCTTTATGTAATGTAATAAATGTAAATGCAAAATGTGTGTCATGTGTGATTTTCACCTCATCTGACATCAAAATAATGGACAATTCCACCTAATGCCAAACGAATTGTACCATAAAAACAAGAAAGTTTCACTCCGTACGATTCCACTTTTTATCAGCTCAGCGTGTAGCACTGTGAGCTCCATCCAGATGTTCACTGTGAGCTCCATCCAGATGTTGATGCAGCTGTCCTGCCAGCAGAGGTCAGTGTTGAGCTGCAGGCGGAATACACCAGACTGTAAAAAGCCTCCAGCCGGGAGAAAAGACAAAATGCAGGCAGGTGGAGGAACCTGTTGGAGCTTCTTTCTTAAAGCAGAATTCATGACCCTCCTGCTCCTGACTCCTACAGACACAACATTTATTATATAACATATCCCACCCTGTGTGAGACACACTCATCTTCTGTTTTTCTGACTTTCTGACAACACAGATAAATACTGGTGTCATGGCGCTCGATGGGATGAACGTTTTGCAGGACCTGTGAAAGCTTTGGAAATTTAATCTTCAGGGATTAAATTCTCACATTCAGGCAGCAGCAACAAATATGATTTGAAACATGACGTGAAAATGAACGTATTCACATCTAAGAAATGTACAACATGTGCAACGCCGGGATTCATGTGAATGATTTGCTTAAGGGCACAACAGCAGTTAAAAAAAATAGCCTATTCTCACTTTCTCTTTTGTGTCACATCATCATCATCATCATCATCATCATCATCATCCAGCTGCTGCATGTTGGCTAACAGAGTTTGGACATAAAGTATAAGATAATTCATGATAATTGTACTCAGTAATGGACTAATCTAATCATCACATTGCCATGCCATCTCTCCTGTTTTATAAATTGAATGTTATTATTATACATGTTTCTCTGCATAAAAAGCAGGGAGTACATTTGTAGGTGTTTTATATATATATATATATATATATATATATATATATATATATATATATATATATATATATATATATATATATATATATATATATGTGTTATTTTTTATTGGTGTGGCCCAGTTGAGATTAAATTGCTCTCCATGTGGCCCATGAGACAAATTAAAATTATCATTTTTTTTGGTTACACCATTTGATGTTTTGTGTCAAAACCATGCACAAAATCGTGAATTCTGTACATTTTGAGAAACCTGATGAATGGTCCTCAAAACAGTATTTTAAGAAGTTTTCGACTTTATAATCTAGTCAAACATGATTTGTCACCGACCAGCCAACGGAAACCTTTAGATTCTGATGTCGTTCAGTGTCTCATTTAGTTTTTAAAGGTGAGGCGAGGTCGAGCGTCGCCATCGTTAACTCCAGCGTTCTTATCAGTGGCGACGGACACCGAGGACGTGTCCATCAAACGCAGCAGCTGCACGGCCGTGGAAAAACAAACAGAGCACACACACACACACAGACACAGACACAGACACACACACACTGCAGATGACACATTTCAGCGGTTTGATAAATATAACTGTAAAATGGTGTGTGTGTGTGTGTGTGTGTGTATATTTATATACACACACATATATATATACATACATATATCCACACACACATAAACATACATGCATATATACACTTAAGCCCAAAATGATTCCTACCCCTGTTAAATATAAGAGATTTCTTTAGTTTTTCACTTACAAATTAGTATTTCACTTCAGTTTTTACTTAAATAGGACACAAAAGAAAGTCTGACGCATAATGGATTTGTGTTTCGTTAGACAAATAAACGGATTGAAAACAAAAAAAATAACATCCAACAAACTGGCAGGGCATGCTATATATATATATATATATATATATATATATATATATAGAATAGAATAGAATAGATAAAACTATATATATATATATATATAAATATATATATATATATATATAAAATAATATAAAAATCAAGAAATCCCTTGTATTTGATAGGGGTATGTATAATTTGGGGCTTCAGCAGTGTGTGTGTGTATATATATATATATATATATATATATATATACACACAGAGTTCACAGAGATTTCTTTCCTTCTCCACTCCCAGCTTGACTGATATTTTTAGAAGTGACAGAGTTGCTGCATTGATCACAGACGGTTTTTAAGTTAGTGAAATGTTTTAGCGACGACAGTAACGCCACTGCAACAAAAAAAAATAGACAGACAACACAACCTTTAAGGTGAGACACGTTTCCTTCACATGATGTTTTACTGCTAAACGTGACCCTTCAATGTGAATCTCCTTCTTGTCACACACGGTAAAACCCTTTGTATTGGCAGACAATCACCTAATGACAAGTCATGGAATGGTGTTTGTCCTTCTTCTCACTCAGAGGCAAATCTCTACTCTGGCAGCGACTGCATTCACATCACATCTTACTATATTCTGCTGGTTTTACAGAGGGACTTCTTCATATATTATTCATAGCCTAGAATATTTTATCTCTAAAAACATGCCAAAAAAGGATGTGAAGTGATGAAAAAAAGATGTATCAAACATTCCCTCTATAAAAACCTCAGATTCTGACATGTCAACTAAATAGAAAGATGGTTTTGAACTTCTTATTTCTTTTCTGGAAATGTATGAAAAATAGTGCATCATTTGCATATTTAATCATCAGATTTGAAACAAGTACAAGATTTCTATTAGTTAATCTATGGGTTTACTATGGCGTCTCGCCTTAAAAGCCTGCGTCTTCTATGATAAAATACTGTAGCGTGTTTGGTTATTTGTTTTGGTTAGGAGTGTGTTGTTGCATGTGTTATATTAGTTCTTTTATTGTGGCAGGTTCGGGGGCCCTTCCGGTTGGATGTTTAGGGGAGGGGTTTAGAGGGAGAGCGCGCGGAAATGAGAGGAGGAACGGAAGTTTGTGAATGGAGATGCTGTATGGCGTGGCTGTGGCCGACAACAGCCGGTATTAAAGAAATAAGTGCCTCCAAACTGGTCTCATCCTTGCCGCAACGCTACAATACTAATTCAAGGTGCTTTAAAAGCAGCATTTTAATGGTCCTGAAATAACACTGAATGTCTGCATTGGTCTCTGCGGAGCTGTTGATGAATGGCTCTGACTCAACAGTTATTTCATTAAAGTGCTGAGATTACGGACGAGGTGAGTAGAAAAAGAAAAGAAAGTTTGATCCACCGGCGCAAACAACTCAAGCTGAAAGTGCTGCTGACCACTGTCACATCATATCAGGTTTAATGCAACTACAATATATGATGTCAATTGTCAAAAACATTTATGCAGGTGTATTAAATGCATATTCATTGTTTTTACTAAACTGTTTCAGAAACATCTCTATTTACATGAGTGCAATTAAAGGCCACGACCTTAGAGTCCTCTTTGTCACTGGTGATAATGGAAAATAAAAACTGTCTAACTGGGACACTTCTGCTATTACAAGTCCAAAGTTCTGCTGTGAAAACCAATTCATAGCAACACTTCACCCGTTTTTGTTACTGTCCTAGAATAAAGTGCAATTGCACCTCCACTACATTAGGGGGCAGTGGCGCTCTCATTGGCAGAGTGTGAGCAGGGAGCATACAGCACAGAGTATGAGTATGAAGTGTAGACACCAAGTGACACCATGAAAACATATTTAACAGGGATGAGAAGACAGGCGGAGAGAGACGGAGATAAAGAGACAAACGAAAGTCTCCCAAAGCTAAGACGAGGAAATATGACGAAGCGTCTGTAGCGCTTGGTTCACTGTGAAAGACCGGTGTGTTACTGTGTCTGAAATGTTGGAGACAAAGAAATTAAAGACATTACACCACAATCACTGATAAGACCATTTTATGTAGTTTATTTCTTTCATATTTCTTTCTTTTTTAATTCTCTTATACGTTAATAAGGATACAGTGTTATGCAGAGGTACTTATAACAATTTTATAGACAAATGATTCTATTTATAGTCGTGTGGGGGCCGTGAGATGTTTTCTTCTTCCATAGGGGGGGTGACAGAAAGTAATTGAGAAGCACTGCTTTAAGGTGAGACAGAAACCTGAACCTTTATGTTGACTCTGGCAGGTCGTGGATGTTTTTTAAGGAGGTCGCGGAGCGCTGAATTAATTTTTTGTGAGGCATTGCTGCCCCGGGCATCGGCCTCTGTTCTTACCATAATCCCCAGAAGGACATGGTTCAGATTAAAGTCGGCTCATACACACCACAGACACAAATACGCAAACATATTTTTTAAAAATCGTGTCCCCGCGTCACCCTGTAAGTCTCGCAGATTCAGCTCCGATTACGTGTTACACAATATTCATCTTAAAGGGGCCGGACTTTTACGTTTCACCCCCAGTCTATTTATAAGGAATTAGCAACCAACCTAATTGAACTGTTTGTTTAAATTGTTAAAACTATTTAGGATCCAGATTGGTTTGGTACTGTATCAACCAACAAGTCTTCCTGGTTTACCAATACAACTCTAATATACATGATGTTAAAACTGTGTTCTTTTCATCAAATCCACATTTAAAGTCAGGGTTTATTTTAAACCTTCAACCCAGCAGAGATATTGATGCGGATTATTCCATTAAGTTGTTGCTCTGTCTATTAAAAGCTTATGAAGTGGCATTTGTCTTTGTCTTAGGGTGAGAAACCTCACGCTGACCTTTGCTGGAGCCTCTAGTGCCGTGGTCATGCAAAGTGCTGCTAAAGAATTATTTGTTTGAATAAAAAAACACTGATTTCAGCATTACAGCTGTGTTTAAAGCCATCTTCCAGGGGAGAGAATCATGCATTTAGCTGATGTTTAATAGGTAATCTGGTTTAGCAGCAGATGCCCAAACCACACAAAAATGTTCCAGGTGACACTCGGTAACACCTAACTGAATTAAAGTATTTACCCAATTAAGTTACTCTGTTAATTAATGTTCAATCCTGTTAATTTAATTTGTTGCTGATAGAAACGTCAGAGACCTAAATATTTACACACAAGCACTGAATAAAGTTGTCAGTCCAGACAGTACAAACAGATCAGACAATTTATATTTGGCTCCTACAACATGAAAGCTATTTCGGTCTTTTATTTTGAAAAGCCTTTTAATTATGCAGGCGCGTGAACCTAAAATGCATTCAAGTGAACAATGCCACAACACTGGAGACGATATCAGTTTAAAAATAGATACGAGATTCACTGCCGGATTCCAAAATTAGTTTCCAGCATGTGTTTCGTAATAAAGATAAAACCCAACGTTACAGTTCACAGGCGACGTGCAGCAGTCAGTCAGAGTGTGGGAGTGTGAAGGAGAAAGTGATGACTTGACAAACATCTAGCATGATCATCTATGATGAATGAACATGGAGGAAAACGACGTGAGGTTTTCAGCAGCAGCTGCTCATGAAGTGTTCTGGTATTATTTATTTTTATTTTTTTTTAACGCCGCTGTGTAGTGTTTATTGTCAGATACAGTGCAGAACACGAGGAGGCAGCGATCACACAGCGTTGTGCTTCAGGCCAGTGAACGCAACACCGGCCTTCAATAAAAACCTTTGTTTGTGCTCCTGAACGTCTCCTAAACCTCTTCTGTTCATGCACCTGTTCACTGTTTGGTTTAATCTGCTGCTGAATGGATGTCACAGGATGTGCAGGAAACAAGCACCAACTCTTAAATACATGTCGTTTTTTAATTATTTTTTTATTTGTATAATCATCATGTCACCCAGATGCCCATATCTCCCCTAAATACTGAAATATATGAGAAAATGTACCTCAAACTAACTCAGAACAGTGCAACACATCTATGTGTAACATGCAAGGAAATATATTCATACACAAGTTTACTTCTTCTTAAAGGAGCAGTCTAAATTCTGTGTGTGTGTGTGTGTGTGTGTGTGTGTGTGTGAGACACTTATTTCGACAGAGGCACTCATGAGGAAAATAAAAGACTGCACAGTCGAACAAAGAGGAGAGCTTCACTGATCTAATAGAGACCACACACACACACACACACACACACACACACACACACACACACACACACACACACACACACATCATTTTAGATGACAAGAGAAGGCCTCTTTCTTTTCTATATTTTATTTTTCTGTTCTCTCTTCATGCTTCATCTCTGTGTGTATCTGAACAGCAGAAAAACTGCTGATGTTATTCTTTATCAATCATATATATATATATATACAGTGTATATGCACATAGAACATAAAAAACAATATAATATCAGTAAAGGGGCAGTAGAAAGATGACATAGCGGTGCCATTAAGAGTCAGAATCAGGTGAAACAGTCGACTGTAAAATGGATTAAATGGTCCATACAGTAAGAAATGCTTCTGAAGTGATGGCTTCTAACGTCTCATTCCAGAGTGAACGGGCATAGAAGCAAAAGGCAGATCTGCCCAGTTCTGACTGTAGCATAGGAACATTTAAAAGCATCCCATTTGCTGCTTGTCTAGTAATAGATGTGCTTGTATGATAAAGACGGGAGTCTCGATATATAAGAGGGCAGTTTATCACATCACCATAATCCAATGCAGATTAAAAAAACAGCTTTGCACAATTCTCTTTCTGGCCTCAAATGGACAACATTTTTAATGAGAGAGAGAGAGGAAAAAAATGTTTAAGACTAATCTTTAAAAGTTAGATAATCATCAAGCCATATGTCAAGATATTTACAGGAAGTGACGTTTTCAATACAAGTTCCCTCTAATGTCGAGATAGTGGGAACAGCTGCTTTCAAACGACCAAGCAAAAGTCACGAATTTCTCAGAGTTAAGAAACAGCTTTGGTTTTAAGAGGGAATGCTGCAGCATATAAAACACATTCTGTAGGAGCTCTATGGTCTGTATAAATAGGGAGCAATGGTCACATCTTAACCTATATGCAGATGACACTCTTGTTTCTACCAGGGGTCACCGACCCTGGTCCTGGCCCTGTGGGTGCAGGTTTTTGTTCCAACCAAGCAATTACACACGCGATACCAATAAAGGCCCATAGCAATAGTTCATTAGTAGAATGAGATGTAGAACCGCTTGGTTGGAACATAAACCTGCACCCACAGGGGCTCACTACACCCCTAGTATAGACGATGGTGTCGTCTGCATACAAGTGAAAAAGTGCTTGTCTTATTTTACTACTGTCAGGTCATTTATATAAAAAATAGAAATGGAAATAGGGGGAAGATAGAACCTAGAGGGACACATACACACACACACACACACACACACACAGACACACACACACACATTTTAAACCAGTTTGGAGCCATTCATGAAGCCAGCTCTCTCTCAGGTCATGATCCACAGAGTCAAACACTTTCAGACAGATCGATAAACAAAGCTGCACAGTTTTTTTTCTATCCAGAGATTGGATGATATCATTTGTGACCATCATAGCCGCTGTTATAGTGCAGCATCCTGATCTGAAGTCTGATGCAGACCCACTGAGAATATTCCTGCTGGTAAAAAACGTTTTCAGCTGCTCATACTAGGACCCAGAGACAATGGTAGTAGTGGTAGTATGTAAATGGGACAGTAATTATTTAGGTCAGAGGGGTCTCAGCCTTTTAACAAAGCAAACCATAGCAGATAACCATGAAGTGGGTGTTTTATTAGCAGAAGCGCGGATTAAAACTGGAGGTAATGGGCTCTGCAATAAAAAAATTTAAGCAAAAGCAGTTTTAAGAGCAAGTGTCTCTATCTGATCTGGGCCTGAAGATTTGACTCAGTGGAGCTTTATAAGCCTGTTCTGTTGACCAACAGTTCAGCTGTCTATTTATAGCAACATAATACAGAGGAAATGATCAAATATTCACATTTTAGAAGCAGGATTCATAAATGTCTTAAACTGTCCCTCCTCATAATTATTGTAAATGTTCTGCCTGTAGATTAATTGTTAATCCAAACAGTTTGACATTAATATTATTACAGCGCAGTAATGACTAATGATAATTTAGCTTGACAACTTTATATAAAGCTTTTTTCTGACTACAGCTACACTAAAAAGTTGAAATTCTATAAGCTGAGAATATGTGTTGGTACAATTAGTTCAATATTAAGTAGAATTATCTTATTTCAATGATTCCACTGGCAGATACTTTTTTTAAAAGTTTTTTTCCTTCACTTTCATCAGTTTAATTTCTTTAAAGAAAAAAGATCTGCCAATGATATAACTGATATAAGATAATTATTGGACTTATTGTATTGCATAAAAGATTTCGTCACTTTTCTCTACACACACATCCTGCACCTTAAGAATGCATTAGCTATGTATGTGTACATGTGTGTATGTGCGTGGATATGTATGTCCATATATATATATATGCAAATATGTAAATATGTGTGTATGTGTATGTATGTAGGTATGTATATATGCTTTGCTTATGCATACTTTTTTCTTGCTATTTATTAGTATTTTTTCTCCATTCTTATGTCCATAATGCATACTGTGTATTCGGAACAACAAATTCTACAAATTTTGTACATAGTGTTGTGTATTTTTATTTTTTATAGCTTTTATTTTTTTTTTCTTTGCTCTGTACGCTGCCGTAACAAGCACATTTCCTCGTAGGTCATATCTTATCTTATATCTTATCTTATCCTATTTCCTTGCTAAGATGTCTGTACTTTCTGACTATGGAACATCGCCAACAGTCAGTCCTCACTAAAGTCATGTGGAGACGCTTCATCTCCAACAACAGTTACAACGTCCTGTAACATAAACCAGGGGTCACGGACCCAGGTCCTGGAGGACCACTATGGGTCCAGGTTTTTGCTACAGGCAGTAACACCTGATTCTACTAATGAGGGTCCTTAAGTGGTTGATTAGTAGAATCAGGTGTTACTGCCTGGTTGGAACAAAAACCTGGACCTACAGTAGGACCAGGGTTGGTGACCCCTGATTAGCCATGATTGTGTGTGTGTGTGTGTGTGTGCACATATATATTACATAATACATCAGATCAGATGAAGTCAATAAGTGAATACACACACACACACACACACACACACAATCAGAGACTAAAATTGAAATCGTACTTATCCAAAGAGTTGAGCCAATTCAGGGCAGACTTCCTTAGAATAAAAACTTGGACGCGTGATTATCCCATCAAACATCATCTTCATGTTTCCCACTTTCTTATTTTAGACATAAAGTCGCTCCTCCTACCTGTGAGCGGGTCGTAGGATCTGTCCAGTTCTCTGGAGTCTGACAAACTCTGGTCCTGACTCCTGGATTTCATGGTTTTGTGTTTTTTTTTGTTTTTGTTTTTTTTCCACCGGTCCGGAGCTGCGGGGTGTGCGCGCGCGCGTCGGTGCCACGGCTCAGCTACGACCTGCGCGCGTGCATGTCACTTCCGGCCAACAACAAAAAAAACCAAAAAAAAGGAAAAAAGAAAGAAAAAAGAAAAAGAAGGAAACATCCACCTGAGAGAGAAGCGAGGAGCAGAAAGTCCGTGCGGAGCGCTCCTCTGACTCTCTGCCTGGGCTGCTCCTCCTCCTCCTCATCATCCTCATCATCCTCATCCTCATCCTCCTCCCTCTCACTCTGAGGGGGCTTTCAGGTTGTTGGGGGTTATTTAAGGTTTAGAAAAAAAAATGCAATTCACGGGTTTAATCTGATCGCCTTACTTATTGTCAAAACGTCCAAAAATGACGAATAGTCTGCATCTGTGCAAGCTGATAGAGATGGAGAGATGGAGGGATGGAGAGATGGAGAGATGGAGGCACAGACAGACGGAGGGATGCTGGCTATCTACCTGCTAATCTATGCTGCACTGATGGATGTCTCACCTTGGCTCAGCGTTGGCTCCCTAGACAAAAAGTAATCCCTGCAGATCAATACTCTGTCAGCTCCTCGTCCTTGAGCTGTTGCCTCATGCACGACTCACTTGCATTTAAAAAATAAACAGAGGCGTCAAGGTTGCAAATAGAAAAAAAAATATTATTTGAATATTATATCCATAAATACACGCCGTATAAGCTGGATGGAGACCAGACTGATTTAGTTGTTATCAGCATGCACAAAAATCGCACAGAAATGTGGTGGAGTCACATTTTGATGTGAAGCTGATGTTTCAGATGTTAAAGCTGCAGACGTGAAGCTCCCTTTTCACGGTGACTTTACACGAGCAGACCTGTCAGAACTGATTCATGTTGCAACACGTTTACAGGAAAAGAAAATTAAGTCAGCGGGAAAGTACAAATTCAAGCTTCCACATTTCTATTCATTTATTAATTTACACTAAATTGACCACGTTTTTTTGTCAGACTCTCTAACTTTCTTAGATTCCTTCTTTTTTTTTTGCTTGCTTTGCCGAATAAGCTGTTGCTTCCAAACCTGGATGTGCCACCTTCTCTTTATAAACATCTGTGATCTGTGATCGTACCTGAAAAAAACCCAATTTCTAGAATTGAGCTGTGATTGGCTGAGAACTTCTGGACAGGAAGTCCAGTCTGGACTTTCTCAGGCCTGTTTAGAGCCATAAGGAGTGAGTTGACCTGTCAGACCCCTTCAATATAACAATAAGGTCATTTTTTATGCACCAACAGCAACAAATAAATTGCCTACTTCTGCTTTAAATCACCCTGAATTTTTTAGTTTTTTTTTTTATAAACATCTCAGAGCTTATATTTCAGTTTTTATAGCTTAGGATTTTCCATCAAGTGTCATTAAGGTTTCAGATAAGAGTGTAAATGTGTTAGAACAATAAATTCACTTCTTTTTGACATGAAATATTTACCTCATCAGTCACTTATTGTGACAATCCAGTAATTTTTCCCCTCACATTTTAGATGCAACATTGGTCCAACACACCAGATCAGGATGGACTTTCATTACAAATAAAACGTGTGTGATTTTAGAGGTTGCTTTTGCATGACCGAAAAGTCAGAAGAAGATTGAATAACTTGGAGGCAATTCATTATTTACTATCCTGCATTAGCAGAAAACCAACATATTGGACTTGTAATGTTTTATCCTGAGGGAAACACGTGATACATTAATGCATCCACCAAATTCCATTGCTATCAATCCAATAGTTGGATATATTTCAATCGACAACCACATATGTCAACCTCATGTTGGCAGTAGAAATAAAAAGCTTCAGGATCATCAGAGTCACTGGGATCCAACGGGATGTCCGTTTAAAATGTGCCATTCCATCATGTTCCATGCAGATAGATAGGTCACCTCTGGGGAACTTGAATATTTCCACTTTGACGTCCCATCAAAAAGTTGCTGAGATTCTTCGGTCCAAGAAGTCGACGGCCACCGAACCCAGACTTTTAGCTCAGTCTCTCCAGATGCTACGTCTCATCCTGATGGTGACTTTCATTAGACTCCACCTGCACCCGAAACTACAGAGATCCTAATAAAGCTGCTTCTACAGACTGAGTAGGTATCAATCAATCAATTCTGCAATAAAATACTAGTTAAAATAAGAAATAATTAGTGATAATAATTTTTATATTACCAATCAATTCATTTTTGTCCTCTGTAGGGGACGCTGGTTTTTGGCCTCTATCTATGAAACCATTCATGGTGTTATGCTGTTAATTCCAACTGGGCCTTACAGAGGACATTTGTGGGACGTGGGATCTTTACAGAAGTTTTCCTGGTTTATAAAACATTGTTTTCCTCTGGGTCTCAGGAGGATAATACGTGTGAATGGGGAGTTGATCTCATCCTTCTTATGTGAGGAATATATTTAAAAAATGCTAGTAGTGGCCTTTAAATGCTGGTTTAAAAAAACTCAATATAAACCTTTTTTTTCTCTCAAGCTGTCACATAGAAAAAAAAAAAAGATAATCAGGGGGGAAAAAAGAACTCCTATTCCCAGGAAGAGATAAATAAGGTTTGTTAAGGGATGAACACCACGGTGGAGCTCCTTTAAAAGACGAGCGAGGGATTATTCTGTTCCCCCGTCAGACAACACTGACGAGGAGGAAAGGAAATAAGAAAGAAATGAACAGCAAGAAAGGACACAGGGATAGTGGAGAGAATCTGTGACAGAGAAGCCTATCTGAATATATTACGCGCCTTATTGGGACGGTTAAATCTCACCGGTGCCGATGGTGTTTATCTCCCACAGGGTTTTAACGGGGGGAAACTTCAGCGTGGCTGCAGGCGAGAGGGAGCGAACCACCAGTAACAAGCTCTGATTGATGCCTGAAGTCACCAACGGTGCAGAGCCATGAATGCGAGAATGCAGCACGTGCGTTTGTGCTTATCCTTGAAAAGAGTGGATTTAGATGTTTAGATGTTTAGATACACACGAATGAAGAGGGGCTCGGCTGATACAAGCAGGCCGTCTTTCCCCCAAATGAATATTTGATGAGGAGGCTGATAGCTTTAAATGAAACATTAACAAAGCTGCATTAATGGCTCGTCACACGGCCAAGCTGCCAGCATCAAACACACGTCCTGTCAGACGGTTGATATGCTGCCCCGCGTCCAATAAAGCCGACAAAACTGGAGGATTTGGAGTAGATAGATGTGGGGGGGGGGGGGGGGGGGGGGGGGGGGGGGGGGGGGGGGGGATTAAAATGCAATGTATTAAAAATACATCACATAAAGTGATCTGAAATAAATAAATAAACTCATGCACAGTGAGTGTTTCCACACAGTTACATCCCTCTGGTGGATCCACAGCAGCCGATACCTGGGCGGTTCAGATCCCTGATGGTTCTCTCTGCAGCGTCAGGTCCTCTACTTCAAAGGAGTTACTTGTAAGGAACTGGACTTCTTCTTGTAGCTTGAAGACGTTTCACCTTTCATCCAGGAGGCTTCTTCAGTTCTGGCCTGATGATGGAAACCAGGAGCTTATATCTCTGTGAAACTGTAGACAACACTCTCATAACAAAGGTCGCAAAAGTCACACGTCAAGATGTGAAGTGGAGTGAGAGTCTTTGTTGTCACATGACCCAGAGAATGAGTCCTGCTCTGATTGGTCAAGAGCAGTTAAACTTCCTGATGAGATCTCAAAGCAGGATGTTGTGTAGCAGCTGTCCTCCTTGTCTAAGATGTGAACATCCATGTCTTTAGATGCAGATGTGCTGCTGAGTCCTGTCCTGATGTGGTGACTCTCCTGTGTGGTTCCATGCGTCAGGACAGGACTCAGCAGAACATCTACATCTAAAGGAAAAGGGACACTCCTTTAAAGACACAGGGGTACACATCCTAGACAAGGAGGACAGGTGGTTTGAGAGGGGAGTGAAGGAGGCGTCTACGTCCATTTAGAAAGACCAACTGAACAGAGGAGGTGGGTTACGACTCTCTGGATCACATGACCACAGACTCTCACTTCACTTCACACCTTGAAGTGTGACTTATGGACCATTGTTATAGTCTATAGCTCCACCTTCTGTGATCCAGAGATATAAACTCCTGGTTTCCAGCATCAGGCCAGAACTGAAGAAGCCTTTTGGATGAAAGGTGAAACGTCTTCAAGCTACAAGAAGAAGTCCAGTTGCTTTCAAGTAATCAACTGACACTACAATGACCTGGATGAATGAGAATCTACACAGACGTCCTTTACTTCAGGTCGAGGTGTTCGTCACCTGTGATCAGGCCCACTTTAGCCAGGTTGTCAGTGTCTACATGGTCATGTGTGTAGTAGTAGTAGTAGTAGGAGTACAGCAGGGGGCTTAAATCACAGCCCTGGGGTGCTCCAGTGTCAGTGGTGGAAAACAGGTGAGTATATTTACTCAAATACTGCAGCCAAGTAAGAGTTTTGAGGGACTTCACTACATATTAGAGGGAAAAATTGTGTGATGTGACAGATTTGTATATGAATATGTATAGAATAATACATGAGATCATTTAATACAAATAATTGTGAAAGTGCTTTCCCAAACATTTTGTCCTGTGTGCAGTCGTGTCTCCTCGTCATGTGACATACGTTTTAGGTTGTTCACTGTTACACCAAATAAATAATAGATGAGACCCAAAGACGGAAAATCTTTCCAGCCTGTCAAAAAAAAAAAAAAGGGGGGGGAAAAGCCTGAAAAATTCATCAAATTGCATGCAGCAGAAGTTTGTTTGGTTCCTTTATCTGATTTATGTTGATAATACTTTAAGTAAATTTAGCTGATAATATATGTATCTACTCATACTGAAATAGGAGCAAACCTTAAGTTTTTACAATTCGGTGTCTATGAGTGGTTTAGAAGAAAGAAAAAGCAATGATGAGTCCAAAAAGCTGAACGTATGGATTGTTTTTTTTTCATTTAACCAACTGCCAGAGAAACACCAGCAACAATATTCACTTTTTAGGAAATCGTGGTTATGTAATATCCGTTATTTGTCCTCTAAAACAAACACTCGCTTCAACACATTTGTGTTAGTTCGTTAAACTAAAGGAGAAAGCGACTTGTGCGACATCCTGTAGTGAAGATCGGTCATGGCTTTGTTCAAAAACAAAAACGTTTTGTTTTAATCAGAGCGTCTTTACCTTCATTACTGGGTCATAATGTTCCTGACCTTTAGCAGACGTAGAAATAGAAAATACTTGTAGAGAATAAACATTCACGCAACAAGCATTCAGACACAATCAAAGAGTTGGACTGGTTAGTTCATCCTCTTATCTGGTAAGATGCACCAAACTCAAAAAAACAAAACAAAAAAGGCTCAGGGTCACCATTACCGATGTTATGAAGTACATAATGTTACACTCAAAACCAAAAAAACGCTCTACTTACAATATCACCAGTGGGAGAGAATGTGGAGATGAACATTATCAGTTAAAAATACATGTTCTTTAACATCTTGAATGTAGACTTTCATACGTCAGTTAACAGTCCGGCCAATACTGCAGATCGCCGTTTCCTTAAATATCCCGGCACGCGCACGATCGAGCACAAAGGGAACAAGTCTGGAGAGTTTTAAGGTGCATCCAGCCTGAGTCCGTCTCTGTGGGGGAAGTTTCCATCGTCCACAATCAGCTGAAGATGGAGGAGGAGTCAACATAAAATGTACTGATTGGTATTTGTATATGATGCATGTGTGAAAGCGAGTCAGTCCACACACACAAATAGGTACTGCGTATGTCCAACAGGAGGGAGGGAGGGCTGTGTGTGTTTTTGTGTGTGTGTGTGTGAGACACTCAGGAGATGGTGGAGAACTCTTTGAGCAGGACGTCCTGACTCAGTGTGTTCAGCGAGACATTCTTCCTCACATTCAGACTGATGGAGCGCACCTGTGGACACACAGAGACATTTAAGACCACAGGCAGGTTATTCACGCACACACACACACACACACACGCACAAACACACACACGAACACGCGAGCTGAAGGTTAATCCCATTCCAGTCGATGCACCTTCACACCATCGGCTTCACCTCTGCTTCTGATTTTCATTCTGATTCCCTGGTTCAATGCGTCTGAGCTGCTCGCCTCAATTCCTCTCAATTTGTCAACTGTCAACTGCCTCGAAAAACAAGGTGAAAACGGCCAAAAAAAAAAAAAAAAAACTTAAAAAATCCTCTGTGTCTCTCACTGGTGTTTATTTTGTAAAATTGCACGACCTTAGAACTTTCAATTTTGATAAATTAACTATTGACAGGGTTCCCATGGGTGCTTGAATTCCTTGAAAATGCTTGAATTTCAATTCAGTGTTTTCAAGGTTGTGAAAATGCTTGGATTTTTTGTGAAGTGCTTGAAAATGCTTGATTTTTTGTGATGTCTATCTCAATACACCAAGAGAAAACAAAAATGTTTCCTAAGCGGCTACGCGCTTGATCCGATACCTTTAATGCAGTGAAAATAAATAACTCGTCTGCTGATACATACAATACTTTAGCCCCTTCAGGCATTTGTCACTGTTATTGCGCTATGGTAGTGACACAATGCACTGTTCACAAGCTGAGAATACAAGCCAATTCACAATTAGTTACAAATCCAAACATTCAATCTACCACCATATGAAATAATGCTAATTAGACCCATACTATTATGCCGAGTAGGCTACCTATTTAAAGGTGCTTGAAAAGTGCTTGAATTTGTTCATGAAAAAGGTGTGGGAACCCTGTATTGAGCCTTTACTTTTTTTTTCTGCACTCAAAAAAACAAACTTCAGCTTCAGCCACATTATTTTTGGGAAAAAAAAAAAGCAAAATCAATATTAATTCTACATAAAAAATAGGATTTAATTCAGATCAGTGCCAATATTGGACCTTATAAACCTGTCCTCCACAGCTGTGAATGAGGAGAGGATCAGTCTGGGAAAGGATCTGAGTTTTAATGAATTGCACCCCCCCCCCCGGCTCCTCCTTACCAGCTCCTTGAAGAAAGCCGCCTCCTTCGGCTGCTCCGAGTACCGCTCAAACTGGTCCAGGCCGTCCTGCAGTTTGAGGGTCAGCGTGTCGTAGTTGGAACGCACCACCTCCAGAACCTGGAGAGACGGGGGGGGGGAGGCAAATGAACAAGTGTTGCATAAATCAGAGCGGCGATGCTTGACACTCGATTAGTCCCCGGAACTGTCAAATATTAATTGGGGTTTAATACTTTATTGCAGGGTTTTATTCATGAGGGATCTTGTGTGCGACAGCGTTCGCCTAGCTCCAACCTGCTTGTTAACTGGTCGTTTGGATAAAAAGGGATGAGAGATCTATTGGGTTTCTCCGGGTTTTATTATTTTACAGGCTTCTTTTTGGGATGAGCAGACCTGCCTGTGTGTCTTTTGGTTTGATTTTAACACCGTCATATATATTTAACACCTTTATATTTTGTAAAGGACTCAATTCATCATATTAAGGTCAGGGCACATCTGTATATACATGTATATGAATGTATGTGTGTGTGTTTTATGGTAATAAGTGCGGTGACACACTTGCTTGCCTAAAGTCCGGCTGAGAGAAGAAAGCGGACTTAAATCGGAGGTAATTATGCAGAGATTCTCCACGCCGCCGTCCCTGCCATTTCCCTGCTATTTCAGTCGTGAAATAGTCCCCAACCAGGCAACACTTTCCACACAGCGTGAAACATTCGCGTTCAGATGCACAAGCATTCGTCACATCTCCAACAGGAGCTCAAACATGCGTCCTCGCAGAAAAAGTCTGGCTTTTATCCATAGAAAACTATATATATAATATATATATAGCAGTATATGTCCTGTACATTTTAAAATTGATTAAGTGAGTCAGGAGAAAGAAAATATTCTTCTATTTATTTTATTCTAATAAATCTGCAGCGCTGCTCACAGTGGGAAAACGCTCTTGTTTTTTTTATTTCCACCTCTGATGGTAATCTGATAAAATATTCATTCCCATCTCCCTCTGCCTCCTTCTCCCTCCCCTTTAAGTGGAAATGTGGAGGGAGGGTTGAACGGTAACCTCAGCTAATGTGTGTGTGTGTGTGTGTGTGTGTGTCGTCACAGGCAGAGGGCTCGGAACGGAGGAGAGGCCGTGACAAACGGGAAGAAAATTGAAAAATTGAGAAAGAGGAAACAGAGAATTAAGGAAAATTCACGTGAAGACAAAGAGAAACGCACAATTTCTGCATCGCTGAGCAGAAATAATTGTGTGTGTGTGTGTGTGTGTGTGTGTGTCTGGAAGTCATTGCGGCTACAAAGCCCAGCCTAGTATGCTCAAGTATGTTTTGACTCTACCATATTGTGTGTGTGTGTGTGTGTGTGTGAGAGAGAAATAGATGGCATATATAGCAGGTCATTTACTGCTGTGTGTTTCTGGAGGCCATCTATCTTCTCTTGTCACTGTAGGGAATGAAGATGCTCTAGGCAGATGTAGAGCAGGTGGATAGTGTGTGTGTGTGTGTGTGTGTGTGTGTGTGTGTGTGTCAGAGCAGCGTAAACGTAGGGTTCCACACTTCGTGGTGTGGCAGGAACAAACTGGCTGTGTGGTTTCATTTATAATAATGAAACAGAAAGGTGAAGCACTGTAATCGGTGTATACTGTATATTCCCAAAAAAAAATAAAATAAAGAAAAATCAAGATGCAATTTTCCAACACAAGAACTAAGCTGTTAAGATTAGTGGTGTCCTGCTTGACTTGATTAACTTTGACTCATATTCACCTACAAAAACCTGGATTTACCATACAATCAAATGAGTAAAGCCAATCCGTTTTAGATAAGATGTCTGACCGCATTCAACACATTTAATCTGCGTCACAGTTTCTCTTTCACAGACGCCGATTATATTTTGCATTGTGTCCGAGAGTGTTTCATATCATCTGCTTGGAGTTTCAGCGTTAAAACGTGTGTTATAGCACCACGGCCTATTTTACCAGACATCTGAATTAATACATTCGGCTAAAAAATTTAAATTGGAGAATTTACTTTCTCCTGAATTCCTATATTTGACATTATGAGTAGTACTCGCTAATTGAATTTCAAGCCAAACTACCTCAAAGCAAGTTTTTGCAGGTTTTGTCCAGCTGAGTCTACTTTACTGGTGTAACGAACATGAAGAAGGAACGACCTGCCTCTATTTGTGTAATACCGCAAAAGGAAAATCATGCTAAAGCACCTGCTTTGTTGTGAATAAATCTTGCAGACAAAGGCAGGGAGGTAATTGGGGAGTTTAATGACCGAATCCATCACTCTCTTATCATTTGGTTAAAAAAACGGGCTCTAACGGCTGTTTCCCATCCTCACCGCGCACCGGTTTGATGTTAATGATAAAGCCTTAAATGATGCTTGTATCGGTGGAATTCAGCTTCCTTTCCAGTTTTTTTTTTTTTTTTACAGATGAGGTAATAACTCGTTTTAACACGATCTCAAAATCGTCAAAAGCGATTAATGGCTCCACGCGTGTTGATGTGTGAGTGTACGGTATTTAAAAAAGAAATTTATGAAAGCTGCTGGCCCTGGAAAAACGTGTGTCACCATTTGTCAGGTACAGCAAACAGCGTTTCGGAGTCTTCGTTCCTCCTCCCACCGGTCTATGAATCAGCCGTGATGAGCTTTAAAGTCAGTGGCGTGTGGTAATAACCGCTGCTCTGGGTGCCTCATCACAATAACCGTCTGAGTCGTTCATCGCCGCCAGAAGCTGCTACGGCGGCTTGATGAATAGGCGTTTCTTTCGGAGTAAAACCACGGCGGCGAGGGCACGGCGTTTTCCCCCATTGTGCGCTGAATTATTCATGGGGTTTGCTTTTGAAATGACAGAGCGGTGTTTTCAGTGGACGGCCGCCCGGGAGATTGATGCTGAATTCTGCGCGTGTTGGACGTGGGGGGGAAGCGCGGCCGCTTACCTGTTCTTCTGACAGCTGCGAGATGTGATTCACGGCGGCGTACGACTCGATCTTCGGGTTGAAATGGTTGACGATGGCCCTTGGAGACAGAGACACATGGTAAACGTGACGTGAAATGAACTGAGGACTATTTGGTCAAAAAAAAAAAGTTGGTTGTGGACACGTTAATCTGCTGCTCTCACAGCTTCCACTCTCCCCAGGAGGGTTTCCCCCTAAAATTCTGGAATCTGGCTGCAGAGATTTGCTTCCATATCAGCAAGGAGTGATAAAACCCACCTGTCTGCGCTCCTGTTGATCTCAAAGGATGCGAGAGCCAAGTTCCTTCTGCAGAAATCTAGTAAAACCATTTCTTTGCTGCTACAAAGTTAGGAGCAGCATTAAGCTGTCCAGAATTTAAAGGGCATCATTTTCTCTCCAATTTGGAGCCGGAGCTTTTGGAAAACAAGTGGGGATAAATCTTTAAAGACTGGTAGTTTAGAGCATGAAAAAAAAAAAAGGTGTCACCGTTTTACACAGCAGATTAATCCATCACACGTTTCTATGGAATCGCTGTAGATAATAATGAAAATTGGCTGATCGGGTCATAGGAGAAACCAGAGAAACCAGAATTTGCATGCGTGTCGGACCACTATAGAGGGAGAGGAGTGCTAACGAACCAATTAGCTGAACGCTTCCTCTATATGGGTCATAGAAATGTTCTCATATTATTTTAAAGTGCCTTTTCAGATCAATATTTCACTCTGGTATTGTTAATGGATGAAAAATAACAGTTATGACGGATTATTATAATAATTAAAGTAGAATTTTTAAAAACTGTAAATTTTCACCTTTATTAATAACTCATAATTGATATTTTTTTGTTTGAGTTAATTGACCATAATATTCAAAGAGGTTTAAAATGATGTGAGAACTTTTTCCCTGTGACCTATATTAAAGGAGATATGGCAAGTCAAAGCCGCAGAGTCACGTTAATTAGCTCAAACTTCGTTAGCGCACATCTCCCTTAACGGGGATCTGAGACGCGTGCAACTCCAGTTCCACTGGGTTTCTTCCTTAACCAGATTAGTGAGCGTGTGTTAGAGATGCGGATCCGAACACGTGATGGATCGATCTGGATGTACCCGGGAGAAACGACTGTCGTTAACTTGCATTCGTGTTTAATTTGTCAGATTCATCGTGACATGGTGACGTAATGAAACGCAGGCGCGCTTGTGAGTGGATAGTTGGATAAAACATATTTAACATCTGTAATTTAACTCTAAAATATGATATTTGCTTTAGCAGCATGTCCATGCACATGCACAGTTTTGCACATATAGTTTTATAAATTTAGGCACAACTAATAATGTAGTAATATTTAAGGTATGCAGGTTTGAGGGTGAAATGCCGCATTTATATTCAATTCCATCTTGGTGCTTTCCTCATATTCTGTGAGCACACCAGGGAATTTCAGATGTAAATTCAGAGAAAATCTCTTCCAGCATTAGCGTTGATTTCTATGAAATAAACGGCTTTATATACCAAGCATAAATTGATGCAATAGGAACAGCTGTGGGATGAAATAGTACATTTTGTACTAATATAGAGGGTGTGGTATATCAAATAAATTACATTGACAGAACTGCAGAGAATTCTCCATTTCTCAGTCATTTTCACACGTGGGAAGCCAGTGTAAAAAAGGGAAAGAACTGATGGGAGTAAAATGAAATTGTTGGATTTCAATACAGTTCTCGCCGGGTTCCTTTATATCTCTCTGCCTTCGTTCATTTACTCTTTTCTAAAATTACTCTTTCAATCTCCCTCTCTGCCCCCGCTAATTTAAGCAGTGTACACTCCACTCGAGTGGGGTGGATCCTGGGGGACGAACCCCGCATGTACGGGTGCCCCTCAGAGTCCTTGGAGCCGCGGTGACCCCCAGAGGATCATCCTTTAAAAGATGATGGAGGAGGAAATGGAGATTATGGGAAAGAACAGCCGAGTGTGGTGCAGGGTTGGGGTGAAGCAGATAAAGGCTTAGAAATGATCAAGGAGCCTAAAGGGAGGAAAAGGAGGGAGGACGCAGCACCTAAACTACACTTCCAAAGACTTAACTTCATTCACTGCTTTGACCTTTCTCCATCACCAGCCTTGTTTGCAACTTCTTTTAATCGAAAACTGTTTTCTTAGCTTAAAACTGACTATTGTTCCAGTTTGAGGTTAAAAGATAGATGAGATTCTGGCGGCACAAGAGGAGACACTGATAGTTCCAACATGTCTTTCTAATTATTACAACACAACAACATGCAAAAGGTTGATACCAAAGCCTTTTGGTTTAAATACAAAGGATCTTTATTCTTCTACACTATCTACCAAAGAAAAATGTCTTTACCGACTCAAACTGATGTGTCTGTGCCGCATTTACAATTATTATTATAAATATAATAAAATCATGTTTATTGTAAATGACAAAAAAACAACTTGGTTTTAACACTCGGGTCGGGCAGTATTTATGCAATTTTGTGGATACCTACATATTTTTAAATGGTATTTGTCAAACAAAGTCCTCTTTAACAAAGCAGCGTAGGCTCTATCAGCACTAGACTTAGTTCCCTATTTATGGAAATTATGTCTCTTCATACAGTGCAGGAATTACCATGTTGCTGAAGTGTTTGCGACAGGGGATTTTATAACGAGGCTCCAGTAATTTAATCATAGAACTGCACACTGAAGGCCTATAAAGTGCTGCTGGTTGTCTTCTGAATCTGGCTCCTTCCCACTCTCCATACCCACACAAGTCTTCCCTTCTTATTTTTTTTGCTCTGTATGGGTGGTTGTCTTAAGGTGCAGCACCGCCACCTGCTGCTCTGGAGGGGAAATACTTCTATTGTGAGAAAAAAGTCAGAATAAAAAAAAAAAAAAAAAAGGAGGGGCTTATGATTATGAACTAAATAGAACATGCACAAACTGAACCAAGATTGCTCCATCTCTAGTTAAGAATGTGTGTGTGTGTGTGTGTGTGTGTGTGTGTGTTATTACCGAACGTTGACGAGGGCGTGTGTGACTTTACTGGCCGCCTCCTTCCACTGACCCGTGTTGGTGGACACTCTCAGCACTGGAAACGACAGACCCCAAGTTACAGAATCAGATGTTTCTACTGTCATTTAACATTCAATCTCAATTAATCATTTCATGTTTTAAATCAGAACAAAAATAAACATCAGGCTGCGTCTCTGTGTAGTAACATTAAAGAGAATTGGAAAAAAAGAGTTTGGTTAATGATGTATTTTAAAGATTTTATGGATTATGATTATTAAGAAAAGATCAAATCTTTGTTGATATGAAAGAAACTTCTGTTATTAATTCAGACATCTGCACTGCATGTAAAACAGAACTGAGAGAGGGAAGGAAATCAAGTCCTAAACTAAGATTGGTAAGACCAATTTAACGCAATGAGGAGTGTTTAGTTGGAGAAACCTTATTAGATTTGTCATCACAGTTTGCATCATTATATTTAGAGATTCTACTATCAGAAAATGTCTTTCTTCTAATGACATTTACTTATTTAAACTGTAAGTGCTGCTTCTAGAAAGGCCACTAACAGGTTAATGGGTAAAACTAGAAAAACCTACAGCGGATGAGTGGTTGGATATAATTGTTTAATATCTAGTCCATCCATTTCCCTTCCTTTTTTATTTATTTATTTAAAAAAAAAATCCTTTTTGTATTTTTTCACTATCACAGACAGGCACCCCAGATTTACTGTTCTAGGGATTGTTTGATTCTCAATTACGTATTTTATAAATGTAACCAAGAAGATAAGAATTAAGACATCTGATGATGCTTCACATTCTTTCTGTCAAGCTTGATCTACCTAGCAACAGTAACTAAGGGGATGAGGACTCAGGAAGTGCCACTTCTCACATCGGAGAATCGAGGCATTAAACGCTGCTGCACCGCGTCCAGACTCACCCATACAGTAGAGGTTGTCAAAGACCTGGTGCATTCGTACGATTTCATAGTACAGCTCGTCGTAGCTGTTGGATGTGGGGAGAAACGTGTCGCCGTACGTTATGAACATGTTGAACAGGTTCACGACCTGGAGACAGAGACACAAGACGTAGGTTTATGTAAGTTTAAGTAATATGTCGCTCATTAGTTTACAAAAGTATGAATAAAAAGTGCAAAAACATCAACTCATTCATCAACACAATATATATACACAAACACCTACATACACACACATACAT